>JAZDUH010000269.1:1030000-1767500 GCA_036419115.1 Scarus forsteni | reverse complement strand
TTGAGGAGGACATATTTGATATCCTAGAGTAACTATGACTACGGCTCGGCATTGTTAGCGCTGCATTTCCTCGTCTCTCCCGGTTTCTCAGCAGTGATCTCCGGTCAGAAGAAGAGCAATAACATGAGGTCTCATAAGAAAACTTGAAATGATGTTCTTTTCTCTTCTTTTAAATGAGAATTTGAGGCCATTTCTGTTAAAACTGCAGATCTTTCTGCATCGACCGAAATCACTTTTACACGCCGCTGTTGTTATCAAACATGCAGTCACTTCCTGTTGTGGTCACATCTGCAGTCCTGCCCCTGTCCCCTGATAGGGCCGTTAAAGCTGGAGAGTTTTTATGCATTGAGCTTCTTGTGCTTCCGTTTTTGGGGGATGGAGAACAATCTTTGAATCTGCCACACTAATCTAATGAATTTGAATTAAAGGGACTGTGAAGAGTTTCTAAGTAATTACAAAAAAGTCTCACTTTTAGATATATGCCTGATCAGGGGTGGAAAGTAACGAATTACATTTACTCACGTTACTGTAATTGAGTACTTTTTATGAGTAATTTGTAATTTTCTAAGTAGTTTATGAAATATGTAATTTTTACTTTTACTCGAGTACATTTTGACCCAAGTATTTTACTTCATTACTTTTGAACCCCCTATCGTTACTGAGTACAATATTGATAGTGAAAAAAATTAAATGCGGGCAGAAAACCCCTGTGTCCCGGAAGTGACAGTCAATTGCATTACCTTGCCTTAGCTGTCTCATAATTGGATCTACACGGTGGAAGATGGCTGTTGCTGACCAAGATATGGAGATATGGATATGGAGAGATTTATTGTGAATAGCAGGATCCTGCGGGCATTTTATTTTGAATTGTGGGATCCTGTGGGCACTTTATTTTGTGTGCATTTTGTGTTTTGAATACTTTGATTCTGGTTTAATTTTCTTTATTCTAATTGGAGTGTTGTCAGTTGGACAATATGACTGAAAATAGTTTGCACATTACAGTACAGGTTGTGACTGTCCTTGTTGTCCTTGTATTGTGAGGAAGTAAGAGGATCATGTTACCAAGCTCAGCTGAGCTTTTACAAGTGTGGATGTGTACTTTAATATGCCTCAAAGTTGATGAAAACAACTTGTGCTGGATTTGATTCATGGCTCATCCTTTTTTTTTGCATTAAATAACTGAAAGTAACTAAGTAACTTTTACTCAAATTCCATTTTAAATGATGTACTTTTGTACTTTTACTCGAGTAAATTTATAGATGGGTACTTTTACTTTTACTTTGAGTAGGATTTAAGCAAAGTAAAGATACTTTTACTCAATTACAATTTTTCAGTACTTCTTCCACCTCTGTGCCTGATCGAAATACACACTTTAAGATGAGTTTCATAGCATCAAAATAGGTTATCTATAAATGCTATTCCTAGCCTTCCGGTCGGGTCGGACAGGACAGGACTGGCCTGGATACTCAACTTCGGGAACAAGACAATTAAAACTAGAGCAAATTTATATTATTCGGACACGTCTTAGAGCACCGGGCTGTAAGTAGTGATATATAGCCGGCTACAAAACTACGATACTAAGTTTTCCAAAAATTGCTTGTTGTCACACATCAAAAACTACCGCTGCGTAACTAGAAAGAGATGCATTACCTCGTTGCTTTGCATCCTGTAAGTTGTTGAAAAAAGAAGTTGTAAAGCAATGCAGAGTTCTGAGGAAGATCCAAGCTGCATTCATTAGCATCACAACAAACGCACGCTTTGGCTTGGGTCACGTCTTTTGGTGCGTTCCAGTTGTAGTCAGAAGTAGGAATTTCTGAGTTCCGAGTAGGAAACTGCAACTGGAACGTTCCCCCGAAGTCAGAATTTCCTACTGGGAACTCGGTGAAACCTCACCACCCCCAACCCAAGTTGACAATGGAAGATGGATGCCCCCAGTGTGAACAGTTATTTAGCTCCTGTAATAATCAATTTATTTGCACTTCTGACTGGGGTGTGTCGCTCTAGATCAGCTGTATACATAGTATTGTTAGACTTATATCTACAAAAATGCTGCCATAGTGATAATCACATTCTTCATGTGATATTTGTGAACAACAATGCAGGCGTGCTAACAACAGCTAACAATAGCCTGGTAGATCGGCATTTTTTTTTCCGACTTCAACTGGAACGACGATAAGTCGGAGATGATGTCACTCCCAGTTACGACAGTCGCCGCGCGTGCTCATGGGTAGCAGAGTCTTAATGTCGCCGGTAATAGATTCTCCTCATAGCACCTTTAACATACCTCAAGTTGAGGCTTTATTCAGCAATTTTTAAAGTGAGATTAAAAAATAGATTAATTAGATTCATTTATTGCAGGTCATAATTTATTAATCGTTCAAATTTTCAAATGTTCTGACAGCACTAATCGAAAAAGCAATGATTTAAACGATATAGATTTCTTTTAAATAAAACTGCACTTTCCAAATTCTTTTGTATCATGATTTTTTTTATTTTTCTGAAAAATGCCTGGTTTCACATGAACCCGTTGTCATATCGATATCGAGAAATGAAATTTTGTCCATGTCGTTCAGTCCTTACCTCATCCCAAAACACTCTAATTTCCGTGCACTGGCATAAATATTGAAGGAGGGTTCCTTTACTTTTCATGCTTTTGTGTATTTATCTGTGGCATTGAGTTTTGTGGCGCCCCCTGGAGGCCACGGCGTTCTTAGCATTTACCTATTTTACCTGATAGACCAGCCGGCTTTGCTGTCAGGTCTTCTCCATCGTCCCTCAGCAGCAGATGTGCCGTCAGGTGTCCCATAATGCTACCCTGTGGTCTGACATCAGCAGAGCAGCTGCTCTCTGACCGTCTGAACAGAGCAGCAGACGGAGCAGCAGATGATCCTCCTCCTCCTCCTCCTCCTCCTCAGTAACAGTCAGCTGACCTGCAGGAGCTCAGTCCATGATCACAGAGCTGTTAAAGTCTCGGGCAGCTCAGGCCTCATGGCTCTCACCTTCAGCTCGTCCACGGAGCAGAAAAGCCTGACTCAGACTCCTCTGCTGAAGATCTGGGTGCCGTGGATAGGATGTAACCTGAACCGCAGGAGAGGATGTGAGTGCAGAGGCTTTGGTAGGAGATCAGGATGTTGTGTCCTGTTTCTGATGTTTGTTCTGCTCTGTGTTTGCTTTTCTGCGGCGAGAGTCAGAGGAGCTCTGGACTTTGAGTTTGATTTCATGTTGTTGTACATTTCTTATCAGTTATTAGGGTGTGTTCAGCCTCATCTTAGACTGTAAATAAGATAATGTTTTTTAGTGTTTTATTGTTGCTGCTGTAAATTGAGAACTTTGCTGTTCCATTTCAGCACAGACATTTCTACAATTTCTTGGGAGAAAAATCCAGAATTGATAACTGCATGGCATATGTTAGCTGTAATTATGGCAAAATGCACCACTGCACCATGATGTCTAGTTTTTTCTGTTAGTAAGTGTAGCTCAGTTCATAAGGGCTTGTGCCCCATTGAAACACACTTGGAAGTTGGTTTTGGTTGCTATGGAGATGCAGGCGGACTTCCTGGGGCACTGCTGCCAGTTAAAGCAGCTGAATGGGGTCGGTGTCCTGTGGTTTGCACCTCAGGACACCTTAACCCTTTGACTTCCAAACTGAGACATAGTTTCAGCATATTATTTGTTGTTGTGTTTCTGCTTGCTTATTTAGGAACATCTCATGTTTTATTTTTCAGATTACCCAATCAGGTAGCAGATAAGGTGGTCAACCCACTGGTTGACTTGCCCGTTAAGAGTATAGTGAGCATGAATGGATTTCTTTCATCTCTGAAACAAAACTTTTGTTTTTTCATATGAAAACATTACATAGAGCTAAATTTGATATTTAGTGGTGCACCCAATTTTCTGAGGAATCATGGATACACTTTTTATCGTCATATTTATTCCCTTCAACTACCCTATGATTTTTAGAGGATCTGGAAATATTTGACAAGATTTTTTCTTACTGTAATGTGAGCTCTTTCTGTTAGATTTCTGAGGAGCTATGCAGCCACGATTCACTTCCGATTTTCTAGTTTACAAACATTTATATTCATAACAGCAGCGTGGGATACATATTGGTGTTACAAACGTTGTTCAGAGTTGAATAAGGAAAACAGACAAAGATGAACTTTCAGTTTCAAACACAGTGGTTTGACAGCAAATAGTCAACCGTACGGTTACAGTGCCAGTCAAAGAGTTGAACATCATCCCACAAAAAAATCTACTAATGAAGCAGAGTTACTGATTCTGGTGGTGCAGGCAAATCGTCAGGAATGTTGAGAGCTGACTCAGCATGTGCCCCCAAACCTGACTGTGTAAACTGATATTAATTTTAAATAAAATATAGAGAACTACTTTTATTTTTGAATTTGCAAAAATGTAATACCAAATATTCCCCATATTCTGGGCAGATATTAATCAGTGGTGATGTATATTTTACAAGTGTAATATCAAAGTTTAGATTCTGATACTGTGACGTCTTTTTAATAATTGACACTACCAGCATCAGCATAATTCAGATATTAATCGTTAAATATAAGTTTATTCTGTATTTTTACATGAAAAGGTTCATATACCAATGCAATATTTGAAGGATACATTTATATTTATTTGTTACTGATTTGAACATGTTGGAATAACGTGATCCCTGGTTCACGCTAGGGTAGGGATGGGAATTGAAAACCAATTACAGTTGAGAATCGTTAACAGCTCCATGAAAGAATCGATATCACGAGTCTTTTGCTAATCAATTCCCTTATCAATTCCATCCACTAACAGGGTTCAGAAGCGTCAGAATTGTGGCTTAATTTTATTTTACTTTTTTACAAAAGTTACTTAAGTGAGTGGCAATACCAGCAACTTGCAGAAGCAGTCATCTATGCTGTGGCATGTGTTTGACATGTTGACACTGAAAATCTACAGAACAACATTACCCACATGGAAAATCTGCACGAATAAATAAGGGAATCGTTGAAGAATTTGATCAATTAGAAGGAATGTTAATCACACTGGTATCAATAAAATCTTTCTCCAACTCCCATCCCTGCTCGAGGGAGTTGTACTCTCAGTCCACCTTTAAATAATTTGATATATATCTTTATAATTTTTGATTTTAATTGAAGCAGAAATTTTTGGAGTGGCTGTTTTATTGGTTAAGCATCTTGTTGTAGTGCTCGACATTTGTTTGAGTTTTAGTTTTAATTTAGGTTTGGTCCCTCCTGTTGTTAATTGTGATAAGATAGGAGCAGCTCTTACTTAAATTTAAGTGAGGAGCAGAGAGAGATGAGAGATGAAGAACAGAAGCAGCTGAAGTATCTGTGTGAGTGAGACATTAGTGGAAAAAGTTCACATGCAGCAGAAAAGTGTTTTGACTGGTTTAAAGAAAAGAAAAACTCTTTAACATCCACAGCTTGTTTGTCCATTAGAGAACAGCTGAGCTGCAGGCCTGGGCTCTGTCCCATGGGGGGCTGGGGGGAGTGTTGGGTAGGGGGGGTGTTGCAGGTAGTCTGGCAGCAGTCTGAGGAACAGAGGAGTCGTGCCGGGACAGCTGCCAGGTCCAGTTGGCTCTGTCGGGTCTCTGACGTCCCCCTTTGAGCGTTTCACTGACGCAGCACACTCCATTCATAATCGAACCGCCTGGAGGCTGAACTCATGACAGGCCAGTCACCACACACGCACACAAACAAACGCACACAGGCCATCCGGGAAACTTTTGTGGGTCCAGCTGACTGAAATCCAGCCGTGCAGTCTGCTCCATAAAACAGCAGCTTTGTTGTGACCGCACAGACAGACAGACAGACAGACAGACGGCCTGCTGCATCAGGGTCATGACTCGGTAAGAGAGATGCTATTTTATTTTAATTTTAAAAGAAAAACACATCTCTTTTCAACAACAGGCAAACTTAAAAGTCATTTAAAAAAACACATTTAGTTTAGACTGTAGCTTTATTACTCTTAATAGTAATTAAAAATTCAATCAAAGTTAATTTTTGTTATTTTTCTAAATGTATTTAGATGAAGAAGGAAATAGATAATAATTAAAGTAACTTTTTGTCATTATTAGCCCTCTAAAATTCATACATACATTTCAACTCATTTTAGCTTAAACTTTCTCTTTTTGAAAGCCAAACTGTGGATTAAATGTATTTGTATTTCACTTTTGTTAATGCAAAATGAAAGATTTCACTAATTTATATTGAAATAAAACTCCTACATACCCTGAGTAAAGGACTTATATGTGTTGTGTAGATTTTTGATAGTTTTTTGACGCTACTAAACTTATTAATTCTCATTTTTGAACAAGGCATTTGCTGAAGCCATTGAAGGGTGTAAAAATATCCATAGTCCAATATATTACCATATTTCATAGGGCTGGGACGATACACTTTTCTCCCTTTTCCATTTTTTATGATTTTTTAGGTGCTGATTCGATTTAAATTGCGATTCTATGATATTGCCAATTTTTGCAATCTTTAGTTAGCTTCATTAACACCAGTGAAAAGAGATGAACAATGATGATGCCTACAGACTATATCAGGAAAAATACACATCACATGTGAGTCTATTCTTAGGATTTATTCAGCAATATATTTTAACCAGCTGTTTATACTCTCGCTTCAAAAGCCTGGATTGCATTTAAAAGTGGCTTATTAACACAGACTAAAATGAAGCATTTAAATTTGGAAAAAATCGATTTTTGAACAAAAAAAAAACAACAAAATCCCAATACTTATGTGAATCAATTTATTTCTCCTGCTCCTAATATTTAAGGCACAATACAGTTAAGACTATTTTCCATATTTTCCAGACTAAAATTTGTTTATTAGCTCACGACTTTCTTGAAATTTAGAACATATTTGTTGTATTGTAGCTCAGACTCATGCCTCTTATTTCTGTCATTAAAACAGACAGGACATGCTTTAGATAACTAACACTGACTCTAAAGTAGTTTGTGATATTGTTGGTTCTTAATGCCATATTTACATAAAATATACTATCGAGTTAAAAGTGTAATATCCCCCATTTTAGTCTTTTTTTTGTCCTTTTCATGAAAAGTGAACATACACTTAACCCTTTAAGGCCCAAGACCATAGATTATAGCCAGAAAATTCTATTTTTTTTGGAGCTGAAATGTTTGTTTCACTTTCTGCTACAATCCAAAAAAAATCAAAATGTCCATAAAATTTAACATATAGATTTTTCTTATCTCATTTGATACATTAGGTGTTTTTGGCAACTGATAATCCATTTGAGGACATTTTTATCATTTTTCTGATTGTATTCAGATATTTTGTTTTTGTAATTTGTTGATCATATTGAGTAGATAGAGGTATTATAAAAGTATGTATCAAATATGATACAATTGGCTTTATAGGGTTAAGTTTCATTTTAATCATCAACTTTAAGCGTTATTTTCTCCTTTTTTCATGACAAGGTAATTGACATTTTTTCTGATTCATACATATTTTTCATCAGTAAAAAAATTGAGCAATCCACTTTTGACTCTCCCATCCTTTCAAAACTCATAATCTTGCATGACATATTTTCTTGTTCAAATAATCTTAAATATCAATTACAAAAAAAAAAATGATTCAAACGTAAAAACTTCAAATTAATCGAAAGCTGCCACGTAGAAAGAGAGCGATAATACAAAGCCAGTTTCTTTGTTTTCTAAAAGTTGGAGGTTTTCATTAAATTTTACGGTAAAAAAAAAGTAATTCTATTTCATAGTCATAGATCAACATCATCAGGAAGTGCCGAAGTTTTAAAAAAGGAAAAGTGCCGAAGAAAATTTCAATTGAATATGTTTCAACTGCACCAACACAAAGGTAACATTTTAGTACTCTGATTTTATGGGATTCAAATAAAAAAAATGTTGCCAGGATTCATACTGCTTAATAATGAAAAATACAATATATCTGAATATTAAGGCAATACAACATTTCATTTAAAGAGCACCATTCATTTATTTAAAGTGCTTTACAGTTTAATACAAGGACATTATGATATTAATTGATGGATGAATTGATGGATTTATGAAAGGCTGTTTATGAATCAACAGTGGGATATTTGGATTTTTTTAATGAAGTCTTTATTATATTTATGAAGCAATAAATTGATTGATAGAATTTGAATTCATTTATGAATAAATGTAAGATTAGATAAAAAAAAAGATTGATGGTTTTATTAATTAATTTACAAATAATGGATTGTTTTTTATTGATTTCTGGCTTCATGAATAGATGAACAGTTGGGATTATTGGGTGATTTAAGGATTAATTCACTGATAAATAGATGGGTGGATTATTTTGGATGGACTGATGGACTTTATGGTTGGTTGATAGATTCATGGATAAATGGCTGATTGATTTTTTTAGGATTGATGGACTTATAGGTTGGTTGAAGTGAATATTTGATCAGTAAATGGATGGATGGACATAATGAATATCTTTGCTGATGGTTTCATAAAAATACTTTTGAATGGATGATTTATTTACTGGTTTACAAATCTTCAGACATATATACAGTGGGTACGGAAAGTTTTCAGACCCCCTTAAATTTTTCACATATTGTTATATTACAGCCATTTCCTAAAATCATTTAAGTTCATTTTTTCCCTCATTAATGTACACAAAGCACCCCATATTAACAAAAAAAAACAACAACAGAAATGTAGACTTTTTTGAAGATGTATTAAAACAGAAAAACTGAAATATGACATGCTCATAAGTATTCAGACCCTTTACACTTATTTATTTAACTGAGGCATTGTCCATTTCTTCTGATCATCCTTGAGATGGGTCGACACCTTCATTGGAGTCAAGCTGTGTTTAATTGTATTGATTGGACTTGATTAGGAAAAGCACACACCTGTCTCTATAAAATTAAAATTTAAGGGGGTCTGAATACTTTCCGTACCCACTGTATTGATGGATAAATGAAAGGATGCTTTTATGGATAGATGGATGTGTGGATTTATCTTATTCTAAAGGTAACATGAAGCTAAAATTTAAATTAATAGAAAATACAGTCTTGATCAACTCTCTGAACTATTATGACCGCCATTATTGTTTTTTGCTTGTATAACGTCAAAGTTTAAAGTTCTTGTACTGATTTACAAAACCCCAAACCAGTGAAGTTGGCACGTTGTGTAAATTGTAAATAAAAACAGAATACAGTGATTTGCAAATCCTTTTCAACTTATATTCAATTGAATACACAGCAGAGACAAGATATTTAATGTTTGAACTGAGAAACTTTATTTTCTTTTGCAAATAATCATCAACTTAGAATTTAATGACAGAAACACATTGCAAAAAAGTTGGCACAGGGGCATTTTTACCACTGTGTTACATCGCCTTTCCTTTTAACAACACTCAGTAAACGTTTGGGAACTGAGGAGACCAATTTTTGAAGCTTTTCAGGTGGAATTCTTTCCCATTCTTGCTTGATGTACAGCTTAAGTTGTTCAACAGTTCGGGGTCTCCGTTGTTGTATTTTACCCTTCATAGCGCCACACATTTTCAATGGGGGACAGGTCTGGACTACAGGCAGGCCAGTCTAGTACCCGCACTCTTTTACTACGAAGCCACGCTGTTGTAACACGTGCAGAATGTGGCTTGGCATTGTCTTGCTGAAATAAGCAGGGGCGTCCATGAAAAAGGCGTTGCTTGGATGGCAACATATGTTGCTCCAAAACCTGTATGTACCTTTCAGCATTAATGGTGCCTTCACAGATGTGTAAGTTACCCATGCCCTGGGCACTAATACACCCCCATACCATCACAGATGCTGGCTTTTGAACTTTCTGCCTATAACAGTCCGGATGGTTCTTTTCCTCTTTGGTCCGGAGGACACGACGACCACAGTTTCCAAAAACAATTTGAAATGTGGACTGGTCAGACCACAGAACACTTTTCCACTTTGCATCAGTCCATCTTAGATGAGCTCGGGCCCAGCGAAGCCGGCGGTGTTTCTGGGTGTTGTTGATAAATGGCTTTGGCTTTGCATAGTAGAGTTTTAACTTGCACTTGACGAACTGTAGTTACTGACAGTGGTTTTCTGAAGTGTTCCTGAGCCCATGTGGTGATATCCTTTACACGGTGATGCCGGTTTTTGATGCAGTACCGCCTGAGGGATCGAAGGTCACGGGCAGTCAATGTTGGTTTTGGGCCTTGCTGCTTACGTGCAGTAATTTCTCCAGATTCTCTGAACCTTTTGATGATATTACGGACCGTAGATGATGAAATCTTAAATTCCTTGCAATAGCTTGTCGAGAAATGTTGTTCTTAAACTGTTGGACAATTTGCTCACGCATTTGTTCACAAAGTGGTGACCCTCGCCCCATCCTTGTTTGTGAATGACTGAGCATTTCAGAGAAGCTGTTTTTATACCCAATCATGCCACTCACCTGTTCCCAATTAGCCTGTTCACCTGTGGGATGTTCCAAATAAGTGTTTGATGAGCATTCCTCAACTTTCTCAGTCTTTTTTGCCACTTGTGCCAGCTTTTTTGAAACATGTTGCAGGCATCAAATTCCAAATGAGCTAATATTTGCAAAAAATAACAAAGTTTACCAGTTCAAACATCAAATATCTCTCGTCTTTGCTGTGTATTCAATTGAATATAGGTTGAAAGGGATTTGCAAATCATTGTATTCTGTTTTTATTTACGATTTACACAACTTGCCAACTTCACTGGTTTTGGGTTTTGTAGTTGGATAGAATAATACTATATTATCAACACTGCTGTGTGCAGCTGGTCTGGTTGATGCCCATCTGCAGGAAGGATAAAGACACTCTAACACATCTGCACATGAGGACTTTGTCTCTCTGTCATTGTCCACCATATGGTGCACTAAACTCTGATTGATCCCTCTAGAGGGATCAATCTAGAGGTGGAGGAGCATCCAGCTAACAAATGTTGTGCTTTTCTTCTTAGAGGCTTGTCCAACTGTTTGGAAACAGTCACTTCATTGGATTTTGTTTTTGTCTTTAAGTTTGTTTGATTCTGGTCGATCTGTCTTGGGCAGATTCATGTTGAGAAACAGGCAGGTGTGATTTGTGACCTTCCTGCATGAGTCTGCAGATATCTGAGCTCTGATCCTCACTCTGAATGACAATGACCCAACACGTTGTCACCTGCAGACTCATCATCAGAGAATAGATCGAGACTTTTGTTTGTTGTGTTTTTGTTTTTGGAGAAGTTCTGCCGAAGACCTTCATTGAGAACTCTGTTTTCTTCTCCATGTTATTCCCTTTTTTTTATTCATCTAAAGCTTGTTTTGTGTTTTTCCTCTCCTCAGCCTCGGTGCCCCAGTTCTGTAACTCTCCAACCATTATTGTGATGGTTGGATTGCCGGCCCGGGGGAAGACCTACATCTCCAAGAAGCTCACTCGCTACCTGAACTGGATCGGTGTACCCACAAAAAGTCAGCCCAACAAGTTGATCCATATCAAAACCTGAATATTTTTTTACTGTTTTGATTTAACAGACATTCACTTCCTGTTATTCTCTGATCCAAATCCAGTGTTTAACGTGGGTCAGTACCGCAGAGAGGCCGTGAAGATCTACAAGAACTTTGAGTTCTTCAAACCTGATAATGAAGAGGCCATGAAGATCCGCAAGTAAGCAGGATTAAAATGTTCAAACAGGAAGCTAAATTACCCTCAGAGTAAAGGCCCTATTGTACAGTTTGTACCTGGTACCATCAGTTTTAACCATTTACTGTTTTTAAGTAGTTAATCTTTCTAAAGTGATTTGCTCCTTCTCTCTCAGGGCCTGTGCTGCAGCTGCCCTCAAAGACGTATCCGCTTACTTCACAAGAGACAAAGGACAAGTAGCTGTGAGTAAAAGGAGAACATCTGATTATGATAAAATATACCTTTAGCTAATGTTTATTCATGTGTAAATTTAACTTGTTACCTGCTCTGTCAGGTTTCTCATAGCTTCCACTGTACTTTCCATTGAACTTAAAATATTTGAAGAGAAAAAAAACATTTTAAAAATTATTATTAGGTAAAACCAGAAATCCTTGGATCAGACATTTGTGGAAAATGAAAACACCCAAGGGACCCTGATAAAAGGTTTTATTTATAGACTATAAAAAGGTTTTAAACAAACAAAAATACACACCACTGATCATGTTAAGACCAAACAGGAAATGAAGGGCATTTTAAAATTACAACAGAAAGTTTGTACAGTTATTATGAACTATTATGGAAAAGCACCAGCTCACCATGTGATAAGAGTTTGCATGAAGATGTTTAATGAGAGTTTTTTTCACACCAAAGTTAAAAAGTCCTCATGCAGGAGAAGTGGTCAAATGTTGATGCTGTCCGGGGGAACAAGAAGCAGACCGCTGTCATATGATTTGGAAGTGTACTAGATTAAAAACTTAATGTTGATATGCATAAAACAATGGAAGAAATATTCAACATAAAGATACCCTACCACTTCAGAACATTTCTTTTTAAAAGGATGATTTTTTAAATGGGCTGTCTAACATCTATTTAGAATAATGGTAACAGCAACTAAGAAAAATATTACAAGACTATGGGTGAACCAGAACCTCCCTCAATAAGTGAATGGGTAGATACATAAATAAAATACAGTGAATCAATCAATCAGTCAGTCAGACTTTATTTGTATAGCACTTTTATTACAGGACTTTGCAACACAAAGAGCATAATTACATAAAATGAAAATAAATGAAATGGAAATAATAATATATAATTAAATGGAAATTCTGACAGAAAATAGAATTAGAGGACTGAGGAAACACTATGTTGAATTAAAAATGCTGAAACACAGGAGTTAAAACTAAATTGATAGTTAAAAATCATGATAAGACATTAGATGGAAATATTATGGGGTAAAATCAGTAAATACGTGAATAAATGTAAAAAATATGATAATAATGTAAAACAAAATTTAGATATAGGATGGTAAAACCCAACACCATGGGTAAAAAACATGTAAAAAAGTACATATTCATTTAATTTACAAATACACAGATTAAAAAAAGATGTGGGCGAAATGGGTGCCCTTTGTGAAAGGGTCCCAGAACGATGTTCAAAGCACATTTGGTTGACAAAAAACATCCTGCACCTGTCAGTGGCAATAAAAAATAAACTGATATTTGCTCTTTCTGACTGAACAGTAATATCTTCAAATGGCCAGAATATCTCATATAGCTTTCCATTTTGTTTTTGTTTTATTTCTTTCTCACATTCTGGTTTTATACATCCCTGATTTATTTATAAAAAATAAAAAATAAAAATAAAAAAAGAGCAGTATTGAGCTTTTGCTGTATTGAAGATTGACTGACATTGTGGAAACTGTGTGGCAGCCTAAATGATCAACATCAATCACAGACATCTGAACGTATCTTTGTATGTATCTATGTATCTATGTATGAACTGCAATGCTCTGAAAAAAAAAGAAACAAGTACTAATAGTTGGTTATTAAGCTCATATCTCAAAGACAGTAAAATTAAAAAAAAAATGCTGACATCAGCCAAATGACATTTCATGAAAATAAATAAATAAATAAATAAATAACTTTAAAAAGCAGCATTATCCATTTAACCAGATTGTTCTTCTGACTCTGTTGGTCTTGTATTTTTCATTCAGGTTTTCGATGCCACAAACACCACCAGAGAGCGGAGGGCCATCATCATCAGTATAGCAAAGGAGAAAGGCTACAAAGTGAGTTCCTACTTTATGTTTGAAGATCAACTTTCATACAACAAAACCAAGATTTGGCAGACATAAATTAAAAAATATGATTGTTGTTAGTTTAATCAAAAGCAAGAGCCAGAGGATGGTCATTTAATCACACTTTTAAAAATCCCTGAAATTGTCCTGACTTCACCTGCGTGAGCTGAAAGTGTGAACGACAACAGTTTACGTGGGTTATTTCTTTATTTCCTCTCCCTTCTCTTTCATTTGATTGTGTAAAAAAAGCTTAATTGTGTTTTGAATATTAAAAATACATTTTACAAACGGTGTGATCCATATTAGTTATTCCATATATGCCAATCAGTATCTGTTCAGGCCACAGCAAGTTTTGAGCGTCCTATACAGGTTAAATCTACAATATCATGCACCCATAGGAGTTTTAAACATTTAATTTATTGATTGATTGATTAATTTATATTTTCAGGGTTAATTGTTTGACACAGTGATTCTGTGGTTTCACTGTCGTGCTGCTGGGATATTAAAACTTTGAGCGCTTCAGCGTATTCGACTCTGATACCAAATTAGAACTTATAACAGGTAATAACTTCTCAGTCAGCACATTTACCTGAGCAGCCTCTTTATGGTTATTAATCTTCACTGGGTGCCAAACTTTTAAGAAATTAAAACATATCTTTGACAAAGAGCCGAGATGTGTCATCCCCATTTGGGTTTATTGAAGAAAAACACTTTCAAAGCACCTCCATGTCCAGATAATTTTGTAACCAAATTTTATGTACTTTGTAATTTTTCCATAATTAAAGCCTTGAGCATCCAGCTGGTGAGGGAAAACCATCGGCCCAGTTAACATAGCAGCACCTGCCTTATGAATCAACACACTGCAGCTTACTCTGTCATAATGTGATTAAATTAAAGAGCTTTCAAGTTGATGAAATATTTGAAAAACTTTTTCTTGAATAGGGTAACTGAATCGTGTAGATTCTATTGTTTTATCCCTATCTTCACTGCATATTAAACAGTAAAACTGATATCTGATATGCCATTGTTTCAAAATCATCTTATCGATATGTTTGTCAAAAGCATAAAGCTTCAACGTAACTAAAATTGACCTGCCCATTTCATGGCAACATTATTTATCCAAGAAAAATGTTGTAAAGTAAGAAAAACAGCATTTTGTTTTTTTGATAAATGACACATTTGAATCACAGAAGGGGGCATTTAGTGATGATGTGACCTTATGTGGTACATTTGTGCATTCAACCATATTACAGCCAATATATGGAATATTTAAGGGCAATATGTAGAGCCAAAATATTAGCACTTAAAGGATAAGTTCGGTTTCTACAGCCTTCACATTGTTTATAGAATGAAGTAGAACAATATACTCACCCAGAAGGCTTTCCTGATCCAAACAGTGTTTCGGGAGATATTTAGATCCAAAATCGAGCGGCGGACATCCGTATGATGGTAGCACATAGGGCATACAGCGCCGCTCCTAAAACTGCATTAATCGTCCAAAACCTCATTAGTTTCACAAATATTCCATCATGGTCCGTTCGGGCTACTCCTCCAAGACAGTCTGTGTCACTCCAGACATGTTTTTGTGACTGTGCTGACCTCTGAACTGCGCATGCGCAGTACGGCTCATTGTTTCAGGGGAAGACCGCCGGCTACACGACGACTTTCTTCTTCCAGTTTTGTGCAAAATGGACGAATATCTATCGGATGAAGATGTTGTGGAGGAGAACTTTGAATGTGATGGGTGTCCTTACAGTTTCGAGCCAGAGTTTACAGATGAGGAGCTCATCGAAAGGAGGACGCGGAGGCAGCGCTCCAGAGAGTACTGCGCATGCGCGGAGGCAAACATTCTTCTTCTTCGGTTCAGAGGTCAGCACAGTTACAAAAACATGTCTGGAGTGACCCAGACTGGGAATGGATGAGTAGCGTGAGCAGACCATGATGAAATATTGGTGAAACTAATGAGTTTTTGGACGATTAATGCAGTTTTAGGAGCGGCGCTGTATGCCCTATGTGCTACCATTATACGGATGTCCGCCACTCGATTTTGGATCTAAATATCTCCTGAAGCACTGTTTGGATCAGGAAAGCCTTCTGGGTGAGTATATTGTTCTACTTCATTCTATAAACAATGTGAAAGCTGCAGGAACCGAACTTATCCTTCAGGTTTTCATCTGCTGATTTGGATAGTCAGCTTTTTGGCAATTTTCTGTGTATATGAATGAAAGAAATTTATTTCGGTTCACTTGCAATAAAGCAATTTAGAAGATCAAAGCAAAAATTTTGAGTTTTCTAGCTGATTGAAAAGGTGAAGGCAGAAGCCAACGCTTATTTGACCACATCTAAAAAAGCATTAAAATTACAGAAATAAGATTACAGCAAGAACAATGCTGATAAGGGATAGGAATTGAAAACCAATTCCAGTTGAGAGTCATTAACAGTTTCATTAAAGAATCGATATCAAGAGTCTTTTTGCTCATCAATTCCCTTATCAATTCCTCCCACTATCAGGGTTTAGAAGCGTTAGAATTGTGGCTTATTTTTTTACAAAAGGCGCCTACTGCACAACCCTAAGTGAGTGGAAACACCAACAGCTAGCAGAAGCAGTTATCTATGCTGTGACATGTGTTTGACGTTGTTGACACTGAAAATCTGCAGACCAACATTTCCCCACATGGAAAATCTGCAGGAATCAATAAGGGAATCGTTAAAGAACTGGATCCATCAGCAGGATCGTTAACAGCATTGATATCAATAAAATCGTAACAATTCCCATCCCTAATGCTGATGCATTGTTGTTACGTTCATTAGAAATATATATACGTAACAACATGGACATATTAACTTAGACAATCCATAGTGTGTATTCAAAACCAACTGATTCTTACAGTTTTTTGCCAATGTTGTGCCGGTTTTTATATTTTCAGAAGACAAATTCCACAAATGTAGCCCTGTAACTGACAGAAAATGAGATTAGACATTTGTGATACTGAGATTGTTCTGATTATATAATCAATCTTAATGAGATTATTGAGCTCCTGAGTCATTTCTTTTTTTTCAGGTCTTCTTTGTGGAATCAATCTGTGACGACCCAGAAATCATAGCAGAAAACATAAAGGTAAGAAGCTCGTTCACAGATGTTTGCAGAGGCTCGACTGCAGTGCTCTGAGAGCCAAAACTCTTCTTTGTTTCCAGCAAGTGAAGTTTGGGAGTCCGGATTATGTGGATCGTGACATTGATGAGGCAAATGAAGACTTCCTGAAGCGGATCGATTGTTACAGAGCCAGCTACATGCCCATAGACGATGACAGGGACAGGTACGACGGGTCTTTGTTTCTTATAAAAACTGGATGAGGGATCGAGCTTCTATTCTCTCTCTACTTAATCCTCCATTTCTGACCTTAAACAGGAAGCTCTCCTATATTAAGATCTTCGACGTGGGCAGCAGGTATCTGGTGAATCGAGTTCAGGATCACATCCAGAGCCGGATCGTTTACTACCTCATGAACATCCACGTCACTCCCAGATCAATCTACCTGAGCCGCCACGGCGAGAGCGAGCTCAACCTGTTAGGACGCATCGGAGGAGACACTGGACTCTCCCCCAGAGGACTGAAGGTGAGCACTTTACGTTTCTGAAGTTTGTTAAAGGTTAAACATTTAAATGAATTAAAGATCCACAGAACATTAACACAATCACTCAGTATGTAGTTAACTTTAGTCTTGTTAAATATTAAACATGATTTTTCTAGAGCGGGTGAAACTACATCAAGCAAACATGTCAATATTTTATAATAAAAAGCTTTTTCTCAGTGCCTGAATTGAACTGAGCGACATCTTCTGTGGCTAATTAACTTAATATTAACAAATACTAGGGCTGGGACGATATGCTTTTCTCCCGACTTGGTTTTTTATGATTTTTTATGATTTTTTAGGTGCCAATTCGATTTAAATTGCGATTCTACGATACTACTTTTAGCTTATTTTATTACCAGCGAAAAAGATAAATAATGATGATGCCTACAGACTACATCAGGAAAAATCTACATCACATGTGAGTCAGTTTTTAGAATTTATTCAGCAATATATTTTAAAGATGCTGTGAGGAGTTTCTAAGTAATGACAAAAAAAGTCTCACTTTTAGATATATGCCTGATCAAAATACACACTTTAAGATGAGCTTGCTTGCTGGCCTGGATACTCAACTTTGGGAGCAAGGCAATTAAAACTAAAGCAAATTTATATTATTCAGACACGTCTTAGAGCACCGGGCTGTAAGCAGTGATATATAGTCGGCTACAAAACTACAATACTAAATTTTCCAAAAATTGCTTGTTGTCACACATCAAAAACTACCGCTACGTCACTAGAAAGAGATACATTACCTTGTCGCTTGGCATCCTGTAAGTTGTTGAAAAAAGAAGTTGCAAAGCAATGCAGAGTTCTGATGAAGGTCCGAGCTGCATTCATTAGCATCACAACAAACACACGCTTTGGCTTGGGTCACGTCTTTATGGCAGTCGCCGCGCGTGCTCATGGGTAGCAGAGTCTTTATGTCGCTGGAAAAAAATACTCCTCATAGCACCTTTAACCAACTGTTCATACTCTCTCTTCAAAAGCCTGGATGCATTTAAAAGTTGCTTATTAACACAGACTAAAATGAAGCATTCAAATTTGGAAAAAATCGATTTTTGAACAAAAAAAAATGATTTAAAAATCGTCAATCAAAAAATTTAAATACTTATGTGAATCAATTTTTTCTCCCACCCCGAACAAATACTCTTGACAGCCCCAATTAAAAACACCAAATCATTCCTTTATAGCAGGGATTATTGGAACAATATCAGTATCAACAAATAATCACCTAAAAACAGATTGTCAGTAACAGCAGATATTAACAGATATTATTAGGACAGACTCATATTTTGGCTGTGATACCGTTATAATCCAAAAAAATATACCATGATGGTAAATGTCATCATCACTGAATGATATGGAGCTAAATTCAGGCCAAAAGTGTCATAAATGGAAAATAAAAAAGGCGGAAAAATTAAAAAATGTGAAACTCAATTTTCAACGTTTGTTCTTTGATTAATAATAAATAATAATAAAAAACAGTTAAAAGAGTTGAAATTAAGTCTAGAGATTTTCTCCAGTTTTAATATTGATTCAACTCTTAGTATTTTAAAAAGTATTTATTTTTATTTGTGTTTTCATTTTGTGGGGGTGTGGCCTCGGCAAGAGTTGTCGAAAATTGTCTTTCAAAGGTGTCTTTGTCCTTACCATAACTTTTTTCACAGGTATGAAGAGAATACTGTGTGGAGAAAGTGTTGAGTCATATCTGTCAAAGGTCCGCAGAAGGCAACATCATCTGAGGATTCTTTGCTTTGCTGTCATTCACAAAGTTTGAGACTGAAAAAATAAAATCAAAAGTGGAAAAAGAGATCTGAAGGTGAAAAAAAAAATCTGAAGCCTAAAAGATAAGATTTGAAGAGAGTAAAAACTAGAAATAAAATGCCATATTAAAATAGTTTCAGAGCTTAATCAAAAGTATAATTAAAGGGAAAATCTTGCACATTTTGCACTTATTTATAATTCAATTAAGTGTGTTATTGAAAAAAAAAATCAAGAACAAACATTAAAATTTCTTTTTTTTAATTTTCAAATTCCATAAATTTTGCCCTGGATCAGCTCCATAGAATGAGCCCTTTCATAAATTAAAAATACCATTTATTAAAGAAAAAAATTTTTTTCCTTAAGCTCAATCTGTTGCTAACCCAGCTGAAATATTGGCATGTTGGATATTAACAGAAAAGCAATGTTTGTATCCCTACTTTGAAGCAACAACGGCAAATATGGTTTCCAAGACAGCAAAGTTAATCGTCATGGCTAGAGGGCCAAGGTAATGCAGGCGTTGGATAATTGATGTAACTGAGGTTAAAGAGTAAATGTTTTCTTCCTCACATTATTATATTTCAAGTCAAATGCAAGTAGATTTATTTTTTAATGAGCTAAATGCAGAATTAAAACCAGATTCAGCTGCTTTTAATTGCAAGTGCAAGTAAAATTGCAAAGGCTGATTATAAATCTAAATTTTGACTTTTTTTGTTTTTATTTCATAGATTTATCTCATAACCCAGGTAAAAAACAAATTGTTTACTGAATAAAAAGGCATATCAGGAACATATTTATAGGAAATATTGCTGTTGTTGGTGGGCTGCATGTGGCTCCTGGACCACGCAGACTGTGTCAGTGTTGGTGTGATTATTCTTTTTGCCAGTAGAGGGAGATAATCGTCCCTTTTCTCAGACTCACAGCAGTCAAACATAACTCCAAAATTTGCTTCTGTGTTTCCAGTATGCAAACGCTTTGGCCACATTCATCAGAGGTCAGAAGATCAGTGACCTGAAGGTCTGGACCAGTCACATGAAGAGGACCATCCAGACCGCAGAGGCTTTGGGGGTCCAGTACGAGCAGTGGAAAGCTCTGAATGAGATAGATGCTGTGAGTCTATTTGTATAACTCTACATTTTTAGAGCATAGGAGGTGAATGTTTTATTTTCAGTGGAGCTGGAGCAGTGTTTTAAATGATTTCTGATGACTTTAGAGCTTTAATTCAGATGTTCTTGTTCTTTCTCTGGTGTTTTGTTGATTTTCTTCTCTTAGGGAGTCTGCGAGGAGCTCACCTACGAGGAGATTCAGGAGAATTTTCCAGAAGAGTTTGCACTGAGAGATCAGGACAAGTACAGATATCGGTACCCAAAGGGAGAGGTGAGTAATCGATCATCAGCATAGTTTGATTGGGACTGATCACCATCACCCAGCCTGAGCGTTTACAGACTGAGCTACGCTGTCTGCTGCCACATGCTCCACAGAAATTTATAAAATTGGTAGGAACAAAAACTTTATAGTTTGCCCAAATGAAATCAGCTCGGCCTCATCGAAGGCAACTGCTGGTAAACAAAAAGGCTTTTGTTAGCCATTGTGACACATAAAACAAGTGAAGAATTCAGTTTAAAGGCTATAAAAAGCCAGGCTCTAAAGGCCAGTGATAACTACAGCTCATATATCTATGTATAAACAATTTAGCAGCTGTGATATCTGGAGAATGTATAAATGTATTTTAAAGCTCCACCAAATGAATTGAAGAGCTAATAGTGTAATGTATTGGTGAATGAAATGTTTTTTCTTGTTTCACTTTTGTTTCTAACACAAATCAACTGTCATAATGAAAAGAATAGGCAAATGTTAGTCAAATAAATGCCTCACAGTCTTGACAATACAAACAGTGTTGGTATTGACAACAACAACTTTAGAAATCTCCACTACTCCAAAGTAGAAATTATATTTGTTTGTCCAGAAGTGTCACCACTGTGTGACAAGTGCTACCTTCATGGTTTTGAATTGTGACCAAAGAGTCAGTGCTTCTGGACTGAAGTTTTTCAAATAGTGCCATTATTTTGGGATATCTAGACCGTCTGTTAAGTTGGTTAATGCACGACACTTCTTCTTCCACTGCTTAATTATAGCAAACAGATTAATATTAATTGTCTCGAAATTGTTTCCTACAGCTAAGATATGGCCAGAAGACCACCACCAGTTTAAAGTCATTCAAGAAACAAGCAATAATGTTTTATTGGATTAATTAACCAGTGCACCATCATAACTGTTATAATATTTTTTCTTCTGTTATTCTACTGTTCTCCCATCTTTCCTTTGCTAACACTGTATTGAGGATTATTCTGTTTGACCAAATCTAATTTTTTTTAACTATTGGAAATTCTATTTTTTCTTGTTCTTTTCTTTAGGAGGGCCACTTATGGGTTTCTTTGGCCCCTCCTGCATATCTCCTGTTGTTGCTTTGTTTAGTTATGCATTATTATATTGTGTATTTTTTCTCCTTTCATATTGTGTTTCATTTTATATGTGCAGTAAAATAAAAAAGATCTTACTAACACACTCCACTTGGAGAGAATAAGATGCACATTAGTATATAAACTAACACTATTTAATAAGACTTTAATGCCAGTATTAACATATTTTACATTTCAAACTTAAACAATGCAATTAAACATAAAACATATGCATAAACATGTGACATAACCAGGAGTGGATTGAGGTGGAGCTACCGGGATTGGGTGATGAGTAGAAGAAGAGAAGGATGTTGGACTGGAGGCAGAGGACTGGACTAGTGCATTTTTTTCTTATTTCTTTTGATTTATTTTTAATATACAAATGTATCGCTACATATATATGCTGCCTGGCTGAAAAAGAAACCACCTGGATTCAACTAAGCAAATATGTATGAGCCTCCTATTGGATAATTACTGCATGGATGATTATTTTTCAGCTGTCAACAAGTTCTTTAAAGGAGACATATCATGCTGATGCATGATTTAATACTTACATATAATATAATAAATTTGAAAACAAGACCTTACACCCCCTTAATTTTCAAAAATTTTGATATCGTATTTTTTCTTATATCCTAGAACGAGATTTGATGCCTTTGAAAATAGGTCATTGCGAGATGTCCGCGAGATTTAAATCCTCATGACGACACGAGGTACATTTCTTTTTATTGGAGTAATCTGATAAAAGACTTCCTCCTCTGTGATGTCCATTAGCCACAAAACCGTCACCGAGGAACACATCCACCCAGGAGCAGTATATAGCTCCCTAGCTCACACTCACTCATTACCAGCCCTGGCCTTTAGGGGGACTCAATGTGCGGTCGCTGCTTTGAGCCTGCCGGAAAATACAGTAGAAGAAGAAGGACAGGCTGGCTTAGCCCTCTTGAGCTGTGACAGAACTGACCAATCAGAGCACAAAGGGCTGTGACATTGCGAGGTAACTGGAAGTCAGCCTGGAAACCGAGCGTTTCAACATGAGCTTGATAATGGTCTAAAATGAGGATATTGAGAACGCTATTGTGGGGCAATGAAGGAACTAAATGACTTGTACTGAGGGCAGAAATGTTTTACAGGCATCCTAGTCTGGCATAGTGAAAAGGAGAAACAAGCATGATATGTCTCCTTTAACCCCAGCTGATAAAATGAGTAGCTTTTCATTTCTTAAACAACCACACATCCTGTGGTCATGGAAAAGGTGTTAGTCTGTTTAAGAAGGGTCAAATCATTGGCATCAAGCAGAGAAAACATCTCACGAGATTGAAGGAACTACTAAAACTGTGTTAAGAACTGTCCAACACATTATTGAAAACTGGAAGGATGGTGGAGAACCATCCCCTTCAAGGAAGAAATGTGGTTGTAAAAAAAAAACGTATCAGGGAAAGAAGAGAGGCAGGTGAAGTGATGCACCCATCATGCCTAGTGCCTAATGTCCAAGCCTGTGGGGGCAGTGCTGTGATCTGGGGCTGCTGCAGTTGGTCAGGTCGAGGTTCAACAACATTATGGCCCAAAGAATGAGGCCAGTTGACTACCTGAATATAGTGAAGGACCAGATTATTCCATAAATGGAGTTTTTCTTCCCTAATGGCACAGGCATATTCCAAGATGACAATGTCAGGATTCATGGGGCTCAAATTGTGAAGAGTGGTTCAGGGAGCATGTGACATCATTTTCACACATGGATTGGCCTCCACAGAGTCCAGACCTTCACCCCACTGAGAATCTTTGGGATGTGCTGGAGAAGACTTTGTGCAGTGGTCAGACTCTTCCATCATCAATACAAGATCTTGGTGAAAGATTAGTTAAACGCTGGATGAAAGTTAATCTTGTGACATTGCAGAACATTATCGAAACAATGTCACAGTGAGTGCATGCTGTAATCAAAGCTAAAGGCGGTCCAACAAAATATTAGAGTGGCCGACCATTTTTTTTTTTTTGAAGATGACTTTTTTTGGCCAAGCAGTGTATGTTAAAGTATAGAAATTAGTGATGAATGTATAGAAGAAACGTGTTAGAAATATGTTATGACAAGTTCAGAAATATCTGAATATTAGACATCAGCAAAAGTTAAACACTGTGGTTAACCTCAGTGATATGAGGCTCTTTCTCCCCTTTTGTCTTCAGGTCCGAGTTGTGGGGTTATTAGAGGTCATGTTGAAAGGTAGATGGTGTCAACATTGTTATTACCTGGAGCATGAATACAGCGTCTGGGTCTGTTGTGGTTGCCAGTGATGGTTTTCTCAATGATCACTCTTCTTTGTACCAGAGCTCATGAATCAAATCTTTATTTCAAGTTCTAACGAACTGAAAAGGTCAAATGGAGCAGCTCATATTGTAAAATAGTGACCACTTTGACTTCATGTGTGTTCTCAGTCCTATGAAGATCTGGTCCATCGTCTGGAGCCTGTGATCATGGAGCTGGAGAGGCAGGAGAACGTTCTGGTCATCTGTCATCAGGCTGTGATGCGCTGCCTGTTGGCGTACTTTCTCGACAAACCTGCAGGTACAGAACCGTTAATAACCTGCTGCACTTCCCTGCTTTGTCCTTCTTTTATTACGTGTATGAATGCTGTTTTAATACATCATAATCATGTCTTCCTCCTTCTGAAGATGAGCTGCCGTACCTCAGGTGTCCGCTCCACACGGTGCTCAAACTCACACCGATAGCGTACGGTAGGTTCTGACAGTTTGAGTGATGACGGTAATGATCTCTGTAAAGCCTCCTGCTGACATTCGGTTTCTGCTCCATCACAGGGTGTAAAGTCGAGTCATTTTTCCTCAATATTGAAGCTGTAAACACTCACAGAGAGAGACCTGTGGTAAGTTTCCACCAGCACACATTGGTCTTAATAAATAGTTTGGTTTGCCAACTTTGACTCTGGGGTATGTTTCACATGTCAGAGTGCAGGCAGCACATGTTCTGATGAAATGAATATGTTTAATGGAAAAGAATGGGGAACTATTACACTGTAATGGTCTCTTTCTGCTTTTACTCACTTAAAAAAAGACATTAAATTGTCTTCTTAAGTCACAAAGAGCAGTAGGAAAACTGTTTTTTAAAAAAAGGAGCAGCAATCTTTTTGATGGATTTAAAGCCCCAGTCACGCATTCCCAGTTTCTCTTGGCGATTGTGCACAGCTGTACACGATTGGCAAGGCTGGTTTGATACGGAAATAAATGACTGTCTCCCCCAGACACACCCCGTACATACACCGTTAGTAACACTTCTATGTTGCTTCTATAGCCCTTCAGGGACGTTCATCCAGTCTCAGTTAGGTCAATACAAGGATTACATGAACTTCCATCCCACTGACACATCAGCCCAGTTTGAGCCTTGTTTGCGTAATGTTAGCCCTGTTTGAACCCCGTCACTTGCATTTTTATCACGCTCACTCCTGTAAAAGATACGTGAGAACAATGTCCTCATACAGGTCAAGAACACAGGCATTATCGTTTCAGTCGGAGCACAATCTGAAACATCCTTGTCAGTTGTCCTCAGAAAGCTTTCTGTATTGATCCCTGTACATGCCACGCTAATGCCAATCGCCTTGGGACTGCATATGGCTTCCACCCTGCTATACTGAGAGCGGCGATTCTCCACAACAGTTTTGAACAGTTCAAAACAATCAGAACCCCTCCCTGTTCCCCGGCATTCGTCCACGACTACCGTAAAATACCAAATAATGGCCGGGGCATTTTTTTATTTTAATCACTGAGCAGACCAGGTGGCTATTTGGGTCAGGAATTTAATTCCTTTCCCACAAAAATCTCCCTTAGAAATAAGAAATATATATGGTAAATGTAATCAAATTGTTTATTTGCACCAGTATGAATATAACTTTTATATTCTCAAGGCAAGATTACTGTACCGTAGTTATACTCTTGTCTTCTTCTTTCAATTCAGCACTTTCTAACACTCTTAATACTGGTAAAGAACTACCGGACGTTAAGTTAAGGTCGTACTTCTTTTTTTTTGCCGCACCAGGGCCATGGAGATAAGCAGCAGTGTACCTTTAACTGACGTGACAGCCTCCTGATGAGACGGCCTCCTGACATTAGTTAAGGGCAAAAAACATGCAGTGGCAATGTCTTTGTCTTTGGACCTGTAAAGTCTGTAAGATTCCAGGTTTCTGCGTTCTAGTGGCCTCTGTGGACGTCAAGAGTAATGCATAAGATTTTGTCTGTTAGAGACCCCACACATTAAGATAAAAAATAGGCAGTGATCAGTTTTGATCGTACTTAGTGGTGAGCTCAAATAATCTCAAGACAGCATACCACACATATAACCAATCTGTCCCACCACTGAGCTAGACTCTAGTCCTCCAAGACAGAAATCTGATCAAACGTGATCTAACAAAAACAAAGAAGAAACACAGCAACCAGAAAACACAACGTGCCACACAAATTATAAACATATACACATACCACTGTGGATGCGCTTTGTTTTGTTAACCAACTTACAAGCATGCCCATGGTGCTTTGCATGTGCACCCTCTGGTATAGTTTCTTATGTATTACTTTTGAAAATTAAAATAAAGTGTTAATCTAACTCCAAAATAAGATAATATAACATCATGGTGAAAAAAAATAGTCAAAACGAGCACACAAGACCATCAAGAGCTGCAGAAGATGAATGTAGGCAGAGGCAGGCTAACACTACCCACTGACTTCCAGTGTTTGAGCTAAGCTAATTAGCGGTGGATGAGCTCTGCCCGTCTCTTCCTTGTTGCTGCACACACAGTCTAAAGAGTGGTGCCTATCTGCTTGTCATGGACTCTGGAGTAAAGCAAGACATTAAAACAAAAAAAATGTTGGCGTGTCCCTTTAACTGGTTGAAAACTGCAGGCTACTATGTTTGATATTTCAATTTCAGGTGAGTCGTACCATTACCCTTGTTTTGTTTGACAGTTTTGTTGATTTAAGTTTTTGAGTTTTGATCCTTGCCCGTGAAATAAAACTTTCTTATGACTTTTTAAACACCTTTGAAAGTGTTCTGAAGTTCTGAGTTATGTTTGTATTCTAGGAGCAGAATAAACTACAAACACTAAATGTCATACATTTCAGAATAAGATTAATTCTGTTGATACATCTTCTTTGTTTTAATCGAATTATTTTTGTGTTTGTGGCTCTACAGAACGTGGACATCAACAGAAACCCAGAGGAAGCTCTGCAGACGGTTCCCGACCACATCTAAACACTGTTTTGTAAGAATAACTGTAATCACGACTAACTGGATGTGTTATTAACTTTACTTAATATCAGAGATGCACTCCAGTCAGAGGTACCAAGGGTTAAAAAAAAGAGGACGGGGGTTCTTTAAGGCCAGTGAATCCAGCCTTGTTCAATGAAGACATGCATGTCCTCCCCCGCAGAGACTGAGGAGTACGAAACAGGACATTCTGTCTTCATCACGCCTGTAAGACGTTCCCGTGTGTGATCTGAACAGTTTGTTTTTCTTCACGGAATAAAGGTGTCAGATTGTTTACAGAAGCAGACATAAATGCACTTTGCGTTCACATGATAAAGGAGATTGTAACTTTGACCTGATGTAAGAGGATGTAATGTTGATAATCTAATTATGGAGGCGGTGATCAGCACCACAGAGAGCAGCCAAATAAACTCAATGTTTTCTGGTAGAATTTGGAATTTGACTGATTTTGTAAGAAGCAGGTAAAAATCAGGAAGGTTTGAATGAAGTATAAATAAAGTGATCCCTCCAACGAGGGCTGGGCACAATGAGGAGTTTTAAAGTTTTATATCCCCTTTAGTGTTTTGTAAATGTATTGAAGTACTTCTGTGCACAAGATAAAAGTCTACAGAATCTACACATCTCCCTCTCCTCTTGTCTACAGCATCAGTTCCCTCCCCTCAAAAAATACACCAACCACTGTGACATCATATCGTTGTTTAGGCCCACTGGCTAAAGGTAGAAAGCTCAGTGCAGAGCATAGACTTTAGAACGAATACAGAAGTATTGAAAATAGCAATGAGCAGTAATGAGATGACCAATAACCACTAAAGCCCTTTTTCCACCAAGTGGTCCAGTATGGATCGGCACGGTTTAGCCCAGGCCGGATCGGTAAAGCCTGATCCTGTTTGCGTTTCCACAGCCAACCGAACCCTACTTGGTAGGCAGCGTCTAAGCAGGATACCGATAGCATGGTGTCATAGCAGCGCGACACTGTGTACCTAGCTATTGAATAGAATGAAGAGGAAAACACGACACAGTAAACAAAGAGCAATGATGGTAGACATCCAGCAATTCTTCTTTTTTGTGATCAGCATGTGGCTTTTTGTTACAAAGCGCAACCAAGCTTTGTTTCAGAGAAGGCTGTGTGCCAGGAGAGTTATCTTCACGAAGACGAGCGGAGATTTAAACATGGCGGGGTTTTGTGTTGTTCCGCTGTCGCACGGGAAGTGCCGTCTCCTTCGACCAATCAACGGACTGCAGTGTTTCTAGCTCCACCTTCTGGGGTCGGATCGGTGTGCTTGGCATACCAACAGAAGGGCCCCAAAAAGTAGGAATGTACGGTTCACTTATAAGGGGTCCTGTCCCGGTTTTAGGATATGGAAACGCCACAAAAAGCGAGCCGTACCGAGACGAGCCGAATTGAATCCTCCTGTGGAAACGGGGCTTAAGTGGACCTAAATAACCAATCAGAGTAGACTTGGCCTACATAGGGATTGGGGCCTTACAGCTTGAGCCATGAGCTTGAAGCACTATGGCTTTCATACCAGGCATCTATGTGTGCTGTGTTGTCGCTGCATCTCCGTGCTGTCACAGCTCGACTTCTCCATGCATATCATACCAATAAAGACCTTCAAAAGGAAGGAAATCCTCCACAAATGACCTGATTTGTTCATAAAATGACCCGTGAAAACTGCAGGATGAAAACAATAGGAATGAACAAGGAGAATTTCTCCACAGAGGTGAGACAAGGACAGTTTATATCTATAAGTCAGTCAGACTCTATTTATATAACATATTTCATGTCAAATAATGTAGAGGGAAGTGCACGGACAGATAAGGGAAAAAAAATACGGACTAGAAGTGCTCCAAGAGCATAAACCTCCACAGAGGTGTTTCAGACATTATTACCTATCTCACATTTTTGGAAGCTATTTAAAGACCTCCTCTGTATCAGGCCCAACGATCCCTGGAAATGTCATCCAAATCTGTTTTTGAGTTATTAGTGAAAATGTAGGAAATTGCCCTGCTTTGCAATATGAATAAATACTTTAAAAATGGTTCCTTGATCCATATCCAAATTAGGATCACCACCAAAATCGCATCACTTCGTCCTCCTGCCATAACTGACATTCCCTGTAAATTTGATCAAAATCTATTGCTAACTTTTCAGGTTATACTCCTGTTCATGAACAAAATGCCAACAAAAACATAACCTCCTTGGTGGAGGTAATAAAAACATGAAACCCCCTCATCCATCCTCCCAACTCATGATCCGCACACAGTTATTAACTTTGGAAAAACGTTTTAGAAGCTCTTTTCTGTTACTTATTCCTCTGCTGTGGATGTACATACCAGCTGGATTGGGTAAATATCTGTATCATTTTCTCATCTGTTTTGATTATCCAACGCAGATCCAAATGGAACTGGACTGGTTAGGCTCCCTCAGTACTTGGCTCTTGGACCAGCCTTGGATTTGGCCGCAGTCATGAGTAACAACTTGATCAGGTCACTAGATTGAACAGAAATTCTCAAACAAGGTTATAAACACTGGAATTGTAAAAGCTGCTTCTAAGTCAAACTGTCATGTTGTAGTTTTATACTTTGATAGCTCTTGACTGTCGCCGATTACTTTTAAAAATAAAATATATTATAAAATATTATAAGCTATGATCCAAGACCAGGTTAATTAATCCCCTCTTAGATGAGGAAACCAGTGCAATGCTGACTTTAGTGTTGGCTTACAAACAACACTAATGTGAGTCCGGCCTCATTTACTCTACAACATCGTCACCAGAAATGGGAAGGCTTTTCCTTTGCAGGTACTGCTCTGTGGATATGGGGTGCCATTTGTAAAGCAGCTCATGCTTTAAAAAAAGGCAACATTTTCTCACATTTAACTTCAAAACATGTACAAACAACTGGTTTAAATTTTTCTGGTGACCTTGTACAACATTTACATCAATATTTGTCATCTTAGACATACCTTAAAATGTTAAATATAAATATTAAATGACACATGTAAATGTTAAAAGTAGATATAAATGTTAAATATAAATAGTAAATGTAAATGTTAAATGTTAATATGTAAAATGTAAATGGAGGGATTCATGATTGGCTATATAGATTCATGTTGGGTGTTGGATGTATATATTTGTATATATATGTATATGTGTATCTATATATGCATATATGTATCTATATATGTGTATCCATAAAATGAAGAGCTTTATGTTCTATTGTAAAGTGTCTTGAGATAACACTTTTTATGAATTGGCACAAAGATTGATTGATTGAATTACTGTTGTATGTACTCTCGACGGCATTGGAAATGAGAGCATGCTCTCAACGGAATTTCGAGATTAAATAAAGAAATGAATGAAAAATACAAAAGTTACATATAAATATCAATGTTAAATATAAATCTCTGAGGTACAACTATATATTATGCTAACATGCTTATTTTCACTCCCAGTAACAGGAAGTACCAAAATTAAAGCTCGGGGAGTTCTCATCAGCTACAACTAGGGCTGAATGATATGGACAAAATTTCATATCCTGATATTCATGCTAGATATCTCAATATCGATTCGATACAATATGACTACAGATTCAGTGAAAACTAAGTGGTGCATTCAAGGGCAATCGTTAAAATAACAATTGTTGTGATTTCCAGAGCTATACATGCAGGGCATATATTGCTTATATCATTTCTTTTCTTGATATTAATATCTTGAATGTTCATATCTCGATAAAGATATGATAACGATATATCTTTCAGCCTTAGCTACATCGATCGTTGCAGTGCCACAACAGCGCATGTTAGCCCAAAAGTGATTCGCTAGCATCATTGCAATTCACGCATTGCATATTCACTTTGTTTTATTTTTTTGCTGAGCATAAATTTGGAACATATATCGGAACAGAAAATGTAGCTAATACGGTACATTCTCAAGTACCCTGTGTGCTTATTTATCAGACAATATTGCAGTAACATTATTGACTCAGAGCACTCCAAAATAAGGCATTTGAGGTGTTTTTTGTCGAATGGCAGATATTAAAATACTCATAAAAATCTAAATAAAACTATGATCTTCAAAGTCTGGGGACAAATATTGCTGTAAATGTTGTAAAAGGTCACCAGAAAAAATTTGCACCAGTTGTTTGAAGCTAAATGTGACAAAATGTTGCCCGTTTTTTCTAGCATGAGCTGCTTTACAAAACAGAAACAAAGATCACAATTCCCTTTATTGGCACACATATTTGGTCATGTGCCTCCAGCAATCCCACTTCTAAACCCTGAACTAATTCTTTAAAGGGGTCTAAACAGTCTTAGGGAAAACGGGGCAGGTAGTCCAAACCATGCAGAGTCGAGCTACAAATTAGCAGCTACCACAACTGGGAAAGCACTGTATGTGAAAAGCACTTTTAGCCCTTTTCCACTAGCCAACTTGGCCCTACTCTACTCGGCCCTACTCGATTTGCAGCGTGTTTCCACTAGCCTGTACCTCCTAAAACAAGCTAGTTTTAGTACCTACTCCGCTCTGGTTCCAAGCGAGCTGAGTCGATACTAAAAGATGACGTCACTGACTGCTGGCTACTGATTGGTCAGACAATGTCATCATCGATGAGTCATGAGCGTGACGACCTAGCATGCTAGTGGTAGCTACCGTTAGCTTACCCTCATACGTCTTTTCTTTCGATTGCTCTCGTCCTCGGCTTCATTCTGTTGTATAGCTTCCAAAACTCTCCTGTGCTTCTCAAGGGGTATTTCTTCTTTGTACCTGCAGCCTTCTGCTTTCCTTTTTTACTCGGTTTGTGACAAAAAGCCACAGACTGTTGTGTCGTGCTCAAAATGACATCACCACAGTGCCGCTCAGCTGTTAACAGCGACACTGCACCCTGTTGGGCAGGCGACTGGGGCGAATGGAAAAGCAGCACAAGGCGAGTAGGGTAGGGCTAATGGAAAAGGGCCATTTGAATTCTGTAGAAGAACCACTTCCTGTCAGATCTGGAGGGGCCAGTGATGAAGAATCATTAAGTTTCTTCTTATACTTCAGAACTGTTGTGTGACTTTTCTCTACAGAAATAAAAATGCTTAAATATCAGTGTATGCCATTTCACTGAAATCACACATGATTTTGGTCCATGTTGCCCAGCCCTACCCCCAATGTGCCATTGTACAAAAATAAACTCCATGTCAGAATTACAGGTTGTGGTGTTTTCTTTGCTGCCATGTTGATTTAGGTAAAAAGAATTGTCAAACAGAGCCGTGTTCTGTTCCTCCCGGTCATAATGGCTCTTTGTGCCGGAGCTCTGAGGGGAAACTCGCATTTGGGAGCAATTTAAAGAAATAAAACTCAGTCTGCAGATTTTTTTTCGGCTCAGACTGAAGAGGGAGGTGGGAGGTGTTTTGGTTGGGGGGTGTTTTCCTCAAATAGAGGAGCAGAGGTTAATAATCCCTCATTTCTCCTACACCTCTGGCAGCCTGCACGAGCTCAAGCGGAGACCTGCTGCGGCGCTCACGCGACTCTCTGCCTGAAGTCCACGCGCTTCACTTCACCTGGTGGATACTTGGCTGTAGTCTCAGCGTGTTTTGTTTTAATCTGTCCTCTTTTATCCCTGCAGTGGAGCCGTTACAGTGTGCAGAGGTGAGGGAGGGGAGAGCCGCCCCTCTGGAGGACTAAAGTGTAAAATGTGAGGTATGTGCACAGCGTCCTGCTGCACGAGCCGACCTGAGACCTCTGGGTAATTTATCTGACTTTGGAGACTCTCACAGCGGACATAATGAACTTTACAGTCAAGTGCATCCTGGTTTTCTTCACCTTTTGTGTGAATGAAGGATTATCGAGGAGCTACGAGGCAAAGCTGGGAGGAGAGAAACTCCTACAGGTAAAAACTTCACGCGCTCTCTGCAGGAATTAAAGCTGAAAACCAAGAGGTAGGGCTGTCCCGATGTGTTTTTTTTAAGTGCAGTATGACTCCAGCCAAATGGTATTGATAGAGTTAAATATCAAAGCTTCAAAAACAGTTGCCTTCAACAACCTTTATTATACCATTTGATATGTAAAGTTATGATTTTTATTTAAAAAAATTAGTTTGTTTCAATCACTTTAACATGAAATCTCACAAACATTAAAGTGAGAAATTGCAAACAAGTGTTTAGTTAGTTCTGTTCCTGCATTAACCCAAAACAATCAACAAAAACAACAAAATAACCAAAACAAGACTGAAAAAGGTGTAGGACGTAGCTTTAGCTTATTTCGCCTTCCCTTTTCAAATTCATAATTTACTCAGCTTCCTTTAGATTGATAAGAAGCAATAATAAACTCATGTGTCCAAAACCTGGGACATATTTTGTGCTCACACCACAGTTCAGTCGGTAAACTGTCTGAATTTCTTCAAAAGCCTGGCTTCAAGGGTCCATTATAGACAAGGACTCTTAATCATAATGTAGGGTTCAGGATTTCTCAACTATTTCTTTGTATTTTCTCATTTTTACCACTAGAATAAATTTTCCCTGGAACCTCTGTTGCTTGCTTATAATGAAAGTTGCATAAAATTAGGTAAAGATGCTTTAACGTTAAGGTCTTTCGGACAAGTGAAACACTTAATATGTCTGAATTTGATGTTGTATTCATTGCAACAATGCCAGAACCCCTACCTTAAAAACTGTCATTAATTAAATAGGGCTGTGTATTTGTAAGTGTATTGCAATGCAATACTCATCACCAAAAAGGGTAATAATCCATTAAATAATGATTATTTAAAGCCAATAAGCAGGCTTTTAAAACATCTATTTTCTTATCAAAAAGCTGCCCGGAAAAATTCAGTTTCTAACTAGACAATAGCACTTCAGAAGACATCAGCCTCTACCATGATAGCTCACATACTGTTACATCTATGAACAAAAGTCCCATGATAAAGTTATAACATTATTCATTGGCTCTGAAAACCCACACCTTGCACTTGGAATCATGTTGATATTAATATCAGACAGTTATTGTGTGAAAATGATCTTTCACCAATGGCAGTTATTTGGATTATCACCAAATTGGAATAAGTTTTAAGTTGGGTCATTACAAACATCTTCTGAAAATTTCAGCAAAAATTACGTGAGCCGTTTCTGCTTAATCATGCTAACAAACAAACAAACACAGACGCAAACATTTCCTTATTTATATGACATCCACACCATTCATGCTGCCATTTCAAGCCGAAATGTTTACACCCCTATGACAGTTTAGCTTTGCCATGATCATCATGGAGACAACAAGACAAAATAAGTCTATCTTACATTTTGTCCACCTCCAGAGTTAGAATCAGATACGTGATAAGGGAGAAGTCAGTCGTGCTGAATCAGTGGAGACAGGAGCGCTGCGAGTGTGTGTGTCTTCCATGGGCACATCCAAAGCTGTATCATTCTGAAAATTGACAAAAATGTGATTTACTTGTGGAAACAATGGGAATTTCTTGAGATAAAAAGATGCCAGAGCTTTGTAGTAGCACTTCTGTGCGAATGTTCTGTTAAAAGGACAGTTGATGAACTTTGTTTTCTGCCTCAATGACAGGAATAATAATTAATGTAACACTGAAACAGTAGGTAAATTGATTTAGCCCCGGGGCTGTTATACAACACTACTACTGAATAATGATATTTTCTAAGCAATATGGGTATCAACAGACAAATGCCTAAACTGTTGATTAAAGTCATCAGTGAATAGAAACATTTTAGCTCATATTTTCAGCCGTTACTTTAGCAGTCCATGTGAGGTACATTTGTATATTCTGCCAATATTACAGCCAATGTATAGGACATACAGAACTTTAAATAATTAATTATACCACCACTTTTTACTATTGTTATCCATTAATTTTCAAATTAACTGTGTTACAAAAAAAAAGTAAAGCACATTATTATTATTTGATTGAGATCAATATTAAATTAATAAAAAATTGACAATTTGCAATAAAATTATAGTGAAGTATTCAGCATCAATTTTTATGTATTGGGGTATCAGTGTTTTTTTGACCTTTAACTTTTACCATTTGGACTGAAAAAGAGTCCCCATATAAAACCTATTTAAGAAAATATTAGTCTTGATAATAAATCCCACTCAGTGTTCCATGCTAAAATATTTTACATACAGTATATATACAGTTATACAACTGAGCTATTTTTACAGTAAATAAATTCCTGAACTGAATACTGTAAAAATCATATAATGGTAGTATAAATATTGTATATTCATTGATTAATAAAAAGCATATTTAATAAGTTGCTGTTATGCAAATAGTCAAGAGGAGGTTGTAGAGAGAAATGAATTACATCACATTGCCATACATTCAGGTTTAAATTGTAAATACTTGATATTTGTGTCAATAAGTAGTGGGGTATGACTTTGGAGGAGCAGCCCTACACTCCCTCACTGGCTCTGTGTGCTCCATTCTTACTAATATTCATCCTTTGATTCAACCTCTAAATACAGACAGCCTCCTCTGATAGTGTGCTGTATTTAACTCTTATTTTTATGGATTTTCTGTCTTTTTCACACCTTTGTTTTGAAATGTTCAAAGTATAGAAGCATCAACAACAATGAGGACGTCAAAGATGAACTGAGAGTCTTCGTGTTTGAGACCTTACAGATAGCTTTAGTGAACTTACAAATACATTTGCAGTCCGAGTTGTCTTGCATTACAAGCTCATGCCTCCTCGTCTAAATAGCACAACACTTGTAATTATATATATATGTAAAACAATAGAAGTTACAATGCTTTAGCCCCTTTTAGCATCATTTACAGATTAATTTGCTTCCCCATAAAGATTTTCCGCTCTTAAAGCCACTTGTTGAAGTCAGATTCCCAGCAAAGAGACGGATATGTGGTAATGTATTGACACAGCAGTGACTTGTGAGCTAAATTAACATTGGAGCCCGAGCCGTGCGGCCCTCAGTGGCTCTGTGTACAGTGAAAGCATTTATTTCCAGTTCCACTTCCCCTCCATTCATGAATGACTTTGATTCAGACTATTTTGACACAAAATCTCAACCCAACCCTCACATGGGCAGATTGTGGCGATTACTTCAAATAGGAAGGTGCTTTGAACAAACCGGGGATTGATAAACAGTCTGAGGTGAAGAGCTGCATTGATTAGATGCTAAGCTATTAAATCAATCGGCACCAATGCTAAGAATAGAGTTTGTACATAGATGAAGGGCAGAATGAAAATCATCAGACTCTGATCTTATTGTATGTTAATCTTTTATGATTAAACCTCCTGTGGGGAACTTTTGGTTTGTTGCTACCTCCTGTGGACAAAGTTGCACATGTTGATTTGTTTGGTTCTGCTTTATTTTAACTGTTAAATGTTGCGTTCATGGTGAATAATATTGGGAAGCTGTTTTCCAATTGTGCTGGTTCATCTTATTCAAATGGACCCACCTGAGTTTTCCCCAGTTTCTTAAGCAGAGTCTAAGCTGGTCCATGTCAGGAAAGAGCCAAGTGCTACCACCTGCCCACCAAACGGCTGTAATAAGATCTTACAATGATCAATCAATGAAAATGGTAATAATATGTCATTTATTGTATTTGTAAAGCACTTTTCATGTGAAAATTTGTAGCACAAAATGCTTCACCTAAGAAATAAAATAACAATAAATGACATAAAAAGTAGAAATTGCATAGAAATGAAAATAAAATACTCCACCCTTACAATCTACATACAACACACACACTAAATTAATCAAACATGCAAAGACATAAAAAGGAAATTCTAAACAAAAACAGGATAAGAAGACTTAGGAGGACTGAGGAAACACTATCTTTAACTAAAATTGAGGAAATACAGGAGCTAAAACTTAAATTATAATTAAAAATCATAATAAATTAGATAAAGAATACTACAGGGAAAGAAAAGTAAGTAAATAAATAAATTAATATATTAAAATTTGAATAAATAATATGGTAAAACTAGATAATGTGTTATAAAAGCAGCTGAAAGCAGGATGGTAAAAAGAAAAGCAGGAAGCAGAGAATAAAATTCCAAATAATAATAAATATGAACTAAAATAAAGAAATAAAACAGATTACAAGGATTAAAAATAACAAAAAAAAGGCTATAAGAAATAGTAATAACTAAAATCAGCTTTAAGCTAGACTGAAGAGGTAGGTCTTGAGTTTGCTTTAAGAATATGAACAGTAGAAGCTGCTGATATAAACATAAAAAATCAGGTTGTTGAACAGTTTGATCATACTGCCCCAGTGCAAGCTGGGAAAGACTCCAGTCCTCCAATATCCATAACAAAATAAGTGGTATAGATAATGGATGAATGGATAGGCAGAAAAGGTGCAAATAGTGAGACTTTATCAGATTTAACCGATTAGATATGAATATCTTACTGACTGAATGTGTCACAGTCAAGATAAACACAGTATGGTTACACTTCCAGTTTGGGACCTTCAAAATGGGACCTCAAAAGGGATAAGCAGTATAGATAAAAGATGAATGAAACTTTTATTAAAACTATGAATCAAACTCTGACTTGCTTTTTTTTCTTTTCCAGAGAGAAAGACGTCAGAACAAACCATCAAGACCAGCAGTAAGTCCGAGCAGATACACATAATCACACATTCTGCCCATAAATTTGGGGTGTCCTCTGTGAACAAATCATATTGTCTGCCTTTTTTTACATTGACAAGAGGGTTATGATGGAATATGGAGTATGGAGTTCTTACAAATTGAGGAAAAGATGCTCTGAGCACCAGAAGCTGCTCCAAAGTCAGTTTAATGAGATTATAAACACCGATATGATGATGGGTCAAAGTCCGTCATCAGACAGGCTCTTTATGAAGATCTGGACCACTATGAAAACACTTCAAGTAGCAGCTTTTGAGTTTAATTTGACCACCATTCATCTACCCCAGTGATTCAGAAAGTTGTTTCTGTAATTAAAGTTTAAACTGCCAAATGTTTGTATGGTGAGATTTGATAAAGGCCTGAAGTATTGACATAGAGGCTGGATAAGTGAGGCATCTTGGAGAAGGACATTTGTCCTGAATTGTCTGATTCTTATTGTAGGAGCCAATGGGCATTACCTTCCTTAATAGGAATCAATCCTTGTCCGGGCAGGTGTTTCCACCCTGAAGTAAAACACAGTTTTGGCTGCTGAAGAAGCCGGCATGGTGATTTGTTTGTTCATGAGGAGGAATGTTGGACTATAATTGTTTTGTATCAGCACAAAGTAACCTTTTTGGAGCAATAAATGCACAGAATATTGCAACGCACGCTATTGTCACAGACTCAATTCATCAGATACGGTAAAGTTTGTCAACACGTCAATGAGTTAAACGACAGTGAAGCACCTCAGGGGCTTGAAGTATTGGCTTAGCCTAAGTTCAGTCAGACAGCCTTTTTTATTAAAGCTGTGGTGAGTTTGTAACAGCTTCAAGTTCATGACTTAATTTGTTCCAGAAATGTACATCTCATTTTTCAAAAGTGAACTGGTGTTGCCCACTGAAATTGCTACAAGTGCGTGAGAGTAGAGGTTACATGACTGGAGGTCAAGGCTGCGGTCGAATAGTCCTTTTTGGAGTGTAATGAACTGGAAGTAGATTGTGATTAGAGCTGTTTGAATAGTTCAAAATGCATAGGAAAGGTGGCTCAATGCTTCCTTTATTAGCTCCATTAGCATAGCATACACCAGACCATCCTTTGCAAAAGGAGAGGAGATTATTCTGTCCCACAATTCTCCGTGGCAACAGCATTTATATACAGCGCGTTATGAATCTGAATTCAACCAAATAATAAAAACAAAGCACGCAGGCCATGTAAGTTATATTAGATTGTGATCTTAACAACTTATGCCTTTCTTTTTTTTACCTTACCTTTTTTTTCATGCACTGATTGGTATTCATGTTGGTAATGAGAGGACAAATTTACTTAAATCCTCACTTCCAACATCAGTTATGCAGACGTAACTTTTACCGGATTATTATGTTCAAAGTTGTCTGAAAGGAACAACATTGTCATGATAAATGAGCACTTCTATGATGCGTCTTTTGTAGTCCATCTTCAGAAAATTGTAGTTTCACCGCAGCAGTAACATCCGCCGTCACATTATGACACAGCGTAGTGAAGGTGTAGTCAGATTCTCTCTGCATGGCAGTTTTCCTTTCCTAAGTCCTTCTGAATTCTCCTTTCTCCTTTCGTTAACCTCATAACGTTTTCCATCAGGGTTAAGGAAAAGTAGATAGGAAAGGGCTTAGGAGGTGACTATTCGACTGCACCCCTAGTGTCTGATGGGGTACAGACTGAGAAAAGCTTGGGAACCACTGATCTACCCCAATTAAAAAAAAAAAAATCCAAATAAGGACATTCAGGGTTTAAAGAAGCCAGTAAAAGGAAGGCTTAAACTCAGTCTCCATTCACTTTCATTCATTTTTACATTTTAACCATGTTACTCTATAAATACTTCATTGATGTTTTCGTGAAAATATAGAATAAGCACATACTAAAATAGTTCCTATAGATCCAGACAATAGCCTCTTTTGTTGGAGTATTTTAGTTTTAATGTTCTGGAAACAGCCTCCTGAGGTTATCTCCACTGTGGCTTCCCCTCCGTGTGCTTCAGTTTTAACTGTGAAGAAACCCCCTGAAAACACAGTAATCCAGTCTGTGGAGCTCAAACCACAGCTCTCCAAAACACCGCTGAGCCGGAGGGCTGATGTGGCTCTTTCCTCCTCCTGACGGTCGCCTCGTCCCGCAGTAATGTGGCCTCCGCTGACCAGCTCGGTCTCAGCAGGCGCCGGCTCTCCCCGAGTAAACAGGAGGAGGACGGAGATGCTGGGAAGAGAGCCGTTTCTGTGACGTGTGGAGGACTTTGAATGGTTGCCTTTAAAAGTCAGACATTGTTGTTGGGGCCACATGGCGTGGTGTGAAGTTACAGGTGTGACTGAAGGGGTCAGTTCAGTCCCTTTGGCTCACAAAAACCATGCTTTTTGTTTAATGATGAGTAAAATGTTAAACTTTCTTAGTAAAATAAGATTCTGAGCTGTCTTAGTTAACTTATGCTGTCTCTTGTGTCTTCAGCTGAAGGTGACGGACTACCACGTGAGGTGTCGCGTCGTGTCCCGCTATGCCGTCACCACAGTCCAGAGCTCAGTGTGGAACCAGCTCCCCCTCACCAAAGAGGCTGCTTTCGAGGTGGACCTACCCTCCTCCGCCTTCATCTCCAACTTCACCATGTGAGTCAGAGCTGCGCCTCGTGTCTAGGGATGGGAATTGGAAAGATTTTATTGATTAATGCCATTAACAATTCTGCTCATCCATCCAGTTCTTTAATGATTCCTTCATAGACTCCTACTGAGTTTCTGTGTGGGAAAGTTTTCAGAGGCAAAGATGCCACATGAAACTCCTGATATCCAATGGCATGGTGTTGAGGAAAGGCTGGAATGTAGGAAGCCGCTCTAATGTGATCAAGTGCCATCTGCAAAGCTTCCTCTGGGTTTCTGTTGATGTCCACGGTCTGAAGAGACACAAAAATACTTAAAACAAAGAAGACATGTATCTAAAGAATTTATCTTACTCTGGGTTGTATGATATTTAGTGTTTTAGTTTATTCTGCTCTCAGAAAACAAACATAACTCAAAAACTTAACTCAAAACGATTAAATAAACAAAACACTCGAACAGTACAAAGGTCATGACAGGACTAACCTGATATTCAATCAATCAAACAAACTTTATTTGTAAAGCACTTTTGATACAAGACTTTGTCATACAAAGTGCTTTACATAGGAAATAAAATAAAGAAAAAAAATGTAGAAATTTACATAAAATTAATATACACACTCACTTACTCAACACCAAAAGACTGAGGAAACACTTTTGAATTAAAAAATGAGGAAACACAGGAGCTACACCTAAAATGCTATTGAAATATCAAGCATAGTAGCCTACAGTTTTCAACCAGTTAAAGGGATACGACAACATTTTTTTTGTTTTCATGTCTTGCCTCACTCAGGAGTCCATGACAAGCAGATGGACTCCATTCTTTTGTCTTTGCGTGCAGTCACAAGGAAGAGACGGGCAGAGCTCACCCTGCGCTAATTAACTTAGCTCAAACACAGGGAGTCAGTGGGTAGCTTTAGCCTGCCTTTGCCTACAGTCATCAGATAAATGGTCCTTCGTTCTTGTTGGGACTTGTTTTTCTCCTGTGTTGTGTTACGTTATCGATTTTTAGACTAATATTAGCACTTTATGGAAGTTTTTATGGAAATATAAAACTAAACCTGGCTCACAGATGGACCATTCAATATATTTCACCAGTTCATCAGGGCAACATCCTATAGAAAGTGTTTGGGAAAGGCAGAACCTTTTAGGAGCAAATCTGGTCTGATTGGTCAATCTTTCTGTCAAAATTATGAGCCAATCACATAGTGTTGTAGGCGGGCACTACTGCTCTCCTGAACTTTAGTCCCTTTGTAAAACAATCTCCAAGAAGTGAGTGAATATATCTTTTCTATTGATTAGTTTTGTCACAGTTTTGTTTTTCAATTTTGTTTTTCAATTTAGCATCTATGCTAATCTGAATACATGCAGCCACTTCCTGCTCTATAGAACCCTGACTGGGCCGTCCCGCTTTTGCCGTGTTGTTTAGAGCTTGGCAAAGAGGATCTGCTTGATCACAGACAATAAACCCGGCAGATCCATCTGCTGCACCAGTTTTTTCTTTTTTTTATATAAACAAAATATATACAGAATCCGTACAAAACATTTAGGATGAAATGTAGCTGCAAAACTCACAAAAACACAACAAAAGTACAACAAATAATCTTAAGTCAAATAATTTGTCTCCAGGTTAAAAGAAGGTCAGGCAATTTTTTATTTTTCACATTTTTAAACTTCTTGTTTTGTTCAATTTTTCAATATTTTTAAATATGACATCAATATGGCTTTAAAAACTAAAATATTCAGCCATTTGTTAGCAAATTTGGAAGCGCAAAAATGAAATCTGGCTATAATTGTCAGAAGGTTGGTTACATACTTTTTGTCTGGGTTTATTTTTTTCCTTTTTGATAAACCAAATAGAACATGTTGAATATGTTGTTTAAATTAAGGATAACCTTTGGAATTTAATTCATTATTAAGGTCATCCAAAAGGTAAGAATGTAAGTACATGCCCAAAATAAGTGAGATGTTGTTTCGTCTGTAATTACACAACAGGAGCAAAATGAGTCAATATTTGGCTTATATTTTATAAGATATTTTATAAGTACTTTAAAGCTCACCTCTTATCGTATGCATAATGCTGCAACAGGTTAGCGTGAGGCAGCACATCCACTAATAACATCACTAGAGTTAACTTTTTAGGCACATTATGTTGTTTATCCCATGTTGGAGGGTTTGTTGACAGGACATTGGCACATATTCTGTACAAAAAAACATTTAAAAAGTGTTTTTTTGTGATTTTGAACCCTTCAGGTTGGCCCTGTGATGTTATTTCATGCTTGTGGACATGATATTTCTACTACCACACAGTGCAAAGTTAAAACAAACAAGAGTGAGCATTGTTGGTTATGGTCAGAATCCATAAATAAAACTTCAGAGGAATTATGTAAGGAGCTAAAATTCCGGTCTGGAGGAGACGTATAATCTGATTACTAAGAGTGTCTCCAACCACGCTGCTTCAAAAATGCTAAATATAAACAAAACAAAATAAGTCAACATGGCAGAAGCTGAACACCGAGCCATACTGGAGCTGGAGACGGGAGCGGAAGCAGGTCAGGAGGAGGGGGAACCTGAGGGCACATGAATACCCGGCTTTGTGGATGGAAGTCAGGAGAGTTGATAGAGAAAATGACGGGAGTTTGCCCAGTCCCCCTTTTTTCTCCCCCGCGCAGTTTACCGAGGCAGCCGGCCAGTTTAGATATGCTGCACACATACATACACACGCCTACATCTGCTGCATGTATGCTCACTCACACGGAGGAGGGTGCAGATTTTTTAAGTATGTGTGAGTCTGGAGCAAGAGCAGCTTTTTTCTCCACAAGCATAATCCTTCACCTCCTTTTACACGCCTCTAACACATTTAGATTTCACACGCAAGCTCCGAGCCTATTCATCTGTCTGCACATCATCAAATAGAAGAAAAATCAGAGCCGGTCTTTAGCATTTCTGTGTGAAACTGAGAGCTCTGTGTTCTGCATGCAGGTCACCCATGTACAGCCATTCCTTAACCCCCTCGTCCAGCCGCACATATAAATACAAGCACCTCCATTTTCCATTCCTGCAACTCTGCTCTGTCTCTCAAACAAGCCTCACTTCAAGCTGCAAGGTTTATTTTAGTTAGCCCTTGATGTTTTTTCCCTTTGGATATGTGTTTGACCTTAATTTAGCACCGTTCACGTGACATCAGCGGTCGAGCAAATCTAGGAAGTGCACTGTACGAGTCAGATCGCACGTTTTGGTTGGGATTTTGTTGGGTGTAGCACCGAGCGGCACTCCCTCCGAGCGTCACCCGCCTGCAAGATCTCCCTTCATTAATGCTGTTTTTCGAGGGAAATTACTTTTTCCCATGCAATCCTGTTTATAGCAGCACCTCCCCTCCACATGGTATGAACTCTGCTGGTAAACAAGCTCGATGCATGTAAACCTATGAGAGGTCGCTTTGTGATTGCTGTGGAAACACGAGAAGCAAAATAAAGTAAATCGTGCCGCATAACTCAATGCAGGCGAGGCGTGTGGCTGAAATATAATCTGACCACTGTGAGTCTCACAGAGAGCTTTTCTCCCCCCCACCCCCTCTTTTCTCTCCAACATCAGCACCTCCAACGGCAAGGTGTACGTGGCCCAGGTGAAGGAAAGAGCGGCTGCCAGGAAAATTTATGACGCTGCGAAGAAGCAAGGGAAAACAGCCGGACTCGTCGCCACCAAGTCAGTCCCACATTTCCTCAAAGTTGGACTAAAAAAACATGTCATAAAGAGCCTGCTTTATATCCAACATCATGCAACATGATTTCTTACAATAATACCCTGACGTCAGATCCAGTTCGGTGACCTTCACTCGTGTTTTACTTCTGTGTCCCAGGGAAAGAGAAATCGAGAAGTTTCGTGTAGCGGTGAGTGTCCCTTCTGGAGCTCGGATGTTCTTCTCCCTGAGCTACGAGGAGCTGCTGCCTCGCCGACTTGGCCGGTACGAGCTCAGTTTGGGTCTGAGGCCGGGACAGCCAGTGCAGAATCTTAGCTTGGACGTCAGTATAACAGAGCAGACAAACATCGGTTTCATCAAAGTCCTCCCTCTGAAGACAAGCAGACTGCTCTCCAACTCTGCTCAAGGTAAAACTGGGTACCAGCTGTCAAGATTAATCTGACATATATGATATAAAATCTCTATAAAGATCAATACTGAAATGACAGATACAAAGTCAAATTCATCCATAATCTGTACCAATGATCCCTTTTGGGTTTGTGAGGGGCTGGAGCCAATAAGATCTCATGACCTGCAGAACCTGTTTTTTTCTTATTTTTTGTTAGAAGGGGCTTGAGGAGCAGAAGAACATGACACATTTTACTAAACTCTTAGTTCATGGAGGAATTCTCCATACCTTTTAAGAAAAAAAACTTAAAATGCTCTGTTTTTTTACTTCCTGGGTTTTATGATGTCATAGCCATACAGCCTCCACCTGCATGTGTGTTTTCTGCTCGTCAGAAGCAGACACCATAGCTGTATTCGAAATCGTTCCCTATCACGGATGTAGTGCACCATATAGTGTGTTAGCCATTTTGTGGTGTTGTTCGAATTCTCAGCAGTTAATTTCATTCACGTATAGTGCACTAAAAAATACCCACAATGCACTGCAAAAGTGAGTGTACATACAATGTACCCTATATTGTACTCCCGTATACCACAATGCAATGCGGTCGTGTTTTTCCATAGAAGAAGAAGAAGAGAAAGAAGGCTGTCAGGTGCTGCTTTCATTCATAAACGTATAAAATGTTAAAGTACCTTTTTCGTGTTCGTAGCATAGCTCTTTTACCTCTTTTAGCAGCTGTAAACAGCTTCAAAACTTGCTTCTTATTCTCCTCAGTGCCCGGTTTGTTTATGTGATTTTTGGCGCGTCCACTTCAAGAATACACACAAGAATATCCAGCTTATCTACTGATGCTATAACATTTAGAAAATTCCAGTATAGTGTCCGAAATGTCATTTAGTCATTCCCTATGTAGTCCACTATTTCATTACACTACATAGGGAATATTGAGTGAATGAGTGAATGAGTGGGCGATTTTGAACACAGCTCATGACTGTTTTGAAAGTCACCTCCTTGGTCTGTAACCCCTCTTCCCCTTCATTAGACAGTGTTTGAATGTCCAGAGCTCATTATCATAGCCTCTTCACACCCTTAGATCTGGGGTTTAAGCCCCAGTCACACATTACCTTTTTGCATGGCGATAGTGCACAGCTGTCATAATCCTGATAAAACGTGCTGGTGCATGTGCTACTTGATCTGGATCAGCGTCATATCATCATGGACCAACACTGGGAAACAGGGAAGGGCCCCCATTGTTTTGCACTGTTCTAAACTGTCGTGGAGAATCGCCGCTTTCAGTACAGCAAGCCTAATGCAGTCCTAAGGCGATTGGTATTAGCGTGGCATGTACAGAGCTCAAATGGGCTCAATCCAGAAAGCTTCTGAGGACGATTGACAAGGACGTGTCCGTTCGTGCCTGGTCTGTGTCCCGTTCATGGCGACGGGGCTAAATCGGGGCTTATGTGATATAAACTGTGCTCGAACAGGGCTGATGTTGTTTCAGCGGGAATGAAATTCACTGAATCCTCATCGTGTTGTTCTATCAACCTAATTGTAGTGGGATGAATGCCCCTGAAGCACCGTAGAAGTGATACTGACAGTGTATTTACAGGGTGTGTCTGGGGAGAAACAGTCATTTCTTCTTTCAATTTATCAATCAGCCTTTCCAATTATGTAAATTTGTGCACAATCACCATGAGAAATGGGAATGTGTGACTGGGGCATTACACAGGGGAGGGGAAAAGAGCTGAATCTGATCCTCCAGTTGGACGATTTTAAATTTTTTTATTTGACTCAAATCAAATTCTTGCTTAAAAGACAATCAGGACATGGACCACCAGGCCTCAGCTCTTTGTAAAGAGTCTCAAAAAGAGGTTGGTACCTACTATCATTCCCTCTGGCAACACAAACTGATTAAAAGGTTTTGGTGTACAGTCTCTCAAGAGCTTAGTGGTATCTTTCAGGTAGCATTAAAGTGGGACCCACGCTTTTGTTCTCAGCCTGTCATCTTGACTTCTAACCCTTACACACTCACAGCTTAAATTATGTAACAATAAAAGATTTAGCACCAACTGGCCCACAGTGGTATAAACAGATCTTCTGGCTTCTCCCTCCTGAATTAATTAGCGCTGTATTGAGGGGTAATGAGAGGAAAACTGTGGTTTCCTCTTCTGAATTATTTGCCAAAGAATCTGTCAGAGTTGGTGCTGAGAGAGCTATTAAACAGCCGAACACGTTTAGAATAACCTAGAAATCCCTTTTTGTTTTAAACTCTTCTTATTATACATATATTTTTATCCTTTCACTGTCTTTTTTCGTTAAATACGTCTGTGCTGATGAATGAACTATAACACTATATTAAGTATTATTTATGTTCATTGCGAAATGTTTAAAGGTATGTGTTTAGTGTAGCGCAGTTGTGCTCTTATGGACAATGTCATTACAAAATATAAAGGTGTACATTAGTTATTTGAGAGATGTGAATGCTTTGGATTGGATCTAAGGGTTGTAGGGTTTCCACTCTTACTCTTTATTTTATTATTACTACTTTTTTCCTTTTTTGCTTTCTTCTCCCAGGGTTTCACACAGTGATGGCAAATTGTGTAGTTTGTTTGATAATTTTATAAATGTTCAATAAAATCTCATGGAAAAAAAAGACACTGGGGACATGATGTTTGCAGTCAAACACAACAGGATATTGGCTCCTTCACCCTCTATCAAACATGTCTCCTTGTGTTTCTCTTACAGGCGACACCGCTGCCCCTCCCTCCACTCATATCGAGCGCAGTGGTGGATGTGCTCGAGTTCGCTACAGTCCCACTTTACAGCAGCAGAACAGCATCTCCTCTAAAGGACTAAACGCAGACTTCATTATTCACTATGATGTCGACCTCAGAGACCTCATGGGTGAAGTCCAGGTCAGGAGAAACTTTTTTTTTGGTCTGTAAATTTAGGAAAATATATTTTATATTTTTTTCACTGTAAAATGTCACAAAGCTTGATCCAAAAGTTAAGTTGCTTAATCTCTTAAAGATGTTTTCTTTTGCTCCTAAAGGCCTTTTCAGGTCAAGACAAACTAAGAAATTTGTGATAAGGCTTGAGGCTTCTGCTTGACTGATTAACAAAGACAAACAGGTTATGGCAGCAAATCACTCTCGTCAAGCATATTGTGCCGACTGTCTTTAATCACTAACACGCCTATAAAGTTCGGCAGCATTGTGCAGTTTTTTCTTGTTTTTTTCTTTTTTATCTGAATGTGAAGATGAGTTGTTTACATGTCACATCTGCTGCACAAAGATGCTGCACATTCAACAGACCATATTTACAGGTCACAAAGGCCCAAACATAACTGCCCACCCAAAACAAAAACCTTTATACACTCAAGTCAAGTTTCTGTATGTTGCCCTCGATTTAAAAAATAAAAAACTCTGGACACCTTGTTTAATACATATTAATGCTCAACGACTTTACTTGATCAAATTAGTATGTATAAAGGCATACAATATCACTTTTACATGTAGTCAAATGTATAAAGTAAAGTAAAAGAGAGTCGAAGAGGTGTTAAAGGGATATTTCAGTATTTTGAAGTTAGGGTTTGTATCAGGTACGTGAAAATAGCCAGTGAAATGTCTGAAAGGGCTCCTAACTGCGCTGTTTCTTTAAGAAGAGCAAGCTGAGCCCATCGGTAAGGTAAACTGCTGTTTGTGTGTACAGTTACTTCATGAAATTGTGTAAGGCTTGCATAAAATTGAGTGATATGTTGAGTCCAACGTACAATGCGGCAAAAAATTTGTCTGTGTTTGACACTATTTTACGATGCAGCAGATGGTGATGTATTCTTCTGCCTGAAACAGCAGATCAGCGAAATCAATGCACACAGGCAGGAGAACACAAAGCCTTTGCTGTATTATATAAAAGTGCCAAACACATATTTCCTGTAGGAAAAATAAAACACTTGTTTTTTCCAAATTGTACATTCAACCCAACATGGTTTTGTGGCACATCACCCTTGTGCTGTCGTCTCTCCACTGGCTTCCAGTTCGTTTTAGAATTGATTTTAAACTTTTGTTGTTTGTTTTTAATGCCTTTCACGGCCTGGCTCCTCTATATTTATCAGAGATTTTAACTTTAAGCAGCCATACGGGGGCCCTGTGTTCTTCTGGCCAGTTTCTCTTGGACATTCTAAGGTCAAGATATAAACAGTGGAGGGACCGGTTTTTTGCTGTTGCTGCACCTAGATTGTGGAACAAGCTGCCCTCAGACATCTGCACCACGACTGACTTTGGTCTTTGTAAATCTAAACTAAAAACTCACTTTTTTTAATGGCTTTTAACCCTGACTAAGGCTTCTAGGTCTTATGCTCATGTTAGTAAGTTTTATTCTCTTTTCTGAATGGCTTTTAAGCACCTTGCTGCTGTGTCTCACCTCCTGTTGCATTTTTATGTATCTTTTTCTTTTATGTATTGTTCTTATGGTATTGTTTTATGTTGCTTGTATCCATAGTGTTCTTATTTATTTTCTGACACTGCTGTAAAGCACTTTGGGGCCTTTTGGGTTACTGTAAAGGGCTTTAGTAGTAAACATTGATTGATTGATTGATTTTTACATAAAACTTGCATGAACCTTGTATACCAGTACATACTTTGCATTCAAGTAGCCTGAGCTTGCTCTCCTTAAAGGTACAGCGCTGTTGGGAGCCCTTTCACCACTTCACTGAATATTATCAAGTACATGATATGCAACTTTAAAATTACTAAACTTTCCTTTTAATGCTTCGCATAGAAAGAGCCAGAGAAGAAAGACCTCTTTCTTAAACAAATTTAGTTGCATTCTTTGGATCAAGCTTTTCCTTACCATGACCTGGATGACTTATTCGTCTACACAAACATTTAAAAAGTATTTTTGCCTCTGCTACAGGTGTATGACGGCTACTTTGTGCATTACTTTGCACCCAGAGGGCTTCCTGTTGTCCCTAAGGATGTGATATTTGTGATTGATGTCAGTGGATCAATGATAGGCACCAAGATAAAACAGGTAAAGTGGACAAGCCTCTCGTACATTATGTGAGATCAACTGTTTGATTCAATAAAAAAAAAGTTTCTCAAGAACATGTGGAGTTTTTAGCAATTCTTGTATTTTCTGTCAGTAGACCAAGCAGGCCATGAGCACCATTTTGGGGGACCTTAGAGAAGGAGACCACTTCAACATCATCACCTTTTCGGACAAAGTTCACACCTGGAAGAAAGGACGAACGGTGAGGGCGACACGGCAGAATGTCAAAGACGCCAAAGACTTTGTGAAGAGGATCATAGCAGAAGGATGTGAGTTTGAAGTTTGACTGTTTGGCTGTTTTAACTTTCTAATATTTTGTTCTTCAGTCTTCATCGTTGTGCTCTTTTCCATCAGGGACAAACATCAACGCCGCTCTTCTTTCTGCTGCCCAGCTTGTCAATCCGTCCTCCAGCTCCAACACCGTCTCGTCCCGCCGTGTCCCTCTGGTGATTTTCCTCACTGACGGAGAGGCGACCATCGGGGTAACAGCGGGTGATACCATCCTCAGCAACGCCAAGAAGGCTCTGGGGTCAGCCTCCCTGTTCGGCCTCGCCTTTGGAGACGATGCCGACTACCTCCTACTGAAGCGTTTGGCTTTGGATAACCGTGGCGTGGCTCGAATGGTGTACGAAGACGCAGACGCCGCCCTGCAGCTGAAAGGCTTTTACGATGAAGTCGCCAGCCCTTTGCTGTCCGACATCCAGCTGACGTACCTGGATGATCAGGCGTTTGACGTCACTCGCTCTTTGTTTCCAAACTACTTCCAAGGGTCTGAGCTGGTGGTTGCTGGGAAGGTCAAACCGGGCGTGAAGGATTTAAAGGTGTCCATGTCTGCCACTGATTTGAAGCAGCGTGTAAAGATGGAGAACGATGTTTTAATCTTGAGCACAAAAGGGAATAACAGTGCCGACTCTCTGAACTGTTCAGGCGGCTTGGATGGAATCTCCAGTTTCGTGCACCGGCTCTGGGCGTACTTCACCATCAAAGAGCTGCTCCTCGCCAAACTGAACGCCACAGACCCCTCAGCACAAAGGCTGCTCGCAGAAAAAGCAACTAACTTATCACTCAAATACAACTTTGTAACACCGGTCACTTCGTTAGTCGTGGTGAAGCCGGATGAAGACGAAGCAGCTCAGAGTCAGACAACGGCAAAACCGACAACCACCGCTACTACAACCACGACGACGACAGCTACAGTGACAACGAAAACATCCGCCATCGGTGCTGCTAAGAAGCTAGGTCCAGCCTCCAGGTCCTCCAAAACAAAACCAGACCCTCCTCAGCCACCTCCAACTAAAAAGATCGCCACTTCTACAGTAAGAGCAACAACTACTGCACCCAAGAAAACCACAACAACTCCAAGTCCAAGCACGATCAAAACCGCCCCAGCTCCGTTCATTGGTAAAAAGCCAACTCCATCCCAGAACGAGTCCAAGTCTGCCTCCCCTCCCCCTCCTTCACCTCCCTCTGTAAGTAAAATACCCCCCTCCCTGATCAACGCACTGAAAACTGCACCCCCTCCCGCACCAGGTAGAGTCTCCACCCCCCAGGCTAGCACCCCAAAAACAACCACTCCATCAGTGACACTCACAACCAGCTCCTCACCTTCGTTAAGAACCGACCCTGCCACCCCACCTGGGAAACCCCTTACCCCACAGCCCAGTCCGGCCAAAGTGACCCCCGCTTCAGTAGAAGTAGAGAACAGCACCTCATCCGCTCCGGTTGTTCCTCAGCCTGAGATCATCACCGCTCTGCCCGTGTTGTCCTCTCCGCTCACCTCTCCTACTCCAGCTCCAGCTCCGGCCGTCGATGACAACAACACAAACTTAGAAACAGACTTCAGTATCGCTACCTTGGTGTCGGCCACCTTCGCCCCCATGCCGGGTGTCACAGACGGGCCGAGACCGTGGGAGGCAGCGGGGCTTCTAGGTAGGTGACATATGATATATATCTACAGCATTTTTTCCCAAATTGTAAGGAATATTTAGCCTTTAGGAGTGAGATCAGTCCCTATCACCCATGCTGCTGTGAGTTGCATGGGACCATCAAGGTGTTTTGGCTCCTTCTGTCCGGGTGTGGCATGGTTTGTATCACTTGGTAGGAGTATCTCTATCAGACAGATATTTCTGCTAAATATGTTTCAACCTCACTTGTTTCTGAGGTTGATTTAGCTGTAGGATTTTTGTGTTTAGTACCATACACTATATGACACAATGTACTACTACAAAGTAAGGGTGTCCCGATCCGGTATTGATATTGGTACGATATCAGCAATTAAACAAATATCAGATTTTTCGGCCTGCATCTGAAATATCTGATAGAAGTAGTCCATTCTAATTTAGTTTTCATCTATTTAATTCAGTTGTACAATCTGCTTATGTTTAAGTCAAACACAGTGATTATTTTGTTATTTAAAGATATATGTTTTTGTTTTATTGGATTTATTGAAGTTACTTTTCAAAGTCTTCTATTTCATTGTAGTATATTCTTATGTTTAAGGTTAAAATTTATTGAACCCATTGGTAAATAACAAATCCGTCAGTTTTTCTCATACCTACTCTTGCTGACTACTGTTCTCTGTTTGAGTAATCTTAGTTGATCAAGCCTTTTCTTACAGTCCATACTACAAGATAAGTAATGAAAGTATGTATGATTCCTTACTGATATCGATTCGGATCAATATTGTATTGGCTAATACTCAAGGCTGCAATATTAGTGTTGTATAGGAGGTGAAAAAGTTATACCCCTACTACAAAGCACTCCGAGAGCGCGAACCTCCACTAAGGTAGCTCACATACTGAGCATGTTTTGGCCTGTGGGAGGAAACAGGAGCTCCCAGAGAGAACCCATACATGCACAGGGAAACTCCGGCCCTGACTCCGGGTTTGAACCAGCAACCTTCTTGATGTGAGCAAGGCGAACTACCTGCTGTGCCACCATGCCACTCTACTATGATGCAGTGCTTCTCAATTAGTTTTTGTCGTGCCCTCTTTGAGATTTAGATTTTTTCTTGCCCCAACAACCCATGAGACTAAACAGAGATATTGAATACATGAGAGCATGTAAATACCTATTTCTGTATTGAGTATTAGTGACTAAACACAGAAATCAGAGATATTTACTTGCACACATGAAAGACAGAAAACCTTGGCTTTTATTTTTAAAATCATCCACAAGCTAAATTGCAGATAAAGTTGAGGTGTTGTCCAGGCCTAACCTGATTTGTCTGTTTGAGACTTTCTGTTTTTAATGATATGAAAATGTCTCAGGTACTGTACAAGAGTGAAAAGTGCCTTAAACTGAATATGTACATTAATAAATATTTGCTTTCCTGCTGTTTTCGTGGCCTCAGTTGTTCTGAACGGCACTTTACTGCGTTAATTTAAAGAATGGTTAATACTTCTACTTTATTTTATTGTGTTTGTTTGCTATCGGTACAGATTATCTGTACATTAATACAGATTATATTATCTTAAATTATTTTATTGTAACATAGATTGTTTAGTAGAGTTGAAAATTAAAAAGCCTGTGCTGTAGTTCCAGACTGTTTTCAGCGCTAAGTGATTATCTTCTCCTCCGGAAATTAATAAACTATATCTTCTAAATGTGATATGATTCAGTTTAACCCTTTCCCAGCTAAACCATTTGACAGAGGCCATCAATAAATTCGGTGATAGTTAATGTTTTAAAAAATAGAACAAATCAAATCACTCATATGATTCTGTCAACATTTAGGGAACAGAGAAAACAATCCAGTTTTTAATATTCAAGTGAATATTTGATCATGTGATGACATACAAATGCACATTTTTTTGGGACAAAATCCATCAGAAAAGACAAAAATGTTTGTAAATAAAGTAGCAGTCAAAATTAAAAAAAAAATAGCTGGCATTGGGTTTGACACACCAAAGTGTTTTTGATGAATAATAGATTTTAAATAAATGAATCATCATATCAGTAAGCGGTTCAATATTTTTAAATAATTGTAATCTAATAAAACCTTTATCGCCTTGAACCTTTAAATCCCACAGAAAGAGAATATAAGTTATTTTGGTTTGTTTGCAGTTTTTTCTGTATTCTAAAAAAACAATGACTTTTTTTTTTTTAGCATATTAAATATTCCTTAATTTATTAACCTCTGCCAAACAGTTGAGCTGGGAGTTAAAGGGTTAATCAGGCACAGCACCAGGATTTCAGTTTTGGATGAACTGTTTCTTTGGAATCAGTTTCTTCTTCCTCTTCTAGCAGCTACTGTTAGATATTTTCTAACTTTAGCCTTGTGTGCACTGAGGGTCTGCAGACTTTACATTATAACTCCAGACACCAGTATGATGATCTCTAACTGTATGTCTGTGTTCTGTCCACTAGATGTCTCTACATTCATTCAGAGAAAAGGTGAGGCCTCTCTCTCTGCTGCAGTAACATCACACACGACTTCATTTATGGTTCTTTTATTTATCTTCAGTTTGGTTTAAAGAGAGCTAAACATTTAAAGTTCTGTAACTTTTTACTTGATAATCAGTCAACAGACTAAACTTGATCCAAATCTAACTGTAACTTTTTTTCTTGTAGACATTGATCTTGTAAAAGGTGAGTTTCACCCACACTCTCATATTTGATGGTGTGTTTTAGTGAGCAGTAGAATGAAGTCCTGTACTGTTTTCATATGTTCTTTTCATTTCCCAGACTATGATGCCACCTACGACTACGACTACGACCTCAACTACGACTCCTGTGAGTGTAAAAGCTCTTCAGATGCTTTTCTGTTCAGTAAATGCTTTCTATGTTGAGACTAAATGTGTCTCTGAACTGTTTTAGGGGATGACACCGCAGACCCAGAATCATTTGGTGAGTATTTAGGGTCATTTGCAGCTGTATAAAATCAGCAGCTCTGTTCTTTATTCTTTATAAAATGCTTTATTTTTATTTCCTGCCTTCAGAGTCCTCGTCCAGACTAAACACAGTTCGGGTCTTCTCCTCATCAGGTCAGGAACAAAGATATTTTAATATTTCATTACTCTCCTATACTGCAGTAAAGGATTTAAAAAACACTTTTGATAATGTTTGTTGTAGTTGATGGAGATCCTCATTTCGTGGTCCAGCTGCCAAAGCTTCACCAGAATCTTTGTTTCACGGTGGACGGGAGCGCGGACGATGTCCTCAGACTGTTGGAGGATCCAGAGAGAGGTGAGCTTAAAATGACAGCTTTATTTTAGCTAAGCCCTTAAATTTACCTTATGTGTGTAATTGTTTTATTTAAGTGCGACTTTTATTGTCATATTCATCATCAGAGGACTGAGGATTTTAATGCCCTTCTGTTAAAGCTTTCCTGTTTTTGTTGTTTTTGTATTTTATCAATTACCTCCGCCAAGGAGGTTATGTTTTTGGGAGAGTTTGTCCGTCCGTCTGTCCATCTGTCCGTCTGTCCGTCCATCCGTCCGTCCGTCCAAATAACTCAAAAAGTCAAGGACGAATTTGGATGAAATTTTCAGGAAATGTTCAGCATGGGAAAAGGAAGAACTGATTCAATTTTGGTGTTGATCCAGATCAGCGTCTGGCCGCCATGGTGAAAAATGTGATTTCTGTGAATAACTACTGAACTAAAATAGGTATCACTACGAATCCAATTGCTAATGGTATGTTTTCATGGTCAAGGAATCTAAATATTTAGATGTAATAAAGGTAGGAGTAATATTTATGGTCAAAATGACAATATGGCTGAGGACTGAGGAGGACTGGCGGAGGTCTGCACTCTCCGAGTGCTTTCTAGTTTCTTCTGTAATCGACTCCACATCATTGTAAATAAGGACGGCCCTCAGTGATTTCTTGAGTTTAAGTAAAGTTTGACAGAAATTCACATCCCCTATTTAAAATGTTTTTTATCAATTCCACAAAAAATGGGAGTATCATTTCATTTTTATATTTCTGGCTCTGAAGAAAAATCCAATATTTAATTATTTATTTAATGTTTTTTTAACAGGGGCGATACATACAGCATTGCCACAGAAAATGGGAAAGTGTGAATGTGTAGAAGACGTGTAGCTTCAGCTAATTTGCAGTCTTTGCCCCTGGTCAGGATTTAGAGTACAATAACATATATAGTACATAATACAGATACAGTTGTACAAATACACTAATACAGTGAATATAGTCAATAAGTATCATGAATAAATAGACACAGTTGTAGTAAATTAGAGGCTATAACACAAGTTACATTTAACATGAAATATTATTAAAATAGTATACTGATAATTACTATGAGGAATTAATGTTCACATTTCTGCTGCTGTTTAAACTAATGTTTAACTTTTGCACTGAACTTTTTAAGCTCTGTTTGAGATTAAATTTCAGATGGTAAGGAAATTCATAGGTGTTTGCCTTGCACTGAGAGAGATGACTGCCCAAATGTTGTCCTGCACCTTTGGATTTTACAGTTTTGTTTTGTTATGTTCCTTGTTACTGTCCTACAATAAAAATGAAATATGGATGGAAAATGTCAAAGCTTTACTTGCCCATTGAACACAAAGTTGTGGTAAAAAAAGGAAACACTTAAGTACAAAGTCTATGAATTATCATGTATATTTCTCCCATTAAATAATAAAATTGTCTTCATGTATGAATTCATAATGAAATATCAGTTAAACAAGCCTTGAGGCAGATTTAAGAATTAAATTGATCACTTAACTGTCATGATTTTTTTTTACCTCTGTCAGGGAGGATATGTTTTTGCTGGCATTTGTCTGTCTGTCCATCCTGCCATCTGTCTGTGAGAAAGATACAAAAAAGTTTTCTCCAGATTTTGATGAAATCTTAAGGGTGTGTTGTGAAGTTATTAGAATTTGGTTAATCTTAATTGCCTTGGTGGATGTTTGTAACCTCAGAGTTAAAACAGTTTATTGTTTTATCTGAGGGTCTCTGAGGGAGGGAGTTGCCCGCCGCTGCCATCTAGGAATAAACATCATTTACCGTACATTAATTAATTGAGTATACAAAATAAAAATACCAGTGAGATAAAATAATCTGCTCTCATGGGGGCTATGAATGAGATCCATTTTTTCCAAATTTGGTAGAATGTGTCCTTTTGAATCCTTATTTGATAGGTCAGTTTTTCCATCCTGTATATCTCCAAAACAATTCCAATCCAGTCATCTGGGGTAGGCTGTAATGGACTTAACCAACGTCTTGTAATTGTTTTCTCACTAGTCACCAAGAGCATTTGCAGCAACTTTATTTCTGTATTGCGTTCGAGAAAAGGGGCATGACCCAGGTACATAATCAAAACTGAAAGGTATTTGAAGATTGAAAACTGTGCTTAATGAGGTCTGGATACCTTAATCTTATTCTAATTTGTCAGTTTGTAAATCACTTTATGCAACAGTTTTTGTATGAAAAGTGCTAAATGCATAAAATTTGATTGACTGAATAATCATTAAAATGTTATAACTGTGATAATTATTAATGAGCAGTTTTGAGTCTGTTCCTAATATTGTGTCCTCCACCTTCCTTAAGGCATCATAGTTGATGGCCGCCTAATGGGAGCCCCCTCCAAACACGGAGTAGAAGACAGATCCCGGACGTATTTCGACCAGCTCGTCGTTTCCTCGGCAACAGGCGGCTCAGGTGACATCATGATCACCCTCTCTCTGGACGCCGTGGTGGTGGAGGGAGAGGGGCGGGACGTCCTGCCCATCAATCAGCAGGGGTCAGTGACAAGGCAGGGCGTGACGGTTACCGTGGACAACCATCGGAGCTGCTGGATCGAGCTGGTTAAGGATGTTCACTTCCTGGTCCTGTTCCACCAGTACAAACACCCCAGCTACCTGCAGATGGCACACCTGGGCTTTTACATCACCAATGGGCGAGGGCTGTCGGCCTCAACACAGGGATTACTGGGTAAGTGCACACCTGTCCACGCTCACTGAAGCTTTGTTTACATGTTTACAAGCCTTTGTAAAAGAGAACACATACAACAAAACATCCATTCAGCCTCAATCTGAAGTGAAACTACAGACAGCGCTTAGAGAAGTGTCAAAGGATTCTGCTCACAGCTTTGTTTGTAGGACTAGCTCAGCTTTTTTAACATCTTTAATGGAAATAGAGAAGATAACCCTGAATAATTACAATGTATTAACCCTTTAACTCAGCTGAACTGTTTGGCAGAGGTCAGTAAATCCAGGAATATTTAATGCTTTAAAAAACATGTTAGCTTTTGTTTCTGTCAATGTTTAACCTTTTAACTACCAGCTCAACTACTTGTCAGATGTCATATGTAAATTCAATTCATATTTAACCTTTAAAAAATCAGAATAAGACAAATCATTGTTTGGTTCTGTTCACATTTCAGGGAACAGAGTAAACTGCAAAAACCAAAAAACAGATATTTCCTTGGTGTAGTTCTTGGTGTAGAAAGCATATTATATAAGTAAATGGTCAAGTATTTAAAATGCTAATGATGGTATTGATAGTAATACGTTTTAGACTTTTACACCCTTAAATCCAATTAAAGAAAATGTCATGTCTTTTGTTTTCCTTGCGATTTTTCTGTATCCTTAATTTGTTCATAAATGTATGGAGCTGAAGTCCGAAGCTGTTTGACTGCTAATGTACATTTCTTTTGTGTTTATTAAAAAATGCCAATAAAAATATTGGTAAAAAAAAAAAAAAAGCTATGAGAGGTTTTAATCTGTTGTTGGGAGAGCTCATGCTCCCATAATTGTTACCTTAGCATACCTTAAATAGAACAGGGTCTCAACAGATCTATTTCAAATGGCAGAAATGTTTCTGATATCTTTATTTAATTGATTGCCAAACAGTGTTTACAAGTTTTTCTTTCTTGGTAGAATACACATAATATGTCAGATGTTTACACATGTTTAACAAAACAAGCAGTCAAGACTAATATGAGAGTACGCTGTATATCAACAAAAGAAATTAATCCGTGGAATAGCTGCACTAAAGAAATGAAAACATGTACAACAATAAGTAGACTAGGATCGTATGAAGTAAAAGACAAAGGTATGACTTGAAATGGTGTGTTTTATAAATTAGATTGATTTGCGCTCTGGGTTATTTTTAGATTTTCTGTTGCAGTTTTGCTGTTAGTTGCGTCAAGCTGTATTATTTGGTGTTACTTTGAATGCTTGGGACTTTAATTTTTCAATTTATTTTTGAAAAAAAGTGGTAGAACTAGATAAGTTATGTACTTTGTCCTACACCCTTTTTGAACAAAAAAATAACGAGGACTGTAAAAATTCTGTATTGATCTTGATCTGCTGTATGTTTCTGTTTTGTCTTCCGCTGTATGTACATATAAATATATTTTATGAGGATGTTCAAAATAAAAAAATAATACTTTATACTTTTGCAAGACAAACAAAAAATTCTGAGCAACATTTCCATGTCAGGGTGCAAAAGAAAACTGATCACCTCCTTGAAAAATGGCTGAAAAGCTGAGCAGTACATCTTTGGGTCATTAATGCCACCTTTTCCAAAACACAGGCCAGTTCCAGCACGCCGACATCAGTGTCACTCCGGTGAAGGACCACCAGGACGGAGCCGCTCACAAAGCTTTGTCTTTACCCCGGGGGATCCTGAGGTGGGGGTCCGAGCACATGACAGTCACCCTGCAGGACAAAACGCTGAAGGACTCGGTGAGGAAACGCCACACAGGCAAGTGCTGGGTGGTTCCCAAGGCGGAGGTGGAGAGACTCCTGGGTCATTCGTATGAGAGCTACGTGGTGGATCATGTGTAACCCGAGCCGAGGCTGCTCCACCCTGCTGCCTGTGAGCTGCTTGGCTCAGGTCACAGCCAGGATCATGGCGGGGTTAATGGACAAAGGGCGAGAGAACAGGAGCTGAAATGACTTTTTCTGTACGATATTCAGTGAGACGAAGTTAAAGAGTCTAATCTAGAGTCTCTGAAGAGGAAACAGAGGGCAGATTAGAGACAGAGCTGCATTTAGAGGTTAATGAGGACATTCATTTCAACACATGCAGAGACAGACTGAATGATGGAGCTGTTCTCCATCATTGAATTTGAATTGAATTCAAGCTCTGTGTGTTTTTCTATAACACAGACGCAGTGTTCAGCCGTTTCATAGCAACCACAAATGTCTGTTTGTGCTTCGGTAGAAAGAAAGGCATGAAAACGCCTCAAACTTCAGAGATTTTCATCCCATTAGTTCAGCAGTTCATGTTTGAATTAGTCAGGGCTGGGCAATATGGACCAAAAATCATATCTAAAGACAAATTTTCGGGTTAAAATTTAATGTTAATGTTGGTTTTAGAAGATAATTCTTGATTTAGAGGGTTACGCCAATATTTTCTTTGTTTTCATGTTTTTGCTTAATCCCGAATCCATGACCAGCAGATAGACTCCATTCTTTCGACTGTGCGTGCATTAACGAGAAAGAATCGGACAGAGCTCTTCAACCGCTAGTTAGCTTAGCTCAACCACTGGGAGACACCCGAACAACGGGTCAGTCAGAGTGGAAAAAAACACATTAAATAAAATGGTAAAAAGACAAGTCATAACAAGCACACAGAACCGCTCAGAGTTGACTGTAGGCAGAGGCAGGCTAACACTACCCATTGCCTCCAAGTGTTTCAACTAAGCTAATTAGCGGTGAGCATAGCTTTGTCCATTTCTTCCTTGTTACCGCACGCACAATTAAAAGAAAAGTGTCTGTGTGTCATAAACTTGGACGTGAGGCAAGACATGAAAAGAAAAATGTTGGTGTATCCTTTTAAATGTTTTAAAGAAACTTTTATGGAAAAGTGCAGTGAGCTGCTAAAAACATTTTTTCTACATCACTTTAGGTCACTAAAGGAGATCAAGTTCTCTGAGACTCATAAACATAAATGTACAGAAGTATTTTTTTCAGAATTTGAGTGCTTTCCTGTTATATTTGCACCATAACATTTTCTTCAATTTACCAAATGGTTGGATATTCTGTTTGTGTCTGCTTCTTAAATTTGAGTTTAAGAGGACATTTTCTCCAACATAAAAGAGAAAAACCTGGGCTAAAAGGGTTGCAGTCATCAAAAACTTAAAATCTTACAATCTCATTATTTTGCTTATTTTTGTTATATTTTATGCATTATGTTTTTATTCAATTCCAGTCTTCGGGGTTTTAATGTTTTTTAATTCTGTTTGTAACTTCTTTCAGTACCAATATAAATGTTTCAATGCCAGTGTTTCCTTTTCCAGTTTCCAGTTTACCTCTAATTTAATTTTTTTTCAATCTGAACAGTCACTGTCATGATGACAAACATTTAAAATTCTTCACAGTAAAAGTTGTTGTGACTTAATTTGTCAGAGAGGTTTTAAGATGAAACAGCCAAACAGGATAGAGGGACGTTTACAGCAGCAGCAACAGTCTGAACTTTGAAAGATAACAGCTCATCACTGACTGTGGTAAGAGCTGCAGCTTACAAAGAAAAATTCTGAGTCATTCAAAAAGCATACAGTATCTTTGTCTGGTAGTATGAAAAGTGTCACAGTGACTTGCTCTTATTCACACCAGGGTGAAATATCGCAGGCTTGAGGGAGAGCGGGTTTGTAGTTAAATAATTTTGAATATTTAGAGAAAAAAAAGACTGCAGGAGTAGCCTGAAAAACACGTTTTTAAATAATCTTTTAAAAATGTGTCCACTTTAATCCCGACCTGTTTCCACTGTGCGTGCGCCTCACAGGTTCATAAACAAGTCTACTGACCACTGTATAATTAGCAAAATATCATCTTTTATAATTAAAACTGTTATTATGATCAATATTTCTTAATATAAAATATAAACCAACTTGGAGATGCTCCCTCTCATAACTACATAGCGTGTTGGTTGTTTTTAATGAGGAGGTAAAATCAAACATTCAGTATTACTCCCAGGCTCTCTGTAGTGTTTACATTTATTTAAATATTATTTTAAAGGAAAATGTGTTTCCTTAGTTTTTTCCCCAGAAAATGGAGATCTCTATCCTTCAAATTGCTCTTTAATTGTATGTTTTTGTTGTCTTTGTTGTCCCTAAAAGTATTTACATAATCCCTAAGTCATTTATAGGGATGCACCATACTGGATTTTTGCCAGTATTTGATATGTGTTTTTAGTGTTCTTTTGTTAAGACAAAAAAGGTAATCAGTAACAGTATTTGATATGCTGACATTTCAAAACTTGTTTTGCCCAGAACCAAAATCAAGATGTTGAAATGAAGATCACACCAACGCCATATGTAAAATGTATTTTTGACAGTAACATTAAGCTTCACCTGCCCTTTCAAAGCTAAAACCCTGATTTACTACTCTGCTGACAGCAAACCCATCCTATTTATTTACTGCCAAAACCTTGATGTAAATACACAAGGCTTAAATATCACAGGAGAGATCTGCAGACAGTATCATGTCTGCCTATGAAGATTTTTAGCTTTTGAAGAAATTATATGCTGATTTACTGATATCATACTGATGATATTGTGCATCCCTAGAAACAAGTTTGTCAGGAAAAACTTTTAAGTTTGGTCTGTCTTAAAAAAAAAAAAAAATCTATCAGCGAATATTAAACCAGAAGTAAGAGTACTTTAGAGTCAAACCCAGTAATTTATTACATAATAGACTTAGCATGAAGTAGCCTGGATACCTCGATTGGCCTCGTATAACTGGCTGTTGTATGGGTGATGGGGACTGATCTCACTTTTAAAGGCTTCATTCAAGAAAAATAAAAATAAAAATACTAAACAAATAGTGTGTCAATTTTTTATCTTACTTTGTCTAAAAAAACATCAACAGTCACACTGGAAATATATCAGTCTATCCTCCAAATTCTACATATTGCCAAGCCCTAGACTTCTTATAAGAGTAAAGTCAGAGTTTCTAGTCCAAACACAAGTGTATTTTTAAACTGTGCCATTCTGTAAGTTGTATTTTTAGTACAAATGTATATAAAATATAAATGTATGTATGTATAAACGTCTTTAAACAAAAGGTGACTCGCCTGGATATAGTGAAGAAAAACAAACAAGTCCCTCCAGGTTTGCCATGTGCTTTTTATTTTTCTATCATTTCATTCATAGTTTAATTCATTTTATTTGTTACACAAGACATTAGGCATTGTTCACATACTAGTGATCAAACAAGGACAGTAAGTTTTCTACTACTCAGCCTATTTTGTCAAATTCAAGGGATATTGTCAATAATAGTGGTTTCCAAAGGCCTGAACTGGATGGAAATTAAAACAGTACGACCACACATGAGGCTTTTTGTTTTCAATAAATAAAAAAAAGAGCGTACAGTATGTGATGCTGAGAAGGGGGCAGGGAGAGGGGGTCTTCAAATATAACTATGTTCAAAGAGTAAACAGTGTTCCAGTTTTAGTCAGATATCATGTTTCCAGAATGAAGAGCACACACAATGTTAAAGACGCACAGAGATCTTCAGCTCCATGACTGACCCACTGCTTCTGATGCTGCCGTCCTTCCATCAAAACCTGTTTCATAGGAATGCTAATAATCGGACTGAACCGTGACGCGGCGCCGGAGTGATCACTGGATTAGTAGAACGAAAACACATGACACAGCAAAAAGAAAAACAAATAAACCCGGCGCGCACCACTTCTAAAATCATCATCGGAACAGAAAGCGTAGCATATTCAGCGTCTGACAAATCCTTCTCACGATAGTGAAATTAAATAAATACAGATCAACAAGGAGACACGGCAACACCCCAAACACATGATGACTCGGTCTAAGGGATCTGTCCTGGGGGATAAAGTGAAATAGATCTGCTTTCAAACCATCAGTCTGTTGATAGAGAGCCACAGATCAATCTGGCTGTGAGAGTGAGTGTGCGCTGCAGAGATACGAGACGCCACCGCGGCTCTGTTTACAATAACAGAGCGGAGGTGGGAGAACACGACAGGACACGAGATCCCTATGAAGCCCGTTTCAGACCAAAGATATATGACAACACGGGATAAAACTTCCAGCTACCTGCAACTTTCTGAAAGCATGTCTGCAGGTGCAGAGAGTTTCTAACCCTCATAACCAACAGTTCATGAAGCTTGAGCCCAATGATGAATCATGTTTTATTGATTTCACAGATAGTCCAAGGGCTGTTATGTTGTTAAAACAGACTTTGTATTGCCTCTTGTAAGCAGGGCAAACATTAACCACAGAGTTAATGGGAGCAGCTGATGATCACGCTTTACCTTTTAGTGTCAGGTGAGCCAAAAGCACTGAAGAAAATATGTTAAAGCCGATAAGCTGACTTGATTTCATATAATATTCCATAATAGGCATTGTATTCCTCATTCAGTGGTAGTATTAACACCTTCAGCCAGTTAATTTAAAATGGCAAAGCTCAAATAGTCCTAGGCAACACTAAAGTGAGTCAAACTTTACAAGAGCTTAGAAGGCCTCTTTGCAACACTATATACCTGTGTATTCAAACCACTAGTGTTAACTGAGGTAAACAGACTTTCATAACAGTGTCAGTCAGCCTAATTAGAACAGGAAACTCAAATCACAGCAGCAACAGTTCAGTGAGTTAAAACTTGCAAAGGCCCTTTTCCAACATTCTGTCTGCCTGTCAGTTCAAAAGATATACTTTGCTTTTCATGCATGTCTTAGCAGCATTTAACTTGTTGCATATAAAATGAACCAGGACTTTAAGAGAATGGTTTGAACTCCAGTTTTATTAAAAGAAGAGCGGGTTCAAGGGGCTTGAACCAACACGTTGGGAGTTTTAGGCAGTTGATACCACACCTGTCAATTTCTCCATTTATTCTTGAAGTAGTTTGTACAGTGTATTAAAAGTAGGTCAAACAAATAACTGCCCAGACTTCATTACACTGAAGGGAAGAGCTGGTGAGCTGCAAATCCAAGTGATTGCATTGTTACATCCTTGAGTACAAGTTTAATAGGCCCACCAATGATGGTAATATTTAAAGTGAAAGTGCCACTATTTTTCCATGCTGGTTTTACATTTTGAAACGGGCAGCAGCAGATAAACTGTATTTTTTTGGTTTGTAATAAAAGGGCTTAAATTCAGTATATCAGGCCCATCAGTAACCTACATGCCTTTGAATGCTTCCTCCTTTATCCACTTTTATGCGTGACCTTCATGATAAACTATCTTTCCCTAAGAGCTCCGAGGTGCTGATTGGCAGTTGGAGCACATCATGTGTCTGACCATCTAAAAGCTGCGGCTGGCATCTCGACAGACTGAATTGCAGGAGGCATCATCATTTGGCCAGCTTGGTTCTGTAACTGTTCCCTGCAGCCTCCTAAAATGTTCATCTTGCATCACAAATCTCTGGTCTGATTGGGCTTTAGTCAATGTGATCTGCAGAGCAACACGCACTTCATAACTTTAAATCGTCCGCTAGTTTAGCCAATAACTGTTTTTGGCACACGACTGACCTACCTCTACCTGTAAGCAGTCAAATTTAACAACTAATTAAGACCCCAAATTAAGGCTTAAACCAAATAAAAGCATCTTGGTTCATTTATAGGGGCAGTGGCTTCATTTCTCAGCTATGCTACAAAGTCTTTACAAGAGAGCGTCCATCTTTTTCCCTCAAACTACGATTTCTCCTAAGGATTAAGACTCAAAGGGAATGATTTATCATTAACGACATACACAAGGGTTGAAACAACCAAGACACGATCTGGTGCTTCCACTTTTAGCCGAAATTTCAGTCTTCACCCCCACACTTTCTGAGTCCAAAACACCCCCCGCATACATTCCTGATTCCTCGTGCAATACTTCTCCACATCTCAAGCAGATTTTGCCATGATCACAGTTTTTATCATCCAGGATGCTTCCTAAAAATCCTCACAGCGCCTCTTTTAGCTCCCTTTTTTTGCCAAACTTGAAGACCACAGTTTCAACCTCAGTTCTGTAAACTTCATAACCTCAGCCAGTGAAATGTGCACCAAATTTATAGAAATAAAACTCTTCAATAATTTAAAATGTTAAACTATTCAATTTAAAATCGACACTGAACAACAGAAACAAAGGAACAGATCATCGGAGGGGGGGGAGGTTTGGGTGGGTGACAGTTATTAGCCACTGGTTAGCTTGCCTGCTAGCACAGGGAACACAACAGCATTGCAAAAGTGAGCACTATCAGTTGACAGAACAGCCCATTTATATGTAATTATTCTTCACATTTTTTTTGTTTTTCGCCTGACCAACAGATTTTGCCAAAAGGAGCGACGTCTTTTTTTTTTCTGAAGTAACACAAGTAAGAGAGAAAAGTGAAAGCAGGGTTGACAGGAGCGATGCGTGGAATGGTCCAGCCTTCATACCGCGGTGTGGTTAGAGTCTATGTACAAATACTACTGTGTGTAAAAGATGCATGCATGTACACTGGAGGTGACCCTTCCAGAGGATTCTACTCTAAGCCGTTACAGAAATCTCTCATGTCAGAGCTCGTAAACTCCCAACGCCGTCAATCGCTCACCAATCCATCTGTCCAACCTCTGATATGAGGAGAGAGACGATACAGAAAGAATGAAATGCTTCCAAAACGACAAGTAATAAATTCACCTCTAATGAGAATATTAAGACATGATTATACTGTAAATCTACGATGGAATGAGAGACCGTATCAACCCTGCTTTTCAGTGACAGAGATAAGGAGTGTGAGTGTTTGAGCAGTGTGTGTGTGTGTGTGTTTGTGAGCGTTTGACTTGAAGAGAGAGGGGGGCGTAAGGAAAAGGAGGCAAACGGCTGAGGGCAGGCAGAGCCAAACTCCTCCAACGCTCCATCAACCTGCTTTTTAATCTTTAAGGACCGCTCGAGCAGCCTCGCCTCTCTACCGCAGGCTCTGCCGTCTCTTTTCGCCCCTTTTAGCCCCGCCTCCTCTCCCGGCCCCGCCCCCTCTCTCTCTCTGGAAACCCCACTGAAAGCCCCGCTCACTGCTCATCCTCCCCGAACACGTCGTTCTGTTTGCGTTTCATGTTCTCAAAGTCAAAGTCGCTGCCGGTCATCCGTTTGTAGATGTCCTTGATGTCGTTGCAGGTGGTCTCGAAGTGGGTGGTGGCGTCGTAGGACCTTGAGGCGAAGACCTGGGAGACAGGAAGTTAGAGGTATGACGATCAACTGCCAGAGCTTTGAGCTAAACGCTAACATGCTCACAGGGATAATGCTAACCTTCAGAGATTTAAGGGTGCAGTTTGTAGAAATTGGCATTTTAGTGACATCTAGTGTTCAGATTTTGAAATGAGCCCGTCTGTTTCTAAAACATCACATCACTGAGCAATGAGAGCCGACAACAGATACAAGGTGAGGTTTTATTCATTCATGTTTGTAACTATTATTTTCATAGATTATCGTCAGTTGAGATCATGATTATAGGTTTTGTAAACTCATATTCAAAAATCACGTATTGCTCTTTTTGTCCCCAAAACCCACCAGCAGACAACATGGTGGATCGTCATGTCAGTCTCCACAGAGGGAAGACCCGTGGTACATAGATATAAAAATCATTTTCTACCTTAATAAAAAGAAAACCAAAGTTTTATGAGGATGGTTGTACACCTATTTTGACGGACTTTACATACTAATAAAAACATTATACCAAACCCACTACAGCAAGAAGCCTTAAGAAGACACACAGAAAGTTGTTTTATACCTCCAACACTCAAGTTTGTTTTTAAATCTATTTTTTATTTAAGATAAGCAAATCTCAAGTAATTACAAAATCTGAACAGATGAATATAGAGGTAAGAATGGCAGAGTATGTTAATAGGAGGTTATGTTTTTACCAGGGTCTGTCTATTTGTTTGTCTGTTGGCAAAACATATGGATGGATTTACAGAAAGTTTTACTGGACGTGTGGTTTGGTCCAAGAAAGAAGCCATTGCATTTTGTTGCTGATCCGATCCAGATTGACATCACAAAAAAACATTGAATTTTAGAATGGTGAATCATAAATTATTTGAATCATTTTGGGAATTGTAGTTTATTTGCAAACTAACATCAATGTTTTTCAAGCCTGTGTCACTACATTTCCCAGAAATGCCAGCGGTTGAGTTCTGCTAACACAATGCCTACCAATAGCCTGGTAGATTGACACGTTTTTTCAGACTTTGTAGCTCCAACGTTGAGAATGCTGATCGTGAATACCACGTCATCCATACTCCCCTGGTTTCATTTCCCATGTAAATGGAGCTCAGTATTCTCCACATGGATAGACATGAGCAGAGCTGTCCATGTGGAGTGGAAAAACCACCGCCAAAACTGAGCTGCTGGGCAGAGGTCTGCACTCTCTGAGTGCTTTTCTTGCTATAATATTACTTTGCTCTTCTTTTTTTCCCTTAAACAACTCAGCTATTCTATCATAAAAAACAAACGAAAAACAGGGGAGCTTTGCTTTAGTAGAATTACAGGTAAAAACAAGCAAAACATGCATTTTTTTTATTTTTTTTAATTATTTTCATTAGTCTAGCTGTGAGCAGGATAACCCAAAAAGTTCTCAAAAGATTTTGATTACATTTTCAGGGAAAGTTGGTCATCGAACAGGAAAAAGTGATCCAAATCTAGATCCATCAAAGGAGTAAAGGACTCATTAGCATTGTGAGATACAGCATTTTTTGACATTTTTGTTAACAACTCAGCTAGTAATGTTGGTAATGCTTAGAAAAAATCATGCTCATGTACCCCATGTTGGTCGATTTAGAACCACAGGAGACTTTGGATCCAGATCAAGATCTGGATTTGTTGCCTGAAAAATCTGTCCCCTTCAAAACATGTTCCTGGCCTAATTTTGGTCATTTTCCTTTCAAATTCAGCATAAACCCGCTCTAGCTTTGGCTCCTTTGTACAAGTGGAATTTTTTTGTGATGCCACATTAATAGTAGAATCTGTTATGGGCAAAACATCAGGGTTCAGATCTGGTGTATCATTACGGATTATGGGAAAACAGCCCTAAAACCGTATCTTGAAACTGAAAATTCAATATCTTCACCAAATATAAACTTCACAGTGACAAAAAAGAAAATTTAGAGGTTCATCAAGGAACAAATGTACTTCATCTCACAAAAGTATGTCTGTATTTCACCATTACCACTGAACCAAAGCAGAAAATTGACTGAACAACATTGCTTTCCATTTTGGCGAGCCATTACCAGGCTTAAATGTAGCGTTTCTCTGAAACAGCTTTAATAGCTGCGGTGCCCTGAGGGGAAAAATTGTCTTACCTGGCTCTCAGTGCCATCATCTGTTGGCTCATAAAGGTCACTAATCGCCACAAACCTGTCAGGAAAAACAAAAAGAACATCAACCCACTCCTTAAAATCACCTGAATCTTTTTAGATTATGCCATCACCACATTTTCTTTCTCTTTATCTCACAAAACTAGAGAAAAGTGTTGAAGCACTGACTTTTGGTCGATGGGCTCCAGCAGCTCCAGCGCAGGCTCAATCTCAGCCTCGGGGTTGCTGGTCTCCACTGTGGTGCTGACGATGCCGATGTACTTCCCTTGGGCCGCCACATTGTGCGCGTAGGAGATCATGCACACATAGATGTCTGCAGAATGAACAAGAGAGTTGAGAAGAGAATTAATTTATATTAGAGCTGAATAAATCGATTGAAGGCGTATAAGGAGTATGTGTAACCTCTCATGATGGAAAATTGAGCAGTGGCAAAAAAAAGTACATAGCCTAACAGAAGATGCTGCCACATTTCTAAAAGAAGTTTGTTAGGACAGTTTGTTTGACTTAATGTCTGTAAAGTATCAATGCTTTCACAATCTTTTTTTTTTTAATTAGTCTACAAAATCCAAAGTAGAAATCAATTTCACATCAGCATTTGGTGGGACCACCCTGAAAATAGCACATATTCGACACCAAACAGGTGCGAATGATCATTGTTTTTAAACATCACTTAAGCAGTCATTAACTGAAACAGAAACAGAATTAAGAGGCTTAAAACCAGGTGAGGATCAGCCAAACGTGGCTACAAGAAGTTATACTACATCAGCAAGGTCTCTCTCAAGCAGTGATGCCAAGGCAGACTGGGGTTTCAAGCTGTGTTGTTGAAGCTTTTCTGAAGGAGCACAAAGAAACAAAGCCCAAGGCTACGTTTATTCATGGACACTGTGACTTAAAACCGCAAAGATTTGTCCTTTGTTTATTCAAAGTCAACGGAGACGCTGGAGATGAATTAACAGCTGTAGTTTGCATGCCGGTTCAGTAGATGGTGGTGTAGGTTTGCAGAGAGGCAGCACTGCTACAACACACATACGAAGAAGAAAAACTTTTCATAAATAACAATGGCAAGTGGACGCACAAAGACGCAGGAGTTCCTTTTCTGGCCAAAAATCTGTCTGGATAACAACCCGAGCCCGTTAAGCACCACAAATGTTACCCGGTAGACGGTCAAAGCTGTTGTTGTTCCTGGCATGTGCGCGAAGCCTTCATGTGAAAGAGTACTGCTCATGTCTGACATCAGCGTTTCATCCTGAAACACTCTGATACGGGTTTATACGGCGCTGCATGGAGAGCGTATGGAAAACTTTCCACTCTGGAGCCTGGTTTCAAAATTTTGCGGAAATAAGAACTCTAGGTACAGTTGTCATGTAACTGTTTCACATACCCATGGGATATATTTAACATCCATCTGGGGAACAACTCATAGAAAGTGACCAGAATAGGCAGGACTTTTGAAGAAAAACTTGAAAATTTGAGATAGTCAGAGACTTGAGGTTGCTTCTTACTCTTGGTAAAACTAAACCAGCTTCATTGCTACTGCTTCTTTGTTCTAAAAGGATTCTGGTTGTTTTCTGACCCGGCACAATCTTTTCAGCTTGAAGCTTTGCCAGATGGATCTGCCTGATGACAGACATGGAATCTGGCTAATTCAGCTGTTTTGCAAGGTTAAAAACAAACAACACTAAAGACAGTAGACACAGTGGTCAGCCAAGTACTGCCAATGCAGCAGATGACAGATGCATCACGCTTGCTTCTTTTCAAAACAGGAAAAGGCTCATCAGAACTGCATGAAGCATGTGGGACCCTGGTCCAACCATCTGTCCAGAGGTGGTCTTTATGGAGAACTGTGGCCAAACAGCTAAACATTCAGCATGGAAACATGACCAAGCAGCTCATCTATGAACAAAAACATAAAAACTGGGCTGCAGGAAAATGGCAGCAGGACTGATGAGTCAAAATGTAAAACATTTAGCTGTACCAGACGGCAGCGTGTTCGGTGAACAAACTGCCTTCTGCTAATGGAACCGGGATTAATGGCACCCTTAATGCTGAAAATTGGAAATATGAGCAGACATTTATCCATCAGGCAGCACCATTAGAGAGGTGTTTGACTGGCTCCAAAAATTTATTCTGCTGCAGCAAAGCCACCAAAACATGAAAATAATGTCATTAAGACCTGTCTCCAGAGTGAAGAACGAGGAGTCCTGGGGGTGATGTTTTGACAGAAGGATCTGAAGCAGCCTACATCCACATAAGATCTGTGGTTAGATCTTCAAGATGTTATGAACACCCTGCTCGAGTTCCTTCATGAGCAAGTGTATTTAGAAAAGCTTTTGTTTTTTTAAGACAAAGGGTGGCCACACCAAATATTGACTTTGCACTGTTTATATATTTTTTATTCCAGGAGAGATTATCTCATGTTGTTACAGCATAACTGCAAGACACTACTCATAGTTTTGTACATTAAGGTAAATCCACAGATTAAAATGGGGTTAAGAATTGCAGATTATCTGTCATTTTAAAATGATTTTGTTCTTTTTTCCCCTTAACCCTTTAACTCCCAGCTCAAGTGTTTGGCAGACATCATCATTAAATTCAGGGATATTTAATGTTTTACAAAACAGAACAAATCAAATCATTGTTTGGTTCCATTAACACTTCAGAGAACAGAGAAAACCACAAACAAACCAAAAAAACAAATATTTTCTTGGTGTGGGATTGAAAGGTTTTAAAAGCCAACAGCTGATTCTGTGATGACACAAAAATGCACAAATATTTGGGACAAAACCCCATGAGAAAAGGCAGAAATGTCTGTAAAAATCTGCAACAGTAACTAAAAATAGATGATATTGAGTTTGACCAACACAAAAATGTTTCAGATGAATAACAGACTTTATATGTGTAAATATATCAGTTAATGGTTAAAACAACACTATGTAGTTTTTCAAACATAATATAGTCCTTAGATATTCATCGCCATGGTCCACCACTTTACAATAAGTTGAATGACACCTCTGTCGTGTTCTGAAGTGGTCTGTATTGCTTTCACTAGCGCTATGTAACTTCGGGGTGGATGATGGGAACCCTGCCACACTAAAAACTACAAGTTTGGACTGCTGTACGGCACAGGCTACGTCACTTCCCCCGATTCACGATTTGTTTAAAACACGGAAGTGTCGGCGAAAGCCAAACGCGGAGCTGTAGTCATGGCAGAGGCAGCAAAGAACGCAAGAAAAAGAGAAGTTTATTTTGAGGATACCGAACAAAGAAAGCGAGAGAAAAACAAGCTGAATGCTCGGACCAGAATAAACATCGGTTCGGTTTATTTCACACTCGCTGGCGTGAAATAAAAGACGAGGAGGGACGTCTGACTGATGCCGACTTGGCCCTGTTATTGCTGGACTTGTAAGTACTTGTTGATTGTTTACCATCCGTTTACAGTATTCGTGAGAACGTACCAGTATGTAGTTTTGTTTAGACCTATTTCAAGTGTGTGATATTGCCAGCTCGTGGTTGTCTTTACTTTTATTCACTTTATTGCTTCAACAGGACGGGGACGGGGGCGACTTCACGGTAATAAAACCGAGTTGAACTTAGCGATTTTTAACATCGTCATTTAGTCAAAAATAAATACATTACCTCGTCGCTATCCATCCTGCAAACAGCCGCTGAAGACAGAAGAATACTTTTGAGCGAAGTCCTGGCTTCTGTGATTCGCCTACAAAACAAATGCACGCGACCGGCAGATCTGTACCTTTACGGCAGTATGCACGCGCTAGCGCTCATGGGTAGTTGTGTTCTCTTTCCGGTCAAGCAAGAATCTTCCGTAGTGCTGCTTTAAGTTAAATATTCAAAATAATAATAACAGTAGCTTTTAGCTTTTTAAACATTTAAATCCCACAAACAAAATATCAGTACTTTCGGTTTGTTAGCAGTTTTTCTGTATCATAAAACACTGACAGAAACAATGGCATGCTAAGTTCATTAAACACATTAAATATTCCTGAATTTAATGACCTCTGCCAAACAGTTGAGCTGGGAGTTAAAGAATTAAACAGCTTACCTATTCAATAATGCCTTAGTAGAGGTACAGGTAAAAGAAGAGCAACTGTTTATAAGGATAATAAATAATACTAAATTAGAGCCAGCTGCGGGAAGAAAACATATCAGATAACATATTGTGACTTTGCAATGTTAATTATAAAGCACTCACAGATTGAAAACTTCCATTAAGGTTGCTTACATATTGCTGTTTAAGCTATAAGCAATAATTCCATGATAAAGTTTCCATCATAATATGATTCATGACGCTAAAACCCAAAACTAGCACTCATAATCACGTTGACATCATTCTTAGTTTGACAGTTATAGAGCAAAAACAATAATTTGGCTAATGTGGGTTATCTGGATCACCTCAAATCTAATCACTTGTAAGCTGGACCATTACCAACATCTCCTGAAAATTTCAGCAAAATCCATCCAGTAGTTTTTATGTACTGCTGCCAACAAACAGACAAACATATGCTGGCAAAAACATAACCTTGTTGGCGGAGGTAATACAAACAAAACAAATAAGGCAGAAGCTTTTTCTTAGTAGAGGTACAGGGGAAAAAGGAGCAAAACATGAATCAACAGTATATAAGGAAAAGAACACTAAATTAGAGCCATCAAACATATCAGATAACTTATAGTGACTTATCATTGTTAATTAATAAAAACAAAGTCTAAACACCTCTATCTATGACACTTTCTCACACCTGCTTAAAGCTTTTGCTCAGTACTAAATACAACTGTTTCAGTTTCAGGTCAAATCAAAACCCAAAGTTCCTTTTGTCTGCACCACTCTGTGATTCATAATTCCTTTTTTAACCGCAGGTGAAAAGCAGCAATTGTGACATTCAAGCCAAGAACAGGGAACTGAAATAAAACTACTAAACACAACAGAGCCAAAAGTAACTGCTGAGTCAGGTGGCTTTTTGTTTTGAATGACCCCGGTCCACAAGTCGTCATGAGATCCATTGTTAATATAAGAGGATTTATTGAAGCTGCTTTAGGAATTCAGAAACACGGCAATATGAAAATATACAAAATGGACTCCAATGATTTGTCTGCACTCCAGTTCAGGAGCACTCAGTCCTCTTCTACACAACAGTCTTATAAGAACTATAAAAGCTTTAGGGCTTTTAAAATCCTCTGGAAGAGAGACGATATTCTTCTTAAACATGTTGCATGGAGGAGTATCAAATTACAAACAGCCTTAAAGCCTTTGGCAGTGCTCTTATGGCCCTTTTCCACTAGCACGCCTTGGCCCTACTCTACTCGGCCCTACTCGATTTGCAGCGTGTTTCCACTGGCCTGGTACCTCCTAAAACAAGCTAGTTTTAGTACCTACTCCGCTCTGGTTCCAAGCGAGCTGAGTTGATACTGAAAGATGACTACACCAACTGCCAGCTACTGATTGGTCAGACAATGTCGTCATTGATGAGTCATGAGCACGATGACCTAGCATGCTAGCGGTAGCTACCATTAGCTTACCCTCATACATCTTTTCTTTGCAGCTGGATTGCTCTCGTCCTCGGCTTCATTCTGTTGTATAGCTTCCAAAACTCTCCTGTGCTTCTCAAGGGCTATTTCTTCTTGCCACCTGCAGCCTTCTTCTGCTTTCCTTTTTTACTCGGTTTGTGACAAAAAGCCACAGATTGTTATGTCGCACTCAAAATGACATCACCACAGTGCTGTTCAGCTGTTTACAAAGACACTGCACCCCATTGGGCAGGCGACTGGGGCGAATGGAAAAGCAGCACAAGGCGAGTAGAGTAGAGCCGGGCAGAGTCGAGTAGAGTAGAGTAGGGCTAATGAAAAGGGCCATTAGTCCAACGCATAAAATATCAGTTAACAGATCGACTCCTTCTATTCCACGAATCAAAAGCAAACTTTGTCACAGTGCTCGACAAAATGAAGCATTTGCAGATGCGGTGATCTTTACCTGAGTTGCGGTTAACCTGGTTCTGAGGAATGATGATCTGGCAGGAGTTTGCGTCGTTGGTGTTTTTGATGGGGTGGCTGAGGATGCAGATCACACGGATCACCTGACCCGCCTTACGGACGCGGTCGGGGATGTAGCTGGGGTCACAGATCAGCTGCTTACAACGGGCCACCTGCAGCGTCAAAGGTAAAACAACGCTCATGCATCAAAAATGAAAGAACAACATGAGAATGTCACATTTACATCTCTGCAGATAACCGACCTCTCCCTCGGACTTCACTCCGACGACGTGACCGTTTTCCATCACAATTTCATCCACAGGTTTGTTCAGCATGTAGGTCCCTCCATAGATTGCACTCAATCTGAAATAAAAGGAAAATAACATTTTATTATGGAGAACTGATTTTTAATTACTTACAATGGAAATTAATATTTAATATTGCAGTGTTATGCTTTTCAGAGTTAATGCCCAGTTTCTTGAAAAAACATCCAAGACTACTGAAGACCTTTTTCTACTCAAAAATCGAAAAATTAAGACCACTCATTTGCACAGCAGGAAAAACTGCAACTTTTTCACCCTTAAGGCTAATTTGTTAAAATGATAATGTTACTTTACTGATACATATAAAGCCAGGCAGTTAAGTGTTGATTTAATTATATAATTTCAAGGCTTAATCTTCTCCTAAGAGGGGGAAAAAAAAGCAAACATTTGAATTTCATTAAAATTGCAATATGGCCCACCAGAATTTACAAATTGCTTCAGTGTTAGTTGTCTACAGGTCAATTATGTGTCAAAATGACATCTTAACTTTAATATTTTACAGCATACATGTTCTGGCCAGTGCATTAGGCACAGGTGAAAGATTGTAATTATATTTGACCTGAAACTTAATGAGCTGGTCTCATTGGACACTTTTAGGAGGATGTTAAATGATCTAAATATTGAGGCATCTTGCTGCATTTAGTCGACAGATGATCTTACTTCCTTTAATAATCAAGCCCGTCAAATGTCTTTATTTATTGTACATTAAATGTTTTACATGTCTTGTGTATTTGTGAGTACTCCTGTTTGTGAATGTAAGAAACTTTGTAAATTGTGCTGCTGCCTATCTTGGCCGGGACACTCTTGTTAAAGAGATTTTTAATCTCAATGAGTTTCTTTTCCGGGTTAAATAAAGGTTAAATAAAAAACATATATATATATTTCTGTGCTGCAAAACTTGCAAAGAAATCAAACACATCAACCATTTTATAACATTTCAATAATTATTTAAATACATTTTTCATTAAAATTAGACAAATTTGCCAAAAGATCTATTCCCTTTAAGTCATTGAAGTGGTGTCATCACTTTGTGTCAAAATAACATCTTAACTTTAATACTGTACGGGATACATGTTCTGACCATTGTATTAGGCACAGGTGGAAACTTAATTACATTTCTGTGTTGCAAAACTTGCAAAAAAAAAAACTCATCAACCACTTTTAGGACATTTCAATAATAATTTAAATACAAAAAAATAGACAAATTTGCCAACAAGATCAATTCCCCTTTAATCAAAAAAGTGGTCTCACCACTGCTTATTACCTTTACCAAAGAGGTTATAATTTTTAAAAACTTTTATTTTTTTTGGTTGTCAGTTCATCCATCTGTGAGCAAAGCCATTCAAAAAGTAACAAACTGATTTTGATGACTTTTTTAGGGACTGTTGTTCATGACAAAAGAGAGAAGTGATCTGATTTGAGTGGCAATTTGAATACAGACGATGATTCTGGATATTATTTAAGTACTTGTTCACATTGTGAGATAGGACAGTTTTCCATTTCTTTTTAACAGTAACCTCCCAAAACAATGTTGGAAATGCCTTGATTTGTGCTCTTAGGTTCTTCCAGGTGTTTTCTGGGGCAGCTTTAAATGTCCAAAATGGGTTTGATACAACAGATTTCAAATTTTAAGACATCTTCCAAATACACATACAACTGTTTTAAGACTTTTACTTGAACATTTTTAAGAAAATATATGTTTAAGACTTCTCAAAGCTCTGTGGGAGCCCTGTCTCTTCAGCATTTTTGGTGGAAAATGTTTAATATTACCTGGCAAATCCCTGGGGCAGCTCTCCCAGACCATACAGGGGGTAGAGGTAGGGGCTCTTCCCATATCGTGCCAGCGATTCACTGTACAGCTTGATGCGGTTAATCGTCTCCAAACAGGGGACATCCAGATAGCTGAAGGCGAAGGGAAGTCGACAAAGAAAACAGATAAGAATGAGAAGAAACAAACAAATACCTCCAATGCTCAGCTTAACCAGGGGCAAAAAGTTCATCACTATTGCAAGTTTATTTTTGGGATGCACTTTTTCCACAATTTGGAAGCCTTAACAAAAAGGCAAGATTCTCCCTGATTTTAGCCTCAACTTTGGAAAAGAGGGAGCTGCTCCATGAAGCTCAAAGATCTCATGCTAGTGCAGACTATTAAGAGTTCAAAGAGCTGCAAAGGTGTTAAGCCATTAGAGGATTTAGAATCAAACCACAAAACTTTACATAAACTCTTAACCCTTTATCTCCCAGCTCAACTGTTTGGCAGAGGTCCATAAATGCCGGAATATTTAATTTGTTAAAAAAAACACAACACGTCGTTGTTTGCTCCTGTTAATGGTTTGGGAAACAGAGATGACTGCAAACAAACCAAAAGAATTGATGTTTTCTTTGTATAGGATTTAAAAAGCTAAAAGTTGTTATTATTAACATCAATATTAATTTAAATACTTATCTTACCCATTTACTAATATGATGCAGGGCTCTAGAGTGCAACCACTTTGGGCACACATGCACACAAAATTTGTGACAGTGCACCTAACATTTTTTCTTGGGTGCACCAAGAAAAATGTTAGGCTCACTCTTACAACGTTAAGTTGACAAAAGTAACTGAGGTAGCGGAAAATTCCACCCAAAAACGGACAAGACACAACACCTGCTTCCTCTCTTTTTTCTGTCCCTGTGCTGTATCTTCACAGACTACAGGCTGTAGACCAAACACATGCACACAGCCCTCAGTAATCATTAAATCAGCTGTTAGTATGCAAATGAGCCCAGACGGAGCCTGACAGTGGTTTCAGGTTTCAGCACAGTGCGGTAACTTATATATAACATCTTATACTTGTTTAAAAATCATTTACATTATCTAAAAGTTATGGAGAGTGATAAAATGGTGACCTTATGGCGTCTAAGGTGACCCTATGAAAAATTTGGGTGCACCTAATTTTTGTGCTGGTGCACCTTAAAATTTTTTAGGTGCACCGTGCACCAGTGCAAAAAGTTAGTCTGGAGCCCTGTGATGATTTGTATATATAATCTGTTTTCATCAAAAACATTTTTGTGTGTTTGTCAAACTCAATATCATCTATTTTACATTATATTTTGCTATTTTTCTGCAACATTTCTGCCTTTTCTAATTAATTTTGTCCCAATATTTTTTCGATTCTTATGTCATCACCTTTTCCACTGTTAGCTTTTAAAAACTTTAAATCCCACACCAAGAAAATGTCTGGGTTTTGGTTTGTGTGTAGTTTTCTTTGTACCCTGAGGTGTTAACAGAATCAAACAAGTTTGTGATTTATTTTGTTTTTTTAAACATTAGGTACCCCTGAATATATTATGGTCTTTGCCAAACAGTTGAGCTGGTAGTTAAAGGGTTAAACAAGCAGGGAGCCAATGAGGAGAGGCCTAAGAGGGGGGGCAAACTCCAAAATCTGAACTGAAACAACTCTTTAAAAAATGAGAAAAACATCTTCAACACTGCAATCTTGGCTAAAATGCTGCTCAAGTCAAGAGATAAGATGACTTTCACTTCCAGGTGAGGGTGGAAGTCGGTCAGTCTATCAAAATATTTAGGTTTCAGATTTATAGACGTGTCATTGTTTGACGTTTTGAAGTGTTTGACGTATCAAAGTGTCTGTCGGTGCTCTTACTCGTCTGTCCTGTAGAGGGCCAGGGCGTGGCCGGTGAAGTCAATGATGTCCTGGCCGAGGTCAAACTTCTTGTAAACGTCCCTCATCGTTGTGGTTTTGGGGTCCACACCCTCGAAAGTCTTGGGGTCGTTCTCGTCAAAGTTGGCCACAAAGACTAAGAACTTCCTAAACCTCCGCTTCTCAAACATTCCCATCAGATCTGGAAATTAAAACAAACATTTAAATGGCAGCAATCGTCTAAATATATTCAATATTTTATATTTGTAGTGGCTCATGGCTGTTATTAAGATAGTCATTAGATGGACTTACTTGAAGCTAGTGCCTCAGTCTCAGTCGATGGCACCTTGAAGATCTTTCCTGCTTTGTACACGAAGCTTCCCTCCACTACTTTAAAGTCCAGGTACCGAGTCACCTCTGTGTATAGCAGCATCTTCACAAGCTGACCTAAAATCACAAAGAAGCTTTTTAGACCCACAATTTTTAATCAACATTCAGCTAAACAGTTTAGTTTGAGAGACAGTCAGTGTTACCTCTCCTACAACGACTAATCGACGTCTATGTTGTGCACAAAAACAGCGAAGGAGAAAGTAATCTGACTCATAATTTCAAAGGAAAAACTTCCTGGTGCTGTTGGTAGTCAAGCATGGCTCTTTGTTTCTTTGTTTTCTGGGTGATATTTGCATTAATTAAAGAAAACATGAAGCACAAAACCTGATTTTGTGATCTTATGGATTATACTGAAAAGGACGGGAGTCACCTTGTTACGTTAATGTTAAGCTCTGGTGAGAAGTGCTCTGTGACTGAAGAGAGCACTGCTAAAGCTAAAACATACATTGTGGATCAAGATCCTTAATATACAGTTTATTTTTATAATTATACTTTATACTTCTCCCCAATGAATATTAAAATAAAAACAATAATTATTATAATTATAAATAAATAATGATGGCAACAGATTAAAGAAGAAATATATAATTCATTTATTCAAGGTTAATTCATCACTCTGCACTTTAATCAGCCCCTAGGCCTAAATGTTTTTTTTTTTTTGTTGATCAACTATGTTTGCTTTGTTTCATATTGTCTGTTTTGCTTTGTCTTTGTTTTGTTATGTCTTGTTTTGTTTTTATTGTGTAGAAATGTTACGTACAACACCAACCTGCCAATGGGACTAGAGATGGAAATTAGCCACACAGCTATAATCTCACATGTTTACATTTATATGTTCATTAACATGTATTGTCCCATCTTTTAGAAATAAACAAATCTACGTTCTGTCTACAATATTCAGCTTAAGCCCTTGCCTTAGTGTCAATATGTTTCAAATAATCTCCCCACTTTATGAAGTATGTCTCAGTCCTGTAAATCCAACTAAAATATATTTTTTAAATTGATGCCACCTTTACCAGATCTGTGAACCAATTCTGAAAAGAGGGTTTTATCCAGTTTCTCATTAAAATTTGTTTTCCAACCTTTATTTTTTTGACATTCATGAACCTTCATCCAGTAATTCTGAGTCATGTAACACTCCCAAAACAAGTGAGGAAAAGTCCCTTTTGATAATATATTGTTTATTATAAGCTATAGTTTTGAGCAAACACAGTTATTAGAGTATGAATGATCCTTTCTCTTGTTAAAAAGTATTTGCATCCTAAAGTTGAGCATAAAGTTGAGTCAGAACACACTTCCACTCCTAACTTCATGTAAAAACTGTTGCTTCATACTGACCGTTGGCCATGAGGAACTTGGGGATAAGATCCACATTCCAGTCTCTTCCTCTGCCCATTGACTCAGGAGGGCTTTCTGGAAGAGTGAAACGCTTGTACAGCTGTAGGAAAAGACACGAGAACAACATCCTGTCAGGCTAAAATCCACAAAGCGGTAGCATTGAAAAGCGTGAGGCAGCAGGCAGATGAAGAGACAATGAAAAGAGCAGCTGCTGACGCACAATGACAATGGAGGTAAAAGGAGATGTAGTGAGGGATATAAAACATATTGATTGGTTTTATGGATCCCAGGAGCTCTTTACCTCCTCCAGAGGGGTGATGGAAGAGCTCTCTCCACCGTAGTAGGGGTTCCTGTCCATGTGCAGGACCTTTTTCCCATTCACAGACATGATCCCGGACAGAATGCATTCCTTTAGGAAACAAGATTTAAAACCAGTTAAAGCAGGTAAAAGGAGAAATTTAAAGGTGCTATGAGGAGAATCCATTTCTAGTGGCATAAAGACTCTCCTACCCATGAGCATGCGCGGTGACTGTTGTAAAGACGAGACCCAAGCCAAAGTGTGCGTTTGTTGTGATGCTAATGAATGCAGCTCGGCTTTACAACTTCTTTTTTCAACAACTTACAGGATGCAAAGCGACAAGGTAATGTATCTCTTTCTAGTTACGTAGTGGTAGCTTTTGATGTGTGACAACAAGCAAATTTTGGAAAACTTAGTATCGTAGTTTTGTAGCCGGCTACATATCACTACTTACAGCCCGGTGCTCTCAGACGTGTCTGAATAATATAAATTTGCTCTAGTTTGAATTGTCTTGTTCCCAAAGTTGAGTATCCAGGCCAGTCCAGCCCTGTCCGACCCGACCGCAAAGCTAAGGAATAGCATTTATAGATAACCTATTTTGATGCTATAAAACTCATCTTAAAGTGTGTATTTCAATCAGGCATATATCTAAAAGTGAGACTTTTTTGTAATTACTTAGAAACTCCTCATAGCATCTTTAAACCAAAGAGTTTTGTTCCAGGTACATCTACCATAGAATAAAAAAATATATCCTTTACAAATAGGGTGGGACACTGGCAGCCCAGGGACCAGATGTGGCCCAAAACTGTAAATAAGAAGAAATGATAAACTGCTAAAATATAATATAGTTTTATTATACACTCCTTGTTTCAGAAACACATGATTCATCTTCAGTCTTGTGCAACCAAACAATCCTAGAGTGTCACAGCTACATCTTTGATTGGTGGAGTTTAACAGCTTCACACACTCAGCTGTTTCTACTGAGACCAAATGTCATTTTTGTCATCTACATTGGAGATACTGGTCAAGGAGAAAGTAAATGTCACTGTGGCTATCATGGTTGGCATCACATGTCATCTGCTTCTGAGATCAGCCGATTGTAAAATTCAAATGCAATAGCCATTGTCAACCTATAGAGGGTAGTCACTATCCGTAATTCTAAATCTATAAGGACGACTTGAAATTTGGGAGTTAGAAGTTCAAGCTTTGACCATAAATTAAATAAATAATTATATAAGTTTAATGTGATAGAATGAGTCTTGTAGTGTTGTTATGGATGGGAATCGCAAACCAATTCCACTTGAGAATCAAAGAATCAATATCATGAGTCTCTTTGCTAATCAATTCCCTTATCAATTTCCTCCACTGACAGAGTTCAGAAGCATCAGAATTGGGGCTTAAGTTTTTACAAAAGGCGCCAACTGAACAACCTTAAGTGGGCGGAAACATCAGCAACTTGCAGAAGCAGTTATCTATGCTGTGACATGTGTTTGACGTTGTTGACACTGAAAATCTACAGACCAATCATTAAAGAATTGGATGGATTAGCAGGATCGTTAATAGCACTGGTATTGATAAAATCAGATCAAATTCCATCCCTCAGTATGGTAACACTTATAGTTTATCTGCTGCAAGTTTACAAAGTGCACCACAGAGGTTGACCAGCTTTAGCCTAGCTCACATTTTTAATCAGCCCACAGCAAATTCTTACAAGCAAATCACAACATGGCCTCCTGTGCTAAACTGGTGAATAAAGACAAAGACATAAGGGCAGTAAATTACTCAAGTCAAGCTCATTTTCTGCCCCATCTGACTTTACAAAAGTCACATTCACAAAGCATACTCCCCAAATTCTCTTCAAGCACAGACGCTCACATAAAGTTTTGCAATTTTCTTGCAATGTGTCTAAAAAGTTAACTGTTCTACCCTCTGCACAGAGTTTCATTCTCTTTCTGACCCAAGAAGGTGAAAGCTAAGGTCGATGACAGTCCCTGAAATCTGACTGGCCCTAAAATAAGTCTATAAGAATATAGTATAAAAGTATAAAATAAGCGCATGAAATTAAGTAGCCCAGTGATTCTTGTATGGTCATGTATGTGGACCATTGTGAAAAATGTCAAACACCTCAAGTTACTCCAATGTTTTTACAATATTTAGTAAGATGGCAAGAATCTGGCGAGTTGATACACATCAGAATACAGAGGTTACGATTCAATAAATCATGATGTATCACTTTAAGATGGTGATGTATGATTTTTTCATCAAAATGATATTGTTTTTACAATAAAAAATATCTAAGAAAAGTAAAAATTAGTATGATGTATGAATATAGCATCCACAACCCAAAATTGTTACAAAATATTGTTTCTTTTAAATTATAGAAACATATTATACACTAATAAGTGTACCAGAGTTCGAGAGTCAAATGGCTAAAGTATAGCATTACACCCCTTATATTACATATACTGCTTCTTATTCATTTTAAAATGCACTTTTCTGACACAATTGCAGTTCTTTTGGGTTATTTTGAGGTCGGTGCAGCAGATTCCACTTGTTATCCCAAAGATCAGGCTTAAAATACTGAGCTGAATGAACCTTTTGTGTTGTGGCCATTAAATTATGAGGAGTTACTTCCTGAAATAAGATTGTCCTCTTCCTTAACAACTTTCAAATTTCATATTTTTTTTACTTTTTAGTGTTTAAGCTTCAGAGTTAAGTGCTCTCTGTTTATGCCTTATATTTTTTTTATTTTTCTTATTCAAAATATTTGTCTGTATTTGTTTTGTATGCTTTTAATAAATTATAACAGTTTGAATTTTTGGAGGGATGCATGATGTTATCAGTATGATAACAGAATTGGCAAACAATTGCTTCAGAAGCTTAATACTGACATTGACACATGGATACAGCCAATATTGTAGCCTTGTGAATTCACAATTAGTTTGAGTTGCATATAAAGTTTATGTTAAGAGTATAAGCTGCAGTTTAAAGATCTGATGTTTCATCACCAGATTAGTAAATCTGTATCTGTAGATCTTTAAAGAGCAGAGAAAGCTTAATTTTACTGTAACATGTAATGTGGGTGAAACCCAACAAGCTGCTTTCCTACATTACTTCCAGGTATTGGTTCTGATATTAGTATTGTCTAAAATAAGTTCTGAAATGTTGGTACACAGGGCGACACTGGTTTTTGGATCCCCGTGTGGATCATGGCCTGTCTGTGTGGAGTTTGTTTGTTACCCTGTGCATGAGTGGTTTCTCTCCAGGCACTCCAGCTTCCTCATACACCAAAAACAAGACAGGATAAGCTCCAGCCCCAACAACTCCAAAATGGATAAGTGCTATAGATAATGGACAGATGGATGGATTTTTGCATATGAAATATCTGCTAAAACCCAGTGTACAATTCCCTAATTTTACTGTTTTCAGTTATTTGTTTATGAGTTTGCTTTCTTCATTTAATTTTCTTCATTTCTTACATAATATTATATTATTACAGCCACAGTGGGCGATTCATTTGTCTTCCATCGAGGACTGAGCGGCACAGGAGGTCCATCAGACTGTACAACTCAGGTGGTAAAGGCTCTGGAAATGGTGTCACTGAACCCTGAAACCTTAAATGGACTCTGCTTTTTTATATTTACTCTTTGATTAGATATCTGCTATTTGATTTATTTATTAGTTACATTTTAAAATGTCATGTTAATTGTTATGATTACCTGTGTGCTACAAGGCACTTGAATTTCCCTCATCGGGATTAATAAACTATCTATCTATCTATCTATCTATCTATCTATCTATCTATCTATCTATTAAATTTCTGAACTGAAACCACTGTGCATCACTGGTCAACTTAATTGTTTTTACAATGTGTTAAACATATGAAGTGGATTGTATTAGATATATAGTTTATTTAACACAATAACTGCATCTTTAATGCAATGAAAGTGTCATAACAACAATAAAATAGTGATTTATGTTCAGTGTAAAACAAAAGTAGCAATCTGAGTAATATTATCAATGAAACAACAAGCTTCTTTTATAAATCCTTTAACATTTTAGTTGTTCATTATAAGAGCACTAATATATCAGGACTATTGGTAGCAAAAACATGTTAAAATTAAAATCCATTAAAACAGTGGCTTGGGAAAAGGAAAGAGATTTAGGGTACAGAAGGCAAACTGAGAGGATTTGACAGCAGGCTGCAGGGAGGACAGTAAGAACGGTCTGCGCATGCGCAACTAGACCGTTCCGTAGATGTAACTACTGTATCAATAATAATAATAATAACATTACTATTTATGATTAACAATAAATAACATAGCTTGGCTCAACTAAGGATGTCAACAAATATAAATAAAATAAATGTATGCTCTTTAAAAATATTCAAAGCTCTTTTTACAGGACAAAATGTCGACTTTAATTCACGCGAAAACAGAAAAAAACTCCACGCGCATCATGTCGGGCGTGTTTCTGCCGCATGGGTGTGATTATCGGAGTGAACTGCGGCAGAAGCAGCTGAAATAAAAGTCTCAGTGAGGGAATATAGCCGAGCTCAGGCCTGTGCAGACCTCAGGATGGAGGCCTGTCTATGCAAAGGGGACCATGACACACTGGGGTTACGCCTAAAAGATGCTACTGGGTGTAACACAACACCAACCTGCCCTCATGGTGATACAATAAACCCCCGGCGCAGAGTTTGCTCAGCCATACTGCACACGCGGGTTTATTCTGATTTATATGTTTATAAGGCGTATTTATTATCTGGATTATCTTATATGAGGCTCATAGGGATGCACAGGCTTTCGCTTCTCCGCTAGGATACACATTATGGATCAGGCCTGCTGAAGTGGGAATAAAATAACCCCTCGGACATTAAATGATAGGTTTTTAAGTGCCAAACAAATGCAGCACGACTACTTACTGTGAGTCCAGTGCCCAAAACGATCACATCATATTCCTCATCCATGTTGTATCACCGCCTCTCCCGTCTCGCCCTCTTTCTGCCTCAAAAACTGAAGGGTGTGAAGGGAATGAACGCGGAGTGAGTCCACAAACGGCGGCGATTCGGCTCCCTTTCGGCTTCAGACGGCTCGTTCAAAGTTAATTGTTATTTATTAATCATCAGGCTTTAATGACCAATGGAATAAAGTGTCCAACTGTCACCGGCGAGGACGACCAAAGATGGCCCTGTACGTGGAGCGCTCTAGAACAATCTGACTGCGCGTCGGAAAGTAGTGCGCATCCTCCTTCCTCCTATCCCGGCACACAATGGACTCTAACTGGGAGGCAGCGTGTAACGTGACCCCCCTCGCCTCACTCACAGGACGCCTAAGCTCACCGTGTCTCTCATTTTGAGTGTTTAGCTGTGAGTTTGTGCAACATTTCCTCCAAGTGAGTTGTTCTCTTTTTTCTTTTCTATCCTTCCTTCCCAGTTGTAGGCGCAGCGTTGCGCGGATGCAGGGAGTATCCCTCCGCCGTCACAGCTGTGTGGATGGGAGTTGCTTTCACTCAGTGACCGCTGCAGGCCCCCCCTTTTTAAAAAGAAGAAACTGTTAAAACTTTACTTCTCTTTTCTCATATAATGGTGTCACATTTCACGGTGTTATTATAACAATACCGGGGCATGAAAGTAGGCAGGATAATTTATACATAAATCACCAAATTATTGGTGTGAATCAGCACCATGGACAGCTGCAAGGTGTACCTGCCATTCAAGAGCAAAGTGCAAAGTTCAGCATCAGCAAGCACATCACATGTCTGTTTATAGTGCATTAATCATTACAAGACACTCTTTGTGCGTTTCTGTTGCACTGATTGTTCTGCTAAATGATAAAGAAGTGTCCACAGGGTCGGAAATAACCATTTAGTGACCAAGCTGAAGCAGAATGTGTTTATACTGGAGGAAAATAAACTTATACCGTGCTTCTAAACAAAAGAAACAAGGGAAAGAGCAACAATCTGTCATTGTGTTATTAAAAAGGCAGAGGAAGGCAGGGCGAGCAGCAGTGGTGAGGAGTCCAAACGAATCGGATAAAAGAACTGACTCATTTGGATTAACGAAGGGAATCGGTTCCCACTACATGTAATCGCTGAGCATTATTTTAAGTTTTTAAGATTTAGATATTTAAGGAAATGATCCAACTTTATATCAGTTTGCAATCAAAAAAAATGTGTTGATTTTGGCCAATGTTAGATTAAAATATTTTTTTACAAGACAGTGCACAAGCACTATGTCAGCCATTTTGACGAGCTGTGGCCCTGGAGAGCAAATGCGACCCTTGGCAAATTCCTAAAAGCTCAATTTTATATGGCAGACATTAGAACGTAGAGTCAAATGAAAAAAAAACAAATGGATTACTGTTAATTCCTGCACAATCTGCTACTGTATCAAGGTTTATATGACATAAAGTGCCAATCATTTTTACTTATCTAAAAACATGTATTACTGTTTTTATTCATTTGTTTTTGTGTGTTTTTTTCATTTGTTGTTTTTGCCTTTTCTTATTGTTTTACCTTGTTTTAATTGTACAGATGTTTTATGTATCTTAGTCTGTTCTTGTATTTTATTCTATTTTTATTCTTCTGTACAGCACTTTGGTCCACTGCAGTGGTTCTGCAGTGCTTTATAAATTGAGTGTCATGAACGGCAATTTTAAATAAAATGTATAATAATAGTAATAATAATAACAATAATAATAATATGTATTATTATTATTATTATTCTCTGTTCTTGTTTGGCCCCTCACAGCAGGCAGTTCCCTTGTAGTTTGCATGTAACTCATGGTGGAGTCAGGGAGGGAAATAATACTGAGGGGACAGCAGTTACATTACAGGGTAATTACCTCCGCCAAGGGGATTATGTTTGTTTGTTGATAAGCAAGATTATGCAAAAAACTACTGGATGGATTTTGATGAAATTTGCAGGAGCTGTTGGTAATGGCCCAAATAAGTGATGATCAGTGATGATTTTTATGTTTGTCTGGATGCAAGAATATCCCCAGAATTAAAACAAACAAAAAAAATTTTCACAAGACATCAGTTGGGCAGATTTTATTAAAATGTGATGGATTCACTTCCAATTTTAAAGGATAATATGGGGTCCGTGTTTATATCATCAAGATAAATTTCATGTGGATCTGATCCAATGATTGATTAGAATGGAAATTCCCATTGACGACATTCAATGATTTACACAAAACCAAACTATTAAGTGAGTTCATCCCTCTTGTGTTCATACAGGATTACAACCTCATGTAAGTGCTGAGTTTGGTCAGGATCCTGGCACTGTTCTGGATCTGGTAATCCATAATTGTATTTTTTTTTTACAGGGGTTGTGGGAAAGCCACTGCCAGAACTGGCAAAGGTGTGAGCTTTCTGAGAACTTTTCTAGTTCCAGGATGAAACATTCATGCTGTTTGTATTCACACATGCAGCTCATCTGGGTAAATTCAGAACAATATCAGAGTTTTTCTGCAAGTGTGAATGGGGTGTAAGTTTATTTCTATCAAGGATGCAAGACCCAATTGTTGAAAAAAAATCTCTTTGGAGAATTACTAAGTTTGGAAATCCCATGAATGCAGGTGTAAGTGTATCTAATGAATTGTTTTGACTACCTTCTGTCCTTTAATGACATAAGACTGATTCAATTAAAGGTGCAGTGTGTAGAAATTGGCATTTTAGTGACATCTAGTGTTCAGATTTTGGAATAAGCCCATCTGTTAGTAACACATCACATCACTAAGCGACGAGAGCTGGTGAAGACCAAAAAGAATCCTGAACATGGCATCATTTACAACATCTACGAGGTGAGGCTTTTTCATTCATATTTGTAACTATCATTTTTATAGATTACTGGTCAGTTAAGATGATGATTATAGGTTTTGTAAAGTTTTGTAGACTCGTATTAAAAAATAGTCAGTATGGCGGATCATTATGCCAGCTTCCACAAAAGGGAGACCCACTATGCATAAATATAAAACTCCTTTTTTAACTTGAAAAAAGAAAATTAAAGTTTTATGGGTGATTCTACACCTATCTCAACGGACTTTACATACAAATAGAGACATTATGTCCTACTGCAATATCCTATATCCAATTTCTACACACTACACCTTTAAAGGCCGACAAGATGTTGAGTCAAAAGATCCGGATCATCAGAGTAAGTCGAACTGCCCTTCACGTCTCACGATCAGAATGAAAGAAACCGGAAGTCTTTTCTTCTTCGGCTCCCGAACACATGACAGTCAGCTGGCCTCCGTCACATGAGCGGAACTTTGCGGAAAAGTAAACGAAGATGGCAGAGCCGAGGAGCCCGAGTCCACCGCGGTTAATGGCGTTTGTCGCCCTTTTATTCGCCTTTTTCTCCACAGGGAGCTCCACAGCACAAGTGCCGGTGCTGCTGTGGTCGAGTGAAGGGTAATATTTCTGTTTTTAAAATTATTTATGACGTTTGATAACTTTAAAGTCAAGTTAGGTGGTGTCATGCTAATGCTAATGCTAACACTTGAACTAACTTTCTAATATTATCCGGATGAGATTTGCTGCTCGGATTTCGAGCAGAAGTTTCGATTTGATGTGTTTAGACTCCTCTTTCTGAAAATATACAGCATCTGAACGATAGCAGGCCTGGCGAAAAGTACCCAAACGTTATAAAAATATTTAACTATGTGTTTAGAGGAGGATTGAAGAATAGCAAACAAAGCTATTAAACACTGGAGTGCATTGGAAACACATGTGGCAAAGTTTGATATCTTCCTTTCCTGTTTGGGCTGTCGACTGTTCTGGTGTATTTTGGTAGTTTTTGCTCCCTTTATGCATTTTCTACCCATCACTGTGGCAGATGTGGTGAGCCAATTTACTCAACACAGGCCAAAAACAGCCCGAGTAACAAGCCTTGTTGTCCAATATAAAAGTAACAGCATCAAACTTGACCCTTAATCATGTTCTTTTGTTTTTAAAATGCCTCTTTTTATTACAATGCATGGAAAATCTCAACCCTGTCAAGTATGATGATGTATTAAAACGTGTATAGATGGGCAAAAATGTATAACTGAATTAAATTAACACCAAACTATTCAAATTTCTTATGAAATAATGAATAAGACTTTCTCATTTGAATATGGTCGCCTCGAGCCTTGAATGTCAGGAGAAAACATTTAAGTATGCAAACAAACTCAAAACTAAACCTGTTAGTGTTGTGCTCAACTACACTATCCGAGACCAAGACTTGCCCAAGGCCAGAATGCACAGAGACCGAGACAAGACCAAGACCATGACCATCAAAATCAATTTTAAAATCCACAAAAAAGTCCGAGACAAGACCAAGTAGAAATGCTCTCCAGTCCAAGACCAAGACCTTCAAAATGTGGTCTTGAGACCAAGACCAGTCTCGAGTAACACAACACTACTTTTACTTATTTATTTTTAGTTTTTCAGTGCTGTTTTGCTGCATTAAGTTAAAGGATGGTAATCACTAAAACAATTATAGTTTATATTTGATAACAACTCCCTAAAAGAGTCGATCTCATTTGTTATTCTGCTTAACAATTCCCTTATCAACTCCTTTCTGTTTGTACTTCAAGCCTCATCACTCAAGAATGTCACGCTCCTATCTGAGATAATCAGCAGAAATGAAAACAAAGAAGCAAAATGTAATCATAGCAGGTATAAAAGTGATCAAAATTTCTAATTTTCAGGAAAGAAAAGACTGATTGTTTGTCTGCAAGTTGAAATTTGCAGAAGAATTTATCTGTGCAGCAGGGCATTACTGTAAATATCAGGAGTGTCATGTGTTTGACATTGTTGCAACAGAGAATCCACAGGAATCAATAAGGGAATCCTTAGCATTTTCTGTCTCATGTGTTTCAGGGATCTGATGGATAGATATCATGTCTGTTTAATAACTTTAGCTGCTCCTGATCAGACATTACTGTCGATAAAAGAAGAGATTTCAAATTTAGGGGCATCCAATTGGTTTGTAGAGAAACCAGATTTTGTCACTTTCTCTTAAGGTAATAATGTAGCCAGTGCTACATTTTTCATCAAGACAAATGGAGTAAAAAACCTAAGTAATTATGGATTCATCTCTGTGAATCCTCTAATACAAATAATGTTAAATTAGTTCAAGTTTAAACTCAGCTAATGTCCCAGCTCTACCTCAGACTATGTTTGCAGAGCAGGCTTTGTCACTTTAGTGTTAATATGTTTGAGGAACCACTTAAAATGTTGCCACCTGTGTGGTAGCGCCTTAGCTTGCCCCATCACTACTGTTTTTTTAAACTTTTTTTTAATTAATTTAATTATTGACATGTACAAAGAAAATGAGATCATCATAAAATATAGAAATTAAACTGTAATCCCTGTCTTTTACCTGTAATGTTTTATTATAATAGTCCTTGACTTGCAGATATCTGTGAAGGTCCTGCTTTTTCAGGCCAAATGTGTCTGAGATTAACTCGTAATTCAATAATTGTCCGTTTGTATTGAGGGAACAGAAAGACGTAATACCTCTCCCAACCCACAGTTTCTGGATCGTATGCTGTCCAGTTCAAGACCTTGACCTGTTTCTCAATTTGTAACTTTCTCAAAACCTTGAACCATAGCTTAAGAGTGAATAAAGTCCATTGATTCAAGCTGTTGTAATGTCTTTCAGCTTGGTTTTTATTTCCTATTATAGATTGTGTTGCAATTTATATCTGTGTAATTTCCAGGCTTTTCCACTTGGAAGGTTAATGTGGCAGGATAAAAATGTCTCTTAGCAGGCAGGAAATCATGAGAAGAATTAGACTTGTGCTACTTGTGTTGTTTGGATTTAAGAAAATAGAGAGAGATGCATGAAGAAGAGCTTCAGAACTTTGATGTCCACCATTGAAATCCCGTTCATTGTTGTCTTTGCATTGCAATACGGCTTCCCAAACTCACCTGTACCAGAATCCCCACTTCATGTTTTTGAAGAGGTGGTGGTCGCAGTTTGTTTGGTGAAAAAAATCTTTGTTTGTACTACACTTTTAAAAACAGGTTTACAAAGTGCTTTGAGAAGCAGCCAGGAACATACAGAGCTCAAGAATGTAAGGAACTAACCAACAAAAAGCAAAGTTTGAGCCAAAGAAACCTTAAAAACAGGCACAAATGATATAATAAACCAAACACAAAACCAGCAGATCAACTGACCAGCAGCCTTACGGATAGAGATTTCAATATTATATACTCCTTTGATTTATTTGCAATTTTGAGTCGAATATCCAAGCAAATGTTGTAATAAGGGCAGAAAATTGAATTGGACCTTAAAGGAGACATATCATGCTTGTTTCTCCTTTTCACTATGCCAGACTAGGATGCCTGTAAAGCATTTTTGCCCTCAATACAAGTCATTTAGTTCCTTCATTGCCCCACAATAGCGTTCTCAAAATCCTCATTTTAGGCCATTATCAAGCTCTCGTTGAAAAGCTCAGATCTGAGGATGACCTACAGTTACCTCGCAACATCACAGCCCTTTGTGCTCTGATTGGTCAGTTCTATCAGGGGTAGAGCCAGCCTGTCCTTCTTCTTCTACTGTATTTTCCGGCAGGCTCAAATCAGCGACCGCGTATTGAGTCCTCCTACAGGCCAGAGCAGGTAATGAGTGAATGTGAGCTAGGGATCTGTATACTGCTGCTGGTGGATGTGTTCCTCAGTGACGGTTTTGTGGTTAACGGACATCACAGAGGAGGAAGTGTTTTATCAGATTACTCCAATAAAAAGAGAGGTACCTCGTGTCGTCACGACGATTTAAATCTCGCGGACATCTCACAATGACCTATTTTCAGAGGCATCAAATCTCGTTCTAGGATATCAGAAAAAATACAATATCTCATTTTTTGAAAATTAAGGGGGTGTTTTCAAATTTATTATATTATATGTAAGTATTAAATCATGCATCAGCATGATATGTCTCCTTTAACATTTTTTTTGTGTAAGCCCTTTTATTCTTTCATTGCGGCCCCTGACAGCGACTGTGGCGATCAGCGTGCTACTTTAAGCCTTTGTTATTTTCAATTTCTGAATATGTGCACACTTCATTTTCTAAAAGAAGCCCTGTGTTCTTCACTTTGTGCTGCACTGCTGAGCATTTGTGGTTGTTGCATTAAAAGACCACTCTTGAGGACAAAAGGTGACCTTACGAAATACTATTTAGTTCATAAGACACTTTATTTTTGTCGTAAGTAAAAAGGCAAAGGAAAGACTTCTTTGTCTCTGTTTAGCACGGTCCATCTTTAAACTGCGACTCCGCAGTATTTATGTTGACCATCGTCTGTTGGCGTGGACATTTTACATGCTGTGACCACACAAGTCTTCACACATCAGAGCTGGACTTTTACGAAAGAGTGTCAGTTTGCTTTTAGTATCAAACAACACTCTTTTATGTTCTGTGATGTGACTATTGCACATGCACACAATAAACGTGCACTGTTAAAACCATATTTTATTCATAGCAAGATTAAGTAGAGAGGGCAAAAAGGAAGGCCTACTCCACCACTAAAAAAATAAATATAGTTGAAATTATGCTCAGAATAAGCCCATTAATTATCAATACACATTAAAATAAAATGGAGAAATTTAAATATTGTCAACATTTTATATACTTTGATACTTTTAATGTCACATAAGTCTGTTATAGGGCTGGGTATCGATTCAGATTTTCTGGATCGATTCAATTCGATATTACAAGGTCTCAAATCAATTCGATTCACGATTCAATTCGATATGTGTGCAGTCTGGGATATCTTAGTTAAAATAGTGCTGTACATTTTAAAAAGTGACTTTTTGACCTGGTACATCATTAAAAATCGTTTTAACATGAAGAATTAAACCCAAAACAGTTACATTACTCATATTTTAATGATATGCATTAATGCATATTCTGCATATTACTTCTGCATATTACTTTTCTGCACATCCAAAGAAGAAAAAACTACCTAAGTTAAAAGATCGATCTTTGGATTTTATGGATCGATTTTGAACCAGTTAAAGGAAAATCGATTTAAATTGATTATATCAATTTTTTTTAACCCAGCCCTACTCTGTTATGTTTAATGATCTGGAAGACATTAAAAGTTTAATATTATTAGTCATAGTTTCAGCCAAGAGGCACCAATAGCAAAAGTGAGAAAGCACTGTTTAAGTTGCAAAAAATAATATCAATATTTTGTCCCGATTAGGGATGCATGATATTTTCTGAGCAGTATCGGTATCAGCAGTTTTAAAGATTTTTGCAGATAGTTTAAGACAATATTTTGGACATAAAAATCATCCATAGATATCCCTTATTTTGGCTGTAACACAGGCAGAAGGTACAGTGTTTTAGGTCATTTTATTTTCTTTTTCAATTTTCACAATGAAACAATATATCAAAAAGAGGAGAATTAACAACCACACAGGTACACGTAACATTCAAACATGAGGTGTCTCTTATTTGATAAAACAAAAATACATATTTTCAAGTATGTGTCTGTAAAAAAATATATGAATTCAAACAAAAAGGGGCATTAAGGGAGGATATAGAGTCTCCATTTTTCTCAGAATTCATGATTTTTTAAAATTGAAGCCTCAATAAAAAGGTGATCAGTTCCATTGTATTTATTTCATAATTGATATTGTACCAATTCTAACTTGAGCCATTATTTGGTAACTGCCTCCCAGGCAGGGATGCCCAACACTGCAAACAAATACTTAGTTTTCTTATTTATTGATGGCAGCAAAATTCCAACGAAGAGTTGCTCCCAGTTGAAAGTAGAGTCTGTCCCAAATATATTTACCAGTTCTTTATGGAACCTGTTGATTTTGGGATGAGCCCAAAACAGATGAAAATGACTGGCTTCCTGAAAATGTTGTTTTTAGTGTGTAAATTCTGTTTCTAACACAACTGGACTCAAACCTGACAGAAACAGGTCAATTTAAGTTGAGTGGCAGGTTTGTGCTTTGGACAGAAAACATCAGTATTTACTATGATGAATTTGGAAATGTTGGCATGTCAGATATTGACAAAAATCCCATCATGCATCCCTGATTCTGATGTATTAAATCCATCTCTACATTGCTGACATCTTGTAAGTTTGCCTCCATCTCTTGAAACCTACCTTTTTAGTCCAGCTTTTACCTAAATTACCTTTTACTTTTATTCTTATTTTTTCTTATTTCATTTTATTGGTTTATCTTTTCTATATTTTCTTATTTTATTTTCTAGTTTTTCTATGTTTTAACTTAATTTCAGTTTATTACTTATTATTAGTATTTTTTAAATAATTTTTCTTATTTTATTTTATGATATATTTAATTTTACTCTTTAATCTAACCTTCAGCGTTTTCTTATTTTTAAACCTTTAAGATGCCGTCTCCTCAGTACGTACTGGGTACAGCAGTGTGCTTTATTAATGTCTTTTATTTATGATTCTTTTTATCAACACTGTGTATGGATGGCGGTGTGGGTGGGTTCAGGAGCTGGGTGGAGTGGGTTTGGGTCATAATTCCTTTATTCTAATGTAACTGTTTGTAAAGCAGTTTTTGTATGAAAATAGCTATATAAATAAAGTTTGTGTGATTGACTGATTGAAAATTAAAAACTATGGGTTACCAGCGTTAGGCCTTTTTCAGCTGCTGGATTGAAACAGAAACATGATGAGTCTTAAAAATATCCCAGTATTTATAAATCTGAAAGCAGAAGTGTTGAAATACGAGATTTTCTTTTCCACCGCAGCCTTTTGCTGAGTTTTTGAGGCTTTTCTGCCCTCAAACTGCAGCACTGCTCTGCAAAAAGTGTGAATGTTGTTGTTTTATAATTGCATTAAGAGTCACTGTTTTCCCTTATCCTGCCTTCTTGATTAGATTACCAGCGCTGGCCCCTCCTGCGGCAGGTCACATCATGTCCACAGACCAGCTGACTGCGTACCTCTCCTCCGCCTTTGGCTCCGGCCCTCGCACCGTGGTGTTGTTTCTGCAGGATAAGGTCAGTATCCTCTCTGCAGCAAACGTGTCTGAGTGAAGCGGAGTGTATAGGAGGGTGAGTAGAGTTGAGACACACGGGGAAATCCCAACCCCTGGATATGTGAGTTGAGTAAAAGAGGGTGGTACTGAGTCATGTGCAGTAGTAGCACCGTCGTCCCATGTGATGGTGTGTAGCAGACTTCTCATCCTGGTGTGACGATGAGCTCCAGCTTCAGTTCCCCTTTCACAGCTTCTCTTTAACACATTGTTTGGATCTTTTTCTTTGTGGTGATGATAAATGAGGCCGATGTTTGAGTGTGATATTCTCTGTTGTAGTTTTTCCGACTACATGTAGACAGCTTAAAGATGCTATGAGGAGTTTCTAAGTAATTACAAAAAAGTCTCACTTTTAGATATATGCCTGATCGAAATACACATTTTAAGATGAGTTTTATAGCATCAAAATAGGTTATCTATAAATGCTATTCCTTAGCCTTCTGGTTGGGTCGGACAGGGCTGGCCTGGATACTCAACCTCAGGAACAAGACAATTAAAACTAGAGCAAGTTTATATTATTCGGACACGTCTAAGAGCACCCGGCTGTAAGTAGCGATATATAGCCGGCTACAAAACTACGATACTAAGTTTTCCAAAAATTGCTTGTTGTCACACGTCAAAAACTACCGCTACGTAACTAGAAAGAGATACATTACCTCATCGCTTTGCATCCTGTAAGTTGTTGAAAAAAGAAGTGGTAAAGCAATGCAGAGTTCTGAGGAAGGTCTGAGCTGCATTCATTTACATCAGTGGTTCCCAAACTGGGGTACGCGAAGTGATGTAGGGGGTACGTGAAAAACTGTCAGGTCTAAACAGTTGATTCAGTAGTTCAAGTTAAAACTGAGAAATGTTTGTATTGTGAGCTTTGATAAAGGCCTGAAGTGTTGGCAGGGAGGCTGAGGCATCTTGGAGAGGGAAATCTGTCCTAAATTATCTAAGATTCTTAAAATAACATACAGTAAGTTCAGTCAGACAGCCTTTTAAATAAAGCTTTAAGTTCATTAATGAAAATGTTTCAGAAATGTACATTTATTTTTCAAAAGTGGACTGGTGTTGCCCACTGACATTGCTGGTAAATCAATCTATTTAGTTAGAAATAATTCACTTTAATAGGTTTTATTTGTATGTTATGCATGTAAAATGTGGGAGGTCGGAGTGCGGCAGGCTTAAACATGAATTTTTTTCTGTGTTATAAGTGCATGAGAGTCGGGGGTACATGGCTGGAGGTCAAGTGTCGGAAGGGGTACAGGCTGTGAAAAGTTTGGGAACCACTGATTTACATCACAACAAACACACGCTTTGGCTTGGGTCACGTCTTTACGACAGTCGCCGCTCGTGCTCATGGGTAGCAGAGTCTTTATATCGCCGGAAACAGATTCTCCTCATAGCACCTTTAAAGTCACAGACCTGCCTCATAGAAGTGTTTAGGGGTATCTAACTTTTCCATCTCTGATATGATACCGATATTGCAGCCTTGAGTATTGGCCAATTCTGATATCAATCTGATCCGATATCAACAGGGATCATACTAGGGCTGAAAGATTTATCGTTTTCGGATCGAAATCGCAATTTTAGACAATGCAATATTGTGATCACCAAAGCAGCAATTTTTTGCAGTGCTCCTGACTGACTCAGGATCTGTTGTGTCAAGTATTATACACATACTGTTTTACAAATTTGTAGACAATCTAAAAGTGCTGGTAAGCAGGTCAACAAAACAAAGCCTCTGTTTAGGAGTAGAAGTTAATGAAAACAGATTATCTATCATCACTATTAAGGGTGAATAATGTGTTAAGTGTTATTCATCATTTATTTCCTTACTGTTGTCTGTACTGTAAACAAAGTGAATTTTGCACTGAAGTTTGATTTGAAAAAAATTGTGAATTGCAATATCTGCCAGAAAAATCAAAATTAGATCTTTTCCTAAAATCGTTCAGCCCTACATGTGAATATCCCAAAGCTTGATTTGAAGAAAATCGTGAATCGAATTGAAATCGCAATATCTGCCAGAAAAATCGCAATTCAATCTTTTCCTAAAATTGTTCAGCCCTAGATCATGCATACTTTTATTAATTATTTTGTTGTATGGACTGTAAGAAAAGGCTTGACCCATTTGTTATTAACCAATGAGCTGAATACATTTTAAACTTAAACATAAGAATCTAGTACAATTAAAGAAAATAAATTAAAAGACGCTGAAAAATAACCTCAGTAAGTCCAGTATAAACAAAACATATATTTTTAAATTGCAAAATAACCACTGTTTAATTTAAACATAAGCATATTCAAAAACTAAATTAAATAAGTAAAAATAAATTAGAATGGACTGCTTGTATCAGAGTGCTTATATCAGGTTTTTTAGATGCTGGCCGATATAATTGTTTGTTTTTTGCTAATATTGGACCCATATCCGATATCAATATCAGATCTGAACACTCCAAGAAGTGTTACAATTACATTTAAATGGTTGTTAATATTGATGAGGGGGGAGCATGCAGTCCCAGCAGGGGAGAGGAGCTCTGTGAGTGTATCTCTCAGCCCTTCGTCATGCTCTCTTATGCTCCTCCAAAGCTACTCGCCCTCTTAAATAACACAAATATGACCTATTTGCAGAATTAATGTGAATGTTTCAAGGTGTGATGAGCTTTGTGGCAAGGCTTTTCAATCAATCAATTTTATCTGTATCACACTTTATTTTAAAAATTAGTAAAAATATGAAAATAAAACTTTTTAAATTAAAGCAGAAGACTTAATACAATCAAAATACAAGACCCTGCCCAGCCTTGCTATCCACATATAGCACACACAAATCCATAAGGAGGAGAGTCGAACTGAAAACAGAATTAGAGGACTGAAGAAATGCTATACTGAATAAAAGTAAGGAAACACAGGAACCAAGAATAAATGACAAAACAAAAAGTAATTGTTAAAATAACATAAAATTTAAAAAAAAATCAGTAAAAAAAATGAGATAAATATACAGTAGGGAAAATTTAAAATATAAATAAAATAAAAAGCAAAATAAAATTGTTAAATGAGATACCCAGACACCAAATGTGTAATAAAATCTGCTAAATCTGATTATGAAGAGGATAAATCAATTAACAAAAAATAAAATTTCATTTATCTGAAATGAAGAAATAAAACTGTTTTTTTTTTTGTGTAAATTCACATTAAAAAGGCTACAGAATTAAGCAGTTAAGTAGAGATTGTTGATTGATTTTGTTTAATTATGATATCGTCCTTGTTTCTGTCCAGTTAAGCAAAGATGACTTCACAGTCTTTGGTGGAGTGTTTGGAAACAAGCAGGAGAGTGCCTTTCAAAACCTCGAGGTCAGTGATTATTTTTATTATAGGTACTTCGATTATAGCTTTACTAGTCTGAAAACTGTCATCACCTCCTCTTCAGGCTGCACTGCAGTCGTCTTCGTCCTCAGTGACTCTCCCGGCGTTGGAGTGGTCGGGCTCGTCCGTCCTCCCGGCTCTGCTGCAGGAGGAGCTCGGCGTCTCTCCTCTGCTTGTCGACGCAGACACTCTGTCACATCTCAGCATCAACTCGTCTGCGAGCAATCTGCTGCTCATCAACCTCCCTTATTGTTCAAAGTAAGATCTTTGTGGAATAATCAGCTGCAGAAGGAAAAGTCTGGACAGCTCTGTAATATTTTCTTTTTGTTTTGCAGCTCACACAAGTCCTGCAAGGATGTTCTGCAAGAAAATGGTAAGTTTGAAATTCGGCATGCAGATGATCAGTAATTCAGTGTATTTGTAGTTATAACTGTTTTTTTCATTGCATTGTTTGTGTGTTTTTGTTTTTCAACAGATGAGATCATTGGAAATGTTCTGAGCATCATGAAAGACAAAAACGTGAAGTACACTGCAGTTTACACCGGATCACAGCCGTCAAGGGTACGATCTTCTGAAGAGGGCTCTGAAAAGTTGTTAAAGTTTAACTTTAAAAAGTATTGATACTCGGGCGCTAACTTTGGAAATGACTGTGGCCAAGAGACTCATTCTTGGTGACTGTATGATTGAAATCCCCCCTCCTTCTTTTCATAAATGGGTTTGTTCTCAGTCACACAGACAAAAAAACTCTGACTCTTAAGGTCGGACTCGATTAAAACTTGAATGAATGTTGTTTGCATGCAAATGTATTTTTTTTTTCTACATTTATATTTTCATTTTTACCCGTACCTCTCTGCCTTAAAATTTGCTGCACAACATTTGGAGTGATTCTGTATGATTTGTAGCTTTGCAAATTGCTTTCTGGTAATTGGTTTGTCTGAGCTCCATTGTTTGTCTGTTTACCTCTGCCAAGGAGGTTATGTTTTTGCTGATGTTTGTTTTGGCCCTTTTCCACTAGCCCGCCTTGGCCCTACTCTACTCGGCCCTACTCGATTTGCAGCGTGTTTCCACTAGCCTGGTACCTCCTAAAACAAGCTAGTTTTAGTACTTACTCCGCTCTGGTTCCAAGCGAGCAGAGTCGATACTAAAAGATGACGGCATCGACTGCCGGCTACTGATTGGCCAGACAATGTCGTCATCGATGGGTCATGAGCACGACGACCTAGCATGCTAGCAGTAGCCACCATTAGCTAACCCTCATACGTCTTTTCTTTGCAGCTCGATTGCTCTCGTCCTCGGCTTCATTCTGTTGTATAGCTTCCAAAACTCTCCTGTGCTTCTCAAGGGGTATTTCTTCCTGCCACCTACAGCCTTCTTCTGCTTTCCTTTTTTACTCGGTTTGTGACAAAAAGCCACAGATTGTTATGTCGCGCTCAGGATGATGTCACCGCAGAGTGTTTACACGCCATTGGGCTGGCGACTGGGGCTAATGGAAGAGCAGCACAAGGCCAGTAGAGTAGAGTAGGGCTAATGGAAAAGGGCCATTTGTCTATTAGTTTGTTAGCAAGATTACAGGAAAACCTACTGGACAGATTTTGCTTACATTTTTAGGAAGTTTTGGTGTTTTTGGTAATGGCTCAACTCAAAAATGATTAGATTTTGGTGGTGATCCAGGTCACAGTCATTAGCGAACGATTGTTTTAGCTCAATAACTGTCAGACTAATAATGATATCAACATGATTCTGAGTGCTAGGTGTGGATTTTAAGGGTCGAAAAGTCATATGATGGTAACTTAATCATGAAACTAGAAAAGCACTCAAAGCAGACCTCCGCCAGCACCGCAGTCCTCACCCATATTGTGATTTTAACCACAAATATTAGTCCTACCTTTATTACATCTCAATATTTAGGTTCCCTGACCATTAAAACATACAAATATGCACAAATGCCAAAAACGGTCCAACTTGCGATCTTAAAGAATCCTTTAAAAAATATTCCTGGATCCAGACGGTGATCTGGATCACTCCTAAAATCTAATCATTTGTTCCTTGTCCCAATCCGGACATTTTCTGAAAATTTCATCGAAATCCGTCCTTAACTTTTTGTGTTATGTTGCTAGCAGAGAAACAAGCAAAAAACAAAACAGACACCGGCAATAACATAACCTCCTTGGCAGAGGTAACTATTGCTTATAGATATGCGTACAGCTTATAGATATTGTGACATCTATTAGCAAAGTTACCATCATAATGTGATTTACTGACTGGAAACCCACACCTAGCACTCAGAATCATGTTGATATCATCATTAGTTAGACAATCATTGAGCAAAAAAAAAAAACGTTCACTAACGGCTGTTACCTGGATCACCACCAAAATCTATTCATTTTTAAGTTGAGCCATTACCAACATCTCCTGAAAATTTCAGCAAAATCTGTTCAGTAGTTTTTCCTGTTATCTTGCAAACAAACATACACCCGCAAAAACACAACCTCCTTGGTGGAGGTAATAAAAACATAAATGTTTACACAAATATCTTCTACAATAAATTGAATAACAAATACATTTGTGAAGTCATTATCATTAAAGTATTTATTTCTTCTATTTCTTTGTAGGTGATTTCAGAGACGTCCATGTCCGGTGAGTCCGTTGGTCGCTCTTTGCTCCAAGCACCTGCACCTGCAACTGTCAAAGCTCCCATCATGTTTAATGGGACTGGAGGTCCCTGCATCATGCTCTGGGCTCAGAATCTCAACGTCAGCCTCTCAGCCTCTGGAGGCTGGATCGACCTCGCTGCACAAACACCCACACTGACGGGATCCATGTGCAACAGCAGCAACTCACAGTGAGCTTGTCGGCTTTTTTGTAAACTATCCACGCTAATTTTGTTTCATTTGAGAAATTGATCTTAAGTGTTTTCTTCTAATTTCTCTTCAGGCTCGTCCTCAACTATAACGGCTATGTACTCAGGTAAGAGGGGAAAAGGCACATTAAAGGGTTACTGTCACTTTTTAAGAAGCGCAGCGTGAAGGTTAGTACTGAGACAGGATACTTCTGTACTGCCTATTTCACACAGATGGGACTGAAAGGATAAACAGAATTTAGAAAGTTATTTTAGAAAGCCCAAAAAATTCATGAATGAAGTCATATCTCTAACATCTCTTAATGGATATGCTTAAAAATTTACAGGAAACATATTAGAGCTGAAACGATTCCTCGAATGATCTCGATTATTCAATTACAAAATATCTTCGAGGCAAATTGTGTGCCTCGAAGCCTCGTTTAATATATAATTATACATATAAAATATATATCTGGACTACTATACAGTGCACGGTGTTTGACACGGACGGTCATTTCTGTGGCACAACGCGCCTGCTACCTCCGCTGCTGCGCGGCTTGTAAAATCATGAAGGAAGAGAGGGACAGAAAGGAGAGAGTCTGCAGAAGAAATGGCAGGGAGTGTCCCAAGTGTGTGGTCACTACAAGAAGGGACGAAAAGAAAACAGTGCAGTGTGTTTGATGTCAAACGGAGTTGGCTTAGCACGTAGTTTAGTATAATAGCACGTCGTCAATGCTGCAGCACGTCAACAGTAAACATCCGGTCTGTGCTTCAGAGCCGACAGAACAGGATGACACTCATGATACATCAACAGAAGCAGCTAATGTGATCAATAACTGAGATATGGGCAAGTTAATAACCTACTTTGATTATGGCTCTGTGTAAAGGCTGGTTCAGAACGTAAATCAATGCGGAGGCTACTTGCCCAGAATCATCTGTATTTTGTTCACATACTTTTCACATCCAATAACTTTACATTTAATTTGATTGCAGAGAGTAGAAGAGGAAACACTGACAGTGAGTAGAGGAAGCAGGTGTAGGGAATGCTTTCATATGTTATAGAAATGTACATTAGCTAGTTAAATTATCTTAGTATCTAAGTATGATATTATTTAGTCCTAGAAATAAAGTAAGCAAAATAAGATCATCAATATGGTCCAGTAGTAAAGACAATAATTTAGCAAAAAGAGACAAGCATGAATACAAATAAAATAAAAAATAACCAAACTTAAAAAAAATTCTGAAAAAAGCAAGATATGGCCCAGAGTAAAAATAAAAGTATAGATTTTGATTTTGAGATCCCATTTATGCTCAGAATGTTCAAAATAAGAAAAATAAGTTGTTAATTTAAGTGACCTGGCTTTTCTGTTTTGTGTTACTAATAATAATAATGTGCAGTGAGTCAATGTAAAAAAAAAAAAATAGCAGTACGCGCAATGTAACCGTTATCCAATTACTCGATTAATCACCAAAATATTTGATAGCGTAATCGATTACAAAAAGAATCGATAGCTGCAGCTCTAAAACATATATAATATGTCTCTATTATCAACTTAAATTCCATCTGGATCTGATCCAGTCTGACGTCACAAAAAAACATTGAAGTTTGTAACAGCTTGTGGTGATCCAGAATTGGATCTTTTACAGGGGTTGTGGAAAAGCCACTGCCATAACTGAGCTGCTTGGTGGAGGTCTTTTTTAGTTGTCATGATTTTCACCTCTGAAACTCAAAATTTTAATGTGGCCCTCTTCGTGAATGAAGTTGCCCACTCTGCTCTAAACTGTCAGCACCCCAAGTTAACTTATCCCTCTCGATAAAATATTAAGACATCTCAGTAGTGCACGTCTTTTCTGTCAGTATTCTGTGGTTCACGTACTGAAAATCGCTCCTCTGTTGATTTCCAGCTTTTCCATGAGTCAAAGGTTCTATCCCGTCTCTGCACGAAACTGGTTCACCCTGGACTCCGTGCAGCTGCAGGCCGGTGGTCAGACTGCAGTTTACTCCGGGAGGCGCTTCATCTACGCCCCTGCAGAGTACTCCTTCCACTGCATGTCCGTCACCAACTTCAGAGACGCTTTGTTAGTGCTCAACGGCACCGGCCAGAACGTCTCCGATTGGAGGATCAACTTTGTCGACTTCCAGGTATCCTCAACACCACGCTCCTCGTGCATTTTCTCCCTACTCGGTTCTTTTTCTGGGTTGTTAAGTGTCCTCTCTGTCATTTCACGGTGCAGATTCAGGGCTTCAGTTTGGCCAACGGTACAGATTTCTCCTACGCCAGTGACTGCGCTGGCTTCTTCACCGCTGGGATTTGGATGGGCCTGCTGACGGGGCTGATCATGCTCCTGATCCTTGTGTACGGCTTGCACATGATCATGCAGTTGAACACCATGGATCGATTTGACGACCCCAAAGGCCCTTCGATTTCAGTGCCTCAGTCGGAGTGAAGCAGACACACACTCCTCTGCCCCTCAGTGCCTCCTCTTCAGGTTGCTTTTGTAAATTTGGACCCTTTTCTCTGGCGTGCCCTCTGATTTCTCGCTGTGTTTTTATTCCCTTCATTCTTCCACAGCTGTCTTTACACACTGTTATAATGAAAGAGACATTCCATTTCCTTTCTCTTCGTACGCATGTGCCAAAGTGGAAGCACCTTTTTGTAGAAGTTGATCATGACTGCATGTGCCTGAAGTTGGCCAGACGTGTGTTTATGTCACTAAAAATCTTCTGTGTGCCAACATGAATGTGTCGCTAAATGCTGTAGGACCGTATCAGACCTCACGTTTGTCTTCGTCCAACTGTAATTTAAAAACTAATGGATATGAAGAAGTGCCTGTAAATTATCTCATTGGATCCGCCTTAAAGTTTGCTTGGTCTTTTACCTTCAGCTTACTTCTCACTCCTCCAAAGACAAACCTGCAGTGCCATCACTTCGATGATATCTTTTCTGCTCAGATTATTTATTTTTAAATTAAAAATGACTCTTGGCAAAGTTTACTTCAAAGCAGGGGTGTCCAATCTTTAATATTTGAGTGCCACATACAAAGACAGTGTATGGATAAATGGACCACTTTAATAACTTACTTTTGGTGAATTAAAGGAGAGTTTTTGGTGGCCAATAGGGATGAGAATCAAAAGAAATTCCAGTTGAGAATTGAGAGCAACTCCCTCGATGTGTCATCAATTTCTTCCTCTTTGTCCTGCATGCTTTCCGAAGCAAAGGTATCATGCTATCATCAGTCAAAATCATGGCAGACGGGGCTTGAGTTTGGTCTAAATTCTGCCTTAATTTTCCTCAAATGCCACTTACTGCACTACTTACAGAAAGTGGAAACACCAGCATGAGGCATGAGGCATTCACCTACTGTATGCAGTGCAGCATTTAATATCGAGTGTCATGTGTTTGACGTTGTTGTCATTCAAAATATATATATACATAGGCAGACTTTTTTCCATGCAGGAAGTCCACAGGGATAGATAAGGACTTTGTTAAGGACTCAGATTGGTTAGCAGAATTATTAATGGCATTGGCATTAATAAAATCTTAACAGTTCCCATCTCTTGTGGCCTTTATGCTGAAGTTACACATTCCCGTTTCTCATGGCGATTTTGCAAAACTGTACACGATCGCTATGATACGGGATGAAATTACAGTCTCACCCCTGGACACACCCCGTAAATACACCGTCAGTAGCGCTTCTACAGCGCTTCGGGGGCGTTCGTCCCACTCCAGTTAGGTTAATACAGCGATATGACGAGGATTCCTTGAATTTTCATCCTGAGCCACGTCGCTTGCGCCGTCTTGAACGGGACACAGTCAGGCACAAATGGATTCATCCTTGTCAGTCGTCCTCATAAAGCTTTCAGGATTGAGCCACGATCAGCCCTACTGAGCTCCGTACATGCCACGCTAATACCATTCGCATTAGGAATGCAATAGGCTTCCACCCCGCTATACTGAGAGCGGCGATTCTCCACGACAGTTTTGAACAGTTCAAAACTGTCGGAACCCTTCCACGTTCCCCGCCGTTCATCCACGACTATACAAGGCTTATCCAGTTGCGCAGGTCAAGTAGCGCATGCACCATGACGATGTGACCGAATGAGCAAACTGCATTAAGCTGCCAAACTTTGTACTATAGGAGTTTTGATACTTAGTGATGAATATATTGGCACATATGGAAAAGATTGTGGAGAAAATCAGCTTTTCAAGCTTATTGCTGCCATCAGTCAAGCCAAAAGCTTCACACTCTAATGAAGGCCTTTACTCTTGCAGAAGGCTCCTGGGCCTTACTTTGGACACCCCTGTCTTTAGGTATCACCTTTAACGAATGACAGATTCAATGATAGTGCCTCAGTTCTGTATTTGTCAAAATAATGAATGTGCATTTGCCATTGTCTTTAAGTGAAAATAAAGATGTATAAATTGTGTTTTAATTGTTGTTGTATTTTTTGACAAACTTTCACTGAATGCTGACATTGTGGAGAAAACAGAGGTTACAAGTAACTTAATTATATTTACTCACTTTACTGAAATTGAGTAGCTTCTGAGTACATTTTGGAGTTGTTCTCCAAACTTTTACCTTTATTTGATATTCATAGGTTAGCCTTAGTGATTTTTCAAATCCTGAGCTGAGAGAAAAAGGCTTATAAATCAAAATTTAAGGAAAATATGAAAACTCTATCATGTTTTTTTGTCCTGTTTTACACCCAAAAAGTCATGTTTGTGCGTATTTTTTTTCGGAGTCCAAAATGGAAAAAAAGTCATAGGTTAGCCTTAGTGTTTTTTCAAGTCCTGAGCTGCGAGAAAAAGGCTTATAAATCAACTCTCAAGCAAAATATTAACAAACTGTCTGTACTAGCATTTATAACGGCCTGTTTTACATCCAAAAAGTCATGTTTGAGTATGTGTTTTTTCTGAGTCCAAAATGGAAAAGAAGTCATAGGTTAGCCTTAGTGTTTTTTAAAATCCTGAGCTGAGAGAAAAAGGCTTATAAGACAAGTTTTAAGCCAAATATGACTAAACCGTGTGCACTAGCTTGAATTATGGCCTGTTTTACATCCAAAAAGTCATGTTTGAGCACATAATTTTTCTGAGTCCAAAATGGAAAAAATTCATAGGTTAGCCTTAGTGTTTTTCCAAATTCTGAGCTGTGAGAAAAAGGCTTATAAATCCATTTTCAAGCAAAATACTACCAAACTTTTTCACTAGCATTTATTACGGCCTGTTTTACATCCATAAAGTCATGTTTGAGCATATTTTTTTTTGGAGTTCAAAATGGAAAAAAAGTCATAGGTTAGCCTTAGTGTTTTTCAAAATCCTGAGCTGAGAGAAAAAGGCTTATGAATCCATTTTCTAGCAAAATATGACCAAACTATCTTCACTAGCATGTTTTGTGTCCTGTTTTACACCCAAAAAGTCATGTTTGAGCATTTTTTTTTTTTGGAGTCCAAAATGGAAAAAAAGTCATAGGTTAGCCTTAGTGTTTTTTCAAATCCTGACCTGAGAGAAAAAGGCCTGTAAATCAACTCTCAAACAAATTATGACCAAACTGTCTGCACTAGCATTTATTACGGGCTGTTTTACATCCAAAAAGTCATGTTTGAGCATATTTTTTTTCGGAGTCTCAAAATGGAAAAAAAGTCATATGTCAGCCTTAGTGTTTTTTCAATTCCTGAGCTGAGAGAAAAAGGCTTATAAATCCATTTTCAAGCAAAATATGACCAAACTATCTTCACTAGCATTTATGACTGCCTGTTTAACACCCAAAAAGTCATGTTTGAGCATATTTTTTTTCTGAGTCTCACAATGGAAAAAAAGTCATAGGTTAGCCTTAGTGTTTTTCCAAATCCTGAGCTGCGAGAAAAAGGCCTGTAAATCAACTCTCAAACAAAATATTACCAAACTGTCTGCACTAGCATGTTTTGTGTCCTGTTTTACACCCAAAAAGTCATGTTTGAGCATAATTTTTTTCTAAACCCAAAATGGAAAAAAGTCATAGGTTAGCCTTAGTGTTTTTCCAAATCCTGAGCTGAGAGAAAAAGCCTTATAAATCCATTTTCAAGCAAAATATGACCAAACTGTCAGCACAAGCATTTATAATGGCCTGTTTTACATCCAAAAAGTCATGTTTGAGCATATTTTTTTCGGAGTCCAAAATGGAAAAAAAGTCATAGGTTGGCCTTAGTTTTTTTTCAAATCCTGAGTTGAGAGAAAAAGGCTTATAAGACAAGTTTTAAGCCAAATATGACTAAACCGTGTGCACTAGCATGCATTATGGCCTGTTTTACACCCAAAAAGTCATGTTTGAGCATATGTTTTTTCAGAGTCCAAAGTGGAAAAAAGTCATAGGTTAGCCTTAGTGTTTTTCAAATCCTGAGCTTCGAGAAAAAGGCTTATAAATCCATTTTCAAGCAAAATATGACCAAACTATCTTCATTAGCATGTATTGTGTCCTGTTTTGCACCCAAAAAGTCATGTTTGAGCATATTTTTTTTCAGAGTCCAAAGTGGAAAAAAAGTCATAGGTTAGCCTTAGTGTTTTTCCAAATCCTGAGCTGAGAGAAAAAGGCTTATAAATCCATTTTCAAGCAAAATATGACCAAACTGTCAGCACAAGCATTTATAATGGCCTGTTTTACATCCAAAAAGTCATGTTCCAGCATATTTTTTTTGGAGTCCAAAATGGAAAAAAAGTCATAGGTTAGCCTTAGTTTTTTTTCAAATCCTGAGTTGAGAGAAAAAGGCTTATAAGACAAGTTTTAAGCCAAATATGACTAAACCGTGTGCACTAGCATGCATTATGGCCTGTTTTACACCCAAAAAGTCATGTTTGAGCATAATTTTTTTTGGAGTCCAAAATGGAAAAAATTCATAGGTTAGCCTTAGTGTTTTTCCAAATCCTGAGCTGAGAGAAAAAGGCTTATAAATCCATTTTCAAGCAAAATATGACCAAACTATCTTCACTAGCATGTTTTGTGTCCTGTTTTACACCCATAAAGTCATGTTTGAGCATATTTTTTTTTCTGAGTCCAAAATGAAAAAAAAAGTCATAGGATAGCCTTAGTGTTTTTTCAAAATCCTGAGCTGACAGAAAAAGGCCTATAAATCCATTTTCAAGCAAAATATGACCAAACTATCTTCACTAGCATGTTTTGTGTCCTTATTTACACCCAAAAAGTCATGTTTGAGCATATTTTTTTTCGGAGTCCAAAATGGAAAAAAAGTCATAGGTTAGCCTTAGTGTTTTTTCAAATCCTGAGCTGCTAGAAAAAGGCTTATAAACCCATTTTGAAGCTAAATATGACCAAACAGTCTGCACACGCATTTATTACGGCCTGTTTTACACCCAAAAAGTCATGTTTGAGCATATTTTTTTTTCTGAGCCATAAATGGAAAAAAAGTCATAGGTTAGCCTTAGTGTTTTTCCAAATCCTGAGCTGAGAGAAAAAGGCTTATAAATCCATTTTCAAGCATAATATGACCAAACTATCTTCATTAGCATGTATTGTGTCCTGTTTTGCACCCAAAAAGTCATGTTTGAGCATATTTTTTTTCAGAGTCCAAAGTGGAAAAAAAGTCATAGGTTAGCCTTAGTGTTTTTCCAAATCCTGAGCTGAGAGAAAAAGCCTTATAAATCCATTTTCAAGCAAAATATGACCAAACTGTCAGCACAAGCATTTATAATGGCCTGTTTTACATCCAAAAAGTCATGTTTGAGCATATTTTTTTTTGGAGTCCAAAATGGAAAAAAAGTCATAGGTTGGCCTTAGTTTTTTTTCAAATCCTGAGTTGAGAGAAAAAGGCTTATAAGACAAGTTTTAAGCCAAATATGACTAAACCGTGTGCACTAGCATGCATTATGGCCTGTTTTACACCCAAAAAGTCATGTTTGAGCACATTTTTTTTTGAGTCCAAAATGGAAAAAAAGTCATAGGTTAGCCTTAGTGTTTTTCAAAATCCTGAGCTTCGAGAAAAAGGCTTATAAATCCATTTTCAAGCAAAATATGACCAAACTATCTTCATTAGCATGTATTGTGTCCTGTTTTGCACCCAAAAAGTCATGTTTGAGCATATTTTTTTTCAGAGTCCAAAGTGGAAAAAAAGTCATAGGTTAGCCTTAGTGTTTTTCCAAATCCTGACCTGAGAGAAAAAGGCTTATAAATCCATTTTCAAGCAAAATATGACCAAACTGTCAGCACAAGCATTTATAATGGCCTGTTTTACATCCAAAAAGTCATGTTCCAGCATATTTTTTTTTGGAGTCCAAAATGGAAAAAAAGTCATAGGTTAGCCTTAGTTTTTTTTCAAATCCTGAGTTGAGAGAAAAAGGCTTATAAGACAAGTTTTAAGCCAAATATGACTAAACCGTCTGCACTAGCATGCATTATGGCCTGTTTTACACCCAAAAAGTCATGTTTGAGCATATTTTTTTTGGAGTCCAAAATGGAAAAAAAGTCATAGGTTAGCCTTAGTGTTTTTCAAAATCCTGAGCTGAGAGAAAAAGGCTTATAAATCCATTTTCAAGCAAAATATGACCAAACTATCTTCACTAGCATGTTTTGTGTCCTGTTTTACACCCATAAAGTCATGTTTGAGCATATTTTTTTTCGGAGTCCAAAATGAAAAAAAAAGTCATAGGATAGCCTTAGTGTTTTTTCAAAATCCTGAGCTGACAGAAAAAGGCCTATAAATCAATTTTCAAGCAAAATATGACCAAACTATCTTCACTAGCATGTTTTGTGTCCTTATTTACACCCAAAAAGTCATGTTTGAGCATATTTTTTTTCGGAGTCCAAAATGGAAAAAAAGTCATAGGTTAGCCTTAGTGTTTTTCCAAATTCTGAGCTGAGAGAAAAAGGCTTATAAATCCATTTTCAAGCAAAATATGACCAAACTGTCAGCACAAGCATTTATAATGGCCTGTTTTACATCCAAAAAGTCATGTTTGAGCATATTTTTTTTCGGAGTCCAAAATGGAAAAAAAAAGTCATAGCTTAGCCTTAGTGTTTTTCCAAATCCTGAGCTGAGAGAAAAAGGCTTAGAAATCAATTTTTAAGCAAAATATGACCAAACTATCTCCACTAGCATGTTTTGTGTCCTGTTGTACACCCATAAAGTCATGTTTGAGCATATTTTTTTTCAGAGTCCAAATTGGAAAAAAAAAGTCATAGGTTAGCCTTAGTGTTTTTTCAATTCCTGAGCTGACAGAAAAAGGCCTATAAATCCATTTTCAAGCAAAATATGACCACATTTTTTCACTAGCATTTATTACGGCCTGTTTTACACCCAAAAAGTCATGTTTGAGCATATTTTTTTTCTGAGTCGAAAATGGAAAAAAAGTCATAGGTTAGCCTTAGTGTTTTTCAAAATCCTGAGCTGCGAGAAAAAGGCCTGTAAATCAACTCTCAAACAAAATATTACCAAACTGTCTGCACTAGCAATTATTACGGCCTTTTTTAAATCCAAAAAGTCATGTTTGAGCATATTTTTATTGGAGTCCAAAATGGAAAAAAAAGTCATAGGTTAGCCTTAGTTTTTTTTTCAAATCCTGAGTTGAGAGAAAAAGGCTTATAAATCCATTTTCAAGCAAAATATGACTAAACCGTGTGCACTAGCATGCATTATGGCCTGTTTTACATCCAAAAAGTCATGTTTGAGCATATTTTTTTTGGAGTCCAAAATGGAAAAAAAGTCATAGGTTAGCCTTAGTGTTTTTCAAAATCCTGAGCTGCGAGAAAAAGGCTTATAAATCCATTTTCAAGCAAAATATGACCAAACTATCTTCACTAGCATGTTTTGTGTCCTGTTTTACACCCAAAAAGTCATGTTTGAGCATATTTTTTTTGGAGTCCAAAATGGAAAAAATTCATAGGTTAGCCTTAGTGTTTTTCAAAATCCTGAGCTGTGAGAAAAAGGCTTATAAATCCATTTTCAAGCAAAATATGACCAAACTGTCAGCACAAGCATTTATAATGGCCTGTTTTACATCCAAAAAGTCATGTTTGAGCATATTTTTTTTCAGAGTCCAAAATGGAAAAAAAGTCATAGGTTAGCCTTAGTGTTTTTCAAAATCCTGAGCTGCGAGAAAAAGGCCTGTAAATCAACTCTCAAACAAAATATTACCAAACTGTCTGCACTAGCAATTATTACGGCCTTTTTTAAATCCAAAAAGTCATGTTTGAGCATATTTTTTTTCAGAGTCCAAAATGGAAAAAAAGTCATAGATTAGCCTTAGTGTTTTTCCAAAACCTGAGCTGCGAGAAAAAGGCTTATAAATCCATTTTCAAGCAAAATATGACTAAACCGTGTGCACTAGCATGCATTATGGCCTGTTTTACATCCAAAAAGTCATGTTTGAGCATATTTTTTTTGGAGTCCAAAATGGAAAAAAAGTCATAGGTTAGCCTTAGTGTTTTTCAAAATCCTGAGCTGCGAGAAAAAGGCTTATAAATCCATTTTCAAGCAAAATATGACCAAACTATCTTCACTAGCATGTTTTGTGTCCTGTTTTACACCCAAAAAGTCATGTTTGAGCATATTTTTTTTGGAGTCCAAAATGGAAAAAATTCATAGGTTAGCCTTAGTGTTTTTCAAAATCCTGAGCTGTGAGAAAAAGGCTTATAAATCCATTTTCAAGCAAAATATGACCAAACTGTCAGCACAAGCATTTATAATGGCCTGTTTTACATCCAAAAAGTCATGTTTGAGCATATTTTTTTTTGGAGTCCAAAATGGAAAAAAAGTCATAGGTTAGCCTTAGTGTTTTTCAAAATCCTGAGCTTCGAGAAAAAGGCTTATAAATCCATTTTCAAGCAAAATATGACCAAACTATCTTCACTAGCATGTTTTGTGTCCTGTTTTACACCCAAAAAGTCATGTTTGAGCATATTTTTTTTCAGAGTCCAAAATGGAAAAAAAGTCATAGGTTAGCCTTAGTGTTTTTCCAAATCCTGAGTTGAGAGAAAAAGGCTTATAAGACAAGTTTTAAGCCAAATATGACTAAACCGTGTGCACTAGCATTCATTATGGCCTGTTTTACATCCAAAAAGTCATGTTTGAGCACATAATTTTTCGGAGTCCAAAATGGAAAAAAAAAGTCATAGGTTAGCCTTAGTGTTTTACCAAATCCTGAGCTGAGAGACAAAGGCTTATAAATCCATTTTCAAGCAAAATATGACCAAACTATCTTCATTAGCATTTATTACGGCCTTTTTTACATCCAAAAAGTCATGTTTGAGCATATTTTTTTGGAGTCCAAAATGGAAAAAAAAGTCATCGGTTAGCCTTAGTGTTTTTCAAAATCCTGAGCTGCGAGAAAAAGGCTTATAAATCCATTTTCAAGCAAAATATGACCAAACTGTCTGCACTAGCAATTATTACGGCCTTTTTTAAATCCAAAAAGTCATGTTTGAGCATATTTTTTTTGGAGTCCAAAGTGGAAAAAAAAGTCATAGCTTAGCCTTAGTGTTTTTCCAAATCCTGAGTTGAGAGAAAAAGGCTTATAAGACAAGTTTTAAGCCAAATATGACTAAACCGTCTGCACTAGCATGCATTATGGCCTGTTTTACACCCAAAAAGTCATGTTTGAGCATATTTTTTTTGGAGTCCAAAATGGAAAAAAAGTCATAGGTTAGCCTTAGTGTTTTTCAAATCCTGAGTTGAGAGAAAAAAGCTTATAAGACAAGTTTTAAGCCAAATATGACTAAACCGTCTGCACTAGCATGCATTATGGCCTGTTTTACACCCAAAAAGTCATGTTTGAGCATATTTTTTTTGGAGTCCAAAATGGAAAAAAAGTCATAGGTTAGCCTTAGTGTTTTTCAAAATCCTGACCTGCGAGAAAAAGCTTATAAAACCATTTTCAAGACAAATATGACCAAACTGTCAGCACAAGCATGTTTTGTGTCCTGTTTTACACCCAAAAAGTCATGTTTGAGCATATTTTTTTTAAAGTCCAAAATGGAAAAAAAGTCATAGGTTAGCCTTAGTGTATTTCAAAATCCTGAGCTGCGAGAAAAAGGCTTATAAATCCATTTTCAAGCAAAATATGACCAAACTATCTTCACTAGCATTTATGACGGCCTGTTTAACATCCAAAAAGTCATGTTTGACCATATTTTTTTTCAGAGTCCAAAATGGAAAAAAAGTCATAGGTTAGCCTTAGTGTTTTTCCAAATCCTGAGCTGCGAGAAAAAGGCTTATAAATCCATTTTCAAGCAAAATATGACCAAACTGTCTGCACTAGCAATTATTACGGCCTTTTTTACATCCAAAAAGTCATGTTTGAGCATATTTTTTTTCAGAGTCCAAAATGGAAAAAAAGTCATAGGTTAGCCTTAGTGTTTTTCCAAATCCTGAGTTGAGAGAAAAAGGCTTATAAGACAAGTTTTAAGCCAAATATGACTAAACCGTCTGCACTAGCAATTATTACGGCCTTTTTTACATCCAAAAAGTCATGTTTGAGCATATGTTTTTTCAGAGTCCAAAATGGAAAAAAAGTCATAGGTTAGCCTTAGTGTTTTTCCAAATCCTGAGCTGAGAGAAAAAGGCTTATAAATCCATTTTCAAGCAAAATATGACCAAACTATCTTCACTAGCATGTTTTGTGTCCTGTTTTACACCCAAAAAGTCATGTTTGAGCATATTTTTTTTCGGAGTCCAAAATGGAAAAAAAGTCATAGGTTAGCCTTAGTGTTTTTCCAAATCCTGATCTGGGAGAAAAAGGCTTTGAAATCAATTTTTAAGCAAAATATGACCAACCCGTGTGCACTACCATGAATTTCAGCCTTGTTTACACCCAAAAAGTCATGTTTGAGCATATTTTTTTTTCAAGGTCAAAAATGGAAAAAAAGTCATAGGTTAGCCTTAGTTTTTTTTCAAATCCTGAGTTGAGAGAAAATAGCATAAAAATCCATTTTCAAGCAAAATATGACCAAACTATCTGCACTAGCATGAATCTCTTCCTGTTTTACACCCAAAAAGTCATGTCACGTGAGTGTGGAGACCAATCTGTCACAAACACAGAAACTTAACACAATGTGGCAAACTTATGTAGAAATGAAAATGAAAACACAAGTTAATGGATTGTTGCTTCAAGAAACACCTCAGTCACATTTTTCATACCACAGATTTAATATAAATATACAGATTTACAAAACAACATACAACATACAACATAGGCCCACATTAGTACAGTTGTTTCATGTTTGAGCATATTTTTTTCTGAGTCCAAAATGGAAAAAAAGTCATAGGTTAGCCTTAGTGTTTTTTAAAATCCTGAGCTGAGAGAAAAAGGCTTATAAATCCATTTTCAAGTAAAATATGACCAAACTGTCAGCACAAGCATTTATAATGGCCTGTTTTACATCCAAAAAGTCATATTTGAGCATATTTTTTTTCAGAGTCCAAAATGGAAAAAAAGTCATAGGTTAGCCTTAGTGTTTTTCAAAATCCTGAGCTGCGAGAAAAAGGCTTATAAATACATTTTCAAGCAAAATATGACCAAACTGTCTGTACTAGCAATTATTACGGCCTTTTTTACATCCAAAAAGTCATGTTTGAGCATATGTTTTTTCTGAGTCCAAAATGGAAAAAAAGTCATAGGTTAGCCTTAGTGTTTTTCCAAATCCTGAGTTGAGAGAAAAAGGCTTATAAATACATTTTCAAGTAAAATATGACCAAACTGTCTGTACTAGCAATTATTACGGCCTTTTTTACATCCAAAAAGTCATGTTTGAGCATATGTTTTTTCTGAGTCCAAAATGGAAAAAAAGTCATAGGTTAGCCTTAGTGTTTTTCAAAATCCTGAGCTGAGAGAAAAAGGCTTATAAATCCATTTTCAAGCAAAATATGACCAAACTATCTTCACTAGCATGTTTTGTGTCCTGTTTTACACCCAAAAAGTCATGTTTGAGCATATTTTTTTTAAAGTCCAAAATGGAAAAAAAGTCATAGGTTAGCCTTAGTGTTTTTCAAAATCCTGAGCTGCGAGAAAAAGGCTTATAAATCCATTTTCAAGCAAAATATGACCAAACTATCTTCACTAGCATTTATGACGGCCTGTTTAACATCCAAAAAGTCATGTTTGACCATATTTTTTTTCAGAGTCCAAAATGGAAAAAAAGTCATAGGTTAGCCTTAGTGTTTTTCAAAATCCTGAGCTGCGAGAAAAAGGCTTATAAATCCATTTTCAAGTAAAATATGACCAAACTGTCAGCACAAGCATTTATAATGGCCTGTTTTACATCCAAAAAGTCATGTTTGAGCATATGTTTTTTCAGAGTCCAAAGTGGAAAAAAAGTCATAGGTTAGCCTTAGTGTTTTTCCAAATCCTGAGCTGAGAGAAAAAGCCTTATAAATCCATTTTCAAGCAAAATATGACCAAACTGTCAGCACAAGCATTTATAATGGCCTGTTTTACATCCAAAAAGTCATGTTTGAGCATATTTTTTTTTGGAGTCCAAAATGGAAAAAAAGTCATAGGTTGGCCTTAGTTTTTTTTCAAATCCTGAGTTGAGAGAAAAAGGCTTATAAGACAAGTTTTAAGCCAAATATGACTAAACCGTGTGCACTAGCATGCATTATGGCCTGTTTTACACCCAAAAAGTCATGTTTGAGCATATTTTTTTTGAGTCCAAAATGGAAAAAAAGTCATAGGTTAGCCTTAGTGTTTTTTAAAATCCTGAGCTGACAGAAAAGGCTTATAAATCCATTTTCAAGCAAAATATGACCAAATTTTTTCACTAGCATTTATTACGGCCTGTTTTACACCCAAAAAGTCATGTTTGAGCATATTTTTTTTCGGAGTCCAAAATGAAAAAAAAAGTCATAGATTAGCCTTAGTGTTTTTCCAAATCCTGAGTTGAGAGAAAAAGGCTTATAAATCCATTTTCAAGTGAAATATGACCAAACTGTCAGCACAAGCATTTATAATGGCCTTTTTTACATCCAAAAAGTCATGTTTGAGCATATTTTTTTCAGAGTCCAAAATGGAAAAAAAGTCATAGGTTAGCCTTAGTGTTTTTCCAAATCCTGAGCTGAGAGAAAAAGGCTTATAAATCCATTTTCAAGCAAAATATGACCAAACTATCTTCACTAGCATGTTTTGTGTCCTGTTTTACACCCAAAAAGTCATGTTTGAGCATATTTTTTTTTCGGAGTCCAAAATGGAAAAAAAGTCATAGGTTAGCCTTAGTGTTTTTCCAAATCCTGAGCTGGGAGAAAAAGGCTTTGAAATCAATTTTTAAGCAAAATATGACCAACCCGTGTGCACTACCATGAATTTCAGCCTTGTTTACACCCAAAAAGTCATGTTTGAGCATATTTTTTTTTCAAGGTCAAAAATGGAAAAAAAGTCATAGGTTAGCCTTAGTTTTTTTTTTTAATCCTGAGTTGAGAGAAAATAGCATAAAAATCCATTTTCAAGCAAAATATGACCAAACTATCTGCGCTAGCATGAATCTCTTCCTGTTTTACACCCAAAAAGTCATGTCACGTGAGTGTGGAGACCAATCTGTCACAAACACAGAAACTTAACACAATGTGGCAAACTTATGTAGAAATGAAAATGAAAACACAAGTTAATGGATTTTTGCTTCAAGAAACACCTCAGTCACATTTTTCATACCACAAATTTAATATAAATATACAGATTTACAAAACAACATACAACATACAACATAGGCCCACATTAGTACAGTTGTTTCATGTTTGAGCATATTTTTTTCTGAGTCCAAAATGGAAAAAAAGTCATAGGTTAGCCTTAGTGTTTTTTAAAATCCTGAGCTGAGAGAAAAAGGCTTATAAATCCATTTTCAAGTAAAATATGACCAAACTGTCAGCACAAGCATTTATAATGGCCTGTTTTACATCCAAAAAGTCATGTTTGAGCATATTTTTTTTCAGAGTCCAAAATGGAAAAAAAGTCATAGGTTAGCCTTAGTGTTTTTCCAAATCCTGAGCTGCGAGAAAAAGGCTTATAAATACATTTTCAAGCAAAATATGACCAAACTGTCTGTACTAGCAATTATTACGGCCTTTTTTACATCCAAAAAGTCATGTTTGAGCATATGTTTTTTCTGAGTCCAAAATGGAAAAAAAGTCATAGGTTAGCCTTAGTGTTTTTCCAAATCCTGAGCTGAGAGAAAAAGGCTTATAAATCCATTTTCAAGCAAAATATGACCAAACTATCTTCACTAGCATGTTTTGTGTCCTGTTTTACACCCAAAAAGTCATGTTTGAGCATATTTTTTTTAAAGTCCAAAATGGAAAAAAAGTCATAGGTTAGCCTTAGTGTTTTTCAAAATCCTGAGTTGAGAGAAAAAGGCTTATAAATCCATTTTCAAGCAAAATATGACCAAACTATCTTCACTAGCATTTATGACGGCCTGTTTAACATCCAAAAAGTCATGTTTGACCATATTTTTTTTCAGAGTCCAAAATGGAAAAAAAGTCATAGGTTAGCCTTAGTGTTTTTCAAAATCCTGAGCTGCGAGAAAAAGGCTTATAAATCCATTTTCAAGTAAAATATGACCAAACTGTCAGCACAAGCATTTATAATGGCCTGTTTTACACCCATAAAGTCATGTTTGAGCATATTTTTTTTCAGAGTCCAAAATGGAAAAAAAGTCATAGGTTAGCCTTAGTGTTTTTCAAAATCCTGAGCTGCGAGAAAAAGGCATATAAATCCATTTTCAAGCAAAATGTGACAAAACTATCTTCACTAGCATGTTTTGTGTCCTGTTTTACACCCAAAAAGTCATGTTTGAGCATATTTTTTTTCGGATTCCAAAATGAAAAAAAAAAGTCATAGGTTAGCCTTAGTGTTTTTCAAAATCCTGAGCTGCGAGAAAAAGGCTTATAAATCCATTTTCAAGCAAAATATGACCAAACTGTCTGCACTAGCAATTATTACGGCCTTTTTTACATCCAAAAAGTCATGTTTGAGCATATGTTTTTTCAGAGTCCAAAATGGAAAAAAAGTCATAGGTTAGCCTTAGTGTTTTTCCAAATCCTGAGCTGAGAGAAAAAGGCTTATAAATCCATTTTCAAGCAAAATATGACCAAACTATCTTCACTAGCATGTTTTGTGTCCTGTTTTACACCCATAAAGTCATGTTTGAGCATATTTTTTTTCAGAGTCCAAAATGGAAAAAAAAGTCATAGGTTAGCCTTAGTGTTTTTAAAATCCTGAGCTGACAGAAAAAGGCCTATAAATCCATTTTCAAGTAAAATATGACCAAATTTTTTCACTAGCATTTATTACGGCCTGTTTTACACCCAAAAAGTCATGTTTGAGCATATTTTTTTTCGGAGTCCAAAATGAAAAAAAAAGTCATAGATTAGCCTTAGTGTTTTTCCAAATCCTGAGTTGAGAGAAAAAGGCTTATAAATCCATTTTCAAGTAAAATATGACCAAACTGTCAGCACAAGCATTTATAATGGCCTGTTTTACATCCAAAAAGTCATGTTTGAGCATATGTTTTTTCTGAGTCCAAAATGGAAAAAAAGTCATAGGTTAGCCTTAGTGTTTTTCCAAATCCTGAGCTGAGAGAAAAAGGCTTATAAATCCATTTTCAAGCAAAATATGACCAAACTATCTTCACTAGCATGTTTTGTGTCCTGTTTTACACCCAAAAAGTCATGTTTGAGCATATTTTTTTTCGGAGTCCAAAATGGAAAAAAAGTCATAGGTTAGCCTTAGTGTTTTTCCAAATCCTGAGCTGGGAGAAAAAGGCTTTGAAATCAATTTTTAAGCAAAATATGACCAACCCGTGTGCACTACCATGAATTTCAGCCTTGTTTACACCCAAAAAGTCATGTTTGAGCATATTTTTTTTTCAAGGTCAAAAATGGAAAAAAAGTCATAGGTTAGCCTTAGTTTTTTTTTTTAATCCTGAGTTGAGAGAAAATAGCATAAAAATCCATTTTCAAGCAAAATATGACCAAACTATCTGCACTAGCATGAATCTCTTCCTGTTTTACACCCAAAAAGTCATGTTTGAGCATATTTTTTTTTCAAGGTCCAAAATGGAAAAAAAGTCATAGGTTAGCCTTAGTGTTTTTTTTTAATCCTGAGTTGAGAGAAAATAGCATAAAAATCCATTTTCAAGCAAAATATGACCAAACTATCTGCACTAGCATGAATCTCTTCCTGTTTTACACCCAAAAAGTCATGTCACGTGAGTGTGGAGACCAATCTGTCACAAACACAGAAACTTAACACAATGTGGCAAACTTATGTAGAAATGAAAATGAAAACACAAGTTAATGGATTGTTGCTTCAAGAAACACCTCAGTCACATTTTTCATACCACAAATTTAATATAAATATACAGATTTACAAAACAACATACAACATACAACATAGGCCCACATTAGTACAGTTGTTTCACTTTATTAATGGAATAAATACTTATCCATAAAACATATCACGGCATCAATATTGGAAAAAATTACAGCAAGAAGAATTGGTATTGTTTTGATTTGAAAAAGTCTGGTGTAGCCCATCATTAGTAAATTCATTCAATGATTTCTTTACTTTAAAGAAAGAAATTTTTATCAAAGACTGTGATCTTATATATGCCCTACTTTTTCCACCCCTAGAAAATGTGCCGTTACTGCCCAACGGTAACGGCCCACCTCTCTGTTGCCATGGTAAAGGATAATCAAAACACTAGCCTCATAGTCAGCGTAGTTTTCTGCCGATTTTCGACTGTTTTTCGCTTTGCTTTTACACATCACCTGTCTCCACGATGTCAGAAGCTCCTGCTCAGAAAATATGTTTCGGCAGTCTCCAGGACAGGAGACTTTTTCCCCTACATTTTCCTCCGGACCGGCTGGGAAACGAAATGTCGCGACCGGAAGCGCCACATCTCGGCCCAGGCTGCTACGACAGCCATGAGGTACCTGCTCGAAAATATCTGTTTCATAAATAAGTAACATTCCTGTGAGTCCACAAACTCTTTTTTGTATCATATGACAGATATGCATGTACACTCTAGGCATCTTAAATAATATTCATCATTTCGTACTTATTTATCAAATCATTTCAAATGTTATCTCAAGACAGTTTACTCTGTCTTCATTCAATCAATGCTTCATTTACTATTTTTTTAATCATTAACTTTTTATTTTTTTATGTGATGTCCTATGCTGCTTATGATTTAATGTCTAAACATTTATGTCTATTTTGTGTTTATGGTTATGTGTAGACCAATGTGTATTTGGCTGACAGTAGGGGTGTCCCGATCCAACTTTTTCACTTCTGATATGATACAGATATTGCAGCCTTGAGTATTGGGCAATATTGATATCAATCCAGTACGATATCAGCAGGAATCATACATACTTTTATTACTTATTTTGAAGTATGGACTGTAGGAAAAGGCTTGATCAAGTGAGATTACTCAAACAGAGGACAGTAGTCAGCAATAGTAGGTATGAAAAAATTGACCCATTTGTTATCAACCAATGGGTTAAATAAATTTTAACCTTAAACATTAGAATATAGTACAATTAAATAAAATAAATAAAAACATAAATTGGAAAACCCTGAAAAGTGAACTCAATAAATCCAATAAAAGCAAAAACATATATTTTAAAATTGCAAAATAACAACGTTGTTTAAATTCAACATAAAGCATATTCTACAACTGAATTAAATAAGTAAAAAATAAATGCTTGTATTGGAGTGCTTATATCAGAGGTTTTAGATGCAGGCCGATATAATCCGATATTTGTTTTTTTGCTGATATTGTACCGATATCAATATCGGATCAGGACACCCCTTGCTGACAGTAAACTATGCCAATATTTTTTTTTTTTAATTTCATGACAAAAATATTAAAATGCTAAATCTTTGATCTCCTCTACAGTTTGGCACCATCGTTTATAATTTACAGAAGACACCAGGGAGTAAGAAAGGATATGCTCTCTCAGCAAGGACTGCAGCAAGATTTCCAGAAAGTACTGAGGTACAATAACAAATCAAGTGTGCACATCACCTCCTGTGACATCAAAGTATTTACAATATATGTATCAATATAAAAATATTGGAATAAATCAAACTATTTTCCTTTTTTGACTGTGTTAAAAGTTTAAAGAATGCACGCTATCTGTCATTAGGTCATGAGTAATATTTTTTAAATTATTGCATATAAGCAAAGGCTGTCCTCAAGACTCAATGATATTCGACCTATGCCATCAAATTTAAATAATTTTATCCTTGAATATAAGTGGGTAAGTTGTAAAAGTTTTAGGATAATCCCTTAACTTTCTGAGACATTGCAGACACAGGATTTGACCCTCACAGATGGACACCTTGAATGATTTACCTCTTCCTAGGAGGTTATGTTTTTGCTAGCATATGTCTGTCAGTTTGTAACCAAGATTACACAAAAACTGCTGTACAGAATTTAATAAAATGTTATGTCTTTAACAATCCAACTTAAAAATAATTTGATTTCGGTGGTGACCCAGATAATAGCTATTGGGGAATGATTGTTTTTGCTTAGTAACTGTCTAACTAGTAATTATATCAACATGATTCAGAGAGCTAGGTGTAGGTTTTCATTGTCAGTGAATCATATTATGATGGTAACTTTTTAATGTATTTACTTCTTATAGATGTATTTTGTCAGTCTGTCTGTCACCAAGATTACACAACACAAAACATACTGGACGGATTTTGCTGAAATTTTTAAATGTTGGTGAAGGCCCAACTAAGAATAATTGGATTTTGGTGGTGATACGTATTCTTCTTCTTCTTCTTCTTCTTGTTTAAAGGCGGTTGGCATTGGTGATACGTATATTTGCCTGGATGCAAAAAATTCCCAACATTTCCAAAAATCCCAAAAGTTAACATTGGGTGGAATAAAAATTTACAGTACAGGCCAAAAGTTTGGACACACCTTCTTATTTAATGCATTTTCTTTATTTTCATCACTAATTCCATTGTAGATTCTCACTGAAGTAATGATGGCCCCTCGTTTCTCTTAACTCAGCTGATTGGTTCTTGCCATAATATTAATTCTAACAGTTGTCTAATAGGGCTGTCGGCTGTGCATCAGCCTGACTTCTGAAAAACACAAATGATGGTCCCAACCCCATTAAAGGAAAAGTTCAGTTCCTGCAGCTTTTACATTGTTTATAGAATGAAGAACAACAATATACTCACCCAGAAGGCTTTCCTGATGCAAACGGTGCTTCGGGAGATATTTAGATCCAAAATCGAGCAGCGGACACCGATATAATGGTAGCCTGTAGGGCATAGATCGCCGCTCCTAAAAACTGCATTAATCGTCCAAAAACTCATGTTTTTCACCAATATTCCATCATGATTCGCGCCGAATGGACGGCCATTGCAGCCTGTGTCTCTCCACACAACGCTGTGTGGCTGAACTAACCTCTGAACTGACGAGCTGTTTACACTTGTTTCATCGGCAGCTACAAATCAACTTTCTTCTTCCAGTTTTGTGCAAAATGGACGAATGTCTATGGGATGAAGATGTTGTGGAGGAGGACTCTGAATATGATGGACGTCCTTACAGTTTGGAGCCACAGTATACAGATAAGGAGCTTATAGAAATGAGGAAGCGATCGCAACGCTCCAGAGAGTACTGCGCATGCGCGAAGAGCATGTAAACAAACTCGTCAGTTCAGAGGTTAGTTCAGCCACAGAGCGCTGTGTGGAGAGACACAGGCTGCAATGGCGGTCCATTCGGCGCGAATCATGATGGAATATTGGTGAAAAACATGAGTTTTTGGACGATTAATGCAGTTTTTAGGAGCGGCGATCTATGCCCTACAGGCTACCATTATATCGGTGTCCGCTGCTCGATTTTGGATCTAAATATCTCCCGAAGCACCGTTTGCATCAGGAAAGCCTTCTGGGTGAGTATATTGTTGTTCTTCATTCTATAAACAATGTAAAAGCTGCAGGAACCGAACTTTTCCTTTAATAAGACGAGAAATTCCATTAATTAACTCTGGAAAGGCACACCTGAGAAGAGAAAACCATTTCAGGTGACTACCTCTTGAAGCTCATAAAGAGAAAGCCAAGAGTGTGCAAAGCAGTAATCAGAGCAAAGGGTGGATACTTTGAAGAAACTAGAATATAAGACATGTTTTCATTTATTTCACACTTTTTTGTTAAGTGCATAATTCCACACGTGCATTCATAGTTTTGATACCTTCAGTGAGAATCTACAATGTAAATAGTGATGAAAATATAGAAAACACATTGAATGAGAAGGTGTGTCCAAACTTTTGGCCTGTACTGTATAAAATCAAAATATCAAGTGGTGTTATCAGAACGTGTTGTTGTGATCATGCAGTACAATAACCTCCATGTATGTCCAGAGTTTGGTCTGGATTCTGGCTCCATTCTGGATCTGATGATCCAAAATAGTGGGTCCAGAATTGTATCTTTTACAGGGATTGTGGGAAAAGCCACTGCTGGACTTGCTTGGGCAGTGGTCTGTGCTCTCTGAGTGCTTTTCTAAGTTTCCTAAACTTTAATGTACTTGAGGTGAGATGTCCAATTGGTCTACTCATCCATCTAGCTTCTTCTCTGTGGCCCGCTGTGAAACACATTTATATACCCCCTCCTGATTTTTATGGCCCTTCTAGGAAAACCTTTTTAACACACTAATGTCTCTCTCCAGGAGGAGACTCCTTCCCCTACAAAGTACCAGCCCGATCAAACCCAGACCAGAGTCCCTGCTCCTGGAAAAACCCCTTTCAGCTCGACCACACAGAGGTTTGACAGCAGGTCGTCTTCTGCTGGTCCATGGTAAGAGACACAGACATATATAAGCCTACAAACTAAACATAAAAGTGCTGAAGTTAAACTTACAGATGTTGATGTTGTGATTCAGCCCTTGTGGAGACAAACAGGAACAGGATGCCCCAGCCAAAGAGAAAGTCCCTCAGAGTGAAGGTGAGTGAAGAAAGATTTTCTGTTTCTGCCAGAAAATGTCTGTTTTGTACATTCATACCTCTATTTCATGCTATAACCAGGATCAATGTAAAAAAAAAAAAGCCTTTTGGTACAGATGAAATAGGCAGTTTAGGCTTCCTATCATTTGATCAGAATGCTGCTTACAGTTGTTTAAAAGAAACAATTTTACTTTAATTCTTAAAGAACTGATCAGGCATGCATTTTTAGAGACATTTACAATTTTATAAAACGGGTTTATTTTGCTTCCTGCCACTAGTTCACATGTGGAGTCCACTATCTTTCACATCTACTGTGTATATTAGATTCAATAGCTTAGAATAATAGCTGGAAATGTTTGGCTTGATCTATCATCAAAAACTGAACTACAGCTTATGTCTGTTATATGCAAACGTAAAAGAAGACATTTTAAAAATCAGAATATACAGTAAGGTTAAATGTTTGTTGGCTTGGGATGCACAGTATTATTTGCTTGGTATTGATACCAGCAGTGAACAGTACTGATTGGTAGGGGTGGAAGAAATTGATTCACATAAGTATCAAGATTTTTTGTTTGACGATTTTTAAATCGATTTTTTTTTCCAAATGTTAATGCTTCATTTTAGTCTGTGTTAATAAACCACTTTTAAATGCAATCCAGGCTTTTGAAGAGAGAGTAAAAACAGCTGGTTAAATATATTGCTGAATAAATCCTAAAAACTGACTCACATGTGATGTGTATGTTTCCTGATATAGTCTGTAGGCGTCATCATTGCTCATCTTTTTCGCTGGTGTTAAAAAAGCTAACTGAAGATTGCAAAAATTGGTAATATCGTTGAATCGCAATTTAAATCGAATCGGCACTTAAAAAATCGAATTGAGAGAAAAACGTATCGTCCCAGCCCTGCTGTTCAGTATCTGTAGATATAAAAGCTCCTGCTGATAAACAGTCCATGTGAACTAACATTCGCGAACAAGTGGAGTCTTTTGAACAGCTCTTTTAAGTGAAAAATGAGAACCAACTCGCAGTGGCCAGTGAGTCATTCATTTGTAAGACATTCCTAAATGCAAATTATCTGCAAATTTAGGAGTGTCTCACAACAAGCTCACTCAAAACTATGAATTTGTTCTTACCGTTCACTTGAAGAGATTTTCAAAAGCCTGGACTCGTTCGCAAACGTCACATCTCTTGCGCAAACCATCATGGAAGCAGGTCAACAAAACAAAGCCTCTGTTTACGAGTAGATTATAGAAGAAAATAAAACAGCCTTTAAAAAAACGAGTCAGATCAAGCACAGGATGGTTTAGAAGGACTGAAGAGTTCATCTGATGACTGTAGGCAGAGGCAGGCTAACACTACCCATTGACTCCCAGTGTTTGAGCTAAGCTAATGAGCGGTGGGCAAGCTCATTAGCTTACGTTATGCCAGCCACTGCAGATGTGCTTTTAAGTAGGTCAACAAAACCAAAAAAACACATCCCCGGTGGTTTGCACATACATCCTGCAGTTTAGTTTGATATGTATTTCTTTGGTAAATTACATTAAGTGCTAATTCTAGTCTAAAAATAGATGACATAATTTAGAAAATATAGGTCACAAGGAGCACACAGGACTGTTTAGAGTTGCTGAAGAGTTTATCTGATGACTGAAGGCAGAGGCAGGCTAACACTTCCCACTGACTCCGAGTGTTTGAGCTAAGCTAATCAGCAGTGGGTGAGCTCTGCCCATCTTTATCGTTTCGGCAGGCACAGTCGAAAGAATTGTGTCTATCTGCTTGTCGTGGACTTGGGAGTGAGGCAAGACAGGAAAAAAAGAAAAAAATGTGGTTGTATCCCCTTAAACTTGAGCTGGATTCATTTTTTAAGCTGATTGACAATCAAGTCTTGGAAGCCCTCAGAGGCAGTCCTTAAAACAGCTTAAAATGATTTGACATAAAGGGTTAGTTAGTGTGTCATTTAAAGTTTAAGATTTCTCTTGAGTAAAAAAGTGTTAAGATATTTTATAGCCTTAAATTAAAAAAAAAATTAAATGATTAAGTCTTAATGGCAGAAAGCTGACTAACTAAATATTGCTGTCTGTTACAGTCATGAAGTATTACTCAGCGGCATAACATGAATATTTATCATCTCTACTTTGATAGAAGCTATGTGATGTAATGTCAAACATCCATTTTTTTCACAGCTCGACTGTGACAAGGAGCACATAAAGTTCAGGAGCAGATTGGCCTACCTCAGTCTGTACTACTGACCTTGAGGCTGCTGGATGAAAACCTGACGTGATACTGATGGCGCCTTCAATAAACCAAACCCTCAAAAAGGACATGATGCACTGGACTTAAGTTTGTTACAAAAAGAAACTTAATTTTCTTTATTCACAGTTGGTCTAAATTCTTGTTTGGTTTGTTTTTTTTACTAAGATGTTTTATACAAAACAACATTTTAGACAAAGTGAGTGCTTATGCAAAAACAACAAAAATGTCTCTTCAATAGAAGTCAGTCATATGAAACTCTGCAGCAGTGCTGATCCAGTGAGGAGCAGCGGAGAGCACACATCACTGCTGCAGATATGAGTCTGTGGGTCCATCTGCTTCATTTCTTCCTCCTCACTTTGGGTTTCTTCACCGGTCGGAGGTATGGATTGTCGATCATGTTGTCATCACTGCCCTTTGTTGAGGGAACGACGCCGCTGGGAGGGAGCATGGAGTTCTCTTTGTCTGCTCCTGAATCATCCTGAGGGCGGGAACAAAAGAGCAGATCTTCAAAATCAAATTTAAGGAAACACGGTGTAACCTGTAAAAGATAAATGGTATTTGGTAAAGTTTACTCAGTTTAATTTTAACATTTTTACATTGATTTCAGCTAAGGTGGCTTCACTTCATGTCAGACTTTTATTTTGAAAGAAGAAAAAGGAAGTCAATCATGTTACAGAACAACCTGACAAAGAAAAAGACATGGATATAGTAAGAAATGTCTCTTTTCATAAATGGACTATGAAAGTCTACTTGCTAGTTTTGGACTTGGGAATGCTTTTCCATTAGCCCCAGTCATCTGCCCAACGGGGTGCAGTGTCGCTGTAAACAGCTGAGCCGCACTGCGGTGAAGTCATTTTGAGTGTGACACAACAATCTGTGGCTTTTTGTCACAAACCGAGTAAAATAGAGTTTTGGAAGCTATACAACAGAATGAAGCCGAGGACGAGAGCAATCGAGCTGCAAAGAAAAGACGTATGAGGGTAAGCTAATGGTGGCTACCGCTAGCATGTTAGGTCGCCGCGCTCATGACTCATCGATGACGACATTGTCTGACCAATCAGTAGCCGGCAGTTGGTGACGTCATCTTTTAGTATCGACTCAGCTCGCTTGGAACCAGAGCAGAGTAGGTACGAAAACTAGCTTGTTTCAGGAGGTACCAGGCTAGTGGAAACACGCTGTAAATCGAGTAGGGCCGAGTAGAGTAGGGCCAAGGCGGGCTAGTGGAAAAGGGCCATAAGTGAACCTCTCTCTGGACCCTTTAATGTTCTTACTGGAAATACTTCCTTGATGGCCTGTCCAAACATCTGAAATTTTTGCTACATCTCATTCTAATGACTGCAACAAAAATGGTTGAATTTGCTGGTTGAAACCATGGATGTATTATAAGAACTGGATAGCGTGGCTCCGCCTTCCACCATGTTACGGATTTGAAACCAAAATATCCTCCGTCAGGGCGCCGCCATTGTGCAACCAGTAGAGAATTTCGGCCATAATCCAGACGCAGCTGTCGTAAACGGTCGCAACACTCCTCAGCATACGCCGTACACATCATTGTGAAGCTGCCGTAAACCGCGGTTATTTTTAAACTCTAATAACTAATAAAAATGAAACTTTTCAGACAAAAGAGGACTTGGAGAATACGCAGCCCAATAATACTTTAATGTCACCACAACATACGGATGGGAGAAATATTTCTACGAGGTGTATCAATTTTTTGAAGTTTCACTTCGGCCCGTCCAGATGAATGGGGGAGACGGATTTTTGACCTATACTGCAGCCAGTCACCAGGGGGAGCAGTTCTCGTGGAGGCTTCAATTTTAGCCTAGCATCACGGCGTCCATGTTTTTTACAGTCTATGGTTGAAACCTGAATCACCTACAGTTACACAATGGGTACAAAAAAATCAGAAAAGTACACTCAGTGGAACAGAAGACAGCAGAACTAAGGTGAAGACTCCTGTCTTTGAAAGAAGATGGAGACCAGTGCTAGGCCTTGCTGGATAGGACACTAAAGCCAGGATTTTGTTGTTTTTCCTCTTTCTCTCTGTATTGTAATTATTAATTCATAGTTGTGTGTGGGGGCCCAGTCTGAGGACAGCTGTTGTCATGATGTACATTGTCTGTTAATTGTGGCTTAATTTAGCCAACATGGTACCAAACGAGGAGCTGACTGAAGGCTGAAAGAGTTCAGTTTATCAAGCCAATCCAAATGATCCATATCATCCAAAATAATTGGAATTCCCATCACCATGAAGGATGGAGGTAAATAAACCATTTTCTTTGGCTTTATAGCAGATCACATCAGATCAAATCAGCTGACAGCTTGTGTTATGCATGCTAGTTTGGTCTAATCTAATGTCTAATGCTGAGTCACTACCAATAAAGATTTTAAAGCATTTCAAGCCCTGATAGAGTAAATAAAACATTTAACCAGTTTGTTTATCAACACTTTTCACACCCTTTACAGCGTTCATGCCATGAGAGGCAATTATAAACTCAATCAGTATTCTTAAGAGAATCCAAGCTTGTTAATTTAATGCTGGTTTAATCAAAGTGCCTGTTAAGAGTGAATTATTTATGATATCCAGAGTTCCAATTATTGGACTTAAATGTTTAAAAGACCAACATAGAGAAGATGTCTTAAGGACTGAAGAGTGTTCATAATATTCAATTATGTGACAAGTAACAAAAGCATAACTTCCAGACCAACCCAACCTCTTTAGAGAAAGAGGCATGCAGGAGACTGGATGACTGCCTCATATATAGAAATTATTTTGTTGCCTGCTGTTTACTGCTGCTGTTGCAAAAATTCTCAAGGCACACCGGTGTACCTCACCCCACCATTACAGAACCCTCATCTGAAGAATCAGAAGTCAAATTGCTTTCAGTATGTTTTGAAGTGTTCAGACAAAATTAAGGACTATCACATGGCATTGATCCAGAATTATCCACACAGATGTTAGTATTCTGTGTTAAATCACTGTGTTAACTGGGATGTAGTTTGGCTGAATATTTACATGGACTACACGAACCCCTCCATGAACATCTGCTGAAGGGAAAAGTTGAGATCAGGATATGTGGGAACATTCAGACACGACTAATATTAAACAGAGAGCATGTCTGTGCTGCACGCTGAAAATCCAACCGTGAAATGTCCATGTTACGGTCAGAAGACTGGACCTTCTTAGAGTATCTGCTGATTTTAACGAAACTTTCTTTCTCTGCCACTCTTAACTTTTATAAACCGGATATCAGTGCAACCACTGAGAAATCTGAAAACCTGATTAGGTTAAAATGTCAAATTAACAAACAGGAAGAGATTACCCGTGTGGTTTTTGCTGCTCTTTTATGGACAGAATGGCTGTTTGCTGAGATAAATGCCACATAATAACATCTTTGTGAGAGTATGACATCACAAAACCTGAAAATTCATAACACAGTTGAAGTTCAATGTTCCGAGTTAAATTTTACTTTACAGAGGGGTGACCATGTTCTGAAAACCCAAAAAGAGGAGCCTCAGCAGCATGTGTTGTGTCATGATGACACTCAATGTTTTGACAGGAAGGTACATTGGAATAATGCCAGTGGTGCAGGGCAGCGCTTTATGATAAATATTAACCCTTTTACTACTATGAGTATAAATGGCTGCCTAGGCCTGTCACAATAATCAATAAATCAATTGAATGATAAATAAAAACGTCCTCGGTAAGTTTGCCGGCTTCGATAAACTGACACGTGCATACATGTTTGTTTTCCTCCTCTCTTTCTACCAAACAGGCTAAATGAGAAGATGGCTCACTCTGTCCATCTTTCTTAACACCCGGGTGCATCGGTTGTATAGCCAATTAAGCCGATTTATAGCGAAGTGAGCCATTTGTCATTTATTCAATCTCTGTGGGGGAGGCGGGGCCGCTCATGCGTACACACGGAGAGAGCTGAAGTGAGCGTCCTGAGGAGTAACCAGGAAACAAACACTAATATGAATGATGGCACAAAAGCTACGGTTCTTAAGCCAGCTGCCACAGCCCCAGTGTGTGAACATTTTGGTTTTAATCAGAAAGAACAAGGTGTGAGCCCATGAACATCGACAAGCTGATTTGTCGTATTAGTCTGAAAATAGTGGCGACGACAAAGGGGAGGTGCAGCGGAGCCTTCGTCCTGACAGTCAGTGCTTACTAAGGCGTTTGGTCGGCAAAGCAAATACAAATAAATTAGCGCAAAATTGTGGACGGTCACAGACAGTGTCGTTCACTACATTGCAAAAGAAATGCAGCCCTTTTTTATTTTATATATAGTCTGTTTTATTCATTGTTTTTTATTGTTGTGTGTGTTTTTAGAGAGCTCATTTCATTTTCATTGTTTTTTTCTCTTTTTTGTTTGTTAAATTTATTATATTTGTTAAATTTATTTTCTTCAAAAGATCTTGACCTTCCAATTACAGTTAAATATTCTTAAGAAATTAAAGTTTGTTGCTTTTGATATGGTGTACTCACTTTATCATGACATGTATTATAATTACATTAATGAAAAAAATGAAAAAGTTCAAAATAATATTGACAATAACATCGTTTATCTGCAATATTTTTTTGGACAATTATCGTCCAGCTAAATGTGTCATCGTGACAGGCCTGTGGCTGCCTTGTCTTTTTGTGAATACATGTGTCAGAAAATGCCCTTCCAGTTTATTATTTTGCACCTTTTCTCAAGTAAAATTACTAAATTTCTATCAAGTATTGGACAAAAGTCAGTTGTAACAGCTTTAAACAGTGTCTAATTACTAGTAAAGCAGAAAATTTGGATTATCAACAGGTTTCTCTTTATAAACAATTCTAAATGAGCACGTAGAACACTTCTGAGAAGACAAAACCAAAACTAAACCTATTTTACAGTATTTATTAATAGTATTTATATTATTTAACTATTTATAAAATCCATGAAACACAAACTATGAAGAAAAGACAGTTGAAAAATAGATTAATTAGGCAAAAATACTGCATATCAAGGTGAAAAAACGTAAAAAGAACAGTCAGAAAACACTCCAGAATGATGCTAATTTCATTATTTACAATATGTTTCCATAATGTACATAGAAAATACTGATAAATGACACGTTTGTCTGAATCTTCTCTCTGCTCTCCAGCTCAGTCAGTTTATTCCTGTACCTCCCCTGTGGCAATCCAGCCGTTACAGTAATGTACTGAACATCATTGGAATGCTCCGGGTCTCAACTTTCAGAATATGCTGGTTATTTGGATAGCCTGGATACTCAAGGAGTTAGCCGGAATAAAGGGAATTTTATTAAGTCCCACCTAGACATGATTTTACAACCAAAAAGGAGGACATGTCCGGGCAAAAGAAGACGTATGGTCATCCTATTTAAAGCAAAATATCAAAAGAAAGCCTTTGGTGAAGCTGTGAAGTCTTTACTCATGTGAAATGTAAAACCCTTATGAGAAAGAACCAAAGACTTACAGTGATGATGTTTCCTGCTGTGTTCTCGCTGTCTGTCTGGTCGTCCTGCTCGGATGAGTCCGTCTCCTCCAGACTCTGCAGCTCCAGCTCCGAGGGCAGGAGAGCGCTGAGGTACGGGATGGAGCTCGGTCTGGCTGCTATTACTGCAAAAAGAAGATGTAAAAATAATTAATACTTTGGTAAAATGAAGTTAGAAAAATTCCAGGTATATATATAAAGACACCTAACAGGCTTAAATAAGCTCAGAGGTATCTCGAATTAGAGTTCATTCAGCTGAAAGACTCACATGGGAAGGCAGTGATGTCGTCTTTGAAGAGACTTTGAGTTTCTCCGGTTTTGGCCATGAAGCGTGTGAGCGCTCTCTCTACGTCTCGCCTCTGACTCGCTGCCTTTTCTCTCACCACCTGGTAGTCCGACACAGGCTCCCTAAACGTCTGATTACAAAAAGAAAGACAGAAAATCAGAAAAAGGATTTTTTTACATATACTTTGGCTGAAGATATGACTTGATAAGATTTTACTGATACTAATGTCATGTCCCATCCTGCTAATCTGTCATATTCTTTACTGACTCTGTGATTCTTTACTGATTTGACTGAATCTCCACCAATATTCAATGTGTTCTTTACTCAAATATCAAATCCTTCTTTTAGAACAAAATCCATCCATTCATTCATATGATCAACTGGAAAAATTAGACTCATAAATAGCTACATTTAACTGTCACTGTTCATGTGCTGATGTTTATACAAGTGCTGTCAGACGATTTAAAAACAATTGAATTAATTACCGCTTTTATAATTAATTAATCGCATTTTAATCTCATATCTGCTTAAAGTACCCAAATAAAGAATTTGAATTCTAGGATATTATAAAATTGTAGGGCATGACTAATCAAATGAATACACTAAGAACTGAAGATTTGTAAATCCACATTTTTAGTGGTGACTAAATAAAACCAAAGTCAGGGCAACTTGTCCAGAAAATTCTAAACTCAATCAGGCAACTCAAATTACACTTTAAGTGTGTTTCATAAATCAAATTTAAAATAAGAAAAAGGTCGAGGACATCCAGCAAACCAATTAGGCCTGATGCATTATTAAAGAATGTAGTACAAATATAGATAAATAAATTCAAAAATAAAATAAGACTAAGTCTTAAATAGGCCATTCCAGTTGTCACCTGGGCTTTGTTTGGTTTGACTAGAGATGCATGTGTGAAGTGACGTGCCACTGCCATGTACGGGTCCTCCCGCTGGACAATATCAAAATGTTCGTGTACTATGATTAATCGTGATTAATTTTTTTAACACATTAATCTGCGGTGTAATTAATTAATCTAATTAATGCACTAAAGTGACAGCCCTAGTTTATACATCTGGGTTTGCTTGCTTAAGTGTGTTTTGATTTGTTCTGTTTTCTGTTTTTGTTCATATCTGTATGTTTTCACTTTATCACTCTTGTTTTTGCCTGTTGTATTTAGTGTGTTTCTTTTTGTATATGTTTTGATGAAGAGGAAAGGATCAGGGTAGGTGTGCTAAATAACTGAGGACTTGTCAATGAAAACCTCTGGAAACATTTGTGAAACTGAGGCTATGTTTACACGGACACTCCTGACTTGAAAAAGCAAAGATTTTTCCTTTGTGTTTCAAAGCGATCTACGCTCAGACGGAGACGCTGGAGACAAATGAAACCGCTGCAGTATGCATGCTGGCTCAGTAGATGGCAGTGTAGGTCTGCAGAGAGGCAGTGCTGCTACAACACACGTACGAAGAAGAAAAACTTCTCACAAACAACAATGGCGGTGACGCATAGAGATGCAGGAGTTTCTTTAATGAACGATAACAGTAAGACACAGACACAGTAAGCAGCTCACACGTTACTTGGCAGACGGTCTAAGCTGTTGTTGTTCCTGGTATGTCCGCGCAGCCTTCATGCGAAAAATTACTGTTTTCGGAGAAAACGCAACGAGTTTCCAAGTAAACCCAAGGCCAAAAGGCAATGAAAACTTATTGGATCTGACCATTTTCTGCCCTGTGTAAACGCAGCCTGAATGAAATTAAAAAGGAGCTGAACAACAACAAACAAAAAACGGGCCTATTAAAGCTGTAGGAATTACTATTATTTTTGTTGAAAAGTGTTTATCTCACAAAGACTGCACGTCATGTACTCTAATAATCATTATGAGGGTTTTGAAAGGGACTTCCAGAGGGGGAAAGGTCTGACTCACAGGGGTTTTGATGTAGGTGTGAGGATCTGGGAACTCTGGGAAGTGGCTCGGGATGTGAGCTGGATGTGTGCGTTTCTGTCCAGCTGACAGAGCTTTAGGAGCCACAGGAGGATTCGTCACCGGAGCTGAAATTTGAAAAAGAAAAGCTATGTCATCAAGTTTTTTCTCTTTATATGTGCATATATATCATAGAAACTAACTATTATTAAGTGAAATACAGAGTGTCTACTTACGGGCTGTAATAACCATCCTCTGGGATCTCTTGGCGTACACAGGCAGAGTTTCAGCATTAAAACCTGCAGTTAGACAGAAGGTATGATGGGCAACATATAATCTACAGCATATCAGCATATATTTGTAAAGCACTTTTCATACAAAAGTGTGTGGCAGAAAGTGCTTCACATAAGAAATAAAATAATAATGACATAATAGGTAGAAAATTGGGTGCAAATGAACATAAAAGACCCCACCCATCCTCACAATTTACATACAACACACACAATGAATTAATCAAATGCACAAAGACGAAGAGGGGAAATTTAAAACAGAAAACAGAATTAAAAGACTGAGGAGGATTGAGGAAACACTATCTTTAATTAAAAACAAACTCAAAACCTACCTTTTTAGTCAAGCTTTTACCTGAATAACCTTTTAGTGTTTTTATTCATTCTACTTACAGCCCACTCTTCTATCATTTTATCTTATTTTATTTTTTTTTATCTTTGCTATCTTTCCTTATTTTATTTTCTAGTTTTTCTATCTTTTTTTTGTATTTTTTTAACTTCATTTCAATTTATTATTTATTCTTATTATTTTTAAAATTATTTTATTTCATTTTATTTTATGATATATTTAATTTTACACTTTTAACCTAACATCCAGTGTTTTCTCATTTGTAAACCTTTAAGATGGCGTTTCCTCAGTACGTACTGGGTACAGCAGTGTGCTTTATTATTGTCTTTTATTTATGATGCTTTTCATCAACACTGTTTATGGATTGTGGTGTGGGTGGGTTCAAAGGGTTGGGTGAAATGGGTTTGGGTCATATATCCTTTATTTTAACTTATGGTCTGTTTGTAAAGCACTTTGTGCTACATTGTTTGTATGAAAAGCGATATATAAATAAAGTTTGATTGATTGATTGATTGAAAAGTGAGGAAACACAGCAGCTAAAACTTAAATTATAAATTAAAATAATAAAAAACTAGATAAAAAGATACAATAGGGAAAGGAAGGTTAATTAATTAATTAATTAATTAATTAATTATTTAATTAATATAACAAAATTCAAATAAATAATATGGTAAAATGCGATAACCTTAAATCAGATGTGTAATAAAAGCAAAAAAGCAGGATGTTAAAAAGAAAAGCAGTTAAGGAGTCATGGAGTCTTGAAGCACTTACCCATTTCGATGAGTGTGATTACTGTGTCTGACAAGGTTGGAATGCTTCTGGCTGTGTGTTCACAATAAGCTTTAGCACAGCGACCAATTTCAGTGATATCTAAAAAAGAGAGAAATGTGGTTTAGGGGAGTCCTTCTTTGAATACTAACATATTTGTAAACTCTTTGACTGTACAGGGAAGGATCACTTTCATAAGTATGGCATGACTTAAGCTGCATGCTGTCTTGACTGGTTCATTTAAAAATATAAGGAATGGATGGGTCACATGAAACGGTCAGAGCAGAAATAATCACCGGCTGCAATCATCAGAGGTCGTACTGTTCCATTAAATCTGCTCGGGGCATCAATAGTAACATTACTGAGCGTGATCTCCAGGAATTCCAGTCGATCACAAACAGAGGCCTTCACGAAAGTGTCCTGACGTGTTTTACAAGGAACTCAGCACAAATAAATTTCAGTGTTGCAGATCTGCAGCCCCATTCACAGAGTTAAGAGCTGAAGGGGGATGAGACAAGACTTCTATATTCTAATACTTAGCTAAGATGTTGCATGCAAAATGACAACATTACAGTTAGTCCTAGAAGAAACAGACACTTCCCTAGATAGATAGATAGATAGATAGATAGATAGATAGATAGATAGATAGATAGATAGATAGATAGATAGATAGATAGAGAGAGAGAGAGAGAGAGAGAGAGAGAGAGAGAGAGAGAGAGAGAGATAGATAGATAGATAGATAGATAGATAGATAGATAGATAGATAGATAGAGAGAGATAGACAGATAGATAGATAGATAGATAGATAGATAGATAGATAGATAGATAGATAGATAGGTAGATAGAGAGATAGATAGATAGATAGATAGATAGATAGATAGATAGATAGATAGATAGATAAGATGCTCTGAGAAAATGCCAGTATCCTCATAGGATGTGGGCTTCACTTTGGGATTCCAACTTACAGCTCTGCATCATTTCTGTCAGGGTCTCCACCGCCGCTTTCTCTGCGCTCTCGAAGCCGCTCTCTGTCAGGAGGGCACTGACTACAACCTGCAGGGTGCGACGTCGGGCCAGGTGGTAGTTCTCTGCAGGGCTGGTAGCTGCTTTACTGCTGCTCCCTCGCTAAAAACACAAACATCAAATACAATTCAAGACAAAACAAGAGAAAACGCATCAGCCATTAGACAATTTATGTGAAAAAACTGGCCAATCAAAGCTTGAAAGACAACGTGATATTGAATAAAAAGTAACTTGTGAAACAAACAAAGAAAATAAAAAGTGCACAGCATCATGATGCTTTTAGTGAGGCTGAATGCAGAGACAACAAAGCTCACAAGCAGTTTTCCCAAACATCTAATACAATGAACATCTGTGTTAGTCAGACTGAGCAAAGCAATCATCTAACCATGAACCAACCAGAAACATAAAATACATAGAGTATCCTAGATTTAAATGAATCAACACAAACACACATTCTAAGAATGCATTATGACAATGTTTAGCAGTCTGTAAGTACTCTGGCATCAATGTAAAGTATGTTCTACCCAAACAGATGCTTCTGAGAATTTGACGATCAAAAGTGAAAATGTTCATGAGGAGAACAAATACCTGCCAGTTTTTAAACCAGGTAGATATTTGTTTAAAATTAAAGTAACAATGCAGGACATTTCAGTTCTCTGTCTACATTTAATTTTTATGTTTTCAGATTTTTTTTCTTACATTTTCTTTTATATTTCAATTTGGTTCTTTTTTAATCGTAAAAAATCTCTGAGCTTTTATATTTTATTTTCCTACTAATGTTTGTTGTATATCTTCAATGCTCTTGATGTCTAAAAAGTCTTTGTCTATCCCTCTGTAAAGAACAACAAATCACAGTATACATGAATGATGCTTATCCTTTGGCAAGTTATTATCTTTTATCCCTACAATAAACAAAGGATGTATGGATGCATCATGTTGTATTTTTCGATATGCAGATATTTAACTTAATATCAGCCATACTGGTATTTCTGGTCAAGAGCACATGCTCTGTACTTCACAAAAAGGACATGTTTCTTTCAGTGTTACAGTATATGTTTGCCAAAAACAGATGTGAAACAAGTAAAACAGCACTAAACTCCTGCAAAGATAAAACCCTTGATGTTTACATGTACCCATGCAGTGGTGAGAAGGTGAAATATTGTAAATTTGTGTAATTGGCCAATATTCCAGTAGATACATTGGCTGTATTTATCTGTAAAAATGTAAACATAACACAATACTGATACTTAATTTATAGGCAAATATCTGGCAATACCGATATCAAACAGGATCTTTCAAAACATGTATTGCTTCAGTTCATTGCCATTTATTCAATTAATCCAGACAACTAAAGGTTTGTATGTACTTTAACATTGACATTAAAATATCTGAGTTTCTTATAATCAACAATTTGTACGTAGAGAGATGATGTTGGAGTTTTTTGTCACGAGCACAAAGTCTTTACTTTGCAGAAACTGACCTGTTGCTTTCAATGTAACAATCTATTTTTGTAAGGAATGGTAGCAGAACCAATAATAACATTTAACTCTTAAAAATACGAAACTCTTGATTTTAAAATGTATCCATGTCGATATGATATGGTAAAGCAGCATGGTAGATTTGTGTATTTCTTGCTTGTCGTTATACATGTCGCAACACTTAGTAGTTTATAATGATGCATAAAAGTCAGGTGTATATTAAAAGATGTCGTGTCTACCCTTATGACAAAAGTAAAATTCAGTCTTGGTTAACAAACAGGTTATTTATGGCTCAACTTCGCCTGCTGCAGCACAGGCTGGAGTGGCTGTTAGCTTAACATGGCTACATTTGGCTCCGGACACTCAGAATAAAAGCTTTTTCTCACCCCTCCTGAGTTCAGAGCACCGCCTGACGCCACCGCAGGATCCGCCATCTCCTCTTATTCCTCCTCTCTTCGTTTTATTTCTCTATTTTCTATCTTCCCTCAGAATAATTCTAATTTTCAAACGTACGTCTTACTGCCGTTGATAAACAGTGTAAAGTCATGTCGTCACTTCCGTCGATCGAACGGAAGTGAGGATGAGCCCAATGTCCAAACCAAACTTCCTGCCGCCATCTTGTGTTGACATGCCGAACTGCAACCTCCTCACATATTGTTTTGTCGATAATGTTGTCCATAAACAAATAACCATACCGTCTTAACTACTCTTCTTTTCCAATGTGCCCGCATTATTTTCTGTTTTATTGGATCTGGAGAACTGAAATTTGTTTCCAAGATATCATCTAGCCTACATTTCAGATAATTGAAAATCTATAATTTGTAGATTTGTACATGACAGCAGAAGGCATTTCACAAATGAACATACACAATTAAAAGATAGACATTTGTAAAGCAAAATTTCAGAAAATGTAACCGAAGAAATCATGATCATTACTGATAATTAACTTTTATAACGAAACTAAGAGTAGGCATTATTTTCCTTTAAACTTCATCAGTAAAATTGTGTGGCAATTTAGAACAAAAGATCTCTGTACTTATACACTATACCAATCAGTTAGAGGGCATCCACTCAAAACATGTCTATTTCTTAACATTTTGTAATTTAATCTTGCACTAGAATAAAGATCTTCAACTACATAACTCAGTAGCACTCAACTGAGTGTCATTACATTTTGGGAAAAGTTAGTCATGTCACAAGGGAGACATGATTAGATTTTTGCATTGTTCCAGATCCAGATGTGAATCCAGGATTTGCTTACAGAGCATTGAGGGCAGTCTTCAACTTTTTTATTATTTTTTCTCACCAAAAATGTTGGAAATGTTTGACTGTTTTTGCTCTCTGAACACTTCTAGTTTGTGATACAAAATATCTGTTGTTTAAAACATTGGTCTTTCTCCGTCAATCAAGCATTTTTCCTAATTGTCATCTTCTGGAGTATGCTGCCTGATGAATAAGGGTGGCCCACAAGACACATTTTGATCCCCCTGGTGGGTCAGTCTCACAAGTTCTCTGAACATTTTGAGCACAACAACTTCATAAGCTATGAGATATAAAAAGAATTGAAACCACAGTTAAACAGTCTCAATGATGGGAACACTGGTGATCATGATTAGAAAAAAACACTCAAATACAGCTAAAATTTTATTGTGTTATCTAAAAAACATGTTGCTGCCCAGCAGCAAGAAAGTACTGTTCCCTGCAGTTTTCAAATGTGGTGACTTGTCTTTTTTTGACAGTTCATCAAATTTATTGTTCCATTTAGTCCAAAGTTAAGGATTTAAAGCAAGACACCAGCTCATCCTGGTGATTTAATTTATCACCATCATCAATGTCAATGCAAGAGTCATGCTGTCTACATGCACATCAAAAGAGGTTCTTTACGAGGCATGTAAACGATGAATTAAACTTCTATCCCCAAAGGTCATCAGATGTTTGGCCTTGTTATTCACCACTTCTGTCTCAGTCTCATCCACAACCTCAGGGTGCACCACAGTGGGATGTGGCTTCTTTTCTTCCTTCTGCATCAATATTTTTCTCACAGGCAGGTCCTCAATGTTCTCATCCTGCTCCATAAAAGACATAAACACTGTCTCCACAAGACCACTAACCGCTCCAAGCATCACCAGAATGAAGCCCATCATGTAGATCTGTAGAGTTTTCCAGCTTGGCCTGTGATTTAACATCTCTGTAGCGAATGGGATGACCGCACTGATGCTTTCCATGCTGTATTATCTGGATTGTCTATTGAGGGAAAACGACACACATCATACGCATTTGTTTTGTAAGAGAAAAATGAAAACTGTGCTCACCTAAAATGCTATATAATAGATACTTACATGGCCAAAGCAGATCCCAAACTCTGACCTTTTCCAGCTGTTGGTACAATCAGGCAGGAACAGGCAGATAAAGAAAGGCAGACTCTGACATTTAAATACAATTGGAGCTAGGTCAACTCCCACAGCAGTTACATGATGATTATTCATGAGGCTGGTGCAATCGCTTTTAGAGATTACAGCTTGTTTGGTTAAAGGGCAGGAGTTTCCAAGCTGTCCCTGTGGAACAAAAGCTGCATGAAAAATCATGAGGGATACAGTAGAGAGTGTAAGCTTTAGCATTTAGGTTTGTTGTATGAAGCTCATTTATATCTTTAGAAGAACCTCAATTAAATTTTTCATGCATGCATAATGTAGATAATTCATTCAGACATTTAAATATGTCACGTCTCTGAACACTGAACAACATGAGGTGATTTTTCTTGTGCTGCGTGGCTCCTTACCATAGACATTGATCCTCATCAGGAGAGCTTGATTGATGTCCAATCAGAGTGCAAGGAACCACAGAGTCTGTCCCATTTATTGGTTTGAGGACAAAGTTTGATTTATTGAGCCGAGGGAGAGATAAAGCAAATTGCAAAAATCTGTTAGAAGGAATTCTTTCAATCACGCAGCCCTGAGCTGCTCTGGCTCATGTTCAGCATCTGACCATGGAGCTGACAATGGAGCATGCTGCTTGTGTGTGTGTCTGTGTGTGTGTGTGTGTTCGCCTGCCTTTTGACCCCCTTCCCTCATTTTGGAAAGGAGGCAGTGAAGGTGTGTTGAGAAACGTGTCTGATCTTTGGCACAGAGTGAACTGTGTCATCAGTTAAGATGATATCTGGCTAATATCACACTAGTCTGCATACAAACATGAAACTGCAGTGTGCAGATGATGGTTTTTAGCTTTTAGAGGGTCATAGATGAAGGGATTGCAGTGTCATTGTTTTATATCTATTTATAATGTTGGTCTAAGATAACACTAAAAGGTTTGATAACCACTTCAAATGCAGATTCTTGAGCTTTGACTTTCTATTCATGCCAGAGATGGACAACTTGTGCCACCAAGAAGACCACATTTGTATTATACTCATTGCCAAAGGGCCAAATTGATGCAAATTAGACAATTCTTTGAACTTTTAACAATGATTAAAACGCATCAAAGGGACAGATATATTAGCCTTGCAGAGCAGACAGACCTGCCTGATTCTGAAATCATACATCTCCGGCTAGCCAGCCTCCATTGTCCAACGGTTACACTCGGCTTAATGCTTGACGGCCCAATCAGGGGAGAGAGGTGGGAGCAGTGGGAGCTGTGGGCTGACGACAACAGGAAGTGACTTAACGGGAAGTGAAGTCACTTCCTGTTGTACAAATAACGGATGCTAATGTCAGTTAGCTATCATGATTACTCATTTATACTTGGTGAAATATGCTCTCCTGATAAGTTTACTTCGTAGGAATTGTCTTTGACAAGGTTCATGTCACATATAAGTGTTAAATGTTACATCTTTGTGGTATAATTTAATGTGAAACGATAGTCTCAAGGTAGTTTTGCTATCGGCTAGCAGGCGTTAGTCGCTACGGCTAACAGCTAACAAGGGCAAACAACAGTTGTTAGTCTAACAACAGTTAGCCACTACGGCTAAGGGCCAACTGTTGTTTGCCCTTGTTAGCCGTTAGCCATAGCGACTAACGCCTGCTAGCCGATAGCAAAACTACCTTGAGACTATTGTTTCACATTAAATTATACCAGACAGATGTAACATTTAACACTTATATGTGACATGAACCTTGTCAAAGACAATTCCTACGAAGTAAACTTATGAGGAGAGCATATTTCACCAAGTACAACTGAGTAATCATGATAGCCAACCGTTGGCCCTTAGCCATAGTGGCTAACTGTTGTTAGACGCTACAGTTAAAGGCCAACTGTTGTTTGCCCTTGTCAGCCATTAGCTGTAGCATCTAACGACTAACCATTAGCTGTCACGTTTAGCCACTGCAAATGCTGCGTCATAGTGGCGCTGCTCGATATGGATTGGTCTGCAATGAGTGTGTTGAGCCAAATGATCATCCAATCACAAGCTGCTGTTGTATTTGAAGGTTCTGCCCCTGAAAACATTCCCGCAGGGCTCCTCCCCAGACAGATTAGTGAAATATTTTCAATATGGAACTGTCCATCTGGCATGTCAGGTTACAGATATATTGCTGTTGATGCAAAATCTCAGTGTGGTAAAAATGTGCACAAATATATATATATATATTTTTTTATGAAACTTAAGACAAAGGTTTGGGAATTAATCACCTTGTAGTTGGACATAATACTGCAACCTAAAGGGTATAAATGCATCCCAAATATCTGTCTACTGTAGTGGACACCATGCATGAAAGGGTTAAATTATGAAAAAGAATGATTTTAGACATTCTTTAATTCAATAAACATGTCCTACTGCAAAAATTCATTTTAAAGTAAATGTATATGTTGAAAATCCCACTGCCCCATCAAGCCGACCCTACTAGAGGACCAAATATAAATGATATTAGCATTATTTTCTCTCGACTATTTGAACATATATATATATTTTTTTATTATGTTCATAACTTTGTTGATATAGCTGAGTGATTTAATTAAGTGGTGCTGATTTCATTAACTCAAAAAATGTGTTAAAAGGGCATTTTTAAGCATAAAAAATATATATTTTTGTGGTTTATTGATCATCACTTACTCTCTTGAACAACCTTTACCCCCATTCTGAAGCCCAGGCCTCCCTCCATCTTTGCCGGTTATATTGCTATAATTACATTTCCCGTACAGCTCCTCTTTGTGAAACCTGGGTTGGATTCTGGGCAGACATGTTTACCTCTGCTGGGAAAGGTTGGGGCTGTTTGGAGACCTTTGCCCCAATTTTTTAACCTCCCTCTGCTTGAATGGAGAGTCTGTCTCTGCTACCGTGCAAGCCATGTTGTGGTTTTGGAGGGCGAGGAGGGTCTGCGGCGAGACTAGATCTGAAAACTCTTTCATCAGCAGTTCTGAGGGGAAGTTGAGGGATACAATGGATTTAATGGTAGGTGATGCTTTTGAGAAAAATATGAACAACACAATGATGATTGTTTTATTATTTTCAAAGAGGAAAATGAATAAAAACTCAAACTACCGCAGATTCTGTACAGGCTTTATTCATGAGTAAGCAGACACAGTGTGAGACTACATAAAGACCTGATGATCGCTTCAATAAAAAGCCACATAAAGATAAAGGAAAATGAGCCTTTACATCATAAAGCACATACAGAACACAGAAAAAAAACAGCTCTAACAGTGAACATCAATGAGACTTTATTTTTGTAAAGCTATACATGAGTTGGCAAGTTCAAGATATACTTGAGGCATTTACACTGTTGTTGATGAGGGAGCTTGAATAAATATTTAACTCATGTCTGTACAAATCTCTTTTATAATAGAAGCAATATTTTAGAAAAATAAATCATTTAACACAAAAATCTGATGAACACAAAAGACAAGAACAGACAATCAGAGTATTTGATGCGATAAGCATGCAGTTTGTTTGAATTGCTGCATTTAAAAAGCCAGCCAGAGAAATTATGATATTTAAAGATAATGTATCACAGATATTATATTTGGATACTAATGGGGATGTAATCTCTTCTTGAGCAGAAGCCAAGTGCTGATATTTAAAGCCTTTCCTTCACTAATACCAGGGTCTGTTGCCCCTTAAAGAAGCTGCACGCTCAGGTGGAGCCCAGCAGTAGACGAGATCTTCACTCCACCTTCTCATGGAGACGATCCGACCAAACTGTGTGAGCCTCCTCCTCCATCTGAAGCCCATCCTGTGTGCTTGAAGAGCGTGTCATGTTTAAATGTCTGTGTTTGTGCGTCTGAGTGCTTGTCAGGGAGCTTCATAGGCACTCTTTCCAAATAAAAAGTCCCGCTGACCGTGGTGGACCTCTCGGACCTGGTCCAGGTCCATCAGAGGATTAAACCACCCCCTCTCCTCTCTCAGTGTGTCGGGGACCTGCTGACAGAAAACAGCTTCAAGCTGAGTCAGCACTGCAACACTGACCTGCAGAGGGCAGAAACACGCAGAGGGTTAAACACAATCACTTAACTTGCATTAAATAGTAGAAAGACAAAAAAAAAAACATGCATCAAGATGGTTTGTGCCGTAACATGATAGTTCGGCAGGTGAAATGTAAGAGCATTTTACCCAAAAGTATTTAATTAAAGACTGGAACTCTGCTTTGAACTGGACAACATATATCCTGATACAACAGTTTGTACCACACCTCATGGAAAGTTATTATAATTTTTTCCATAATCTTAAAAGGAAGACACGGTCCCTAAATATGACAGTGTATAAGAAATGTCTTTAAACTACTGTCATGTTAAACAATATGTTTGATTTAAAGGGAACAATTTGCCAAACTTTTATAACTGCCATAATTTTGAATGTCATTCTTGTTCAGATAAATTATTTAGTAAATTTACCTTTTGCTTAAATGGTCTGAATTTCCAGACGTCCTAGGCAGACTTTAAATTGTTGCATATATTGCAAGTATACAATGTGCACTGTGTTCTCTTTACACTGTACTCTTCAGTAAATATGCCATTATGTAGTTGTTATGTACTATGTATTGAACTTATTAACAAATAAAAGCTGCAAAATTGGCCTTCAAGCATCACAGATTAAATCTTGTGTGAGTGAAAAGTGATGTTTAGCAGCTCTGAGATGAGAAAGGAGAAGCAAGTGAAATTAAGGAAAGGAATGCTCATAAAATAGGATTTTTTTTTTACCTAAAAGTGTATTGGCCCAATCTGTTTTGCATATGAGGAGTGGATTTCTCAACAGAACTTTGGCTACCATGAAAATGATTGTCTGATGAAAGCAAATGTACAAATCAACAAGTGTATATTCAAATATTGCATCAAATTATATTACTTGGCAAATACATGAACAACTTGTTCTGTAGTTTTTGTATCAATTTTCAGTGAAAAAAATTAGTATATCAGTATTTTGTAGATTTTTTTTTTTAAATTCATATAACAAAATATACACACTCCTTTCAGATACGTGTATCAGTTTCTCTTTACAGAATAAATACAGCCCCAAATGCTGTGATAGTAGTTGTGAAACAAACATTGGGGAATGTTACCCATGGTGCAGTTCCACAAAAAAATCAAAAGGGGTATCAGCAGAATCTGGTTTTATGGATTTTTTTAGACCCACAAAGACCTGCAATTTTTGGCTCCAGTTGCAGGATCCTTAAACCTTGCCTACTCTGTTTTGGTTTTCACAAAGAAAAAAAAAAACAATTCTGTAAGAGAAGTAGTCCACTTCCAAAATGTATGTGTATCCTGATACATACCACATTGTGGCCCCTGTATCAGGAAACATATAATACTGTGAGGTTCCTAAAGTGTTGTGAGTATGTTTTAAATTTGAATATTTTTTGTTTAGTTTCCTTGCCGTTGTTGCTGCATTGTGATGGAAATGCTGTATTGACAATGATGTCACTGGCTGGAGCCAAGAAGGTCCAAAATCAACGATATTATGCCAGTGACTGCAATACATGGTCCACTATATTCAAATGACTGTGGAGGGAGAAGTGAAACTAATAAGGAGGAATACTCTTAATAATCTCAAAAATATTTTTGTTGAAGAAAGTTAAATTTACTCAATCATAATTTTGAAGAATATTTTTTTGCTTTGGTATTGAGGATTTTTACGTGCAAGTATTTACTCCAACGTTGCCCTTTATAATTGTTTATCATGAATGTACTTCCATTTGCATTCCTGTGCTGTATTTTGAAAAGTTTTTGCAACTTTGATGACATTAGTGTTAACAGACCTAAAGGTGAAAAATCTGATCAGTTACAGGAGAACCATGGTGTTGGTTACTCCCTGGGGAAAGTGATATTATTTTTTTGAGGCATGTGTCAATTTGAGAGCAGTTTTTCACTTGCTGAATGCTCATGTGATCTAAATTAGAATAAATCCAGTTTACTAAGCTGCATAATGACATGTTGCTGCTTCTCTTGAACTTACCAAGTAAAATGTTTTAATAGCACGTAAACTTCATGCAGCCTTCACATGACTGAGCAAACTCCGGTCTGCAAAGTCTTTTCATTACGGTTCTTTCCATACCTGCAAGAAAACAAAAAAAACCCAATTTAATCCCACAGTTTCCCTAATTTATAATGTATATCTATAAAAGCAGCTGATGTACCGACCCGTTGAGGTTGGCGGGCTCTGAGTGGTAAACATGTTTGCCCTGCTCGGCGATGGTTGGGGCGTGATGGTGCACGACGTGACTCTGCGTGGTCTTCAGCGTGTGGTAATGACTCTTTGGTTCAATGCTGGTCACAGGTAGAGTCATGTGGTCGTTCATGTTTGACTTCCTGCTGACCTCTGTCGATTTGGGGTCAAGTTTGTCTGGATCGAGGCGCTTGCGGGTCTTGTCAGGGGAGGACAAGTCGACGACCTTGATGTCGGGAATGCTGGCCTGCCTCAGAGCCAGCTCGGAGTGAGCCAGCTGGAGCTTCTTCATGTGGTTGATGGCCACGGCGGCATTGTAGGCTTGCTGTAAAGGGAACACAAAAAGGTTCAAGAAGGTTCCAGAGACTTCTGGTTTATATTTTCTTCCAGGTCTAGCTTGTTTACTTCCATCTTTGGGACTGAATTAAATTTAAAAAACTTAATCATGTCAATAAACAACATGGAGATGTTTGGGTCAAATAAAGATCTCCAAACTATTATGTATTTTTCATAAAAGTCAAACTTTTAAATGCAATTGCAGCTAAACACAAGAGGTGTTAAATTTGAAGTTTAAACAGCCCATACTTTGCTGTAAGAAATATAGATGGTATCTATTTATTTTTGATGACTGCTAGAACAGAGGCCCCAACCCACTAGAATGTAAATCATATGTTGGAGAGGAAAAACAAAACAAAAAATAATTCAACTAGAAAGCAGCTGTTGAGCAAAAACAATCATTTGCTAATGGTGGTTATCTTGGTCACCACCAAAACATTATTTTAAAGCTTGGCCATTACAATCTGTCCAGTAGTTTTTGCATGATCTTGCTATCAAACAAACAAACAAACATGCACCAGCTTAAACATAATATCATTGGCAGAGGTAATGATCCTTTTTTTTAATTAATGAGACTGAAGGTTGTTTCATTTTGACATGATGACTGAGTCTTCACACAGCCTTTGAGTAGCCGTTTTTCAGGCATGTTCCTCCATGTTCAAGGGGTGTAGTGTTTCAATTAGCTACCGTGTCAACTGATGGCTCTCAGTCGACTGAGCTCCCCATTGTCACTGTTAATCAGCCGATAAAAACAGAGTGTCCTCATGAATGTCTCTTTACAAGGTTCAGAAACAAGTCCACACCTCCATGTGATCAGGCATTTTGGTGTATAATATGTGTGATTGTTGGTCATCATTGTCCTCCCCATCCAAAGGCTGGTGTGTGATGTAAACTTAATAAAACTGCACAATGTCATTCATGGATTAAGATACTGGACAAAATATATTATATTTTAAGCGATTTGAGAACAAAATATTTTATTGTCTGATATTTTATTCCATTTTTACTATTTGCTTATATATTTTGATATAGTTCTTATCTTTTTACATTGAATTTAGGTTTAATTTTAATCTTTTAACATACTTTTATTTGTTTTAAATATATTTTTAGTGTCTTATTTAAGATGTCTCTTAGTTTTATTCTTTATTCTTTATTCTCTTAGATGTTTCTTAGTTTTATTGCTTTGCTTTTTCTTGAATCTGTTGTTATAAATTTTATCATTTTAATTGAGCGTATGTGGTGTGCATTAGTCCCCAAATCCTCTTGACACTCTACCAACTATTCATTACAATTACAGTGGCATACTACTTAGTAGATGGACCTCTGCTGAGTGTTTATTTGCTAAGTGGCTAAATGAAAGTTATTGTCTTTATTTATGTATGTGTGTGTGTGTGTGTGCACATATGCACATATGTGTGTGTGTATGTATTTAAATATGGATGTATAAATACTGTATGTGTATGTATGTGTATTTATGTATGTGTATATGTATATATACATCCTTTGTCAATCTTTTGTCTTGATGTAAAGTGCTTTGAGCTGCAATTGAATTTGTATATGAACTGTGCTATATAAATAAACTTTGATTGATTGACAATATGAAATGTAGTTACTGTCATTAAAAAGTCCCCATTCACATGTAAGTTTCTGTTTAACCTTGTTTTATTTGAGCATGTATGTGGATGTGTATGTGTAGGTGGAATATATGTAGATATATGTATGTGTAATATGTATAGGCAGTAGTTTGTTTCCTTACCATAGAACTCTGGTGAACCATGGACTGAAGAGCTTCCCATGTTCGACTGTATATAGTTAACTATGCCTTATTGTTTGGAAAATATATAAAAATACTTGGTAGGGCAACATTTGGATAATTGAAGAGTGTCTCAAAAAGTGTTGTATGACTTTAATAGCTGTAACTGTGAGACAATATGTAAGATTGTATCTGCCATTTTGGGTCATTTTTGTGCATCATTTTCTCTATAATATGTGTGATTGTTGGTCATCATCATTGCCCTCCCCCTCCAAAAGCTGGTATGTGACTACACTGCACTTAATAAAACTGCACAATGTCACATAAAGGTTGGGGGTTACTGTGCTGGACTATATTTACAATCAGTTAATCTAGAAAAACTTTACAGATTTAAAAAAAACGAGTCCCCCGATCCACCTGTACTCTGGTTCTACCTCTGTTGCCTCTCTTGGTGATTGGTCAGTTCAAGGTTTCTTGACGCCATGTTATCAACAACTCTGCATCCATTCTAAAGTCTCTGCTCTGCATTAGGCTTGCCATCCTGGCCCAATAGACTTTGGGAGAATTTAAGCATATACAGTATATAGTGTTACGGAAAATGAGAACCTGTTACCAACATTGCATAAAGGAGAGCCAAGTGGAGCCATTGTCCCAAATGGAAACCATAAAAATCATTAGAAGACAGTCTGTACAATTTGGAGAGCACGATTTGAAAATTGTCATCATATGTGATGTTTAGATAACCTCCTTCATGAAGAGTAAGTACTTAAATTGATGCTTAAAGCAGCAAACTCCCGACTTATAATGGGGTCAATTTTGCTCTTACAAATCAAGCCCCCTGTCTTTCCCCTACGGTAACGTCAGCCCTCAGTGGCCTTGATTACAAAACAATACCTAACTAAAGTGTCCTTAATCAGGAAGCATTACGGTACACACCAGATTAATCTCCTATAAACTGCAGCTCCTTGATGAGATTAGTGCATCAAAAAGCCAAGAAATCACAGGGCACTGACCTTCCACTTGGACTTGGCGAAGTTCTTTTGGATCTGGACACTGACTGAGTAGTAGATGTCCTGGCTCCGCGCCGTCTTCCCGATTATCCTGGAAAACAGGTGACGAAACGGAACGGTTACATGACTTACCAGGTGTCTGCTAATCCTGACCTGACTTCTTACTTCTCTGAGTCGTACCGTTTTTTTGTGAATGAGTTTTACGATACGCTCAGTAGATCTCAGGTTAATATTGGTACTAATTCACAGTTAGGTATTCTCAAGTGGTTGGGCAACAGCTGGTTGGGATGATAAAAATAAATTTAACTTATTTAAGCAAATTAGGATGATACAGTTAGTGTTAGAAATAGAGTTTCAGTACAGAACATTACGTTGACCTGCTACATGGAGAAAAAGCAACTATTAGTTTCAGCTTGTCTGGCTAGGCCTTTGATTTCAGAGTGACCAGAAAATTCAAAGAAATGTGTAGAGGAGCTACAGTCCATCATTTAAACAGCTTTCATCAAAACAAGCAATGACTTTAGAGCAGCTTGCACATGGAAAACATGCAAAAAAATAAATTTATAGTTGTGCACAACAAAATTGAAAACCTCATTGAATCACAGTTGAAACTACCCATATGCATAACCTCTAAATTAGGGATCATCAACCACATTTGTACAAGGGACAGTTTTTTTTCTTGGCATATGCTATGGGGCCCAGAAAACAGTGATAGTAATTACAAACCAATTAAAATGAAGTTATGGTACACTTACAATATTACTTATCAGCCCCATTCACCAGTCCTGAAGCCCAAACATGGGGTCTCAAGTAGTTTTGGGTATTAATAGACAAATCATTAGGGCCAAAAAGAGAGAAAAACGGAGAAGAAAAGAAAATTAAAAGCTGAACTTGTTTTAAAATCTGAGAAAAAAGTCCAAATTCTGAGATTAAATTTAGAATTATAAGAAAAAAAGTGAAAAAAAGGAAATTATAAAGTCATATGTTATTTGAGAATTCAAAGTTTAATTCAAGAATTCAAATTTTTTTCTTAAAAATCTTAATTTTTTTCAGTCATTACAAAGTTTGATCCTTAAATAGAGCCCCTGGCTGCCAGTTGGTGATCACTGCTCTAAATGTTTGTAGCATTACAAGATCCCCAAAATCACTTAAACCCTGCCTAAAGTATTTAAAAAAAATCAGTAAATCAGCCACTGCAAACTGTTTGTACAGTTGCTGAAACTGTTTTATGTTTGTTACAGATCAGTCACATGTCATTTAATGCATTTAAAGGCTATTATTACACGGACAGGCCCAACCAACAACTTTTAAAGCACTTATGTAACTTGTGAGATTGAAAAGTTAATGGAAGGCTAAATAGAAACTACAGCTTTGTTGACTCATTGCTTTTACCCCGGTTTTAAGGGTTTATGAACATGGGAAAATAAGGCAGTTTCACACATTATTACTAATAACTAAGATAAGTATGTCAGAAATGGTTTGGTAGAGGTTTGCGCACTGTGAGTACTTCTCCTGTTAGATGAAAAAACTCATTAAAAAACCACACAGACTATGAGACAATGGGACCAGAGAGGCTACATGCTTATTATTCTCTGTTTGGGACACTTTACTGCAGGACTGTGATGTTTCCTCCTTAACAAACTAGTTTACGGCTATTGAGGAAAAAACACTATTTGCTTTCAAACCTGCTGTGATCGACTCACCAGGGATGCCTCAGTGCTTGGTCAGTCGAGTATCTCATGCTTGGATTCTTCTGCATCATGTTACGGATGAAGTCTTTGGCTGATGAGACAACACAAGACGTGAATTAGGGGGATAACTGAGCATAAATAAAGCAGCTGCTGCAGATAAAATGTCTGTACCAACATGCTGTGAGTAATTACCAGATTCAGAGATGCTATCCCAGAATGGAGAGTCAAACTCATACTGAGCCTTCATGATCTTGGAGAAGAGTCTGGTCTCACTTTCTTCATAAAAAGGAGGGTAGCCACAGAGTCTGAAACATAAAGGATTGTTAGAAAAGGGTGCATGCATCTGGTGCTTCTGGCTGCAGTGTGTAAGCTGCCCATTAGGGGGCGCTCAGTCTCAGTCTCTGCATTTAAGTTCTGTATATAGGGAACTGTGCCGTGCTTTACATTTACAGGACCAGAGGACTTTTAATCTGAAAATCCAGGCACTAAATTAGGAAATCTTAGAGCCTGATCTAAAAATTAACAGATTCAGTCTCATGAAGTGTTGCCTCTTTTATTTCTTATTCTGAGTTTCCTGATTTGTTAAAAATTCATCATTATTTGCCACTTACAGGATGTATGTGATCACTCCAATAGACCAGCAGTCCACGGCCTTGCTGTAGGGTTTCTGAGCCAACACTTCAGGTGCTGGAAAACAAAACCAGGCATATATGAGTTAAGTCTGTTTGCAGAGAAACAACAGAACATGATAAATATTTCATAAAGCATGAGCTGTGCCACAGTCGCACCCCTCTGTGGCTCATATTCCTCCAGCTCGGTCAGTGCTAATTAATAATTCAGCACGCAGACTCTTGACCTTCTTACCTACATAACCCGGGGTGCCACAAGCTGTCGACATGATGCCGTTATCCACCATCTTTGACAGGCCGAAGTCACTGATCATGATTTTTGAGGTCTCATCTTGGCTGAAGTACAAAATGTTCTCGGGCTGCAGAGAAAAAAAAACAGAGAGGGGAGATGTTGAGACGCTGATGGTCTTTGAGAAGAGTTATTTTATATGTTGTGATACAAGTTCTTAGAAATAACTTGTGAAACCACAGTGGAAAGTGGATGCTCTTCCGCTCAAAGTAAAAGTCAATACAGTGTTAATTTTGTTGACTAAGTGTTTTTGTCATAGTTTTTGTCAACAACTATTTTCCACCAACAAAAACTAGACAGTAACTAATAAAAACAAGTGCACATGAACAAAATCTAAAACTAAAATAACTAACATTTTAGTCAACAAAAACTAGACTCAAATATCTGACAGAGACTCAGGCCTCATCCACCAGAAGCCAAACCGAGGTCTAAACGCATACATTTTTTGCCGAATCTGCGTATCATCCATACGAAGACGGCGTTTTGGGGGTCTGTAAACGATCATTTTTGAAACCAGGTTCCAGAGTGGAAAGATTTTGAAATGCCGTATATGCAGCTCCATGATTACTGGCTCTCCGCAAGTTTTCAGATACGCTTACGTCATAGTTTCATATCTTCATTGACACGCATGCGGCACAAACGGCAACGACAATGGCGGCGTACGTGAAGCATATGTGTTGATGAAGCTAGTGACCCTACTATCCCTGTTGCAGCAAAATCTCCTTCTTCTCATTCACCACCAAGTTGAACAAACAATTATCGAGGACACATTACGGCACTTTATGATCACTTTATCACAATCTCTGTTTACAACTTTTGACGCAAGTGCGCATGCCCACTGTTTTTTCGTCTGTTTCCGCTTGTTTCCGTCATATCGTTACAGCGCCCCGAGAGGTCTGGCATGTGTTTTACAGCGTTTTGATACGCATCGGGTGCATTCATATAGACACACATTTTCTGAGACGCCTTCGTCTTTATGACTATCGTTTTGGAAACTGCTAAGCGTTTTGTCTTCATGTGGATGGGGTGTTAATCCAATCAGACCTGATTTGGTCATATAGAAAGTAGAGACAAGTTGGGAATATATCCAATCACAGCTGCCTTAGCTTGGTGGTGGTGGGATAAATTGCGGAGCGATCCATCAGAGCTGCTCTCTTTATGAACTGATATATTCATGTAGAGCAGGTTCACTGTTTGTTGTCAGTTCTGGTATTGTAACTAAGATTGTAACTAAGATGATGTACCAGGTAGCAGAAATGAAAGATTGCATCGGGCCGAGTTTTCATTAACTTTGCTAAAGTGAGCTCAAACCTTCAAGCGCTTAGCCCTCACCGACATGCTTGAGCCGGACGGCGGTAGAGTCATAACTACATGACAGGTGAAGAGACGTTCAAGTACCTATAACAGTACAGTTTTTTCAGATTCTTAACGGTATTCAGGTATTGACCCAATTAGGGACCAGTACGTTAAAGTATCGGTCCGCGGTATAGATCCCTACTTATAACTGTTATCACTATACAGTCGGTCTAACCTTGATTTTTGTAACCAAACAGACATAGTCAGGCTTTTATTTGAGTTTATGTTGATCCTCTACAGCAGTATTATGGTGAAAACAGTAACAGCTACATTAGAAATCAATTTAATTCTGACTATAAGGGTTTCTTTTTTGGTGGGAACATCATTTTTGTCCCTCTTTTTACAGTAACAGTTACGTTTGTGTTTGTAATGGAACAAAATTGTTTGTGTAATTTCTGTAACTTATTGAGTTTATATTGATGACAGAATGTGGATCAGATCCCTCCTGGGTTTGGGGGCACAACAAGCCCAAATAAGCAACTGTACTTTTAAAACAAGCCCAAAATAATCTAAATAAAGCATCTTTTCAAAAAAGGAGGTGAAATTTACTTATCGGAAGCAGACCTGGCAACTATGCCACTGATCCAAAGTCACCCTCATACCAAAGTCGTCTCTATCAAAAATTTTAGAACTTCAGTCTTGTGCCAAAGTAGCAGTGATGCTTCAGGCTCCATGACTCTGTGATTCTTTCATGTTTTATCAGTGTCTCACCTTCAGGTCTCGGTGTACGATGCCGTTTTGGTGCAGGTAGCCGACAGCCTGAAGGACCTGCTGGATCACAGAGCTGGCATCTTTCTCCGAGTACATCCCCCGATCCAGAATACGGTCAAAGAGCTCGCCACCTGAAACACTAGGAAAGAGAAAGCAGCACATTAAAAATGTGTTGTCAAATTAGTTCCATCTACATAACAATTAAAAAAAAACACTTACAGCTGCATGACGAGGTAGTAATGAGAGCGGCTCTCATAGAAATCCTCCATCCCCACCACGTTCTCGTGCTTGATTCTGTTCAGGAGAATAACAGAGGCCTTCATTATCAAACTGCGTCTGCTTTCAATCTCAACAAAATCCAGGATCAGACGGCTAATTACAGTGAGAAATCAGATCTGCAGTCTCATAAACGTTAATCACCTCCTCAGCACGGCGATCTCGTTCTCCAGGTTCAGGTCCCTCTTCTGTTTCTTCTTCACACACTTCATGGCGAACATTTTCCCCGTCTTCTTCTCCCTCACCATGTACACCTCTGAGAAGGCCCCCCTGCACATGAACACACAAACACAGAAGAGTTAATGATGATGCTGCTGCAGATCGATCTGGGACCTTACATCGTGCAGTTACAATGAGTTTCCCTTTTTGGATTGATTTGGGGATTGTTAATGCAATTAGGGAATGTTTACAGAGCAGAGCAGAGCCAGTTTGATGAGTTTGTTTTCCGTTTCTTCTCAACGCTTGAGGGAATGATTATGCTAACTAATGTTCCTCTAAGTCTTGCATGATTCAGCTTTTTAAGTGGGTGAGTTATGATCTATTTGCAGATTTGCAGAGGCCTCTGACGACTACGGTGAGACACTGACCCACTTTAGGAGCCAAAGAAGCAGACATTAGAGCACAGCACTGGGAATCCATAGCAAAATGATAAAAAGGGGCGTGGTCAGAGAAGGATTTTCAGTCTGGGGGGGATGAGGAGTAACAGGAAGACAGATGATGGGAAGGTAGCCATATATTTTTATTTTTATTAATTTTTATTTAATTATATTCTGTTTTTGTTTTAGACCTTTTATATGTATATTATATCCTTTATAATCTGTGATACTAAACAGCTACTGAATCCCAATTTCCCAAGTTTTTCCAAGAGATTAATAAAGCATTATGTAATAGTGTTGTGTTACCCGAGACCGGTCTTGAGACCACATTTAAAGGTCTTGGTCTTGTCTCAGACCCTAGAGCAAGGGTGGGCAAGTGGCGGCCCGAGGGCTAAGTGCGGCCCTCAACATCACTAAATGTGGCCCGCCATTCATTCCCGAAAACCAGCAGCTGTAAACATGAAGAAAACTAACATATCCAAGAGAAATAACTCTATATAATCTTATGTAAGCTATTTACAACCTTACTTTACTATTATAGTGTCTCTAAATCTCTTTAATGAAGCCATTAACATTATATCAAGTATTACTCAATACTATATTTAAAATGGCAGTAGCAAAATATTTGAGCTCTAAAAACTTGAAAAACACATCTTTTTATTGATTTGAAAACAGCTTCATTGGCTTTAATTCCATGTATATGAGCTAAATTAGCTTGAATTCTATGCCAGCTTGATTATGCAAAATAACTTGTATTTGTGTAATATATGAATATTGCTTGCTAATTTTATGACGAATTTATATTCTTATATGTTATTTATCCAACATTCTGAGAGTTTCTGAAAATTTGTAACAATGTGGCCCTCAATCTGGGAAAAATGGTTTTATGAGGCCCTCTTGATAATTAAAGTTGCCCACCCCTGATCTAGAGCATTTTTACTCGGTCTTGCCTCATCTCGGACTGGTCTGACTTGGGATTTACCATCAAGACCAAGGCAATCAAGACCAGCACTGATCTCCTGTTCTTGAACTTGATTAATATAAATAAGGAGGAGCACTTAGTGAAACAACAAAAAGCTCTAATTCATGTGTTATTTCCCCCTGTGATGACTACAACCTTCCCGGTGTTGCAAATGAAGGACACCCCCCTTAACTGTTCAACCTTGTCATGGTTTTCAAAACTGATTTGGTCTCTTGGTCTTGTCCCAGTCTTGGTCTCAACTCCCAAAAGTCTTGGTCTTGTCTTGGTCTTGGTGCATTCTGGTCTCGGGCAGGTCTTGGTCTCGGATAGTGTCGTCTTGAGCACAATGCAACTATGTAATCTAATCCAATCTTATATAGGCTACCCAAAACAGCCTGTTCTGAGCAGGGATAAAACAGAGGGGTTTGAAGGCACGCCAAAATAAAATATTAGAGTGGATTTTTAAGGCATGAAGCTTCAAAGCATATGATTTAAGGACATCTCGGACACAAGACAGTTGTTGAAAATTAATAAAATGTGGGATGTGAAGGGTTATGCTGCATTAAGACGAATGCAAATGGCAAGGCAAGTTTATTTGTAGAGCACAATTTTTACAAAAGGCAATTCAAAGTGTTTTACAGAACTAGAAAAATGCATAAAATCCCAATACAAAATAAAAACAAAAATAATTACTATAAAATGTACTTAAAAAAGAAGAAGAGTGCACATAAGATCCTTTCAGTCATATGCACGCTAGAGCTGGGCAAAAAATTAATTAAATCGATTAATTCGAATTATTTTCGGCAGAAGATTTAAAAAATTAAAAATCAAGATTTTTTTTTCTTGCTTTAGTCCACTTGTAAGTACTTGCAATTTTTGAAAAAAAAACTACAATTGTCATGATGGTCGGCCTTGTAGGGTTTGCACAAGCACTTCTATAGGCTTGTATTTGTTATTTAAGTAGACTAAATATTGATCAGAGTGTTTCATGCTATTACTGTAAAAATACCTCAGGCTTTTAGTGTTTATGTAGACAAACCTGCCTACGTTTATACTACATAATTTACCTTTTATGACCCAGACTTTGATTTTAAGAGGGAAACATTTAGACAACATAACGGAAAAACTTGATTTGTTTCATTTTTATGTCACTGGAAGTTTTGTTTCTTTTAGGGAGGGAAAAATCGATTAAAAGCGTAAATGGAGTGTTGTGGAAAAAATTGGGGATTTCATTTCTAGGCCATATCGCCCAGCCCTAATGCGCAGTTAAACAGAGCTGTTCGAGCTTAGATTTGAACATTGTCAGAGTAGAGGCCTGTCTCACATCTTCAGAAAGACTGTTCCAGATTTTAGCCGCATTAAACTGGAGCCCTGATCCCCCATGTTTAGTCCTGACCCTAGGCATGAGTAAAAGTGACATTTAACAAAGAATATATCTGTAATAACAGCTGGTTTCCCAGTCTGTGGGACTGTAGTGAATGATGTCATTTCTTGTTTGAATTAAAATGCTCCAATTTGAATGATCATTAATTTCATTGATTTGATGGTTTGCCTTTATCTACTGGGACCACACACTAATTGAGACATCCAAACTTCCTGGAAAGCTCTAGATTTAAACAAACCCACGTCATAAATAGAAATATCAAGGGGTTCAATTAAGACCTGTTTAAGATCTCTGTGGCTTAACTGTTCACATGCTATCTTCAGCTCTGTCTGGGAATAGTTGTTCCTCTCGGTGGATTAGATCCTTTATCCCTGACGCAACGGAAAAGAGCGGCGGGCTGAGGGCTCTGCGGGCGCAAAGGTCAGGGACTGAGCATGTGCAGAGGGAATAATAATCTGCTGCCTGCAGGACAGAGCAGGTCACAGACGGACAGGGTCAAGGTCTGTGTGCAGACATGGGTCAACGCTGCCCTGCACTTTGTCTTACAGGTTATGACACTGACCCTGAAGGATGAGGAACATAGGGTTAATGCGGTGGTTCTCAAGTGGTGGGTCAGGACCTCAAAGTGGTCTTGGGAGCTGCTTTTACTGAGTTGGGAAAGGGCGAGTAAAGTCTGGTAAAGTTTGTTTTTGAAGCACATTTAGAAAAGATTTAACTGAGCAAAGATCAGGTAAAATCAAGCAACTAAAAAAGACAGACGTCTTAATTTTGAATGAAACAAACAAGAAAAATTGTTGAAAAAATTCTTTTATGTGTGGATATTTACTTCAGTCCCCTCATTAGGTGCTCACATGTAATTGCTTGATAGCTCGTCAACCAATCACACGGCAGAGACTCAATGCATTTTGGCGAGTAGACATGGTAAAGACGACCAGCTGAAGTCCAAACCAAGCATCAGAATAAAGAAGAAGTGTGTCTGAACGGGGCATGATTGTCGGTGCCATACATCGTATTTATTAAATGTGTGTTAACAGAATGGTCAGAAAGAGGGATAATATCCAAAAACTCAAATGCAGTTAAAGATTTCTGAGGCCCTGAGTTTTGGATTGGTCCTTCTTTCATTTAAGAAATCCCTCTTATCATTATTATTTGGATTGTTGTAAGTGTAATTACTCACCATAACTGCCTGAAAGCATCAAATGAATTTTGTTGCTCTGTTTCTCAACAGAGGCTTCTCTTGCTAAACCAATAGAAGTCTTTATTTTTGTTCCTGGCTGTTCCCGGCGGTTTGAATTAATCAACTATTATGCTGCTTTGCAATAAATGGTGTTATTAAGATGTACCAAGCTTCCAAATCATAGACCATAGCTTTAATGCAGTTCTCAAGGTAAAGCTTGCCTTAGCAAGGTGCACCTACTAAAAAGGCTATTTATTTGAAATGCATTAAGCTATGTAATTATTCTGCTGAGTAAGGTCTTTGGTAGAATACTATGTTGAAATTTTCATAAACAGTCACAACTTGTGTGTTTGAGTCAACATGATCAGTTAAAGGTGCGATGAGGAGAATCCATTTCCGGTGACATAAAGACTCTGCTACCCATGAGCACGAGCGGCGACTGTCGTAAAGACGTGACCCAAGCCAAAGCGTGTGTTTGTTGTGATGCTAATGAATGCAGCTCGACCTTCCTCAGAACTCTGCATTGCTTTACAGCTTCTTTTTTCATCAACTTACAGGATGCAAAGCGACGAGGTAATGTATCTCTTTCTAGTTACATAGATGTAGTTTTTGATGTGTGACAACAAGCAATTTTTGGAAAACTTAGTACTGTAGTTTTGTAGCTGGCTATATATTGCTACTTACAGCCCGGTGCTCTAAGATGTGGCTGAATATAAATTTGCTCCAGTTTTAATTGTCTTGTTCCCAAAGTTGAGTATCCAGGCCAGTCCAGCCCGGTCCGACCCAACCACAAAGCTAAGGAATAGCATTTACAGATAACCTATTTAGATGCTATAAAACTCATCTTAAAGTGTGTATTGCGATCAGGCATATATCTAAAAGTGAGACTTTTTTGTAAAACTCCTCATAGCATCTTTAAAGTTTTCCAGAAATTTGGATCAAAATTTCTCATTAAGGACAAAAGGGTGGGTCATGAGCCTCTGCTTTTATGAGAGCCACACTTATGACAGAATATTAAACAGATATTTCTTCTCTTTTTGACACTGATATTACAAACCCCTTCACACTCTGCCTCATAAAATCCTCCCTTAACGCTCGATGAGGGAGGCAGGCAGGAACAACCAGCCCCCACAGCATCACCACATCCCATCGCTCAGCTGATTTCTCCGTGGTTACCAGAGCTCATTTCCTTCTGACGATCTCCTCCAGCTTATTGTGGCTCTCCAGAGAAATCATCAATCAGGCTCTGAAACGTGAACACCATCAGCGGCAGATGGGTTTTAGCATCAGGCAGTGAAGAGCCCATCACTGACGCACTGACTCGAGCGAGGGAGTTTCTGATGAAATTGCGGTGTGATTTGAAGCATTCTGGGAGGAACGTTTGAGCCCCGAAGAGGCTGATTGTTGTCCTGATTGCTTAGAAACCATCAGGATGTTTGTTTGTACTGAGGAGAGGCCCGCTGAGAAAGCTGATATTAGTGGTTTCCATGCAATCTGCTCTCCCGTATGGATTGACCTCCTTTAATTGAAGATTGAAAAGGGAAACCTCGACGGTGCACGAGTTAAATAACTGAGCTGATGTTCTCAAAAGCAACTGCAGTAAAATGTTGTCACTAAAAGACAAACAGAAGCTGTCTCACACTGAAATTTTATTCTGATGATTTTCTAATGTTCCTCATACACAGAGGCTCAGATCTTTACTGCATCTCTTCCTCAGCTCTCTTGCTCAAAATTAACCAACTGAAGGCTGGAAAGACCCAAAGATAATCTAAACTATGGTTTACACCATAGATATTTCTCTAATGTGGAAGATGGTTTTATCAGGTACTTGATAGTCAGTGAAGTGGCTAAAAGGGCTTCCAGCAGCTTTGTAACTTTAAAGGTGCTATGAGGAGAATCTGTTTCCGAAGACATTAAGACTCTGCTACCCATGAGCACGCACGGCGATTGTCATATTACTGCGTTCCAGTAACCTCGGAACTGGGAGTGACATCATCTCCGACTTATCGGTGTTCCAGTTGAAGTCAGAAAAAAACATGCCAATCTACCAGGCTATTGTTAGCTGTTGTTAGCACGCCCTGCGTTGTTGTTCACAAATATCACATGAAGAATGTGATTATCACTATGGCAGCATTTTTGTAAATATAAGTCTATCAATACTATGTATACAGCTGATCTAGAGCGACACACCCCAGTCAGAAGTGCAAATAAATTGATTATTACAGGAGCTAAATAACTGTTCACACTGGGGGCATCCATCTTCCATTGTCAACTCAGGGGTGACGAGGTTTCACCGAGTTCCCAGTGGGAAATTCCGACTTCAGAGAACGTTCCAGCTGCAGTTTCCTACCCGGAACTCAGAAATTCCTACTTCTGACTACAACTGGAACGCACCAAAAGACGTGACCCAAGCCAAAGCGTGTGTTTGTTGTGATGCTAATGAATGCAGCTCGGACCTTCCTCAGAACTCTGCATTGCTTTACAACTTCTTTTTTTAACAACTTACAGGATGCAAAGCGACGAGGTAATGTATCTCTTTCTAGTTACATAGCGGTAGTTTTTGATGTGTGACGACAAGCAAGTTTATATCGCTACTTACAGCCCGGTACTCTAAGACGTGTCCGAATAATATTTAAAAAAAAGGGAAAAAAGTGCTTTAAATTTTTTCTAAATCCTATATCAGACCCTCCCTTTCATGGAAAACACACAATTTGGCAGAACAGCTGTACCCCTTACCAGCAGAGGACCCTATTGGTGGTCTCAGGATGTTCTTCTTAAAGGTACAGCGCTGCTGGGAGCCCTTTTAGCCATTTCGCTGACTGTTGTCAAGCTAAGCACCTAATATAACTTTTCTTAAAAATATGGAGGTATCCCTTTAAAGTAAACTGTAGCTGCGCCATAGTGCCACGTTCTGTCTTGAGCATTTATTTTTGTATCTACTCAAAGCACTTTGTAAACTTTTATTCATGTGGCATCTTTTAAAAACAAAGTGAAATTTTTCTTCTACTCCAGCAGCGGCACATTCTGCACTCAGCAGGGATCATCAACCACATTTTTTTTCTTGGCGTATATTATGGGGGCCAGAAAACAGTGATAATAATTACAAAACAATCAAAATAAAACATTTTGGTCCACTTACGATATTATTTGTTATAAGCCTCATTCACCAATCCTGAAGCACAAATAGTTCTCAAATAGTTTAGGGTATTTAGAGACAAAATCTATCATTAAAACAACACATTTTCTAGCCTGTGCGTGTTCTCATTTCAGTTACATGGAAGACCATAAGGGCCAAAGTCTGAAAAAAATCCAAATTCTGAGATTAAATTTAGAATTATAAGAAAAAAAGTGGAGAAAAATTCAAAAGTTAATTTAAGAATTCTGCTGTTTTCTTAAGGTTCTGATTTCCTTCAGTCATAAAAAGTTTCATCCTTAAATAGATAATTATTATAATAATTAGGGGCCCAGATGGAAAGCTTTGAGGGGCCTGATGTGGCCCCTGGGCTGCCAGTTGGTGATCAGTGGCATACAGGAAACTACAGGGACTGAAATTGAGTGTATAATGTCAGAGCATGGAGCTGATAGTTAACGAGGAGCGGTTGTTACAAACAGTGGGATGTACGGACCCTGAATCAGCTGTTTTATAACCCCTGGCTGAAAAAAAGGTGAGAAAATGGACTCCTAACATAAGAAACATTTTCATCCTGCTATCATCAGGATAATGTCTTGGGGGCTTGCCTGAGAAATCTGCTGACATGGTTGTTCACACTTTCTCCCCTCAGCGGGGAGTATGGTATTTAAAATGGACTCTCCGGCCACTTTCAGGGAGGTGTTGGGCTGCAGTTGGCTCCTAACCTTCCAGTTTCCCTCCCCTTCCTTAAAGAGGATGTTATGGAAATAAAACAAATCACACAAGCTCTCGTGTGTCGCTCTGACTTTTCCGTGGAGCTCCAGGAATTGTTTTTTTTCAGTGTGTTTGGGGAAATCAAGGTAATTGCTGTAAACTAATTGGGCCCCAGTGCAGATCTCTGGGGTGCCTCGTTTTCATCAATCACCCAATCATCTCTCATCACCGCTCTCGGCGGCCTCCTCAGCCCGCAGCGCAGATCCTTCCGCCCTGTTGTCCCCAAAACAACAAAGACGTCACTGCAGCAGCGCTCGATCTGCTCGAACCGTTATTTACCGTTGGCCCCTGAGCCGCCTCTCTGCGGCCGTCAGCTCGCTCACCGTGCACACGGCCGGTACGAGAACACCTGCTGATCGGAGTGACCTGACAGGAATTAGGCCACATGAGAGGCTGCTGACTGAGCGTGGGGACAATACACAACAACAACACGCTGCATAAACATGGGGATTAATATCAAAGCTGCTGCAGCTTGGAATCATTGTTTATGAAGATGTTGTTGTCAGAATAAGAGTGTTCAGGGCTGTTCTGTCGGGATTTTATCATTATAACAAACTGAAAGTGTTGTTACAGTTTGTCTGCAATCAATCAATCTTTTTAATGAAGGAACTTTTCATAAATATGAAAATACTCAAGATATTAGAAGAAATATCAAGTTTTGCTGCATTTATTCAAGATTTTTCAGCATTAAATCTTACTTTTTTGTACTTGTGAGTATATATTTTTCATTTTTCCCCTTGTTTATTTCTTGGTTTTGCAAGTATGACTACATGTCATTCACAGGTGTTATATATATATAAAGCAAAAACAAATCTTTAAAACAGAACAACCAACCCCCCACAACACTCAGCACATACACCACCTCCAGGGCCAAGCAAAGCACCTTAAAAAAGTGCATTTTTAAGTAAAAAATGTTGAAGAAGGATATAGACAGACATACCGAATATACACATACAAATGTACATATTAAATGAAAGTAAATAAATGAATGAAAATAGTAAATAATAACTGATGAAGTTAAATTAGTTAAAATAAGACAAATATCAAGAAGAAGGAGTCAATTAAATTGATAAAAATCTCATTTTTGTTTTAAACATACAGTATATACACATACAAATATACATATTAAATTAAAGTAAATAAATGAATGAAAATAGTAAATAATAACTGATTAAGTTAAACTAGTTAAAATAAGACAAATATCAAGAAAAAGGAGTCAATTAAATAAACAAAAATCTCATTTTTGTTTTTAACTTAATTAGTCCTTCAACTGAGAAGGTTGATATTGTTGGTTATGCTTTTGCTGGCATATGTTTGTCTGTTTGTTTGTTTGTGTGATTGTTTGTTAGCAAGGTTACGCAAAACTGCTGGACAGATGTTGCTGAAATCTTCAGGAGATGTTGGTAATGGTTCAACTTGATGATTAGATTTTACTTTAGTTTAGTTTGGACAACTTTATTTATCCCAATGGGCTTCCAGAAAACCACCATTAGTGAATGATCATTTTGCTCAATAACTGTCTAACTAATAATGATTTCAACATGACCCTGAGTGCTAGGTGGGTTTTCAGGGTCATGAATCATATTATGACGGTAACATTATCATAGAACTATTGTTTATAGATGTAACAGCAGTATGTGAGTCACCTTAGTGGAGGTTTGTGCTCTCCGAATGCTTTTCTAGTTTATAGATGTGACAGCAGTATGTGAGCTACCTTGTTGGAGGTTTGTGCTCTCCGAGTGCTTTCTAGTTAAAAATGATGACCTATGCTGCGCAGACTTGATCAGTCTGAACCTTCTTCTTGTTACTTTTAATGTCATAGTTCAGGGATACAGCAGAATAAAACAATCAGGGGAAAATCTGTTGCTTTTCAGGACCATTTTTCTGAATGAAGAGCTGATCAGACTTCACCTGGCGTCTGTCAGGACAGCCAGACTGACTGACCTCCTAACAGCCCGAGCGTCTTGTTGTCTCAGCCTTCGGTAAAGTCGGCCTCGTCATGTCAATCCTATCAAAGACGTAATCTGTTCTCGCACTCAAACAGCACATGCAGCTGCCACCGTGCAGACATGTGCACCAACAATGATGAGAAGAAACGTGGAAGTTTGACTGTGGTCGCTCTTTATCTTTGAAATATGTCGTGCATGTTGCTTTTGTTTTTATGTTTAAAATATCCAAGTTTTCCCCCCCAAGTGTTTTCTCTCTTCCAAATCAATTAAAAAAAGGAAATGTAAATGTTGTTTTCTTTCACACTAACAAAAATAACTTTAGCTGGATGAGCATATACCTCTGCCAAGGCGTTTCTACCATCATTAGACCAGTTATTAGCAAAAAAGTGGTGAAGTGTCCGATCTCAAAATTTTAAATGTAATCTTTTTTTTGTTTCATCACCACCATTTCCTAATAATGTCACCAAATCTGATGAGAACGGATTGAGTAAGGTTTGGCTGTTGGACAAAATTAACAAATCCTTTAAAAATTCCTAGATCGGCGTCATAATTTGGATCATCACCAAAAATCAGATAGTTCCTCCTTGTGCAATGACCAACATCCCCCTTAAATTTTACCATATTCCTTTTTTTTTAAGACTTTTTTTTGGTGGAAAATAAACTCAAGATGAACAAAATACAGGACTTCATTCAAAGTCCCACCAGTACAACCAAACACATTCTGATGACATGTTAACCAAACCAGTTGTCGAATATGTGTCTTTTTTTTTATCCTATGTCAGATATTATTGAATATTAAAGTAAATTAGTGCTCACTTGAATATATGATCATCTTTCAGTCTTGCAGCCACCAAATGAAATACTGTATATCTATATTTCTTTACTTTGGTAGACACCTAAACATTATATAAGAAAGGCATTTAAAGCACACAATAAATGTCAATCACCGAGGTATTAAACATTATGACAATTTTAAAAAACGTAAAAGACTAATGTCTCCAAAATTTAACAAGCTGCGCCTAAGTCTATATGCTGTAGTTATGTCAAGAATGCACTCTCTAACATTTACACTAAAACACAAGGAGGTTAAGATCTGGCCAGCATTTGTCAGTTTGTTTGTCTGTTTGTTTATTGGTTTGTTTGTTTATTCGCTTGTCTGTTTGTGAGCAAGATAACACACAAAGTCATGAACAGATTTTGATTAAATTTTCAGGGAAAGCTGGTCATGGCACAAGGAGGAAGTGATTTATTTTTGATGATGATCTGACTCAGTATGTAGATCCAGCAATGTTTTTAAAAGACTTTTTAATATAGAGAAAACAGCATTTTTTCAGCTGAGAATGCCAGAAGTGCTAACAGAGGTTTGTGCACTTCTTGTTGTTTTTAGTTCTCATTTTTAATTTCTAACTCCTTTTTCCAAATGTTTTCTTTTCCTGTGTGCAGCTCTCTTAACTTTCTCCACATCTGCTTTGTGTGATTTGAACAGGGCTGCAGGATATGAGCCAGAAATTGTACTGACTTTCAGCTAAATGACAGCACAGAACTGAGCAAGAGTGAATATCACTATGTCTAGAAAAAAACTGAGTTGTATTTGATCTTTTTAATCACCTAGGTAAAGCACTCAAAATCCTACTGTTTGCACAATAATATGAATAAAGTAAAGCCAGTCTGGTGACATATAAAAATGTACTGTACCACTAATACAAAAGTGTCAGCAGATATGAAAATTTCTGGTTATATGTACTGCTAATATTTTCTGATCATACACCAGCATCAGATTTGTAAAGCTTTTGCTTCTTATTCTTAATCAAAAAATATCTTGAATAATAGAGCTGACCTTTGGCTATCAGATTGGAAAATCAGTTTGCTGGTGCTCTGTAATGGGCAGATGAAGTTTGATTTGACTGCTAATAAACTTAGGCTTAACATAGATATGTTTGTTGATGATCAGGTTGCAATAATTTCAGAAAATTTTCATTTTTAAATACTGCTATTTGTACCAGCTTTCACATGTTAACATATACTGCTATTAATATATATATATATGTATATGTATATGTATATATATATATATATATATATATATATGTATATATATGTGTGTATATATATATATATATATATATATATATATATATATGTATATATATGTGTGTATATATATATATATATATATATATATTCCCTTAACTCAAATGCTGTTCTTTGCCTTTGTTTTGTCTGATCCATACTGCCTGCAGCTAGACCATATGGATCATATCGTATATCATAATCCTCAGGCTAAGTAGTGATAAGTAATAACAACATAATACAATATTGTATATCTATATTAACATTCTAAATTGCTTCTTTTCTCATTTGTAAGGACCAAGGTTATAATAGTTTTGAATTTGTCATTATAGTTTAGTATTAGTTAGTTTTGACATTTTTTTCCGTTACAGTTTAGTTTTAATTAGTTTTAGAGTGGGAATTCTAGTTTTTATTTAGTTTTGATTTTTGCAACAAGGCTTAGTTTTAGTTTAGTTTCAGTTTAATTTTAGTTTTTTCATACCTTATTTGCCAGGGACAGGATTCAAAAAGGTCAGAGTAAGTATTTTGTAATACTGTTTATTTTCTCTGTTTTACTGTCAAAAACTGTCATAAAATTGGTTGGGAAACTGTGTCGGATTAATTTAGATACTAAAGGCTAATAAAAATTGTCAAAAACGATAATGAAGGACATTTTGTCCATAATTACCTCCGCCAAGGAGGTTATGTTTTTGGGAGAGTTTGTCCGTCTGTCCGTCTGTGAACAAAATAACTCAAAAAGTAATGGACGGATTTTGATGAAATTTTCAGGAAATGTTCAGCATGGGAAAAGGAAGAACTGATTGGATTTTGGTGTTGATCCGGAGCAGCGTCTGGCCACCATGGCGAAAAATGTGATTTCTGTGGATAACTACTGAACTAAAATAGATATCATTATGAATCCAGTTGCTAATGGTATGTTTGCATGGTCAAGGAATCTAAATATTTTGATGAAATAAAGGCAGGAGTAATATTTATGGTCAAAATAACAATATGGCTGAGGATTGTGGCGTTGGCGGAGGTCTGCGCTCTCCGAGTGCTTTTCTAGTTTTGTTTAGTTTCAGTTAGTTTTGTGAGCACAAGATACAGTTTTAGTTTACTTATCATTTTTGTTTTCTTTTCTAGTTTTTATTGGTTTGAGTTAACCGCAATGTATTTTAAATTTTAGTTTTCGTTTTTAGTTTTGTTTTAGTTAACTATTATAACCTTGGTAAGGACAGAACAGAAACTATTTTTGCTCTATGTAGAAATTGATTTGCATTTCTTCCAACACTTTAAACAAATTGTTTCACGGCCCATAAGCATATTACCTGAGATCTATTTTACATTTTCAGTATAATTAGAGGCTTTAATGATATACAGTTTGTAATTTTTAATGTCTCCTCAAAATAAATCATTTTAACCTGAAATCCTGTAAACCCCAGTGGGTTTTTTGTTATGGTTAACCAAATTAATCTCTAACATGGACGTTTACACCCCAGCATAAACCATCTTCTGTTCCTTTAAGATCATAAAATCATCTGGTGTTTATTATCATGCTCTTGTTTGTGAATAAAGACACAAACATACCTGAAATTGTCCAGCCCTAGAATCCAACTTCCTTTTTGTCCTCATATGTTTTGCTAAAAGTGCAGCTTCTTTACAAAGATGATGATATATAATCATATGCTGAAGTAGACTTCGCTTCTTAAATAATGTTGACTTTACTTACGATCCGAGCTCGTCCATGACGTCAAAGACCTCCTGGATGTTCTCCGTGTCTTTCTTCCACACATGGTCGGCCTCCTGTCGCCCCATGCTTGTTCACTCTTCTGAAACAGAGCAGAGACTCAGAGTCAGTGTGAGAGTTTCTCCTGCTGCCTCTCAGTCATGCACACTTTAGATTATGGAGGATTATGTTGGAGTAAGAAAGCAGATGTGCAGGTGTGTGCGTCTGTCTGCTCGGCTGCTCAGACCGTCTGCAGGAGGACGAACAGATGATGTGACCTCCAGTCTTTGTCTGGCGGACAAAGAGTTAGCTCATTAATCCAGCGAGTATCTGGTACACTGGAAGATTTACAGGCTGACGCGGTGGCACTGTGACAGTCAACGCAGGCCGAGGAAACTTAATGGCTTTGTAGGATCAATTAATAAATTATCAATCAGGATATGAGGTAATTCAACACTAATCATGACTTCTGCCAAGGAGGTTGAGCTTTTATTTGTGTTTGTTAGCAAGATTACAGAAAAACTACTGGATGAATTTACACGATAATTTTACCAGCAGTGTGGTTTGCTCCAAGGAGGAAGCCATTACATTTTGGAGGAGATAGGGAACTTGGTCTAGATGCAAATTAATTAATTAATTAATTAATTAAAAAAATTAAAAAATCCCAAAGTTACTAAAAATCCCATACATTAACATTGGGCAGATCTTTAAAAAAAAAAAAATTAATATATACTTTTTAAGCATTTCAACATGTGTACATCAACCAGAATATAACAAAAATATAAACACATAAAGCAGTACACTACTGGACTCCCACCCATAATTCCTCCCACATACAACAAAACTTTTTTTGAAAAAGGCAATTTCTTTTTTTTACAACATATCAAGTGTAGAGGGGAAAAAAGAAGAAAAGAAAAAAAAGACAAATAAATTATTTAAAAAAATCATAACAGGGAATTTAAAAAATCATATCTCTGCCATTTCTCAATTTATTTGCTTCCAGTTTCACAGGATAATATTGGCTCTATGTCTCTTTCACCACAGTAAATTTCATATTGATCCGATCCAGGTTGGCATCAAAAAAAATCTTTGAACTTTTTAATGGTGATCAGAAATGTAACTTTTACAGGGGTTGTGGGAAAGCCACTGCCGGAACTGAGCTGCTTGTAAGAAGTCTTAAAGGACCTTCTCTCCCTATTTTTCTTTGTCCTTTATTTAAGATATATTATATTTATCAAACACCAATGATACTAGTACCTGCAGTTTGACCTGAGGTTTTTCAAAAAGGTCTGCATCTATTTGAGCAACTTGTCTCCAGATGTTGATCTATTTGTCTAAGTTAAACTGTTCTCTCTCTCTCTTTTTTTAACTTTTTACTTAGATTTTTTTTAATTAAACATAGAACATCATCTGAGACTAGGTCAGAGGTGTAAAACAAAGGGTACAAAACATATTGCAAACATGAATATTATATGTCAAATAATTAAGAGAAACAAACAGAATAAATATACATCTAAAAAATTGATAAATACATAAATAAAAATAATAATAAAATAAATAAAAATATAAATAAATAAATAAAAAATAAAAACATAAGAAATGTAACAATAATAATATACAAATAAATAAACATATTCACTTCATGTTAGGGCCTATTTCCAGTACTTTAGGAACAACCCAAATAGTTCACATTATCAGGTATTTAATTGTTCTCTCTCTTATGACCTTGGAGGAGTTTTGCATGTGTGCGTCCTTTTTGTTTGTCCGCCTATCTGTTAGGAAGACATCTCCAAAAGTTCCACATAGATCTGGATGACATTTTCAGGGAATGTTTGTCATGCTACAAGGAAGACATGATTCAATCCAGAAGCCAATCTCGGAGTCTTCTAAAGGATTTCCTAAGTGAAGGTTTTATTCTACTTCAGCTATTAATCTGAGTGACAACCAGTTATTTTCTGCAATTTCACCTCCCACTAATCATCAAAATAATGACATAACAATTTTAAACAACCATCATCCATCCATTTTCTACCGCTTATTATTTTTGGGGCCACAGAGGCTGGAGACTATCCCAGCGGACTTTGGGCAAGAAGTGAGTACACCAGTGTTGTGCTCAAGACCACACTATCCAAGACCAAGACTTGCCCGAGACCAGAATGCACCGAGACCAAGACATGTTCAAGACTGTGACCGAGACCGAGTCTAGACCAAGACCAGAACAAGCCCATCAAAATCTATTTTCAAAACCATGAAAAGGTTCAACAGTTATGGGGGGGGGGTCACAACACCGGGAAGGTTGCAGTCATCACAGGGGAAATAACACATGAACTGAAGCTCTTTGTTGTTTTACCAAGTGTTCCTCCTTATTCACATTAATGAAGTTGAAGAACAGCAAATCAGTGCTGGTCTTGATCGGTCTTGATTGAAAATCCTGAGTCCGGCCAGTCCGAGACCGAGACAAGACCTCCGAGACAAGACCTCCATTCCACTCCGTCTTCTCCCACTTTTCCGTGGTCGGGTCGCGGGGGCAGCAGCCTAAGCAGGGAAGCCCAGACTTCCCTCTCCCCGGCCACCTTGTCCAGCTCTTCCCGGGGGATCCCGAGGCGTTCCCAGGCCAGCTGGGAGACATAGTCTCTCCAGCGTGTCCTGGGTCTTCCCCGAGGTCGCCTACCGGTGGGACGTGCCCAGAACACCTCACCAGGGAGGCGTCCAGGAGGCATCCGGACCAGATGCCTGATCCACCTCAACTGGACCGAGACAAGACCAAAGCCTTTAAAATGTGGTCTCGATACCAAGACTCGTGAGTAACACAACACTAGAGTACACCATACCCAGTTTCCAGCCAATCACAGGGCCACCTAGAGAGACAGACCATTCCTGCGCACACTCATGCTTATTGGAGTAAATTAGAGTAACCAATCAAACTAACGAGCTTGTGTTTGCAAACTCCACACAGAAAGGCCCTGACCGACATGGGGATCAAACCAGTGACCTTTTTGCTGCGCCCCATGTGCACTACCTGCTGCACCGCTTTGCCACCCCGGCTATTTTAAAGTTGAGATGATATGAGGGTTACAACTCTCTAAGTGTGTCCCTGCGATCAGCTGATGAGCTGTCAAAGGTGTTTGTAAGCTGGGATAGGCTCCACCCCCCGGTGTAGAAAATGGACGGATGAAAACAGAAGGCAAAGCTCAGCACACTGAATCCTTGTACTTAGAATAATGAATCAAAATCATTCTATATTTTTTATGCTCCATCTTTAGGTCTGGACTTTTTGTATATTAAAATAAATGGTGGATAAATCTTTGAAGGGTTGGTTCAAGTTAAGTCTGAAATGACCTCTGGGTGACTTTGTCACAGTTATTCCCAGTCACTTTCCGTCGTGCTCGTTTCAGGCCACCTTCACCAAGGAAGCTCCTAAGAGGACAAAATAAAGACTGATTTTTGAAGTTCATCTCAATACTAAATTATGCATAATTAATGTTCACCCAGAGGGCTTCATTACCTCCTAAAAACTAAAGTCTTTACTGAATTTTTGTTTTAGAAGCCTAATGATGAAGTGCTCGCTCATGGAGGTCAGACACACAGAACAGTGGTGGAGGGAAATGACTTTTTCACTTTGCTTTGGAGAAGATAAGCTACAAAATCAAGAACAAACTTGGCAAAAATATGGAATATTTTCTATAATTTACTTTAAAAATTTGATGAATGTTGATGGTTGGATGGATGAAAAAATGGAATGAGTTGGGTTTTACTTTTTATTTAATTTATTATCATTATCTTGCATTAACCTTTTATTAACTAATTATTCATTAACTCTTACTTTATTGTTCTTTAACTATATGTGTGCTTAATCATGGTGTTCTGTATTGTTCTGTTTGTTAAATGAAAAATGCATTATAAAAAATGATTGCAAACAAAAAAAAGATTTTTTAAATTTAAACCAAACATGTGGCTTCTGATTTTTTCCCCAATTAAGTATTAGTAAAATCTGTAAAATTTATTGCTTTTGCTCTGTCCACTCATAGTTATTTTTCTTTTTTTAACCCCATCCTATAAAAAAGAAAAAACAACCAAGCATGGACTCCTATAGATTTTTTTTCCTGAAGACTCAAGGAGAAGATTAAGTCCAGAGGTGAAATTCAAAGTTCTAATTTAAGAAATTTTCCAAAATTAAAAACATATTAACTAGACAAGGCAAACAAAAGCTTGTTGGTCCATATTCCACATTGATTTTTAACATAAATCTTTATTATTGTTAAAAAAAACACCTGAAGCTTGTGAAGATATTCTGATTTTTGATACCACTGATCATTAAAATGTTAAGGATTTGATTAATCTTAATCAGGAATCCAGTGGATCAAGCATAAAACGTCAAAATATGAAAATGTTATCAACATATAATTGCAATATAGGCAGTGTGCATTAGTTTACTTTCATTTTTTGATCGATAAAAGAAGAACATTACTCAATATTTGGTATACATGACTTCTATTTTTGTTACTCTAGTATTAATCATGCATCAGCATCATTACATTTTACTCGAACAAACAGAAATGCTCTTTAAATGAATACATATAATTAAACAGATTAAATGATCCCATCAGTCTAAACTTTTAAAACAGATTATCTGGTGGTCGATAATCACATCACTGTTGTAAACAGTCTTTTTACAGATCAGACCAATGATCTTATTTTAAAATCAAATTAATTTATTAAACAGAGTGAAGCTACTGATCATCTGACGTCAGAGGAAATGTCTTCAGCCATTTAACCACAGATTAACTGTCATTTTACAATATCTTTTAACCCTATAATTCATTTAAAAATGTTAATTTATCTTAAAAACTCGACATATTCCCGTCTTTATGCTGCAGCGAGGAGTTAATGTGGACAGTGATCAGACAGATGAAGAGAAAATCTTCATTTCTGTATTTAAATTATTCAAATATTCCTCCAAACACCATCAGATGATCACAGATTGACTTTTTATCTAAATATGAACATAAACTTGTTTCTGTGTGGTGAATGATGTGTAAGATTAGAAAGTCAGGGGCAGTCTTGATGCCTTCGGAGGGATTAGGAGCAGAGTAAATGAACAGGTTACCCAGTTTGTTCCTGCCCTCTTTCCTCTTATATAACGGATTAGAGAAGTCTTGATCTGGAGACCTGGGTGACCTTGTTGCAGGTAGAAATACATCGGAGCCTCTAACACACTACATTTAATTTAAGATTAAGGACATGCATGCATGAAAAGTTACCTAATGGATTAGCATTTCAAAATCTATTTCCTTATTGACTCTGGTGATGCAACACAAGACACTGAGTGAAGAAGAGAGGGCAGTTATTAAAGTCATCTCTTAGCTCTGCATGCAGTACTTTTCATTTCTGCAGCTGTTTACCTTTAATAAAAAGAATATTCATACTTTAATTCACATGATAAAACACTTTAATGATGGAAAAACATCCAAACTTGCAGCTTTAGCACTTAAAAGGTGCATTTGTAACCTTTTTCTGCCCCTTAAATCAATACAACACACATAGCGTGCTAAGAAGTACTATGGTTAGAAAAGATAACTTTAAAAATTATGTAATGTACTCATCAGTTTTGGCAAATATTTATCTAAAAAGCTGATAACTGATGATGCAAGATATTAAAATTTGTGCCGATATTCAAAGCTGATATGTTTGTCATACATATGGTCCATTTCTGTATCTGTTTTAATATTGATATATTTATAAATAATGCATATAAGTGTGTCTATAAAATCAAAAGTATGGCTCAAGACCACACTTGTTATGAACTGGTACCATATAAATAAAGGTTAATTGATTGATTAATTGACAGAACGCCTGTCAATTGAATTGACATCAATCACTGTTTACATTTAAAGATCAAAAATGTACTTTGTAAAACACATCTAATTTTTTTCTTTTAAATCTCTTTCCATCATAAATAAACTGTCCCAATGACAGGACATTGTGATTATTGTTCAATTTAGACTCTGAGCTCTTGCCATGGTGCACAACTCTAAAAGATTTGGCTGTAAAACAGAAGATTTTGTTAATGTAGCACCAGCAGCTCTTAATTCTAGACTGTTCAGACATGCATAAAATACTGTTTCACTGTCTTATCATGTAATAGCAGAAAATCTAAAAGGAAGAGATTTCCAAAGCGGGGCTAAGGAAACACTTGGAGAAGGGTAATGAGAAACTTTTCAGAATCCAAAGCCATTTAATTTAGTATATTTGATCTTTTATTGTGAAATATGAACACAAATTAGCTCAATTCTGAAATACAATCGTCATCATTTGGTATAACTGTGCTGAATTGAGGATAAAGTGTAAATTTAAATCCTTTAAATGTTGTTTTGCACACAGCAGTTATCGTGAAGCTAATGTAGGGGCATTTGCTGATATTTAAAGGGGCACAGTAGGGGGTGCTCAGGCCCTGGAGGAATCATTTTTGGGGTTTTACATGGATTATGCATAAAAAGTCGTAAGAATGAAACATTTTTATGGATATGTATGCTTTCAAATAATTTTCAGTCTAAATAAAAAATGACGGTTACTTCTTTGAGTTTACCTGGTTGCTCCATGATGCGAGTGAAACAGCTTTACCCTGAACTAATTTAACTAATTCTTTGATTATTTAAAGTCCCCTAAACTCATTTCTGGCTTCTGCATATGTTTAAAACTAAATTTAAGACTCAATAAGACCTGAGCTGAATAATAGGACAATGTCTCGCATAGCAGTCAATACACGTGTGACGTAAGTGCTAAGATGTGTTGTGAGTGAGAAATGTAGTTTTTGCTTTTATGTGAAAAGCCAGAATGTTTAATATTAAATTCATTGCCCTTTACAAACAGACAAAGGGATACAAAGGGGAGAGCTTGCTGGACAGAACGCGAGAATATGGGAACTGATGCAGATGTTGGGAAAAACAATGAAGCCATGAGCAAAACTTATTTTAAAACTGTTTTAGCTTTTTTCTTTTCTTTTTTAAACTTTTTTTTTACCTTCTTAGGGCAATTTTGTAACAAATATTTGTTTGACCACAAAGAGATCAGAGTTTGTCAGTTTTCTTCTTCTGCTAATACAGAAACTTTAGGATGCTTGATGTTCGAATCTAATCAACAGATGCACATCTGCAGCCAACATCTGTTCATGTCTACAGATGATGTTTGTGAAACAGCTGATATCAACGTCAAATCGATGCATCTGGACATCCCAATAACTGTATAGATGTCACATTGCTGCCAGTTTTTCTCTGATGTATCAGATGAAACCATTATAAAGTCTAACATAGATATGGTTACCTATGCCAAGGAGCTTATGTTGGTGTTTTTCTGTGAGCAAGAAAACTCCAAAAGTTCGTCATGGATTTTGATTGAATTTTCAGGGAACGCTGATCATGCCATAAGGAAGAAGAGGTTAGATTGTAGCAAGGATTTAATAGGGCAATTTTCAACATTTTTTGCAAATAACTTCTCTATTAATGTACGTCAAGAGGGTCCATGCTAAATCACAGTGAAGTTTGAATCCAGATTCAAGTACAGTTCTTTTTCTTTCATTATGGGCTTTAATTTGGATCAGGGCTTCATGCTTATTCGTCCAGACAGCCGCTAAGCGCACATGCTTTGGCACGGGTTTGTGCTTTCTGAACACCCCTAGTTTCTTACTTATGTAACCTCCAGTCAGTAAGGTTTTTATCAAAGGGGGCAAACTTTGTTATTTCAGGCACTTTTTAGGAACTTCAATCAAAATTAAAGAGTTTAAAGTCTGGGAAACACTAGGATGTAATGTAAGGACTTTCAAGGTTTTACAAGCACCAACACAACCCCAGAAGACTTATAGGCCTAATGTAAAAAAGTCACTCACTAATGACAAAATATCAAGACTTCTCATCTATTGAAACTGGACTTAAATGATTTAATTTTGGTAAATACTGGACTGAAAATTCTGAGGTGAAACTTACTACATTGTGACTAAACTAATTCTATTTTATTTAAGCAAGAGATTATTTCAAATCCAATATGTTTGACTAAAGTTGACTCAAATGCCTGAATTAATGATGCCAAATTCAACACTGCCTTGGGTCTGTTTTAATACTTTACTAAACTAGCTTCACTCCTCAAAGACACATTTTTATCACTTTAAAGCTCCTCTTTTGGGATCCACGCACGGATCTTTTCATGAGTCATCAACATAAAAATTCATGCATTTTCCTGATTTCTCGTGCTCACAAGCGTGCGCAGCTCCCATGCACGGTCTCAACCTGCAGCATCCATTCACAAAATCCTCTCTATGCAGACTCTTCATGCTGCTTTACAGTCGATCCACGCGTTTCATTCTGACGCAGAAACGCACATCAGCGGACAATAACTGGAGGCAAAGATCTGACAGTGACTGATGCTCCATCCTCCAAACAGCAGCAGCTTCAGTTTGGCTGCGGTGTCCTCTGAAAGATCACTCTGCGGCAAATCACAAGCAAGAAACCACCGAAGATCTCAACAACCAAGCTCACGAACACGATCAGTGACACCGACAGATGAATTCAAACACTGATTACTGACCCGGAAAAAATATTATCATGTTCGTCTTCATTTGCCACAATGCTGAGGTAAAAAAACCAATGACAGATAGAGCAAAAAAGACAATGAAATAAACTACAAAAAACTGATAAACTTATTTAAACTCACAGAATGACTCGTCGTGCTGATTTTACGCATAATGCGCAAAAACGACCCACATTACGCACAGAATACTAATTAGGTTAAACTGGCAATCAACTTGTTTCTTCCAGATATGAGCCCAAACAAACAAAACAGCACCACAATGAAGCTCCACAAAACAGTTTTTCTCATTCATATCCAAACTATTCACCTTGTAAAGGAGGAATGAAGGAGGTTTCATGGAGGTTAAAGCGCGTTAGGGACTCACCTGGATGCTGTGCGCAGGAACAGGTCTCTCCTCTGACTCTTCGTCAGCAGCTCACTGAGGACTGAACGGATTACTTCGTCTGGGACTTCACAAATACCTGTTGTCAAATCAGAGATTACATCCATGGAGGAAGAGAGAGAGAGAGAGAGAGGGAGAGAGAGAGAGAGGAGGGAGGGGAGGGGCTCAGAGTCTCTCAGGTGTTTTAAAGGTGCAGACTTCACATCAGCTGCTGCAGCATTTACACACAGATGCTGCAGGTCTGCGTGGAAAATAACACAAAACAAGACTTACAGACTGCATGGTTAAAAATATCAAAGACATGTTTCTGTTTTTTTCCACATGTACATACATGAAGTCAAACTGTTCTACATTTTCTTGTATTTTAATCCCTTCCTTCCTTAATTTTTAAATTTTTGTATATTATGTGTGCATATATTATGTTGAAAGGACTATTTATTTTGCTTGTTTATTACTATATATTTACTTAACTTTATTTTAGTATTTTTAAAAATTGTGTGTAATTTCATACACTGCTGCTCTATGTGCCTTAAAATGCCCCCGAGGACCAATACAGTTTTTTTTAAAACTGAATTGAATTGTGTAGGCCTCCCAACAAATTGAAAGTTGACATTGTTATGTAATGAAAGGGCACACTTAAAACTATCCCAAGGCATTTTAATCCCTGCAAAATACTAGAAAAGCACTCGGAGAGTGCAGACCTCCTCTAGCACCACAGTCCTCACCCATATTGTGATCTTCACCATAAATATTAGTCCTGCCTTTATTTCATCTAAATATTTAGATTCCTTAACCATGAAAACAGACCATTAGCAATTGGATTCATAATGATATCTATTTTAGTTATTCACAGAAATCACATTTTTCCTCATGGCGGCCAGACACTGATCCGGATCAACGCCAAAATTGAATCACTTTTCCCATGCTGAACATTTCCTGAAAATTTCATCAAAATCCATCCATAACTTTTTAAGTTATTTTGTTCACAGACGGACAGACTGACAAACAAACTCTCCTGAAAACATAACCTCCTTGGCGGAGGCAATAATCATTAATGCATGATGTAGTATTTTATCAGTTTTACCAAAGTTTTCCAACATTTATAAAAAAAAATGGTAATTATTTAGCTCAAACATTTTTGGTTGATTAGATGTATTAAGGATACATGGTAGAATACATTCCCACAGTCCCCCTAGACCACTTCCTCAAGCAGTGTTAGTTTTCTTGACCAATTATTAGCATCATAGTTTTCGTCAACAACATTTTTCCACAGATGAAAAACTAGACAGTAAATATCAAAACCAAGTTGACATGGATAAAAACTAAATGTAAATGAACTGACACTTTCTTCAACAAATATAAACTAGATCAAAATGTTTGACAGACTTAATCCAATCAGACCTAATTTGGTCATGTAGAAAGTAGAGACAAGTTAGGAATCTATCCAATCACAGCTGCCTTAGCTTGGTGGTGGTGGGATAAGTTGTGGAGCGATCCAATCAGAGCTGCTCTCTTTATGAATTGATATATTCATGTAGAGCAGGTTCACTGTCTGTTGTCAGTTCTGGTATTGTAACTGAGATGCTCTGCCAAGTAGCCTAAATAAAGGAGACTGCATTTCACACAAAAGTTTAATTTCTGTTCATTTAGACATTCAACTTTTCTGGTATCAAATAGTTATTAGATGCTTCATTTTATCCAAGACTAAAACATGACCTCAGAAATTCAAGGAAATACAGTATTAAATATGCCTTAAACTTTACACAATATATTTTAGTCAACTGAATTTAAAGTACATTACATCGACTAAAACTAGACTAAAATTGAAACAGTTTAGATGACTACATTATGACTAAAACTGAAAGATATTTTAGGCAAAAGACTAAAACTAAGTTAAAAATGTTGTCAGTGTGCCTTGCCACACCATTTGAGAGCCACTCTCAAAAGGAATAGATAAGTTCTTATAATCTGGGAAAAGGATACAAAGTCAAATGTTGTGCAAAATACATTATTAATGATCTTAAAAAAACAAATATATGTGCCTAACACTTCTCTCTCTGCTGTGTGCTCCAGCTCTCAGTGGATGTCTCTTCAAACAGTTAATACTTTTAAAATATCCTTAGATTTTTCCTTATAAATGTATTAACTTTAATGTCTTTTCAAAGACTCAATAAACACCATGATTATAATCATGCCAACTCAAACATTTTATGGCATGTTAAAAACAGGAGAAACCCCCGTTAGGAGCTGTGAGGAGCACCACATGGTTTTTCCCCTGCACAGACCACCAGACGGTCAAATAACATTTTCTGGTCAGCAGAGTCACTCAGATCCTGTATCATAGAGATTTAAGTTTCACCACAGCCTGTATTTAAGTGGGTGTAATTGAGGATGATAAGAGGAGCAGGTTAAGGCAAAATGTAATTCTATGTTATTGAAAATGGTACCTTTAATACACTGCACACTTAAGGCTTTATGCTCATTTAAAACTATTAAGACTTATAAACTTTGCGAGACCCTTTGCATGGAGAAACTTCGATATAAAAATATGAACAGACGGGCAATTTTTGATGAAGTATGGGGGCCAGTACTACAGTACCTGAAGGACTTGAGAGAGGCCAATGCTACAATATAAACGGTTAATCTGGACTACTCTGTGACAATGCTGACTGTAAGCAGGTCTCATTAGCTTTCAGACATATGGGTTTTGTTTGGTTTTTACTGCCGTCATATATGTGCAATTCAACCCCACATTATCATATTGTTTTAGTCTCTGTTCTTTTTGCTGCTGTTTATTTTTTCTGTAGTACCCAAGCTGCCAAAACTCTTATCACACTGCCATATTTAAATTATGTTTAGAGTTGCTGCTGTTTTTGTTTTCTCTTGTTTATATCCCCCTTTATTGTTTTTATTACTTTTGTTTACTACAAAAATATAAAAATATGATTGCTTTGTTGTAGGCATATATCCTGTCCAATGCGTATTTTGCAATAAAAAGAATATTAAAAAAAAAAAAAAAAAAAAAAAAAGACTTATAAACTTTATGTGCAGCACATCCGCAACATGCTCTGTATATTTCACAATGTTAGACTTTGTTCTTCCTGTAAAATAAAATATATTTCACTCCACTATGACAGAGTAAGTATACAACAACATCAACAATCATGACAATAATAGATAGAATAAAAGTATGAGGAATGGGAATCTAAAACTAATTCCAGTTGAAAATTGATAACTCCCTCTAGGAATTGATATCAATCTTCTTTTGCTTAACAATTCAATTCGCTTTGCAAATCAATTAGAGGTGCTCCAACATAATTTTTCCCTTCTGATACAGATACCGATACTTGTTCTGTGGGTATCGGCCGATATCGAGCACTGATCCAACAACAGTATGTTATAAAAAAATGTCATACTGCGCCTACATGACTGGCTCAGGTTAAACCTTTTGGTAAACATGAATAAATACAGCAACTAGAAAAGCATTTGGAGAGCGCAGACCTCCGCCAGCGCCACAGTCCTCAGCCATATTGTGATTTTCACCATAAATATTAGTCCTAGTCCTAACTTTATTTCATTGAAATATTTAGATTCCTTGACTATGAAAACATACCATTAGTAATTGGATTCATAATATCTATTTTAGTTCAGTAGTTATTCACAAAAATCACATTTTTCGTCATGGCGGCCAGATGCTGATCCAGATCAACACCAAAATCGAATTAGTTCTTCCTTTTCCCATGCTGAACATTTCCTGAAAATTTCATCCAAATCCATCCATAACTTTTTGAGTTATTTTGAAAACATAACCTACTTGGCGGAGGTAATGATGCAGCATGATCATGCTAGTTGGCTTAGCTCCTAAACTCATATCATCCGGCTCTGACACACGTGTGTCTGTTGTGTCTGTGTCACGTGACCAATGTTTTTAAGAGCGGAGAAGAAGAACTGTACCAGAGTTTAACGGTGCTAACAGTAAAAAGATTACTAATTAATAAATTACGTGGTATCGGATGGTGACTCGACTGTACTCACAATACCGATACCAGCATTTTCGGCAGTATCAGAGCAATTTCCGATACTAGTATCGGAACTGGAACAACTCTAAAATTAATCATGTCATGCTCTCATCAGAGGCAGTCAGCAGAAATGACAATAAAGAAACAAAATTATGGAAGGCAAGGGTCAGAAGTGGTCGAAACGGAGGCTTAATTTTCAATTAAAAGATGCCAGGAGGAAGCCGAAGTGCCTTGAAAGAACCAACGTATGCACGGGAAAAACATGAAAACTCCACACATAAAGTCCCTGTCTGACTGGGGATAGGACCAGTTCTTGGGTGGCACCACCGTGCCACCCAAGAACTAATAATACGCTTTAGTTACTCCTGCCAAGGTGGTTGTGGGTTTGTTTGTCTGTTTGTTTGTTCGCAAGACTATGTAAAAACAACTGAACGGATTTTGCGAAAAATTTCAGGAGATGTTGGTAATGGCTCAACTAAACAATGATTAGATTTTGGTGGTGATGCAGATAATTAACATTAGTGAATGACTGTTTTTGCTCAATAACTGTCTAACTTACGATGATATCAACATGATTCTTAGTGCTAGGTGTGTGTTTTCAGGGTCATGAATCATATTATGATGGTAAGTAACAGAACTGGTCACTGTTGGTGAATTTAAGACTTTGTTAAGGGACCAGGAAAGAGCTAGCCTTGGACAATGTGACTGTTTTAATTCTTGACTGATTCTCATTTTGTTTTGAATTGGTGTTTCCAGAACGGTTTGGTTTCGATGGTTTGTTGTTTTTATTGTGCAACTGTCTGCTGCTGCCATACCAGGTCCCTCTTGAAAAAGAAGATTTTAAATCTCAATGAAGCTTTTATCTGGTTAAATAAAGGATATAAATAAATAAATAAACAGAGAAGTGCATTTCCTGCTTCTTAATTGAATCATCTTTCAGACCCACATGTAAGAGTTGATAAGTGTTTAAAGTGTTTTGTGTTATACAACAGCTGCTCCACATCCTGCAGCCTGCAGCTTTAGTCGCTAATGTGCAGCAGAGCACTGTGGTGTTAAGGAGCAACCTTTAACAGGCTTATGTGTTCATCTGCAGGTGCTTATTTCACCTGCCGCTCACACACACACACACACACTGTGAGGGGGGATGAGTCACGGTGCAAACACAGACGGCCTGCTGAGTCTGTGTGTCGACTGCACACACCGGAGAAGGTCAGAAATAATCATATACAAATATTTTCAGGCCTCTGCTGTGGTGACAGATAGATGTTCCTGGTTGTCTGTCCATCTTTTTAAATGTCTGTTCGCCCAGGTCGTTCATGTGAGGGCCAAAATGTCATGATTGTTTTGAGGGGTTTTGTTTAAACTTTGCACAAATGTCCACTCTGATGCAGGAATCCAATTAATTTTTTCAGGGATCATAGGTTGTGAAATTATCGCATTTATATTTCCAAACCTTTACCAAGAATTCTGTAAATCCTCTTAGTTTGTTTTTGAGCTTCCAAGGTGCTTTTATATTAAAGTCTGCTCCAGGAAATACCTTTTTAGGAATGTTCATGGGCTTTTGACAGTCGAACAAGCAGATGGGGCTACTTTAATTCATTCCTGGTGGACTATTTATCTCTTATGCATGTTTGAGTAGTTTTTAACATTTGTGTATTTTTTGCCAATATTATCTGTTCCTTAAATACATATTTGTCAGTTTTTATGATGGATTTGGACCACAAGCTTCAAATAAACCTGTTTCAAGAAAACCCCATATGTCTGCCTATGCCTGAAGGGGTTACAGATTTAAAGTCAAGACCATTGTATTTCATTTTCTAAAACCTCAAGAGGGGTCTTCAGACTTGTGCTCAGACTCGAAGACGAATTGATCAGATTTCTCAAGGACCTGGTGTCCCATGTTGACCCCCGTGGTTGTGGACATGACACCTTAAAGGTGTAGTCAGCGATCTTCTAATCTTCTAATCTAATGCAGTATTTGTCAAAATCACCGTATTTCTCCTCTCCATCCACAAGATGTCACCACTGACAGCATGTTGAAAAAAAGTCTGGTTTCAATACACAGCCTTGGTTCTGAATTTCAGCAGGTAAATACTGACCCGGGCCAAGTTACCAAAACAGAGTACACCCCCCCCACATCCAGGGGGCGATCATACTCATGTGCAGATCAGACAGAGGGGGGAGGGGGAGTAGTAGGTTGCGTAGCATGTGCAGTTAGCGTAAGAGAGAGATACAATAGGTGCAGCAGCAATGGCTGAAAAACAGCCCAAAAGAAAAAGGTCAAAGGAGTGAAAAGTGAAAAAGAAGGGCTATGACCATGAAAGAGCGAAGACACAGGTCAACACTGGTGTTGCTTTCTGACGGTGGAGGGAAGTCCCCGGATTGAAATACCCGAAAACTAACACGGATGTCGCCGTCTTTCTGCTGGATAGGTAAGCAACATTAGCTTTGTGGTGCTTCACATAACAGTAACAGCCGTCAGGCATTCATCTTATTGTCTAATCTGCCAGAATGTACTGTTGTTGTGATGTTATCAATATTGTCAGTCGAGTTGTCTGATGAGTCGGGGTTACCTTAGCTACGTTGGTCAGCTACGCAGTTTCTATGGTCGTTTCCACGACAATGCACGTCCATCAGCTTTCGGGGGTGGAGCCAGGGGTGAGGTATGAGGGGAGAGGCGGGTCTAAATTTGTTTATCAACAAACTCTCCACTTGTTTTCTCCCACATCGCTGACTACACCTTTAAAGGCCGCAGTCACCCATGCAGGTGTTTTTAATTAGATCAGGAAAAGGTTGAGAACAGGCTGGTTTATGGGGAGATATTTCAATGTCACATTTCTAAAGACTAATTGAAATAATGGTGCTTTCCATTTATGTTGGAAATCAGAAATTCCGATGTCCCAGTTGGAAAAGTCCATCTGGAACTCTCATAAACGTTGGTGGTCCAACTGGGAAACTTGGACAACCCTCAAGGACCCCGAGTCTGGCAACAAACATGGATGCTCATTGCAGGAGCGGGAAGTAAAATCAGTTTCAAGATAGGACCATTTGCAGGAAGAGTTTCCAACAGGTTTTGCAAGATATCAAAGACTGATCTGAATCCTTGCAAAATTCTACATTCTCTGATCCAGAACAAGAAAAATTAAATAAAATATCCTTGGAATTTTCGTCATAACAAGGGAACAAATAAAGACATAGACTTGCAACAAACGCCAAAATATAGCCAAGATACTGTGGAATCTGGAGTGCTCAGTCTGATTTGTTGTATCTTCAAAAACTTTGGAGCGAGATCCAGAAGAAATCCGCCGTGACGAAAAATGGGATTTTCGGGAATATCTACTGAACTAAAATAGATATCATTATGAATCCAATTGCTAATGGTATGTTTTTATGGTCAAGGAATCTGAATATTTAGATGAAAGGACTAATACTTATGATGGAAATCACAATATGGGTGATATGGGACTGTGGTGCTGGCAGAGGTTGTTGGTGTCATTTCTCACCTATTACTGTTTCATTATTTATCATCATTGTTACAAATATGTGCTGGAAAAAAAGATGTGAAAATCAGTAAAAATATGTGTTAAACAGACTTCTGTCAGCAGCTGTAGACTAAACGGAGGCACATGAACACACCACAGTCCTGGTTAATCATATGTCACAGTCAGCACAGCAGGAGTCCTCAGATAAACGAGGCCGTGCTGTCAGGATGTTTTTCTCCCATCAGCGTCCTCCATCTTAATCCTGATGAGTTTCATGCAGCCTGCTCCACTTCTACATACATGTGCTGCAAATAGCCACAGACAGAATATCAATACCTGGACAGGCTCATCACGTCCCCATAGAAACAGGGTCAAAAGGTTGCCTTGGTCATTTGCCGTCACAGGTGTTTGGTGATGGAGTCGTTTCCAATCAGGAGAGGAGGAATCATGTGGAGACAGCACAAGCAGCTCTGTAATGAAAGAGTCACATTTAATGATGGTGAGCAGACAGAGCCTCTGTGTGGCTGCGATTATCGTTATTACTGTTATCATCAGTTTTATTACTGCTACAGGCTGCTATCATCAGCTCGAGAGGACTTCTGTTAATGCCAGGATGGAGCTGCACACACATATTTTACTCTAATCTGGGAATAAATGCAAATTATTGGAAAGAATCAAAACAAAATGACTGAAGCTCTGGTCTTCTAGAGCTGGATATGTACAGTCCTGCTCAGTATCACTGACACCCCTTCATTATTTTCATTACTTTGACAATATCTTCAGAAATAAATTGAAATGTTCCAAATTAATGTCATCAGGATCTTTTAATCGAGGGTCCAAAATACTTGCACAGAAAATCATTTTTACAAGTTACATATTGTAATATTAAAGAGGGAACTGAAAAAAAGCATGTGCAGCAATAATGGCACCCCTCTTCAGTATGTTGTTGCACACCCTTTGGCACTGATGACAGCCTCCAAATGTTTCTTGTAGCCATCTTTAAGCTTCTTGCACTTCTCAGCTGGTATTTTCTCCCACTCTTCCTACGCAAATTGCTCATATTTGCAGGTTTCTTTTCCCCAATGGCAGATTTCAGCCATACTAAAGATTTTCAATTGGATTGAGACCAAGACTCATTGCTGGCCATTTTAAAACAGGCAATTTTTTCCCTTTTCAACCATTTCTGCGTGTTTTTAGATGTGTGCTTTGGGTCTTTGTCTTGCTGGAGGGCCCACGATCTTCAACTCAAACCAAGTTTTTCTTGATAATTCTCTGATTTCATGATTCCTGTGATACGGTCAAGGCCTCCAGTACCCGATGCAGCAAAGCAGCCCCAAACCATTATGGAACGTCCACCATGCTTAATTGTTGGTAGGGTGTTCTTTTCCTTTTAGGCTTACGTGTTTGCAATTAAAACTGCCTATTATAAATATGACTGCATGATCATAGTAGCTAATGAAGTATAAAGTAAAAACCTTAATATGTGAACATTACTTCTGCCAAGTTTGAGTCTGATAAAGTGATGCAGAGCAAAGTTAGAGAGGATTGTACAGAAACTTTACTGTCACATTCTGTACTTAAACTTCATGGGTGCCAATAATGGTGAGTTGGACTATAGATAGATGTACTGTATTGATCCCAAGCTGGGAAATTGTAGAAAAGATTGTCTTTGGAAACTTTATTTAACCTGAAGAGCCTTGCTGAGATTAAAAATCTCATTTGCAAGAGTGTCCTGACCAAGGCAGGCAGCAGCACATTTACAAAGATACAGACATAAAACAACTACAGACACAGATATTAACCAATTAAGCCGAAGTCACAGAGCAGAAAGTTCTCAGTCAAAGCATTTACAGCTTCCTTCATCTTCCTCTAAAGCTTTTGACAATCAATTAAAAAGATTTAAAGAGACCAACTCCAAAAAGCACACTTTTTTTCTCGTAGCAGATTCCAGTCTGCAGGAGCAGCAGATCTGAAACTATTTTTTTAACCATTTCAAGGTCAGAAACTTTCGGGACAGTGAGCTAAAGTAGATTTTGAGACTGAGTCACAGATACACAAATCCACAAATTTACAGTAGATTTCATCAACTAAAATATTGTAAAATTTCATTAGCTGAAACTGGACATGAAATAAAACAACTTTGATGACTAAATTTTGACTAAAACAATTAAAACACGCTGCCTGTTTGGATCAGCAGGCTAGATTGTCACCTGCCCACAGTGAAGTCAGCACTGAAGAACTGTTCGATGATGAATTTGACTGCCCAGCTTACTGACTGACCTGAAACCCAAAGGGAATCTATGGAGCATCGTCATGAGGGATAAGAGACACCAGGGCAGGCATTACAGACCAGCTGAAGGCAGCTACGAGAGCAGCTTAGGTTTTGTAACACCTCAGCAGCACCAAAAGACGACTGCATCCCTGCTGCTCTGCTGTTATGCAATGATTTATGCAAACAGAATAAGTCGATATTTTAGATCCTGGGTCTTGTTAGTCTTATGTATGCTAATAATTGGAGAGTCTGGATTTAGCAGGGGGTTTTTCTAAATAAAATAAGAACAAATGTGGGGTACCTGCAACTCAATGTCCAAATAGAGGACAATATTTAATCCACCTATAGGAAAAAAACCCTCATCCAATTGTGTGTGCGCGTGTGAGCATGTATATAGAAACTCTTTCTTTCCCACTGCCATCAGACTCTTTAACAGGTGACAGGAGTACCTCAAACACACAGCTCATTTGCACCGATAAAGCTGCTCTCGCACTTTATGCTGGATGTTTGCACAATATCCCTTTCATGCATGAATTATTAAATCACAAAGGGATACTTTTTCAATGTTTATTTCTACTTTCAAACAAGTTAAAAATCATGCAAATTTTTTTCAGTGTTACATTTTGAGGGAGTTATGGATCCACTTCACCGTGCATCAACCGTTTAAAAAGTGATTTAGTGGAACTCCTTTTAAACTTATATTCAGTTGAATGCACAGCAAAGACAAGATATTTGTTTGAACTGAGAAACTTTTCTTTTGCAAATAATCAACTTTTTTTTGCAATACATTGCAAAAAAGTTGGCACAGGGTCATTTTTACCACTGTGTTACATCGCCTTTCCTTTTAACAACACTCAGTAAACGTTTGGGAACTGAGGAGACCAATTTTTGAAGCTTTTCAGGTGGAATTCTTTCCCATTCTTGCTTGATGTACAGCTTAAGTTGTTCAACAGTCCGGGGTCTCTGTTGTTGTATTTTACGCTTCATAATGCGCCACACATTTTCAATGGGGGACAGGTCTGGACTACAGGCAGGCCAGTCTAGTACCTGCACTCTTTTACTACGAAGCCACGCTGTTGTAACACATGCAGAATGTGGCTTGGCATTGTCTTGCTGAAATAAGCAGAGGCGTTCATGAAAAAGACGTTGCTTGGATGGCAACATATGTTGCTCCAAAACCTGTATGTACCTTTCAGCATTAATGGTGCCTTCACAGATGTGTAAGTTACCCATGCCTTGGGCACTAATACAACCCCATACCATCACAGATGCTGGCTTTTGAACTTTACGCCTATAACAGTCCGGATGGTTCTTTTCCTCTTTGGTCCGGAGGACACGACGACCACAGTTTCCAAAAACAATTTGAAATGTGGACTGGTAAGACCACAGAACACTTTTCCACTTTGCATCAGTCCATCTTAGATGAGCTCGGGCCCAGCGAAGCCGGCGGTGTTTCTGGGTGTTGTTGATAAATGGCTTTGGCTTTGCATAGTAGAGTTTTAACTTGCACTTACAGATGTAGATGAACTGTAGTTACTGACAGTGGTTTTCTGAAGTGTTCCTGAGCCCATGTAGTGATATCCTTTACACAGTGATGCCGTATTGCTGTTTAATCAGACTATTCACTTGAACATTTTAAACTAAAAAATACAAAATTATGTAAAATCTGACTGCAGGTATAATGCCAAATTTGCCCTCGTCTGCTGTTTTGGATTTATAATGCAATATCTCAATATGGTAAAAAAGTGCAAAGTTAAACTTTTATGAAACTTGACTTGAAGTGTTTGGGAGTTCACCACCTGGTCGTTGGGCATTGTACTGCAACCTAAAGGGTATAACATTTATTTCAACTACTGTCCACTGTAACCGACATCATGCATGAAAGGGATATACATGTTTACAGAAATGTACAGAAATCAGTAGTTAAATAGTTCCATCCTTAACAGTGATAATATGTAAAAACATAATATGTACAAAGTCTGAATCCAGCTTCATCTTGTTTATATCTGGACTTTTTTCTCCTTATTTTATTTTATATTTTTGCTGCTATTATTTAGTATCTTTTTGTGCTACTATTTATATCTTTTATTATTTTTATACCTTTCACCTCTCAGTCATTGTGGACAGCAGAGTAAGAATTTCATTGTGCAGGGAAACATGTTTCTTGATATGCAAATGACAATAAACGCTTTGAATCTTGAATTATCTGCTGTCCTGCCAAAATAATCCACTGTGTGACCATGTCCTAAAATTAAAAAAAGAAAAAAAAATGCAGCTATATTACAAAGAGAAAAAAACAGAACAATCCAATACCCTCTCTTCACAATATTATATAAAACTAGGGCTGGGTATCGATTCAGATTTTCTGGATCGATTCGATACTAAGAGGTCTCAAATCGATTCAATTGGATATTTGTCCAGTCTGGGTTATCTCAGTAAAAATAATACTGTAAATGACTTTTTGACCTGGTACGTTATTAAAAACAGTTTTTACATTAAGAACTGAACCCAAAGCAGTTACATTAATCACATATTAATGCATTAATGCATATTCTGCATGTTACTTGTTTATTGTCCAACTTGTCTTTTCTTTCATGCTTGTTACCTCCGCCAAGGAGGTTATGTTTTCGGGAGAGTTTGTTTGTCTGTCCGTCTGTGAAAAAAATAACTCAAAAAGTAATGGACAGATTTGGATGAAATTTTCAGGAAATGTTCAGCATGGGAAAAGGAAGAACTGATTCGATTTTGGTGTTGATCTGGATCGGCGTCTGGCCGCCATGGTGAAAAATGTGATTTCTGTGAATAATTACTGAACTAAAATAGATATCATAATGCATCCAATTGCTAATGGTATGTTTTCATGGTCAAGGAATCTAAATATTTCGATGAAATAAAGGTAGAACTAATATTTATGGTCAAAATCACAATATGGCTAAGGACTGTGGCGCTGGTGGAGGCCTGCACTCTCGGAGTGCTTTTCTAGTTAAATCTGAAATATGTCCAAACGTCCACTTTTAAACTCTCCGGTGGTGCCCCTATAGTGCTACTCGCCTCGGCCATGTTTTTATTTTGACTGCTTGCAGTAACATCTCACGAGATCTTGTTCAGTGGAAAGTAGCGCTAAATGCGAGACTAGCAGAGTTGATACCACAGGCTGCTTCTCGGACCGTCCAATAAATAAAAAACTACCCATGTTAAAAGATCAATCTTTGGATTTTATGGATCGATTATGAACCATTTAAAGGGAAATCAATTAAAATTGATTAAATTGTTTTTTTTAACCCAGCCCTATGTAAAACATGTAAGTAAAATTCTGGCTTTGAAAAAATCCAGATCCAGACCGGCGACACAACAAACACTGAACTTTATAACGGGAGATCCCATAGACAACATTCAATGATTCATATAAAACTAAACTATTAAGTGATGGTCCCAAAAAATTGTGTTCATACAGGATAAAAGCCTCAGTGTGTGCTGAGTTTGGTCTGGATCCTGGCTCCATGCTGGATCTTTTACAAGAGTTGTGGAAAATAGTTTGTGTACGGCTACATTTAGTCCGTCTGTAAGTTATAATTACTCTTTTGTTTTATTTTCTTCTTTCTGTTGCCTTACTAGTATCACTATTAATGTTCTATTTCAAAGTAAATACATCCAAATGCATTTGAAATAAGATTCCAACACAATAATATGACTGAGTGAGCGTTGTAACCTTTTTGCGTGCAGGCCTCCACCCTGAAGTATTTTTACTGTCATACTGATACTCTTACTGCAGGATCTCTGCAGCCTACTTCCTCCATCAGAGCACTTTAAAGCACGGTGTCGTGTCAGCACAGAGCCAGAAGAGCTGGGACACTGGGCCCGGCTCATGTGGCCTTACATCATCAGCCAGCTTACAGGAGAAACAGTGGGATCCACTGAACTCTGTAAGCTCTGCTGGTGGGATTATCCAACGCTCCCGCCCCAATTATGTCATTAAGTGATGTAAAAACAAAAGGCGTGCTATCTCCTCTGCAGAGAAACAGAACAATTAAGACGGCTCAGAGCTCCTCAGATCCATATCCACCTAATCAATGGTCAAGGGGATTACTCTAACGGGATGAAGGAAAAGTTCAGGGCTGTAAATAAACTGAAGAAGATGGTGCAGGGATGAAGAAGACGATGAAATCATGACTCAGCAGATTAACGAATAAAACAATGATTCTGCAAATGTCTACTGAATCTATCCTCATGACATTTGGTTGATTTAATGTTACATAAGTGAGAAGCTAAAAGTGTCTCTCAGTCACATAACAGGAGGTTAAACTTCAATTAACGTTTGCATGAAACAACCGACCTACATGATATTTAACACGCTATCAACCTCAACTGTGAAGCATAAGATCAGTTACCAAAGACTCCATAGGATTTATTTTTAAATGTGTTACAAAAAAATAGATGTAAAAAAACATTAAAAAAACTCAACAGTGTGAGAAGGTTATTATTTACATGTCAGATCAGTTGTCAAAAATTCAATGTGATTAACTTGTTTGATAAATGGAATTATTATGAATGTAGATATGTAGATCTTGCCTTGTTAGCTGCTTGTATGGCCTTAAATTGGAAAACATCTAAAACACCATCAATTGTTTGGTGGAATGAACTTTCAAGCTATGTTGTCGTGGATACAATCTATTACAAACATAAAGGCAGATCCTCGGACTTTACAATAGTATGGCATTTTAATATAAAATTTGACTTTAAAAGTAATTTATACAATGTACATTCATAGGACTGCAACAGCAGTGGGGTCTGACTGTGTTATCTGTGTTTTTGTTGTTTGTGCATCAGTGTTATTTTGTGTTTTTGTTCAATGTGTTTGTAAAAAATGAAAAAAAAAAAACATTCCATGTGATTTATTACCTCCACCAAGGAGGTTATGTTTTCGGGAGAGTTTGTTTGTTTTTCTGTCTGTGAACAAAATAACTCAAAAAGTAATGGATGGATTTTGATGAAATTTTCAGGAAATGTTTTCATGGTCAAGGAATCTAAATATTTAGATGAAATAAAGGTAGGACTAATATTTATGGTAAAAATCACAATATGGGAGAGGACTGTGGCGCTGGGGGAGGTCTACGCTCTCCGAGTGCTTTTCTAGTTTTTAAATGTGTTACATAATGTAAAAACATAACAATGCGAGCAGGCTACATTATTTACATGTCAGATCAGTTACCAAAGACTCCATATGATTTATTTTTAAACATGGTTCCCCATTAAACAAATGCAATAAATAACTAGAAAAGCACTCAGAGAGCGCAGACCTCCGCCAGCGACACATTTCTTAGCCATATTGTGATTTTGACCATAAATATTAGTCCTACCTTTATTTCATCTAAATATTTAGATTCCTTGATCATGAAAACATACCATTAGCAATTGGATTCATAATGATATGTTAGTTTACTAATTATTCACAGAAATCACACTTTTCGTCATGGCGGCCAGACGCTGATCCGGATCAACACCAAAATTGAATCAGTTCTTCCTTTTCCCATAATGAACATGTCCTGAAAATTTAATCAAAATCCATCCATTACTTTTTGAGTTATTTTGTTCACAGACAGACGGACGGACAAACAAACTCTCCCGAAAACATAACCTCCTTGGTGGAGGTAATAAAAGTATGAGCATTACAACGTGAGCACATTAATATCATTCAACTAAAAGCTGTCAGATAAGTTACCAATGATATCATATGGTTTATTTTTAAATGTGTTATAATAAATGCAAAAAATACTAAAGATAATTGCATAACAATGTGAGCAGGTTTAATTATTAATTAACTTAAGGCTATCAGATCAGTTACCAAAGACTCCAGGTGATTTATTTTTAAATTTGTTAAAAATAATCTAAGTAAAAAACAATTAAAAAACATAACAATGGGAGCAGTTTATTAATTACCTGTCAGATTAATTACCAGAGACTCCATTTAATTTATTTTTAAATGTGGTGCACAATAAAAGAAATACAGTTAATAATAAAGCAAAGCATTACAATGTGTGCAGGTTTAAGTATTATTTACCTTAAAGCTATCACATCAGTTACCAAAGACACCATGTGATTTATTTTTAAATACTGCACAAAAAATAAATGCATAACAATGTGAGCAGGCTTCATTATTATTATTTACCAGGCCAGTTACCAAAGACCCCATGTGACTTATTTTTAAATGTGTTAAATAAAAATTAATGCAATTAATACTAAAAATAAATGCACAGCAATGTGAGCAGGTCACATTATTTACCTTAAAGCTATCAGATCAGTTAACAAAGACACCATGTGATTTATTTCTTAAAGTGTTGCACAGTGAAACAAATGGAAAACAATGTGAGCAGGCTTCATTATTATTATTTACCTGAAAGCCTCACTGCAGATCATGAAGAAGATGTCATCGTCTTCACAGGCGTCCTCTGAAAGATCACACAGTCTGATAAATATTTACAGTTCTTAGACAGACACGCATGTGTAAGTATGACACTATTCCAGCAGTGGAAACAACAAACACGTCTTCATGAGGGTGCCGAAGAAACACACAGACACCTTTAAGGAGTTTCTTAAATACTAACTCCTCTGTTCTGAAAACAGGTATCAACATGTTTTTTAAAAACTTTTTTTTCACAGTAGTTTTTGGATTAGGTCATTTTAAGAATCATAACATGGTTCTTAAATCTAGGTATCTGTTATAATTCAAACAAAAGTTATCATCCTATAACGGGGCCACCCACTTGACTTAACTATTCTTACATCCCGATTATTTTTACTTTTTATTTTTATTTATTTTTGCATTTATATACTGTATTTAATCGACCTTTCTGTGTGGAGTTTGTATGTTCTCTCCATGCATCTTTAGGTTAATAAGTGACTCTAAATTGCCCTTAAGTGTGAGTGTTGAGTGGTAATGTCTCTTAATGTGGCCTTGAGATTGGCTGTCGACTCCCAGTGTCAGCTGGGATAGGCTCCAGCTTGACAGAGATAAGAGGTAAGGATGATGATGGATGGAAATTGTGTTTCACTGTTCACTGTTTTGTAAGTAGAGCTCCAAAATGTTGTTGTACTAAGGTGCAGTCACAATAAAGACTATTTTATTCTTTTCTGTTTGCACAAGGGCGAGTTTTCAGGCAGGTTAAAAATGTGAAATTGTGTAAATATTTGTTCTAACCAGCATATCATTACATTGATATTTGTTTTTTTCTTAATTATATGTTTTGTTTTGTTTTTTACCTGAAAGTGAGATCAGTCCCTATCACCCATACTACTTCCACCTGCATGGAGCAATGAAGATATCCCACTTTTTTTCCCTCGGGCTGCCATTTTCTCCCCATCACAGTTTTTTTTTTTTTAATTTTCAGGAAAGATCATACAATCATTAAGGTGTAAGTACATGATTCCTGATACATGATCCATGTCGAACAAATTAGAACAATATGTGTGAGAAAAGAACAAGGAATAAACATTAAACAACACAAACTAGGCCTGATTTATACTTCAAACCTACATAATGATACGTTCCTGGAAGTGTTACTGCATATGTGATGTTCAAAGGATTTATTGTTCTGCCCTTATTTGGTCAACATGTGAACTTTTAATACTAGGCCTTATCTCCAAAAGTTTTCTTCCTCTGATATCCTTAATTGTGGCAAAGTAGACAATTTTTAGGACAATTAACTTAGAGATGTCACACTAACATCTTCAAAATTGGATCCTCTTAAGCTATCCCTGCTTTACTTTGGGGTAAATCATTAAGCATTCTCATGCACTTTTTTAATCAAATATATAACGTCATAGCACCCAGGTAAATAAAATGGAGTGGGACAGAGGATAGAAAGCTTCTAGACATTCATGAACAACACTGGCACAGCATAACCTCCAAACATTTGGTCCTACACATCTGATTCAGATGAGTGAAAATGCTCTGGTTTATCCCTAAAATAAAGTAAATCAACTTTTAACTACGTCAGAGTCCACACTGTACAAGCATTGACCCAGTGCAGCCCTGAAAATAGCCAAATAGCCTCTCAAGAATAGCCAAAAAATGCTTGTTCTGTGTTTGATTTATAAAGATATGAGTTTGAAATTCCATTTTGAAGTTCTGTTTCACCTCCATGTAATACAATTTTAGTACATGAATCAGACATTAATAACACATGAGCTTTCCTGAAAAAAAATCTTAGGCTTGATTGTGTGCATCAGGGTTTAGGTTTTTCATCCATTACTACAAAAAAAACTTAGAGTACACCAAAAAGAATGAAATAGTTTGAAGTTGCAAGAGTTATATTACCAGTTAGTTGCTATTTTTGCCTTGGTTTGACAAAGAAGAGACACTGACTGGACTTTGAATTGGGAACGAGAGTGGGGAAGGACATATGGGCAAGAGGACACTTGAATCCCTTCACCAATCCATTTGGGAAAGAGCCCATAGAAAGTGTTTGGGAAGGGGCAGAAACTCTCACAAGAATATCCAGCAAGTGATCGGACGATCGTTCCATTAATCACGTTCATAACGTGTAAATCAGATGATGTAGCAGGTTGACACCACGGATGTGGTGTAAAATACTTTGTCGAACAAACTTTCATCAAAACATGTCAGAAGTGAACACATGCTTTCTTTAGAGAAAGAGAAAGCTTTTCATTTAATAAAGAAATCCACTATAGAGCTGATAAAGCTGCTATTAAAAGTGTTAGCATTTATGCTAAGAGCAGTCACTTCCTGCTTTGAAGGACATCGATTAGGTTGTGCCACTTTGAGCCGCTCACAAAGGCCACTGGTTAGATGCCCATACATGGGGTTCATGGACATGTGCTGTGATCCATTTACATGGGGATTGGGAAGAGAGGAGTGGGAATGACATCTTACATACCCAGCCATCAATATGTCTCAAGACGTCTTAAGATGTTTTAATAACTAAAATCAAGACATCTCAAGACCTTTTTGCGTATCAAGACGTCTTAAGGCATCTTAAGACAAGAATTTGAAGATGTCTTAAGACATGCCAGAGCAGAACATGACATGCACCCCGACAGATTTGTGTCTTGAAGACATTGAGTGTCTTCAAGACATTGATAGTATCTGAGTTATCAGTATTCCAGTTACGAAGTCAGAAAAAACTTGACAGGCTACCAGGATAATGTTAGCCATTGTTGGCACGCCATGTGTTGTAAAGTTTGCACATACCACATGAAGAATGTCAATAACACTACAGCAGCATATGCAGTACAGGCCAAAAGTTTGGACACTCCTTCTCATTCAATGTGTTTTCTTTATTTTCATCACTAATTACATTGAAGATTCTCGCTGAAGTAATGATGGCCACTTGTCTCTCTTAACTTAGCTAATTGGTTCTTGCCATAATATTAATTCTAACAGTTGTCTAATAGGGCTGTTGGTTGTGCATCAGCCTGACTTCTGAACAAAACAACTGATGGTCTCAACCCCATTTATAAGGCAAGAAATTCCATTAATTAACTCTGGAAAGGCACACCTGAGAAGAGAAAACCATTTCAGGTGACTACCTCTTGAAGCTCATAAAGAGAATGAAGAGTCTGTAAAGCAATAATCAGAGCAAAGGGTGGATACTTTGAAGAAACTAGAATATAAGACATGTTTTTATTTATTTCACACTTTTTTGTTGAGTACATAATTCAACGTGTGTTCATTCATAGTTTTGATACCTTCAGTGAGAATCTACAATGTAAATAGTGATGAAAATAAAGAGAACACATTGAATGAGGTGTGTCCAAACTTTTGGCCTGTACTGTACGTCCAACAATACTACATAAAAGGCTGATTTAGTGCAACAAACACTTTTTAGAATTGCTCATAAGCTGAATATTACAAGAGCTTAAAAACTGTTTGCACCCAGGGCAGCCATTAACGACTCAGGGTGGTGAGGATGCTGAGTTCCCAGTAGGATATTTCAACCTCAGGATGCAGTCCAGTTGAAATTTTTGACTTGGAACTTGGAAATCCCGACTTACAAGTAGAACGCAGCAATACCTTTAAAGCTAATCGCAACACTACTTTCAATTTTTACTTTGCATTTATGTATGTCTTACAGAGGCATTTACTTTAGTATTTATATTTGAAAAACTGAGTTCTGGACGATTTAGACAAAGTAAAATAACCAGACAGTTCTGGTTATTCCATCTTCTCTGACTCATCAAAATTGTAACTTGAGCTGTTGAGTTTTAAGACCCAAGCTGTTTGTTTAGGGTTCATTTTTCTCTTGAAATCGAACCTCCTGTCATCAGCAAGTTTCTGAAAATTTAACTCTTGTTTTGCTTTACTGCAGTTTAAAATAAAAGATCTGTACACTTCTCTGGATTTGCTGTGGAGTTCCTCTGGAGTCTTGAAGGTGTTTTTTGCAGTCTGGAGGGACGAGTGTGCACCCTAGAGGTCGGATGTCGGATTGCAGCTAAAGGCTTTTTATGTAACGTCAGTTCACTGAATGGCCAAGGCCGCTGCATCAGCATCAAAAACAGCCCACGGAAATTATCATTAATCAGCCAAACCTTTAAAGTGTTCAATGAAAAACATGAAAACATCAAAGTGCGTGATCTTTATTTGATATACTGTGAAGTGCCGTCCAGGTGGCACGAAATGGCAGCAGAACAATAAAAGACGATATAAGGCTCCATTTAACTACCAACAAGCTTGTCTCCCATTCTGTCTGCACGTGGAAAGGAACACCTGCAAATGATCAAAACCCTTCAGAAAAAAGCTGAACCTGTTCCTTTAAGCCTGTGATAGCACCCTCCTAAATCCACAGTGTTAATATGATACACCAACGAGTGAAGAGCAGCTGATAGTGGAAGGCAAATAGAAAAACTTCTCCCTAAAATCCGATCCTCGAGGTCTCTGAGATCCAACATGCTCGCAGGGAAGTACGAAGGAAGAAGCGGAAAGTGCTACAAAATTCAGAAAATCCATCAAGTAAATGGAAAATTAAATGGAAAGACTAACAACAGGATTTAATAGCTCTAATATTTTAACTACTTCTTGGTTTCTTTTAAAGTTCTTCTATAATTTATTCAGTATACAAATACTAAACATAGACTATGATATGTAAATAAGTTTGTAAATGTGTACAGTAGCACTTTTTCTTGATGGAAAACAAACATGAACGTCAAAGAGTTCCCAAAAACAGCAGGCATTGGTCTCTAAAGCTCCACAGTTTGTTAATTTAATGCCATTCGGTCTGAACTTTGCAGAAAATCACGAGTTTCCAGGCTGTGAAGTTGACAATCGGCTGGGCGATGGATGTTAAACAGTGCTGCAGACGTGAGGAGCCTGTTTGTGGTCTGAAGCAGTGACCCGTCAATGACCGCAGCTCGAGCTCTAAGCCGAACATCTCCAGGCTTATGTCTCCCTCTAGGGGGCAGACAGCGGCAGAAAATCCCTCCCCATGTGGGTGATAATACGCCTCATCCTGACCGGACAAAAAGAGACGGCTCGTGGTGGGCCGCCTGCCGCAACGCTTCATCTTTGGCTTTCAAGAGTTTCATGTTCTGTGTGAAAGCAGCAGATCTCATGGACAGTAGATGCGAATGGAAATCTACTGTGGAAATTTAAATGTGCAGAAAAAAGCCCTACGCCCAGTGAACCTGAGCTCCTGCCTTGGAGTGCCGCTTCGCCTCCCTAATGGAGAAAGCCTCCTGCTCCTCGCTGATCTCCTTCAGCCTCTTCTCCTCCAGGAACGACACCAGAGAGTCCCTCATGTCCACCACCTCGATCATCTGCTGCAGGACTCGCTCCTCCTCCGCCTGCTGCTCCGCCGTCTTGTCTGCAGAAGAAATATAGGAGCAGAATTAAAACAATCCTTAGAAGGTTTTATTTTAGCTTGAACATCATCGTTTGAAAATGACTTCATTATCACACATTTCCATGCACACAGGATACATTCAAAACCCACGACAAACAAATAAAAGAAGAATCTATGCCACCAATTTTTTAAAATGCAGATGAGAAATGAAAGCTTTCAGTTGATTCGCCCATTCAAATTTGATAAAGTTTTTCTCTGTCGACTTATAAGACAAGAAAGACTGTTGCACCGCCATCTTGTTTGCAGAATAAACACAAGAGCAGAATTAAAACAGTCCTTCTAAAGTTTTATTTTAGCTTGGACATCATCGTTTGAAATTCACAAAGATGTCATGACCAAACTGTTATTTCCATGCACACATCTACATTTATCGAGCAGAACCTGATTTAAACGTGGGCGAAGGATACAATCAAAACCCACGTTAAATCTGAGCTTGAGTACTTAAGTTCACATTTAGTGGAAACTCAGGCTGTGACAAATAAAAGAAGAATCAATGCCACAATTTTCTTTAAAATACATAAGAAAAGTGAAAGCTTTTAGTTGATTTGCCTGTTCAAATTTGATTGTTTTTTCTCTGTCTACTTATAAAATAAGAGAGACTGCTGCTCCACCATCTTGTTTGCAGAAGAAACACAAGAGCAGAATTTAAACAATCTTTCTAAGGTTTTATTTTAGCTTGAGTATCATCTTTTAAAGTTCACGAAGACTGCAAAGGCTGCGATAAAGAAAGAAGAATCACTGCCATTTTTTTTAAAGGGTGGTGAGAAGTGAAAGATTTCAGTTGATTTGCCTGATTAAATTTGATGGTTTTTTCTCAATCTTATTATAAAATAAGAGAGACTTCGTTCAGTGATCATCAGAATCAGAGATACTTTATTAATACCCAAAGGGAAATTCAGCTGTTTCAGTAGCTCTAATGCGCAGTATAGCAGTGGTAATGTCAGATTAAGACTTTAAAATAAATGAGTGCATAAAAAATGAAGTAAAAATCATCTGGATTAAAAAAAAGCAGTGAATCACAAAATCAGCCTGTGACTGAATAGATGCAAATTACTTAAATCTCTTTCATCATGGGAAACATTTTGATTTTCATGATTTCTTTTCGGATGATTCTTGTTTTATTGCAATGCCTTTTCTCTTGTTTCTTTTCTGCTCATTTTTATCCATCAGCTTGATTTACTTTCACCATGTTAATGTGCATTAGCCAAATCCTTCTTGACACCCGATTATTGTTAGTTTTATTATTAGAACAATTATTATTATTTACAATGATTTCAACCATCACCACTTCAATCACATTTTCTGCCTCCCTGTAAGTGATTTGAACTGCCATTGAATTTGTGTAAAATGTGCTTTACACATTAAGTTTGATTGGTTAATAGGCGGCTTGGTAGTGCAGCAGGTAGGAGGTTGTGGGTTCAATACCCCTGCTGCTCCGGGTCATTCTCTGTGAAGTATGCAAGTTCTTCCAGTGAATGCATGAGTTCTTCCCAGTCATCCGGGTTTTCTCCTACACACCAAAAACATGCTCATCAGGTGGATTGATGACTCCAAATTGCACTTATGTTTGAGTGTGAATAGCTGTATGTCTCTCTATGTGGCCCTGTGATTGGCCCCTGTTTGACCTCAAAAGGGAAAGCAAAAATTAACACACAAGACAAAGTAAGGCCACAGATATTCCAGCATTATCTTAAATACTTATTATATAAGTATATGGAAGAGGCAGTGTGTTATCTGTAACAGTGATTGGGGAAAAAAATAAATCATAAAAATTACTATGTTGAAATTGATTAGTATTTGCTATATTGTGTATAGATAATCAATATAATATTTATATGGATATTAACATAATATGTATATACATGTAAGTACACATGTGTTGTGTGCATATTTATCTAGATGTTTATGTAGTCGATGTATATTATGTCTGCATTGATACTTACATGTTACATGTATATATTTTATTATATACTATACATTTTGTAGAGTAAATGTGCATAAACATATCTATATATGGATGCTATGTTTTGCAGTGAACATACACTATATTGCCAAAAGTATTCGCTCACCTGCCTTGACTCGCATATGAACTCAGTGACATCCCATTCCTAACCCATAGGGTTCAATATGACGTCGGTCCACCCTTTGCAGCTATAACAGCTTCAACTCTTCTGAGAAGGCTGTTCACAAGGTTTAGGAGTGTTTATGGGAATTTTTGACCATTCTTCCAGAAGAGCATTTGTGAGGTCACACACTGATGTTGGACGAGAAGGTCTGGCTCTCAGTCTCCGCTCTAATTCATCCCAAAGGTGTTCTGTCGGGTTGAGGTCAGGACCCTGTGCAGGCCAGTCAACTTCATCCACACCAGACTCTGTCATCCATGTCTTTATGGACCTGCTTTGTGCACTGGTGCACAGTCATGTTGGAAGAGGAAGGGGCCAGCTCCAAACTGTTCCCACAAAGTTGGAGCATGGAATTGTCCAAAATGTCTTGGTGTGCTGGAGCATTCAGAGTTCCTTTGACTGGAACTAAGGGGCCAAGCCCAGGTCCTGGAAAACACCCCCACACCATAATCCCCCCTCTGCCAAACTTTACACTTGGCACAATGCAGTCCGATAAGTATCGTTCTCCTGGCAACCGCCATACTTAGATTCGTCCATCAGGTTGCCAGATGGAGAAGTACAATTCGTCACTCCGGAGAACGCGTGTCCACTGCTCTAGAGTCCAGTGGCGGCGTGCTTTACACCACTGCATTGATGCTTTGCATTGCACTTGGTGATGTGAGGCTTGGATGCAGCTGCTCGGCCATGGAAACCCATCCATGAAGCTCTCTGCACTGTTCTTGAGCTAATCTGAAGGCCACATGAAGTTTGGAGGTCTGTAGTGATTGACTCTGCAGAAAGTTGGCGACCTCTTCTCACTATGCGCCTCAAGCATCCGCTGACCCCGCTCTGTCAGTTTACGTGGCCTACCACTTGGTGGCTGAGTTGATGTTGTTCCCAAACACTTCCACGTTCTTATAATACAGCTGACAGTTGACTGGAATATTTAGGAGTGAGGAAATGTCACGACTGGATTTGTTGCACAGGTGGCATCCTATCACAGTTCCACGCTGGAATTCACTGAGCTCCTGAGGGCGACCCATTCTTTCACAAATGTTTGTAAAAGCAGTCTGCATGCCTAGGTGCTTGATTTTATACACCTGTGAACATGTAAGTGACTGGAACAGCTGATTCTGATCATTTGTAAGGGTGAGCGAATACTTTTGGCAATATAGTGTATGTATAATATATTTGCATAGATGTTAAAGCAGAATGTATTTTTAATGACCCATGAGAAACAGTAACAAGGGATAGGAATTCAAAAAGTATTCTCTCTTCTCCTTTTCAGACATGTATAATTGCTTATTTCTTTTTTTTTTTTGTATGTGAATGGTATTTCTATGTCTGTGACTTAGGTCATCTTATATTTAAGAACCCTCACTGTAAACAGGATTAACAAGAAAGAAACAGGGAGTGACAAGAGGAAATACTAACTCAGCTGTGTGTTTGCTGTCCAAACATAAACCTGCTAAAAGCTCCTCTAACAGAGATGCTTGTGTGTTTTCATATCAGTTTACACACCCGTCAGCTCCATGTACTTTCTGAGCTCCAGCTCCAGCATGCTCTGCTTGTCCTCCAGCTCCAGCTGTCGAGACCTGAAACACAAACAGCAGCTGATTCGAGCCACCATCACATCCTGCTGTAGCTGCGGGTCATCATCAGGACGAATAATAAAAAGAGTCAGACTTTACAGACGAGAGCAAACAGGAGCTTCAGTGTTTCTGCGTTAAAGTTCTGCTGTTATGAACATTCAGGTCATTTTGTCGCTCCCTCTCTGCACAGAAGCTCTGTTGTCCTCTCGGCACGGCTGCACAGACTTTTACTGTCTCACTTTGTGAATGCAGCAGTGAGGAAACAAACGCGTGCACACTTACGCCACCATGAGGTCGGACTCCTCGGAGACCAGAGCGTTCTTCTCGTGGACGAGCTGGATCCAGTGCTCGATCATCTCAGGAGAGCCGCCGCTGCCTGAGGAGGGAAGAAAACAGTCTGAGTGAGACGAGGATGGAAATAAAAAAGAAGAGAGATAGGCTTGAATAGAAAACACTGATGTATGAAGAGCTGAGGAACAAGATTTATGATCTGTCTGTGACACAAAAACATGTGAGAGTCTAAAAAGAAGCTGGAGCCTTCAGGCAAACATGAGCTCCACAGACAGACACCTGGAGTTTGTTTACTCACTGACTGGAGAATATAATTCTGCTCCACTAACTATAAGAAGAAAAAGGGTTCTTCAGCACAGAAGCACTTACTTTCTTCGACATTTCTGCGTGTGGTGTAAAACTATAGAATAGTCTGAATGTGGAGCTTAACGCTTAAACTACCAGCTCAACTGTTTGGCATAGATCATCATTAAATTCAGGGATGTTTAACATTTTAAGTAACAGAACCAATCAAATCATTGTTTGGTTCCATGAACATTTTAAGGAAGAGAAAACCACAAACAAACTAAAACACAGATCATGTCTTGGTGTGGGATTGATAGGTTTAAAAGTCAGACAGTTGATGACTGTGTGATGACGTGAAAATGTACAAATATTTGGGACAAAATCATTTAGAAAAGTCAGAAATGTCTGTAAAAATTGCAAAAATAACTTTTATGGGAAAAAATAGCATAACTACATGATATTGAGTTTGACAAACAAAAATGTTTTGAGGAATAACAGAATATATATAAATACAGTACAGCCCAAAAGTTTGGACACACCTTCTAATTCAATGTGTTTTCTTTGTTTTTATCACTCATTCCATTGTAGATTCTCACTGAAGTAATGATGGCCACTTGTTTCTCTTAACTTAGCTGATTGGTTCTTGCCATAATATTAATTCTAACAGTTGTCTAATAGGGCTGTTGGCTGTGCATCAGCCTGACTTCTGAACAACACAAATGATGGTCCAACCCCATTAATAAGACAAGAGATTCCATTAATTAACTCTGGAAAGGCACAACTGAGAAGAGAAAACCATTTCAAGAAGCTGTTGAAGCTCATAAAGAGAATGACAAGAGTGTGCAAAGCAGTAATCAGAGCAAAGGGTGGACACTTTGAAGAAACTAGAGTATAAGACATGTTTTCATTTATTCCACACTTTTTTGTTAGGTACATAATTCCACACGTGCATTCATAGTTTTGATACCTTCAGTGAGAATCTACAATGTAAATAGTGATGAAAATAAAGAAACACATTGAATGAGAAGGTGTGTCCAAACTTTTGGCCTGTACTGTATATGTATCATCTTATCAGTAAATGGTTAAGAATTCAAAATACTGATTGTAAAAATAAAAGTAGCTTTCAGCTTTTTAAACCTTTAAATCCCTCAAAGAAAATATCTTTAATTTTGGTTTGTTTGCAGGTCTTTCTGTATCATAAAACATTGACAGAAACAAACAATGGCATGTTATGTTTATTCAACACATTAAATATCTGAATTTAATTACCTCTGTCAAAAAGTTGAGCTGGGAGTTAAAGGGCTAAGGAATGTCCAAACATCAATCAATTAAAAAAAGGGTACAAATTTTCACCAGGCGTTAAGTGTTTGTTTTGTTATATACTTTTTTGTCTATATGATTTCAGATTACCCTCATACCTGAAGGAGATAATTTTGTCTCCTTGATGGTTCACTTTCTCTGATACAGGGTGTCCAAAAGTCTCTTTACAATTTAAACAATTTATTACAAAGGCAGTCGATGAGATATCTTAACCATATTTGTTTTACTTTAATCAGTGTTTAATAAAGTTTTTATTCACATTAAAATGTTGTGTTTCAGATATTCTGTTAATGGAAGGAAAGCTGTTAAATGAACCTCTATAAAATGGCTACTCCTCAAGAGAAGGCTAAAAGTGTATCCTAGTTTATTGAGACAAAATCAGATGTGGAGTCCCTTGGACTTTTTTATGGGGTTAGAAAGATCTTGTGTATCCAACAAAGATACGGGACATTACTCACTTGAAGCAAAGGTTTCCAAATGCCATTGCCACCAGTGATGAGGCAACCGTACAGCGAAAGAAATTAAGTACAGTCTTGATGTGCTTCATGCAATTAATGATGCCCATATAGAGGAGTATTAAATGAGGTTAAAAATTTTTTTACTAAACACTGATCAAAATAAAACGAATCTGATTAAGTTATCTCATCAACTGCCTTTGTAATGATTTTTTTAAAATGTAAAGAGACTTTATTAACACCCTATAATTCTGCAGTGGATATACTTTTTCCTCATCATGTTTGGCATTTTCCACCTATTTCCAAATTTCAAATCCTACACCACACCTTTCTTCAACGTGTAGCAGGTAATTGTTACACAAAGCCTCAAAAGGGGACATTTTAACCCCCTTCTAAAATGCCTTTAAAACTTTCTTATGTTAATATTTTTCTGTTTTTCTTCATAAATGTTTTAATCCACTTCAGTCCAGATTATAAATACCAAGTGTTTAATTATACTCACAAGTTTAAACTTTTAGAAGCCAACTTAAAACATTTGAGTGTCAATTTTAACATTTTAGGCGCTCGTATGTTCAATAATACAAAAAAACATGTCTGTAAACTCATTTCAGGTTAATTTCTGGTAAACAAATCAATGAAAAGACAAACAGTGAGTGATAGTAAACTGTAGGGAGAAACTGGACTGCAGCCTCAAGTGCTGTCTGCTTTTCCAACATGACAAACCTGGATCTTAAGAAGTTTGTTTTTATAGTTTGTTAAAAATGTAAATTTTCAGTCTGTTTTCTGTGTTTGTGTCCTACCAGCTTCCCCTCGTAAAGTCCTCTCCAGCTCCACTCCTTTATCCTCCAGCTCTTTGAACGTCACTTCAATCTCCTCCAGTCTCCTCTGGATGGACTGTGGATGTAACACAATAAAACATTTTTATGAAAGTATTCACAGCCATGAGTGCAGAGCAGAGAACAGACTATAGAAACACGGACAAAGACAGACACATGCTGCTGATTGGGTTTTCTCAGTGATGACGTACTGATGTATTAATAGCTCAGTGGAATCATCAGTATTAACAGTCTGTATAGATCATGATTGCCTCCAGTTTCAGATGAAAAGGGAAATTATGAATTGGCTCCTTTCTTTGTACATGTACACTGCCATAAAAAAAACAGTGCTCTTATTGTTTTGTTTGAAAAAAAACAAAAGCTCAAGCATCAGCTCCCAAAACGATGCAGACTGTACGGTCAACCAATAAAACTAACCAGAAAGAGAATCTTCAGAAACATTAGTTGTTTAGATAAATGTGTCTCTACCACACAAAAAACCTGATTGGCAAAATTGCTGCTTTTCAGGAAGCAAACTGAATGCTCCTTGACTGAATGAATGACTTGAATTGACTTGATTATTCTTTGTTTTGTACTTTAATGTGGTTAATAAGTTATAAAACACACAGACAAGGTGACCAATAACACTGTTAAAATATATATATATATATATATTTATACACACACACACACACATATATATATATATATATATATATATATATATATATATATATATATATATATATATATATATATATATATATATAAAAACAGACTGATGTCTATGATCTTACTGGCAGTGACCTGGGATTATTTTATTTTATTTTTTAATTAATTATTCTTTTAATTTTGGTGTTTTATTTTTCCTGATATTTATTGTATTGTTTATTATTATTTTTTATTCTATTGTGTTATTTTGGATTTTAATACAACTCCTTTTTTGTTTTAATTTCTTTTTTGAAGAGTGAAAATTTACAAAAAATACATTTTAATCGTCTTGATATTGTGTAATACATAAATGGTCCAATAAAAGTCAAGAAGTTATAAAAAAGGAATATTACTGTTCCCACTTGCTGTTTTTATATTTTCATGAGCCATGTAGGAGCCACACTTTTACTAAAAAAAAGAAATATGGATTAATTTTATCAAATTAAATGAATGAATTAAAGGTGCTATGAGGAGAATCTATTACTGCTGACATTAAGACTCTGCTACCCATGAGCACGCACGGCGACTGTCATAATGCTGCGTTCCAGTAACCTCGGAACTGGGAGTGACATCATCTCCGACTTATCGGCGTTCCAGTTGAAGTCGGAAAAAAACACGCTGATCTACCAGGCTATTGTTAGCTGTTGTTAGCACGCCCTGTGTTGTTGTTCACAAATATCACATGAAGAATGTGATTATCACTATGGCAGCATTTTTGTAAATATAAGTCTAACAATACTATGTATACAGCTGATCTAGAGCGACACACCCCAGTCAGAAGTTCCCAGTAGGAAATTCCGACTTTAGGGGAACGTTCCAGTTGCAGTTTCCTACTCGGAACCCGGAAATTCCTACTTCTGACTACAACTGGAACGCAGCAAAAGACGTGACCCAAACTAAAGCGTGTGTTTGTTGTGATGCTAATGAATTCAGCTCGGACCTTCCTCAGAACTCTGCATTGCTTTACAACTTCTTTTTTCAACAACTTACAGGATGCAAAGCGACGAGGTAATGTATGTCTTTCTAGTTACGTAGCGGTAGTTTTTGATGTGTGACAACAAGCAATTTTTGGAAAACCTAGTATCGTAGTTTTGTAGCCGGCTATATATCTCTACTTACAGCTCGGTGCTCTAAGACGTGTCTGAATAATATAAATTTGCTCTAGTTTTAATTGTCTTGTTCCCAAAGTTGAGTATCCAGGCCAGTCCAGCCTTGTCCGACCCGACCGCGAAGCTAAGGAATAGCATTTATAGATAACCTATTTTGATGCTATAAAACTCATCTTAAAGTGTGTATTTCCATCAGGCATATATCTAAAAGTGAGACTTTTTTGTGATTACTTAGAAACTCCTCACAGTCCCTTTAATAAATGTTTGTCAAAAACATGTGTTTCTGGACCTTTACTGAGCTACACTAAGTTTACTATTTCCACCCTTAATGTGTGATGAAGTTATTTTTTAAGAGACCATATTTAGGGTCATTTACATGACAACAACAAAGGCTGAAAATGAAGTTTCTGTTCTGTTTGCACCTTCCCTTTAGACCAGAATGGAACTCAGAGTGCCTGAATCCTATCCCTTTATGGGCATATATTTCAATAAAGTAGAATTTAATGTCTCTGAGTGATGATAGAAATGTGAATCCCCTATAATGAGCTGGACTCCTGTGAGGGTCAAAGCTCTGTTAGCTGTTTTAAATGAAAATCATGTTTCCTGATTTCTCTTTAAGCTCGCTGCTGCAGCTCTTTGTCTGACCGTCGTAATTCATTTTGTCTGTTTTGAATACCCTACATTTATGTGTTCTATCTAATAGCGTCCAATCTTGGTCGTAACTCCCTTTAATAATATTCTTATGTCTTCGGCTTTCTGCTTTAGTGCAACACTTTCTGAAGCTGGAGAGGATGAGACTTCCTCTGGGAAGATGAAAGAACAACATAAACCGTATAAGGCAACCTTTCATCACAAATCTGCTCGACCTGCTGTGAGATTATGCTGCAGCTTTTATTTATTTATTTATAAACGGTGTCGAGGAACCGACTCTCTGTTCCTCACACACAGCTTCTCTCCTCACAGTAATGCATGCTCTTGGATTTTCTTTGTTACATTATCCTTTCTTTTAGCACTATTTTGTCATTGTTGTGGAGCTTTGACATTTTATTGTCTCTCTCTTTTTATTCTCTGGCTAAGGGTGATAAGAAGGTTTAACTGTGGGAACTTAAATCTGTATTACCAGTTAAAAAAGTGCTGCCACAATATCCGAACCTTTAACTTTTAGATTTTACTATTAAAGGGCCAATTGTACTGATCTAAACAGTGGGTGGTGCTACTCACAAGTCAAGTTGATACAATTACAAAAGAATTATTATTATAATTATTATTTTATTTTAATCTGTGAGAAGAGCAAATTAAGCTTTTCCTTTAGCACAGATCAACTGTCGTAACGTGAATGTGGATCACCACAAGAATTAAATTATTTAAAACTGGAATATTTCTTTGTTTTCAAATCATAGACAAGTTGTAATTTATTGTAATTTAGACAATTTGAATTAATTTGAAGGACGAGTAAGTGGAAATTAATACAATAAAATGATGTATCCTTAGACATACATAGTATTAACGGAAAAACTGAGAAGATGTGCCCAATATGACTAAAAAAAAAAAATAATAAAAATAGTGTTTTATGTTAGCCTTGAACATAAATGAACAAGTTTTTTTCCCCAAACTATTTGCGCATGTATGCCCATTAGAGTTTTCAATTAACTACGAGTAAAAGTAGCAAAATGTAAAAGAGAGAGCAGTGAGCAGGGCTGCAAACTTCTGTGAATTTTCAGAGTTGGAAGCCTCCCACGGGTACTAAATGTGAATAAACCAGAAATTTACAAAAATGGACAATGACAGGGGTTTTAAATACAGTTGTGGGAAAAATATTTGAGCATTATCTTGACTAACACACCCATATTTCATGCAGTTTTTTGAATATTTCTGCTATTCCCCCATCACATACACACAACACACTGCTAACTGCAGCTAACGTGCTAAGATGATTTCTAACACTCTTGATTATTGAATACACATTTGAGTCCACGAACATATAGTGAAGAAGCTGATTGTTTAATGAATCTGTTGAAATGAAATGTTTTAATTCAATTATTTTGCATGGATTTCTGCCTATTACAAAACAAAATGTTTACAGGTATGTTTTAATATGATGCAGTTCATTTAAAATATCCCCAACTTTGAGTTCAGTCCCATAAAGTTAATCAATTCCAAGTTAAACTTCCCATGAAAAGTTTCTGGAGAGTTTCCAATATTTTCCACCCCTTTGCAACCCCAGCGGTGAGCAGTTTGGCTGGATTTTTCTACTCCAAAAAAAATTGTAATTCCCCTTCTTATCCTCAAAGGGGTGAGTATTGGAAAGAACATCACGATACGATACGTATCACAATACTTGGGTTACGATACAATAATATCACGATATATCAGGATATCACAATATTGTGATATACTGCGATATTCTACAAGAAAAAACTAGAGATGGTGCCTATGTAAATTACACAATATTACTCAAAACTACAAGTTTTCCATTTTATTGTTTTTGAAGACAAATGTTGTGTTACATACATACACTTACCTTAAAAAAAGAGTGAATCAAGCCACTTAAACTTATGTTGCAAAGAAATTATTATTGTTTTCTTTATAACAACCGAACCTGCTGTGCAGCTCAAACTGTAATTGAGCACGAGAGTTACTGACAGTACAACAATAAGTAAAAAAAAATCACATATTTCTCTTGTCACTGTCTGAACTGAATAGATTACGTGAAAAAAGCCTGTATTTAACTCTGATTAAATATGAGTTTTTGTTTCTACAATAAAATCCACATTAAGATTTGAAACATTGATATATATTTTCAGTAGTATATATATCGTGATGTATTGCTGTATCGATATTTTTTCACACCTCTACTAATCTCAAATTGTGGCAAAATCCTACAGACTGTCTGAATTAGACAAAAGTGATGAATCTGTTTTTGTGGTTGTTGTGAAGGAGATTTATTTAAATTTTGTGTTGAGTCATTGCTCTTCTAACCATTTGTCTATTAATCATTATCACTCACTAAGCAGCGAGATCCTATGAACAATGTCTGTGCCTTTAATTGTCACCATCATCAAAACTGTTGCACTTCCACTGTCAGATTGTTGAATTTGTTTTAGATATTTATTGTTTGTAACTTAATGTCTTTTCTGGAATTCTGTATTTACTGTATGTTGACCTCTTGGTCAAGTCGCCCTTGTGAATGGGAATTTGTTCACAAGGGAATTACCAATTGGAATTATCTGGTTAAAAAAATGCAAAGGCTTTTTAGAAGCTTCAATACTTTTGATTTGCTTAGTCGTTAAATAACAAAACTGTATCATTTAAATCACACGGTGCTGTACAATTTGGCAACCTTTGTCTAGTTAGCTCTTTAGTAAATGTGATAGAATGATTAGCAATCAAATAAAAATAATTAAACAAAAAAAACACAAATTGATTTGGCAGATTTTAAAGATAGGCAGACTGACCTGAGCTTTCCTCAGTCGCTGCAATTCGCTCATCTTCGCTCGCCGCTCCAGCGTCCTCATCTTCATCAACTCAAACTTCTCAGCCTCCAGGGGGTCCGACGGCATGGACTGAAACTACAGCCATGGTGTCAGGACTTTAAGTGTGGCAGCTTATCAAAGTGAAAACACTTATTGGGTCACTCTCCTTACCTTCTCATCGAATAAGTCTAGATCATCCTGCCCAAACATCTCATCGTCATCGTCGTCATCATCGTCGTCGTCTTCGTCTCCTTCGACGCCCTCCTCTGAGGCACTGTGGACGTGTCTGAATGTTGTTTCTGAGGAGAGAAAGCAAAGTGATGTTGATAGAAGAGTGGAATCAGGCTGGATCTCTGTTACAACACTGCTTTCACCAGAGAGGGAAGAAGGAGATGGGTTTGTCAGACTCATAAACACAGAAAAGCATGATCAACTCCAAACTAATCAAAGGCAGTCAGCGCTAACTGAACGTCAAAACTTTAGCACTGAAGTGAGCAGCAGCCAGAGGAAAGGATTACATCTTCTCTCATCAGTCTCAGCAGAGCGTTAGCAGTCTGGTGATGATTTAAAATCTGTTTTGTGTAGACTGGAGACGGATGTTTTTCCGTTGCACTAACCTGAGGCCTGACAAAGATCTGTGATCCGCAGTCACGAGGTGGTTCATGAAACTGAAATGACAGAGCCCTGAGAGGAGTCTGGGGAGGAAGTTATGAAGGAAAAACAACTGAAACTATCAGAACAAAGAGGGAGAACTTCTGCTGGATTGTGGGGCAGCACGTGTCTAACAGCAAGAAGGTTGTTGGTTTGATTCCAGTGTCAGTCAGAGTCTCTCTGTGTGGATTAGCATGTTCTCTCCTGCACTCTGGCTTCATCCCAGAGTCCAAAAACATGCTTATTAAGTTGATTTGTGACTCTAAGGCCATGTTTACATGAAGACACTAGGCCTGTGCTCAAAATATCAATACAGCAAAATATCGTCACGCACTTCTTGGGGATACGTGTATTGATACGGATTCTACAGAATCGATACGGCCTCAGTGTTTGTACAGTTGTTGTAAATACACTTTGGGTAATATTAAAAATGGCACAGTTCAAAGTAGAAGCCAAGCTACGTGATTAAACACATGTTCCAAATTTAAACTTAAGTCTTCCATCTTTGGGGACCTGAATTTAAGTTCTTAAGTTGAAGAATTATTTAAAACTCATCTTTGTTCTTTTCTTCTTGCAATAAAAAAAAAGTTGCTGGGACTTCTGTTAAAAGAGTAGTCAATGTTGAAGACATCCTCACCTCAAATGCAAAGTTTTTGTCTTTGCGTCTTCAAACTCGATCTGCGTTCTGAAGCAGACGCTAGAAATGAATGAAACTGCTTTAGTGTGAATGCCAGTCCAGTAGATGGCGATGTAGGTTTGCAGAGAAAGAGCACTGCTACAATACAAGTACGAAGAAGAAAAACTTCACAAATGGCGAGTGGACGCAGGAAGACGCAGGAGTTTCTTGTCTGGACAACAAATCAGTTTGGGACAACAAATCTGTCTGGATAACAAACCGAGCACGGTAAGCAGCACACGTTACTCGGTACATGGTCGAAGCTGTTGTTGTTCCTGGTTCGTGGCGCAGCCTTCATGTAAAAGAGTACTGTATTTCACCCTGAAACGCTCTGACTCTGGTTTACGCAGAGCTGCGTGGAGGAGCGTTTTTAAAACTTTCCACATTGGACCCTGGTTTCAAAAGTTTGCATATTTAAGCACTTCAGGTACCGTTCCCATGTAAACAGGAGACAAAAACGCAATGAAAACTCTTCAGATTTGGCCGTATTACGGCTTCCTGTAAACGGCCCCTAAATTGCCCCTCAGTATGGATGTGAGCATGAACGTTGTCTGTTTCGCCATGTGGCCCTGCAATTGGCTGCCGACTGCATCAGGGTGTACCTGCCTCTTGGCCGATGCCAGCTTGGATAGGCTCCACCCCATGACCATAAAAGGGATAAGAGGTATAGGCTAGAAAGCACATGGAAAGCACAAACCTCCACCAAGGTAGCTCACATATTGCTGCTATATCTATAAGCAATAGTTCCATGATAAAGTTGTTGTTATCTGTATCATCAACCAAAAAATTATTGTTATCTGTTTGGGCACATCCTGAAAATTCTCAGCACAATGTAATTTTAGCACAATCTGAAGGAAGGAAGCTCCCAAACCCACTTCTGGGTTAAATTGAGAAATAATAAATTTGCAAATACATCAGCAACATTTTGGTACTTTACCCTTGCTAATGTAATTGTACAACTTTAAAAGAGTAGGAGGGGTTTTTATTTGAGTTTTGTTGAATTTTTGTTGCTAAAAGGGGGAAAAAAACAAATATTTGGTGCATACAGGTATCACAGGCTGGTTTTTCTGGTTCTTCTTTAAAGTTTAAACTAAATTATCCCTGGAGTACTGATTAACCCTGCAGTAAGGCTGCCATACTCAAAGGCAAAACAAAGCAAAACTGGTTGCAAACATTAATTGCCCCCATGGGCATTACCCCAATTGGCTGGACAATATTTCGATTGAATCGATTACTTATTAGTATTTTCTGCAGAAGATTTACAAATTAAAAATGAAGATATTTTTTCTTGACTTACTCAAATTGTAAGTTGTTGCATATTTGAAAATATAAATACTGAAAATGTACAGTTTCAGGATTGTAGGCCCTGTCAGGTTCTGTATGAGCACTTTTATAGGCTTGTATTTGTTGTTTAAAGTAGATTAAATATTGATCAGAGAGTTTCATGTTAATGTACTGTGGGAAAACTTCAGCCTTCAGCGTATATGTAGATAAACCAGCCTTTGTTTGAACTACATCAGGGCTATTCAATTAGAAATTCGGTCGGGCCAGATTTTCAGGCTTAGGACACGAGCTGGGCCGGACATTTTTGGCAGACAGTGAGCAAATTTAACCACGTAAAAGAAACACAGATAGATAACAAACAAACTGGATGTTAATTAATTTATTGCTATATCCAAAAGGGCATAAACTCAATAAAGAGAAGTACTTAAACTAAACTTCTATTGAAATACTGTTGTTTTGACAGGTAAATAAAAGCACATATTAAGGTGCGTATAACTATAAAAAGTGCAGATTAAAAACACTATCTTTTGGTCACATTTGAAAGTGCATTAATAGTAGCTAGATCAACAGCAACCTTTTAGAACATGTTGCATTCAATGTCTGTAATAATGTTGGAATTTTTGTAAGACCTTGTCAGTGTTTGTAAAAGTTTTTCCTGCTTTTCTCGCCGTATATAAGTCGCAATCACGTTGATTTCGGGCCACTCAAGGGTTACTTTTTGGGCTGCATGTGACCCTGCTAGTTGAATAAGGCTGAACTACAAGATCAGCATTTTATGACACAAACTTCAGCTTTAGGAGGGAAATTTTGTGTGGTTTTTGAGAGGGATTGTGGAAAAAATCTGGTATTTTATTATAGGTCACTTTGCCCAGCCTTAGTGTGCATACTGACATCTTTAACTGAGCAGATATCCAGACTTACCCACTCTCCCTGGATGGTTGACGTGGACGCTGAGCCTCGTGTCCCTGCTGATCCTCGGGGACGATAGATTCCACGGGGAGAACTTAGACCTCACTCTCGTCTGCCCGCCCGGCATCTCTTTCCTCCTGAAGCAGCGTCGATTCCTGCTCTCCCGCACGTGTCCCGCCGTGCTCCCGCTCCAGTAGCCCTCCTCCTCCTGCCCGTCCAGACCCTCCGCTTTAGGGGGGCTCGGACCTCCTGCCGTGGCAGAGGAGGAGGAGCAGGAGGAGGATCCTCCGGGGGTTTCTGAGTCCGAGTCGGCGCTGAAGCTCTGCAGGTTCACCAGCTGGCTTTTCTCCTCGGCGGTCAGCTGCAGCTTTCGGAGCGACTGCTTGGGGCGGGAGTCTGGGGTCAGTTTTGAGATATCTTTCGTTGTTGGAGAGGGGTGTTTCTCTGGAGTTAGGGGGTCGTAAAGGTGGATTTTGCGAGGCTTTGCGATGGGAGGCGAGGGCTGAGGGCTGGGTGTGTTTGGTCTGGAGAATCGAGGCTTTGGGACGGGGATGGAGATGAGCTCCTCTGTCTCCTCCTCTGTCTCCTCCTCGGACTTTGTGGAGGGGTTTATTTGAGTTTCTGTCGGCTCGTGTGACTTTTCATTTGATACAGGCACATCCTCTGCTTCAGGGTTTGGTGTGTGGGCGGATGGTCCACATTCCAGAGTGTACTCGAACTCCTCATCAGATGGGGACAGGGTGTATTCATCACTGGAGAGCCCGTTCTCCTCATTCGTCTCTTGGAGAGTTTCTTTACCATCCTGGACAGAGAAGCAGAGACAGCATAAATCCATGTTTTATATACAGAATCAGCTCCATTTGAATGAAGTGAATAGACCAAAATGAGCTGTCACTGACAGCTGCAATGCCAGAAGAGGACACACTGATCATCCAGAGAAAAATAACCAAAATGTGGGCCCAGTCAGCCCACAACAGAGCCAGAGTTATGACGCCAGCTTTGGGATAACTGGACTAAAGTGAATTAAGTCTTGTATAATTGGGATGATGAGTGTACACAGTTTCAGTGCAGAGCATTAAGTCTGAACAGAGAATTTATAAAACTGCTTGTTTCCCTTTTGGGCCTTTAGTTTGTGATGTGTGACATTCACAGCATTAAGAGAAGAAGCAGGGCATCAGCTGCTCGGTTTATAAAACAGCAGAGAACTAACAAACACAATGAAGACATGACTACAAGTGCTCCATGATCACAAACCTCCACCAAAGCTTTTCCAACACCGGCAGGAGAGTTGTGGTTAAAAATGTGGAATACAGCCCGATCATGAACTGTAAAAGATCCTTCAAAGGTTCCTGGATCCACATCTGGAGCCCCAACGCACTCTTATCAGACATCAACTGGAAGTGTCATCAAAATTTATTAAGAACCTATTGAAATATTAGCAAAATGTGGAAAACTTAACGGATAAGTTTGGTTTCTACAGCTTTCACATTGTTTATAGAATGAAGTAGAACAATATACTCACCCAGAAGGCTTTCCTGATCCAAACAGTGCTTTGGGAGATATTTAGATCCAAAATCGAGCGGTGGACATCCGTATAATGGTAGCACACAGGGCATACATCGCCGCTCCTAAAACTGCATTAATCGTCCAAAACCTCATTAGTTCCACCAATATTTCATCATGGTCCACTCGGGCTACTTCTCCAAGACAGTCTGTGTCACTCCAGACATGTTGTGTGACTGTGCTGACCTCTGAACTGAAGAAGGGAAACGTTTGCTTCTGCGCATGTGCAGTACTCTCTGGAGTGCTGTTCTTCTCTTTCCCTCCGTGTCGTCCTTTCGATGAGCTCCTCATCTGTAAACTCTGGCTCGCAACTGTAAGGAAACCCATCATATTCAAAGTTCTCCTCCACAGCATCTTCATCCGATAGATATTCGTCCATTTTGCACAAAACTGGAAGAAGAAAGTTGTTGTGTAGCCGACTGTCTTCCCCTGAATCAATGAGCCGTACTGCACATGCGCAGAGGCAAACGTTCTTCTTCAGTTCAGAGGTCAGCACAGTCACAAAGACATGTCTGGAGTGACACACACTGTAATGGAGGAGTAGCTGAGCGACCATGATGAAATATTGGTGAAACGAATGAGTTTTTGGACGAATGCAGTTTTAGAGCGGCGCTACATATGCCCTTGTGCTACCATTATACGGATGTCCGCCGCTCGATTTTGGATCTAAATATCTCCCGAAGCACTGTTTGGATCAGGAAAGCCTTCTGGGTGAGTATATTGTTCTATTTCATTCTATGAACAATGTGAAAGCTGTAGAAACCGAACTTATCCTTTAACCTGCAGAGCAGTCGATCCTGCCTGATTCATTGCCTGAAATAGGGCTGAAAAGATAAATCGTTATCGTATCGATATCAAGATGCGAACATTTAAGATATTAATATCGAAAAAGCAACAATATAAACGATATACAGCACAGGCCAAAAGTTTGGACACACCTTCTCATTCAATGTGTTTTTCTTTATTTTCATCACTATTTACATTGTAGATTCTCACTGAAGGTATCAAAACTATGAATGAACACATGTGGAACTATGTACTTAACAAAAAAGTGTGAAATAAATGAAAACATGTCTTATATTCTAGTTTCTTCAAAGTATCCACCCTTTGCGCTGATTACTGTTTTGCAGACTTTTGGCATTCTCTTTATGAGCTTCAAGAGGTAGTCACCTGAAATGGTTTTCTCTTCTCAGGTGTGCCTTTCCAGGGTTAATTAATGGAATTTCTTGCCTTATAAATGGGGTTGGGACCATCATTTGTGTTGTTCAGAAGTCAGGCTGATGTACAGCCGACAGCCCTATCAGACAACTGTTAGAATTAATATTATGGCAAGAACCAATCAGCTAAGTTAAGAGAAACAAGTGGCCATCATTATTTTAGTAAGAATCTACCACAAATTAGTGATGAAAATAAAGGAAACACATTGAATGAGAAGGTGTGTCCAAACTTTTGGCCTGGACTGTAGATTTCATCTGCACTCGCAATGCATGTACAGCTCAGGAAGTCACAACAAATTACATTTTTACGATTGCCCTTGAATGCACCGCTTGGTTTTCACCAAACCGTAGTCATATTGTATTGTATCAATTACGAGATATCTGGCATGAATATCGAGATATGAAATTTTGCCCATATCGTTCAGCCCTAGTCTGAAATCATGCTAAACTCCAATCTCCTTGAACTTCACGGCACAAAATCTGAACGGTCCAATCAGGGAAGAGGGATGGAAACTGAAGACGTGATGACAGCAGGAAGTGACTGCATGTTTGGAAACATTGTCAGCTTCTGAAGTTCTTCTCCCGACTCCCTCACTGCTGGGAAACTAGGAAGCGGAAATGGTTGCAATGGTGACTCGGTGTTACCTGCAAAAATATGCTCTCCTTGGAAGTTTACCAGGAGATCTTAGTGGGGATTGTTGTTGACGAGGTGTGTCATGTAATAGAAAACAGCTTTCTCTTACAATGTTCACAAATCCTTTAAAAATGTCAAAATCTGAAACTGGATTCAGTTTATCATCAAAAACAAATGGATTGGCCCTTGGTCCATTTCTGACCTGTTCTGAAAATGTTATCAAATTCTGTTCATAACTGTTAAATATTTCTACCAACCTTAGACTCCTGAAACTTGTTTTGATTTTAACAAGGCATTAAAAAAATAACATAGCGTTTGTTTGTAAATTACACTAACATAATATATTTGTGCTTTAAACTGGTAAACATTCATTCTTCTATTGAATTAAAAAGAAGCTTAACTTGGCTTTAGTTATGTGTAATGCTCATTAAATCATGAATTGTTCATTGTGTTTGATTTAAAATATACAAACGCTGGTATACACCTTTTGAAGCTCTCTCTATTTTTTCATTTATGTAAGTTTTTCCTCATTGAAAGTGCCTGACAAAATGTAACAGTGTGGCCCTATGGCACTAAAAAAATATATGTGACCCTCTTGGTGATCAAAGTTGTAGATTATCAGGATTTTAAAGTTCTGCTCCTTTTTTGGACAACACAGGTCCTCTGTTTGTCCTTGTGTTTCACAAGCTCGATTTAATGCGCCAAGCTTTATTGCATTTTTATCTTATTTGGCACAACCATTCGGTCTCCATCCTCCTCTGCATTTTTTTATACTTGTGTTGCTGAATATTTCCAGCAGCTAGAACTAAAAGGAAAAAATGATGTGGACATTTAAACTCTGCGTCTGTTGGTGTTTAACTGCTTTAATTTGTCTTTACAGAACAGTCATAACATTATCAATTAGAAATAATTGCCTTTTTATGGAACATATGACCCAATTTCCTTGTTATAAATGGAAAGATTAACTCAATTAAAGCCAGGATGAGTTTCTTTGTTACATCCACTTTTTCTTATAGGTAAAAAATTTAAAGATGCTATGCTGTTACAAGTGTTACCCCATTGATAGTGATAGTTGACCTTCATGTTTAATACTATATTTTTCATCATGTGCCCTTTAACTAGAGCTGGGAAAAAGATCAATTAAATCAATTACTTTGAATTATTTTCTGCAGAAGATCTAAATATTAAAAATTTAGATTTTTTTTTCATTCACTAACTTAAATTGTAAATAGCTGCAAAGTTTAAAAACATAAACACTGAAATTTACAGTTTTCATGATGGTCAGGTTTTGCACAAGCACTTTTATAGGCTTGTATTTATTTTTTTCAATTAGATTAAATATTGATCAGAGAGAAACATGTTAACAAGCTGCAAAAATCCCTCAGCTTTCAGTGTTTATGTAGGCAAACCTGCCTGCGTTAAAACTACATTATCAACATTTTATGACACACTTTTATTTTAAGAGGGAAATTCTGATTGACTAAGAAATATAATTTGTCAACCTAAAGGCGGAAATTGAGCTTTGTGGGGAAAAAATCAGGGTTTTATTTTTAGGCCATATCACCCAGCCCTACCTTTAACTTATTTTTGCTTTGTAATGTTTGCCTCTGAAAAGTAGAAGCAAATTGAACGTTCTACACTGAAATGCCATTTTAATGTAATAACCTCGACATGTATTGGTAGAAAAATAGATTTAAAGATCAAACAAAAAACCTAAACTTTTGTGTTATAGAAGAAAAATAAAGATGTTGAGAAAACAAGTTCTAAACCACTCAGTGCAGACTTTTAGAAATTGGTCTGTAAAAGTTTGCAACCCCCCTCCTAAGCCAAGCATTAAAGAAATAAATAGGATTTGCTGTTCAGAAAGTATTTCCTAAAATGTTGTCTCAGACTAATACAGTGATTGTTTTTTGTTAATAAACTACAAATGCTTCGACATAAACACTCGTTATCGCTGCATAGCCGCTGCATAGCCGACAGCATCACGGCACCAGAAGGAAAACACAACGCGCAGCAGAAGATTGTGTAACACGAGAACAAACACTGAGATTAAATGTGCAGTCTGGAGCAGAAAAGCAACAGAGCGTTTTACATCTGTTCTGCTCAGTGACCCACCTCACACGATGTCTCTGCTCCCGCTCCCAGCTCCAGCTCTTCAGAGTGCAGCTCGCAGTAAAACCTCCCTGAGGAGACCAGACAGATAAAAACAGATGAATGAAGCCAACGCAAAAGAGGAAAACCCCCTGCTGTTCCCTTAAATGATTAATCCCATCTTACTCTAAATGGTGCTCCTTTAAAAGGCGTGTAAGCGCAAATTATTAATAATGATTTAAATAAATAAGTGCTGCTTCGCTTATCAGAGCAAATCCCAGCTTTGAGGGAAAATGTTAAACAATAAAAGGAATAAGTGAAGAGAGACAATGCTCTAAACTCAACAATGCTGTGAGTAATTCCTGTGAATAAACAGCTTTAAATGTGCTGCTGTGAGTTTATTTGGATTTCAGTGTGGAGGGTCATTTGTTGAAAGGATTTGGAGAGGATGAGGATGTTTGTTTGGGCTTAGGAACTTCAGTTGGAGTTTTAAGCAAGAGATAATTAACACAATTATTTTATTGTGACTCAGTTAGCTTATTGATTTTTCCATTCATACTTCTTACCTCTCATTCTCTTTTTCTGAAGCATTGCATCAAGGCAATTCTCCATATATCAACATCAATTTCAGATCAAAGAGCAGCATAATATAATGTACATTTACATTTACATTTCTAACATTTCTCCATCTTTTAACCTTCAGTTTACAAGTACTATCCTCACTTTCCATGCCTGTCTTCACTACCAAATCCTCGCTCTCTGCCAAAGTCCTTGTTCCACTTTCTACAGCATTCTTTTCAATTGAAATTTAAAAATTAAAACATTTAATCAAAGTTTACATAGTCAAGACACTTAATTACTCTTGTGTTATTTTAGGGTTTGTATTGTTAGAGTCAGGTCCGACTAAGTTATAAAAATGTAATTAAAAAGCAATAATTTGAGCCAAAACTGAAATCATGGTGCATCTGTGAAGATAAACAGATAAACGTTCATAAATGTTAACAAATATTCCTGATCATAAAGTCGCAAAAAAATATTGTTTTGCCTTTTTCTTTAAGTAAACATAAACGGGTCAAAATTGACCCATCACACCACAGATGTTACTATAATATTAGAATGGAAAAATATATATACATGTACCTCTACAATATATGTTCCAACATCCTTTAGTAATAGTGAGGTAACAATGCAACCTCTTATTGATTTATATGACTTTCTTGAGGTCCATTTTGCATTTTTTTAAATTAAAATCAAGGGGTATATAGGCAAAGAAAGGCCCAAAGGCCCACATCAAACCATATAAAAAACAATATTTTCATAGATAAAACATAATAACAGGAGATAAGGGGAAAAATGCATGATAGATAATTGTTTTTAGTGGAATTCACAGCTGTTTTAAGGCATGGGTCAAAACCGACCCTAGCATTGAGAGTACATGGAAAAAGCTAACACAGTACAAGGGATGAATCTAACAAAAACAAAAAGAAGAGAGATTCTGCACCTCAGCAGGAGGATGGTAAACCTACGGGCTCTGAGATGCAAAGTTTACCTCTTAAATACAAAAATCTTGGTCCCTGTGACAAAAGTAATCTGTGTTAATCTTATTAAGGACTCTCATCTGTTCTTCTACCCTCGCTGAGCAGCCCAGACCTTCTGCTGACCACGCTGAAATCATGCCCGGGTCATGCAGTATTCATAAGTATTGATCATTTCTGATGATTAATAAATGTTCACCGATGTCATCAAACACATCTATGTGAATAATCTTTCCATGGTCAGCTTTATTTTAGGTTAACTAATCTTTTGAAGGCTTGATGAAGTGTTTTAAACAGGATTCATTAGTAAAATGAACATCATAAAAAAACAGCCATCAACATCATACTGTTATTGTTAAAATTGAAGCTAACTACAACATTAGCAGCTATCAGATACACTTTTAGAAATGAAAGAAAAAACACCACAAAATGTAAAATTGGATTAAAAACAATCGAATCACCTGCATGTTGCTTTGAAGGTTATGCCCCTCAAACATTTCTGATTAGATAGATGTGAAATATATATAAAGTCCATCTGGTGTGATTCAAGATGATAAATTTTGCTTTTATTTTCAGATAATGTAAATTTCTAAATTGTTTGATTGTGGAGAGAAAATCCACAGCCTTGTTAACATAAATTGATTTTTTTATATGTGTTAATGCTGTTTTTGTGTTTTAGAAATAGTCTCTCTGATCTGCACTTCAGCTAGAAAACAAAAAAAGAAGAAGCAGAATCAGCTTGTCCAATTCCGTCAACACTGCAAAACAACAAAGTAGGTCAAAAATAGAGCAAGCAACTGTAATTTCAATTTTAGTACACAGTCCAAAAAATAGAAAAACTAATAATTGGGATCTTACACAGAGAAATGACAAGTTGCAATCTTTTATCTTGGCCTCATTTATCTTAGTCAGACAGATGATGTCTATTCAAATCAGATTTGTTTGAGTACTGTCAACAGTTTATAACAAATGCTTAACTCCAATCAGAAGAACAGCAGCAATATGTTGCAACAGTAGTGACTTGACAGAAAGCAGCCACTTTCTGTTCAAGGTTGAACAACAGTAAAGTCTTAGCTCTGTGGTCTCTGGTTATAATGCATCTGAACAGCATTTCTATCTCACAAGATTCAAGTAATGTTTCAGCAAAGTCATTATTCAACTTATGTTTAAGAACATCTTTGGTTTTTAATGTGAAATCATAACAAATTAGCTGTATGTAACAACTGTACATTGTAAGTCTGATAGCAGCTTCAAACGTATCCGCTAAATGCTCCTTCACAGCCTGGGGCGGGGGCAGATGAGTTTGAGCCAGCTCTGTGAGTCTGTGGAAGGTTCTGCCCCTGTTTCTGGGGCTCCTCCCCTGAGGATGTGAACATTTCAGGAGCCATCTGGCATGAGACTTTATCTATAGCCAGAATAAGATTGCTGTTCAACATCATCAATGAAACCTAAGTAGAGATTTTCTAGGGCCGACACAAAAACTCAGATCATAGTTTATTTTTAACAGGAAACCAGAAACAAAAACAAACATCAGATGATAGCATCACAAATTTCAAAAAAGTAAACTCATAACTGAAATGTTCCATGGAAAAACAAAACCAGATTTCATTTTCTTTTTCAGTATCTACAAAATAACAGATTATGATTTTTGTGACACTGCCCTCACAAGTTAGTAATCTCCAAATACAGTCTGCCATAACAACTGAGTTAGTACTGTGTGGAAACAGCCAGTTTCAAAGATTCCAAGTACACAACATCCCTGTGAAAGTGTGTCTCTGTGACATAAATGCATCTCAACAGGATTTCTCTCACAGATCACAGCAGCACAGCATTTTATCAGCTCTGGACCATGTTTCTTTATCAAATGAAACAAAAACAGTCACAGCATTAAAGCATAAATAAATCAGATTTTTGCTCCTCTTCTGAAATGCATTTCTTCTGACATTTTGCAGCTTCAGCTCAGCTTTTTTTTACTCACCTGTTGCTTTATACCCACAGCTATGAATGTGATGACGAAGAATTTTGCATCGCTAGCAGTATATTCTTATAAAATGTTCTGCCTTTCCTTAAAAGCTTATTAAAGGCTGTTGCCCAAAGTGGTGCAGGAATGAGTCCAAACATACAGGGATGAGTTAGCATTTAGCACAGCCTGGTTACCAACCTCCAATATAAATGGATCTAGAGCAGCGGTTTTGAAAAGAGAATGTATCTGATGTTGCCTGCTGTTGAATCTTAACATTAGTGATGAAAGTTACTAACTGCTAACAAGGACTGCAACAATGGACGGGGACCAGACGGCAAACATTTCTGGTTATTCTTTAAGAGTCAAACACTATTTGCTCCTCCTTTGTCACTCAGGACTGTACAACTCCACACTGGAGGGGATGAGCAGCAACAGGAAGACAGAAGACGGGAAGGAGCAGTAGCTAGCCTGTAGACATATACTTTTATCTTATTTATATTTTTGCTTGGGTATATGTTTTTTTTAAATGTACTAAGTTAGTAATCTACTGGAGTTTTAATAGTTTACCAAGGATCCAAAGTTCTGCCAATCTAATCTGTACCACAATCCATTATGTACAATCCAGAGAGAATCCACATGTGCAAGAGGAGAACATGCAAATGTAACAGGGTTAATAATCATTATTTTTATATATAATTACAAAAATTATACCTGTGTTTGTAAGTATGTATTTTAGAGTCTCCTTGTCAATTTCTGGGTATTTTATTTTGGAGAGCCTGGTCCTCCAGTCAATTTCTTCTTTGTTGCTTTGTTGTCCTTTATATTTGGTTTGACACCTTTCTCCTCCCCTTTCTATGCTATCCCTGGGGAGAGGTAGGTGTCCGTTGTCTAACTTTATTTCGTTTTTTATCTATTTATTCATTTTAAGTATGCTTTGTATTGTTTGTGACACTTTAATGTGTTTCTGGACTATATTTTATTTTCATAAAGTCTGAATTTGGTGTCCAAAAAGTTATTTTGTCCGTAGTTAGTCGTGCTAGCTGTACGAACAGGTTTTTTATGCTAACTTGTGTTCACTGTATTCTAAATTACCTGGCATGTATTTTGTCTGTACAGGAGCGGATACGGGCTGCATATTTCTGTACCAGATGCTGAGACTCTAACTATATTTTTGTCCAGAATAAATCCTGAAGAGAGCAAGATCCTGTGTCTGTCATCTCTACATGAAAGAAAACTACACAACGCAGAGTCACACCGATTACACAAACTCCCCACAGACATGTCCTGACTGACAAGGGGATCAAACCAGCAACCTTCTTGCTATGAGGCACTTGCACAACCTGCTGCACCAGTGTGCCGCCCCACAAAAAAGCTACCAAAATAAAAACAATACGAATTAAAGTAAATTTCTAAATAACAATGAAATGACAACAGTAAAAAAAAATGAAAAAAGTTCAGATCAAAATGTCGAGCTGGGAGATCCTGAGAATTACCTAGAAGACTAAAGTGAGTCTAACTGTATCATTTTCAGTATCATTTTAAACTTATTTATAGTTTCTGTTGACCAAGAAATATCTTTCTAGCATGTTTGATGAGGATGTTGGTGCAAACAAATCATAACATAAGCAAAATAGAGATAAGTTACAACAAAAAAGTTGGACTCACGTTGTCTTCATCTTCCATCCTTTTCTCACTTTCACTCTCTCTTTTCTCAGAAGCCAACTTTTCCTGCAGAGAAAAAAAACATCCTTTCATTTGTATACTTAATAGATAAGTCAAACAAATATTCAGTCCATTATTGTAGTAAAAACTTTCCCCCTGGTGTAACAATGTGACCTGAATCTGATTACAGGCTCTCCAAACAAACACGAGTCCTGTCTAAAGGCCCAGACGTGAACTCCAGCCAGCGAGCCGCTCTCTCCGTGTATGAAAATATCTTTATCAAACACGTCTGGCTGCTGTGTAAACACTGAGCCTGTCACAGCGGGCATACCTTTCGTCGTTGCAGAGAGTTGTGCTTGAGCTTATTCAGGAAGAAGACAGCTGACTGTGTCTGCGAGAGAGTGAGAGGCTTCGATGATGGGAGGAAGCCTGCAGTGTCTGAAATCAGAGGAAAATACGAGAAAGAGACAAAATTCAGAGAAAAACGCCAAGAATGGAGTCAGATTTCTGTAACACTGGAGCTGAAATAGGGATGTAGACCTTTTGTTGGTCCGTTTTTATGTTTGTTAAAGTGACGCATTTTATAAGGATGGACTCGGCTGTAGGCAAAACAACCCTCAGAACACGTCGTCCAGATGTTTTGGTCTTGTTTTTGACAATAACATAAGATTACATAAGCCTCTTTGAATATGTGAGGTCACTTACTCTGCAGGGACAGACAGTGTTACATGAAAACTTAACTGACGAACACGAGCTGCTCAAATTTCAGCTTTGACCCATTTTTAACTCATTACTTAAACTCCTTCTCTTCCGACACACCAACACATAACATCACGGCATGTGTAAGACTCCCATCAGCATGCTAGCTTTTGGTGGTGATTTGTGTTTGCATCCAGTTTTGCTTTGTTTTGCCCTGAGTATGGCAGCCTTACTGCAGGGTTAATCAGTACTCCAGGGATACTTACTTTACACTTTAAAGAAGGATGTTAAAAACCAGCCTGTGATACCTATAAGCACCTTATGTTGGAGATGTTGTTCTTTCTATCAGCAAATGTTCCAATGAAAACCACTCCCACATTTTTAAAATTGTAAAAATACATCGGCAGAGGTACACTACCAGTTGCTACTTATGTATTTGCAAATTAAATATTTCTCAACTCAACCCAAAAATGGGTCTTGGAGCTCTCTCCAAGTTAGCAATGTGTTGCTAATGCCGCTTTCACACTAAAATTAGCGGGTCAGCACTGTTTTGTTTTCAACACTGGTTAACATGCTAACAATCGGCAAGTGACTCTTTTCCCACTTCCAGCGGACTCAGGTCCAATCGACAGCAGATGAGCTGCATGGCTGTTTATTTTCCTCTGGTGCATCAAGCTGATGTCATTATGTTGATGACATCATCAGCGCGACAAAGCATGTCCATGTAAACGATGGAAAGGAGTATAGAGGCTGTGGACACGGTTTTCTCTACTTTATACTTTTGTCCCTCTTTAAAAATGTACAAACTGTTGCTGATGATACTGATTCGAGGCGAGCCAATTAAAACCCGTGTTGCTTGCAGGGTCAGTCAACCCGGGTCAAAATGCCGATTAAACCCTTTCAAACTGACGTCAGGAGCCGGGTTTAAACTGTTTGTTTGGCCAGTCATAAAGGGCTATAAGATGATCCATCCATTAACAGCACTGCTTAACCCCTTAGGGGTGAGGGGAGGCTGGAGCCTATTCCAGCTGTCACTGGGTGAGAGTTGGACACACCCCAAACTGGTTAAGAGCCAATCACAGGGCCACATAGAGAAACAGACAACCATTCACACTCACATGGACCACCATTTTGGAATCACCAATGGACTTCATGATTCCCACTTCCTCCCACTTAATTCCCAATTCCCACTTCCTCCCCTGATTGACACGGGGATCAAACCAGCAACCTTCTTGCTCTAAGGCACGTGCACTACCTGCTGTGCCACCATGCCATCCTACCTGTGATGATGCCATTTTAAAGTACGGTCTCATTATATCTAAGTCTGTCAGCAGGTTTTACAGTTTTGTTTATGGATTTTAAAAAAGGGATGAGGTTTGATTTGAGTGATTAATTAAAAAAAACATATTTAACCTACAGGTATAAGAATATAATTCTTTTAGCTTTCATCGTAGATTACCAAGACATATGAAAAATAATATTTCATTTTAAAGAACTAAAATCCTGTGTTTTTATCTTTAAGTTTGTTTCTAAAACAAGTCGACTATCAAAACAGGACTTTTTGTTCTTCATCATAGAAGGCCAGTGTGTATAGATTAATATTAGTTGTAGTATTTGTATTTATACTGGCTAAATTATAACCTGACACGCCACATGGACGGTTCCATATATCCGACACAGAAATATTTTATAAGCAGGCAGGTCCGTCTACACTGCAAGTCCTATGCCACCCAAAGTTTGGGGCATGTGCTCCCAAACCTGACCTAACCTGGCACATGAATCAGAAGCAGTCAGGAAGTCGACAGTCGGGCTGGGAGATATGGCCAGCACAAACAAAAACCTCCAAGTGACACAATCATGACACGCATAAAGTTTTGTCTTTAATGTTATTAAATATGTTCCCAAACCAAACAGAATTTCTCTCCTAAAAATAAGATGTATGTCATTAAATGTTTATTATGTAGTTTATCACTGAAAATTGAGCTATTTTCCCAGCATAACAACATCTCTGATCAAGATTTTATCTCATTTAAAAAATAAAAAACAAATATAAGTCTAAACATGTGCTTGTTTAAAACCTGCCACGGCCTTCCATCATAAAAACTTCATATTTTAAGTATTTATACTGTCAGGCATAAACAATCCATATCAAATTTTACATTTAAAAGAACATTAAAGGGCAGGATGTTAAGTAAGTACCATTACCATTTTTGTAATTGATGAAATCTCCCAAACATTATAATTATCAGTATTATTTTGGTGGTTGTTGCTTGTTCTTCGTTCTCATTGAGAATCAAAAGAATTTGAGACCTGCAGTGTTGATGACGGCTGTTTTATTTCATTATTATTGTTGTTACGAATTATGTTGATCATTGTGTTGTTGTTGTTTTGGAAATATTTTTTTAAGTGTCTGAAAGGGGCAGATAATATAAGATTGTTCTTTCTGTTGTTTTTCATTCAATTATATACTTATATGCTTGTATGAAAGTGTTTTATTTCATATATATGAATGAAATAAATAAATCACTCACTAACAATTGGAGTAAGTCAAGAAAAAAATCTCGATTTTTCATTTTTATATCATCTGCAGAAAATATGTCACAGCGGTAACAGGGCAAGTTGCCTTTACTGTTTTCTCTCCAGAAGTAACGTTAAAGTAGCAATACAGATAAGAAGGGAGCATGCAGAGCCAGCAGGGAAGCCCGTATGCTTGTGCACAAAAATATGACAAAAATACTTTTTTGTTGACAGGGGGAAAAAGTAGCCTGAAAAGTTGGTTGCTGCTAAACTTTTAGCAAGTGGAAACACCAGAAGAGTTTATCAATGCTGCATGGCACTGGATATAATGAATGCCATGTGTTTGGCATCTTTGCCACTGAAAACTGTAAAGGCCAATTTTTCTCCACACAGAAAATCAGTAGAAAATGAAGAAGAAATCATTGGCTATAAGGACTCATGTTGGGTGTTGGATGTATATATTTGTGTATATATGTATTTTATATATGTATCAAGAGTTTTATGCTCTATTGTAAAGAGTCTTGAGATAACATTTGTTATGAATCGGTGCTATACAAATAAAGGTTGATTGATTGAATAAAATCATTTTAGAATTGGACTGATCTCAATAAAATTCTGTCTAAATTCTGTCATGACCACAAACTGAACCTCATGTGTAGCATCAACCTGATATGGATTTGTTTGGTCAAGCCTTATGCCACCATAAGTTCATGGCACGTGCTCCCAAACCTGACCTGACTCAGGGCTTATTCTCTCAATAATAAGTGTTGCATTTGCTCTAACAGATGTTTTTTTGCTTCAGCCAAAACCATGTTTGTGATATTATAAAAGTTTTACAGAAATATTGTGAGATTTCAATTCTACGAAATATAACAGCTGTTCAAACTTATGATTAGAAATGCTAAACATGATACAATGAAGTTAGAAACTGAAAAAACAGAACCGTCACATACTTTAAGAAGTAATAGGAATAATTGCCTATTATAAATCGTTCTGTGTGCACAGCTCTGGTATACATTCATTTTTAACAGATCACAATTAATGAGGACAGGGGACATAAGTGGTCTGCCAAAAAAATACTTATAAACTTTGGAAGTGGAAACACCAGAAACTTGCAGGAGAGTTTATCGAGCGTCATGTGTTTGACATTTTCACCACTGATTCTGTGCAGGTTGACTTTTCTCCACACAGAAAATCAGTAGGAAACGATAAAGGAATTACCAAAACAGATGAGCAGAACTATTAACAACATTGGTATCATTAAAATCTTTCCAATTTTCATCCCTACTTACATCCAATCTGATGTGCATGCATCACTGAGGCCAACTTGATGTGGATATGCTTGGTCATGATTTGCAGAAATATCAGCAAATAACTAACAATTATCTTTTAGAGCTATTACACCAACACAAATATCAAGCAGAAAACATCATGCACTTACAGAAACAGCAGTGAATTCAAAGCTTTGGTACTTTTTGCCACCGGACAAATCATCCTCCTGTTTTAAACCACCTGGTATTAAAAAAGCTGGACATTTTCCCAACCTTCTCCCCAAACTCGATGAAAAATTGGATAATGCTGCTGGCCTAGTTGCAGCTGTGCACACAGAGGCTTAAAATATTCTCTTTGTTCCTTTTTTGTTACTCACTCTTCAAGGTATGTCCTTTTATGCCGAATTCCCTGTCAGGAATATAAATAATCCCTCTCACTTGTATTTTCTGTAGCGCCACAGCAGAAGGAGCAGCAGCTGAATTTAACTTGTCAATCCTGATAAAAAGTCCTGCGCCCCGGCTCTGACTAACACTCCCACTCTTTCATCGTTCAGAGGAGGTAAGGGGAGACTGACAGCTCCCCTCCTGCCTGCACATCAGTCAGCGGATCCCGAGCCGAGCCGCGCAGCATCACAGACGGAGGAGAGAGAGAGAGACAGCCAACATCATCACACCCACTTCTGCTCATTCACTGCCTCCAAATGCATGGCTTCACAATCACACCGCTCCTGTGAAAATACCTCTGCTGCAGGGAGAGACCAGCAGGGTGGAGGGGGTGGGGCTGTAGATCCTGATCCTGATCCTGATCCCCCTTCAGAACAGCCCCGGATAAAGCCCGCTGCTCGCCGTGCCCGTGTGCCTCTGCTGCTGGCTCAGTGCAGGAGAGCAGCAGCACCAGCACAGGCTGCCTCTGAGCACCAGCACTGGCCACTTAAGCCCAATGAATTCTGGGTAATCAGCTCTTAAAGAGACAGCAGCAGGCTTGATCACCTCTCCAACAGCAAACAGATTTCAGTGGGAGGACACCGGACTCTTTTAAGGTGAGCGGTGTCTTAGCAACAGAGTTATGTAACGCCGGTGCTGCTGTCGCCGTTAGCAGGGAAACATTAAAAGATGAACCCAGTCTGAAGTTTGATCAATGAAAACAACTTTGACTGATTTCAGAGGGAGATTTAACTCTTTAAAATGGCCTTTACTGATTTTCTATCCAACATTTGAGGAAGTACTTTCCAATAAAAGACACACTGAATGTTTGTTTCATGCAAAATGATTTAGCCGCTTTGATTTAAATAATAAAAAAATGGTTAAAGCAGCACTTATTCTATGAGGACCCTAATGACTATAAAAATGAAAAATAATTTACTTAGATATACTTTTTTATTTCCTAATTTTATTTGTCTCTTGCTCAAGCTAACATGCTAATGCAACAGCAGGCTAATGAACTGGTACCTGTCTGTTTATTCTCTTGTTCAGTTTTGTATAAAGTCAATGACTCAGCCCCTTGCTTAAAAAAACAAAAATATTGTAAACAAAACAAAAAAAAAAAGGTGAAAAATGTGCAGAATGTTAGGTTATTTACTGATGTTTTTAAAGATGAACTGCATTAAAGTTTTAATTATCACATCCACACATCTAAATCAAACTTCAAATTTTAAAAGTAGAATAAAACCACAATTTTAAGAAGACATAATGTAATCTAAAAGCAAAGGTTTTTATGTCTGTGTTGTTTTTCAGGTTCATTACTTTTTTACCTTCTTTTTTTTAGATTAAAAGTAAATTCAGTCGTTCTACCTAATAGAGGTAAGCAAGGGATTCTTTAGTCTGCAGCTATTTGATTAAGTTAAGACTATTCTTCTTTCTGCTCCTTTTCATTAATTCTTTTTTTGTATAGAAGTGCTTTCTTTAATTAACAAAGTAAATAAACACTGACAAGGCAAGGAAATACAGAAAATGAATTTTGACAGCCTTTAAACTGGCCGTGATGGATTTTGTAAAATATAATTTGGAATAAAAACAGGAAATCAAGATTTTACCAGTTTTAAGAAGAAACTTTGTGTTCTGGTGCAAAACCAGACTGATTAAAAGCTTGTTAAATGCAGCACTTTACTCTGGTGTGTGATTAACAAAATGATACAGTGAGAAATAATATACGTCAAGGAAAACTTCCTCTACAATTTGATCAAAAGTAAATCAAATGGTGAATAGTCTGAGAAAATGTGCTATTAGTAAAGTGTTTTCAAAATTAACTAACTTGAAATAAAAATATGGAAAAACATCCTTGATCATTAAAATAAAGGAGATCTAGTTATTCCTGCCTCTTGCCCAATGTCAGCTGGGAAAAGCTCCAGCCCCTGTAACCCCGAAAAGGATAAACAGTATAGATAATGAATGGATGGATAATTATTATTTTGGATCGAAATTTTAAAATTCTTTCCTTATTTAGTGCCCAGGTTAAAATACAAACATTGACTTTCATACCTAACATGAGCAAACATATCTTAAATTGGCATTTTTCTCAGATTTATTAAAATGAAACGACTATTTTAACAGACTTTATCTAACAATCTTTTAGTAGCTAGACTTTTAAGATGAAAAATTAACTCACAGTTTTATTGTTTTAAATAAATTGGGACAATTTCCCTGCTTAAATAAATTTCTCTCTTAGGAAGCCGTATTTACAACGATACTTTGTTTCATGTTGAGAAATGTTTCATCAACATCTATTTTGGAAAGCTTAACTTAATCTTAAAAGAATCAGATTCTAAATCCTGTTGAATTTCAGAATTTGGATAATTACATTACCACTGTGGAAACCTAGTGTGACCCTTCAGGGCTCCAGACTAACTTTTTGCATTGGTTGCAATGGTGCACCTAAAATGTTTTTAAGTTGCACCAGCACAAAAATTAGGTGCACTCAAATTTTTCATAGGGTCACCGTTAACCAATAAGGTCACCATTTTATCACTCTCCGTAACTTTTATATAATGTAAAAGATTTTTAAAGAAGAATAAGATGTTATACAAGAGTTACCGCTCTGTGCTGAAACCTGACACCACAGTCAGGCTCTGTCTGGGTTCATTTGCATACTAACAGCTGATTGGATGATTACTGAGGGCTGTGTGTGTGTGTTTGGTTGGGCCTATAGCCTGCAGCCTGTGAAGATGCAACGCAGGGACAGAAATTAGAGAAGAAGCAGATGCTGTCTTGTCTGTTTTTGGCTGATTTTTCCGCTACCTCAGTTACTTTTGTCAACTTAACTTTGTAAGAGTGCACCTAACATTTTTTTCTTGGTGCACCAATGCGCCCAAAAAAAAAGTTAGGTGCACTCTCACAAATTTTGGGTGCATGTGCGTCCAAAATGGTTGCACTCTGGAGCCCTGCCTTTACAGTCCTTCATGATCTCTTGATTTGAACATTAAAAAAATGGCCCCTAAATTCTAATGTCCTTATTTTATCTTTAATAATGTGCAGGACTTGCAAATGTGAGAAAACTTAAGGTTTTGATTTAAAGTTAAAACAAAGTGCACATTGGTTGGTGTGCTGTTTATTTGTTGTTTTGGTGAATTTACATATTTGATTTGTAAAGAGACTCTGGATATTATTGACCTTTTTTGTGCATATACATTGACATGTAGAAGACAGAAAAAGACTTGTAAAGATCTATATTAACATTAACTGCCTGGATACATAAAAACACACTCAAGCTCTCACCTTTCCTCGTCACAGTGAAGGCTTTCTGCACCTGCGTGAGGTAGAGCACCATGGATAACTTATCAATCTGTCCGCTGTTCGCTAAATCTCCTGCAGACATGATGGGAGGAATCCCGAGCTCTTTCTCCAGGATGCTGAAGGCCAGCTGGTTGTTGTGGACGGTGTTGGACTCATCGAGGGACTTCATGTCACTGAGGAGGAAACAAACATTTGAGATTACTCAACGATGAATCATGAGGGGTCTTTCACAGCAAAAAACACTGATTACGTAAAATCTCTTCCTGCTGCTGAGTCACTGGAAGGTAAGACGTGTGAAAGAAAATATGAAGTAAAAGGAAAACAAATACATAACAATAAAATCTGGATTTCATTCTGTTTGACAAAAAGTGAAGTTTAAAAACCATAAAAGAGATATTTAAATTTAATCCTCTTACTTTTTTCCCCTTCTATTCCACCTTTAATTCACAAGAAATGCGTGAACACATTTAAAATGTAAAAAATAATAAAAATGAAGACATCAATAGGACATGTTTGATTTTTTACATTGATCCAACTCTTGCAAAAAAATCTTCAACAAGTGTTAAATATTTACATTTCTGTATAGTTCATCCATGCATATCTCACTTTAAATAGTCTTGTTATTCAATTTTGTATTTTTAAACTATAATTTTATTATATGTGAAATGGTATGAAGAAAATAAAATACTAAAATGGTATTTCTTTTAAAGAATGTGTTATAAAAACGGACACAAGGATAAAAAATAAAGCTATTAAACTGATATATTTCAACATATCAGAAATACAGTTTGGGTCAACTCAAATATTTTTTCTACAGTAATAGTGACAAAAATGATCAGAAATAACTCATAAATAAAGCTAACCGTATTATTCTATTTTTTTTTGTGTTGTCACCTCTTTTAAACCACATTCTGTTGCATAATTCTTTTTAATTTAATTTATTTCATGATTTATTTTCATTTCAAGTGCACTCATGTGAGTTGAACTATGATGTTAGCTGTAAGATAAAATGGTATTTTTTTTTGTGTTTGAACTTACATGACCTGAGGTCTGAAGTGATGTATCAGAGCACACAGAGCGAGTCCAGACCTCCAGGACTGAGTAAAATCGTTCACGCTCACGTTCTTATAACCCGCTGTGTGTTTCTGACACCATTTTAACAACTCCTCAAACCCGCTGACAGAATCTACGGGGACAAACAGATCAGTCAGTCAGTTTCCTGGTCATAAAAGACTCAAAACTCACAACAAAACTCTCTCTGACTTGTATGTAGGGAGTGTTTCGTTTTATAAAGCATCCACAAAACTATAAAGACCTGCCACCTTAGCTCTACAGGTGAACAGAAGAGAAGAACAACAGGAAACAGTTTCTGCAGGATAAAGGAAATCTGACCTTGACGCATGGGAACCAAGTTACTCTGCAGTTTCTTGATGGAGGGGTTGAATTTGTCAACATCGTACAGGTGCTGCACCTACAGGAAGAGAGAGGAGAGCTAAAAAATATATATAGACTAAAAAGGCACTTTATTATCAACCACTGTTACAACTTCAAACATAAATACAAATTAATACAATAGTTAATTAGAAAGACAAGGGCTGTGTCCAAAATGGCATACTAATGTACTACATACTACATACTCATGTGTATATACTGTATACCAGTGGTTCTCAACCTTTCAAAGTCGTGACCCCCAATTTTACGTTCAGTACTGTCCGTGACCCCCCTCCCCCCGGAACGCAAGGAAAATTCGCTGTCCGCGGTGCTGAAACAACACCCGATCGATAAAACGTATGGCGGATATACAAATCAGTAATTGATTTTGAGTAATAAAATGCCTGTTTGAGACCAATCACTTGTTGTCCTTTAACGTCCGGTCGGACGCCACATTAATTTTGCGCATTTATATTTTTCCTAAATGATTTGGCGACCCCCAGAAATCATCTCGCGACCCCAATTGGGGTCGGGACCCCAAGGTTGAGAATGGCTACTGTATACTACATACTATAAGTATGATTAGGATGCCAACTGTTCACACTGTAGTATACTACTAAGTTTCCCATGATGCATTTCAAACCTCCGACGACGAAAATCAGAAGCACACCAGGCTATCAAATATCTCTGTTGATTCACCACATTTGAAAGTTCAGAGAGCATTTTAGGCGAGAAAGTCACCACGTAGAATACCAGAATGTGGTCATTTGAGCCATAAAACACATGGATACAAATTCATTTTGGCATTTCGGACGTGCTATGCGCACCATTATGCTATCGAAGAAACTTCCGGTCGGCTCCAAAACAAGAGCCCATTTACAAAAGCGTTAAAGAACTAAAAGGAGATAATAAAAGACTTGTTTATTTTGAAAATGGGAAGTTTGCTAGTGGCCGATTTTTAGCTGAATGCCGGTCGGTCTTGCATGGTGCAATGCATTATGGGGCTTGCAATGCATTATGGGGCGTTTGAGTGTGACTAGTATGCCCACCTCGCATACTTAAAATTTTTCTGATAAAGTATGCATCCGGGTATTTCTCGCACACTCAATCTTTTCATACTATTTAATGTGAACACACTACATACTCATTTTGACGTCATACTTAGTATGAGTAGTACGATAGTATGCCATTTCGGACACAGCCAGTATCTTATTTTTTCTTCATTCAGCCTTTGGCTTCCTTGTGTACTTTTGTGTACATAAAAAGACACATGAATGCATTTATGTTTCTATAAAATTAATCTGTGGTTTCTGGACAAAGATAATTTATGGATTTGATTTTTCTTACACACATTGCTTGATTGTTGGCCATTTTTTCCTTATTTTGCATCCATTAAAAACAAAATAAGTAAAAATCAAAAACTGAACTAAAGAACAAAGGAGTAAATTTCCAGTGTATACCTTGAAAGGGATACGGCAACATTTTTGTTTTCTCATTTTGCCTCAACCCTGAATCCATGACAAGCAGATAGACACCATTCTTTCAACTGTGCGTGCAGTAACATGGAAGAGGCAGGCAGAGCTTACCCACCGCTAATTAGCTTAGCTCGAACGCTGTGAGTTAATGGGTAGTGTTAGCCTGCCTCTGCCTACAGTCATCAAATAAACTCTTCAGCAACTTTTAATGGAGTTTAGAGAGACTAAGATTAGCACTCTATGTAATTCTCAAAAGAAATACATATGAAACTAATATCCGAAGAAATCATCCTCTCACAAAGTCAGCCATATTACCTAAGTATCAATCTTCTTCTCCTCGTAAACAGCGGCTTTGTTTTGTTGATCTGCTTACAGGCACTTCCTCAGTGAGTTGTGCATGTGCTGTGTGGTTTAGTTTTGTAAGTACTTCTTTTAAAAATAACATAAAGAGCTAATCTTAGTCTGAAAATAAAGTATCATAACTCGGTAAAAATGAGTCCCAACAAGCACAGAGGACTGTTTAGATTTGCTGAAGAATCGATCTGATGAAGGTAAGCAGAGGCAGGCTAACACTACCATTGATTCCCAGTATTTGAGCTAAGCTAATTAGCTGTGGGCAAGCTCTGCCTGTCTCTTCCTTGTTGTTGCACACACAGTCGAAAGAATGGAGTCTATCTGCTTGGCATGGACTCAGGAGTAAGGCAAGACACAAAAAATGTTGGTGTATCCCTTATAATTAAAAAATAGGCAGTTTTAGTTATAAAACTGCCTGTATGAGCTTTATAAAAAAATGTTTCAAGGTCAATATTTAATATTTAAGCCTTTGTGATGTTTTGCCTTTACTGTGAATGTCACAGACGTAACGGGGCAAGTTGCCCTCATTGTTTTGTCTCCAGAAGTAACAGGAGCAATACAGATAAGAAGGGAGCATGCAGAACCAGCAGGGGAGCCCAGTGCTGAATGTGTGCTTATGTGCAATAATATGACAAAAATACTTCAACGTGGATGTCTCAAAATGTGATGAGCTTTATTATTTTTCTGCTTTTTTTGTAAATACTCTACGACAAAGTCTAACATCGACAGATGATGTCTGAGACTGTTTGCAGGCGTCAGTGTCTTTGAATAACCTTCCTGTGGATTAAAAATGAGCCCTGATTAAATTCTCTGTTGTGTAAATAAAGGCTCTGACCTGGTGACTGTGGATGGAGCACAGGTTTACTGTGGTGTAGCGTGTTTTTGGGTTGATGCTGTACATGGCGTAGTTCTTGCTCGTGTTCTCTGGAGTGGTCTGAGAGAGGAGCTGGTAGACGCTTTCTCTGCACATTTGAGGGGAAACAAAACCAAGTTATGGGAAACAGGTTATGATCTGAAAATGAGTCAACTTATGAAGACGTAGACAGGTATTCTCATTCAATGAACATGCGACATAATAAAGAAACTGATAATCGAAAGGAAACTGACGCTAACCAAAACTGACACTGAAAAAGGGTGTGATGACACTTCTTTAACTTAAAACCACAAAAACAGAGACAGAACTCTTCACACAAGAACAAGACACCATCAAGCATTAACTGTTGCTCAGGCCCACTGTTTTTAAGATTAATATAGAAGATCATGATAATTGTGCTTAAACTCTCTACTCTATTTTGATACATCACAGTCTAATCTTAGTCCATGACTATGTGAAACTTCTCATTTTTCTTTATCTGAAAAGCTGCAAATGAGCCAACTGTTGTTCAAACTGTTGTATAATTCTGATTGAATAAAGGAGTCATGCTGAACTAATTTCAAAACTGAGCTTCAACAGATTTTTTTCACATACTTATGTCAAGCTGAGACATGCCACTGATTAGAGAATCCACCAGTGTTGCAAGATTTTTCCACTGAAATAAGTAACGAGGTGGATAAAAACAAAACCAAAACAAGCAATCTTCCAGCTATTTTTTCAAGCGTGCTATATTACTTTTTAAAACAAAAAAGGAGAAATCTACATCTACATTAAAATTTCACAGTGACATTTTTTGTTATTTGGCTCTTAGTTTACTTATTCAACATCCTTTAGTTTGAAGGTGGAATATCCTTTTCTTTATGAAGAAGTGAAGGGGGCAGATACTGTTATTTATAACACAGTTAGAATAGAACAGAAGACTTTATTGTCCATTGGTTTAAAACACAGTGGAAAATTGCCTTTGGCATCATGATCGCCAGCCACCACAACACTAAAAACACACAACAAGTCCATAAATACATAAATAAATAATCCACTACAATTCCGCTCTGCACATAGGTTACCTGAGACACAGCTCATCGTTCATTCAAGATTGGTTGGTTTAAAATGTTCACTGCAGAGGGCACAAATGACCTTTTTTAAGCCGCTCTCCTAACTAGAGGAACTCTGAGCCTCCTTCCTGATGGCAACATCACTAAACAGTGTGTCTAACCTTGATTTTTATAACCAAACAGACATAGTTAGGCTTTTATTTGAGTTTTATGTTGATCCTCCACAGCTTTATTATGGAGAAAACAGTAATGGCTACATTACAAATGCATTTAACTCTGGCTATAAGGATTTCTTTACGGTGAAAACATCACTTTTGACCCTCTCAGTCAAACTTACATTTGTGTTTGGAGTGGGCCAAAAGAGTTTGTGTAACTTCACAAACTAGTGCGTCAGAGTCCTCCTGTGTTTAGGGGCGCAACAAACCCAAATAAGCGATTGTACTTTTGGAAAAAGACCAAATAAACACAACATTTTCAAGCAACTTTTCAAAAAAAGAAGCTGAAATTCACAGGAAAATTGAAGATTTTGTGCAGAATATTTTCACTTAGTCTCTGATACTAGCAGGGTCATCTATTTACAGATGTAGCTACTTAATTGTTCCCTTTTCCTCGACTCCTGAACAGAAACGCTAGTATAGGTGGTTGAATGTTATGATTGATTTATTCCTGATTTTTCAGAGCAGCTCAAGGTTGGGTTTAAAAAGGTGAATTTAGTTTGAAATTCTTGTCGCATGCTTTGTTATTGTATAGAAGATATTTTCCAGATTCAGCTCTTCTTAGATAAAAACTGAATGAGGTAAAAGAAAATCGTACGTATGTAAATTGCCTTAAGTGAATTTCTTTGGAATAATTGTCTTTAATAGTTTATAGCATGGTTAATAGCCTAGAAAAATGTAATGTCTCCTTTAAAATATCATTGCACTAAAATGTATTTTATAGGACAGGGAGGGTAAAACTTGCCCAAATTGCTCAACCTCACTGAATTGGCACACAGTCCACATCAGTCAGTGAAGAAACAGGATGTCGTTGCAGCACTCACTTGAGTTTATTCTGCAGAAGTCTCATGAAATAAAGATAAATTCCCTCTTTTGTGTGTTACTGTTATTTTGTAAAGCTGTCTCACCGCTCAGCCAGCACCTTCAGATGCGGGACCCCCATGCCCCAGCTCCTCACCATCCACGCCGTGTCAAAGGCAGCTAAAAACCCTCGAGCGATCCCCGTACCCAGAGGCCAGAACGGCTGTGGACAACAGAAAATAAGAGAAGAGCACATTAAGACGGACTCACAGCCTTCAGGAAGTGGAGCAGAAACATTTAATACATCGAGTGAAAATCACATCAAGAGCTGAATAAAATTACAGGAGTGAATGCACACAGATGCAGCATTTCATTCTCAACAGGCTGACCGCCAAAACTTCATGGGAGTCTAAATATAGTGCAAACACAGAAGATGAGTCCACAGCTGGAAGACATGAGGCTGCAATTTAGCATGGAAGAGCGTAAAGCTAAACTCAGATCTCAACAACTATGTTAACAATAATAGAAACATGAGTAATATTAGACTTATTTTTAAACTCAGGAGTTCAATCAGTACAAGACTTATCCTGCCACAGGAAGTACTTCCTGCCCATGACCACAAGACTTTATAACTCTGCCCTTACTGTAATACCCTTACTGTCAGCCTTTGCCTTTCTGTCAAATGTTGTCCACTGTCATACAGCGCTTAAATTCTATAGTTTAAATTCCTTGAACTTGTTCATAGTCTCACTTTTACTTATTTTTTTCCTTCATAAGGAAGTTGGTATTTCTTAAAGGTGCTATGAGGAGAATCTATTACCAGCGACAATAACATTCTGCTACCCATGAGCACGCGCGGCGACTGTCGTAATGCTGCATTCCAGTAACCTCTGAACTGGGAGTGACATTATCTCTGACTTATCAGCGTTCCAGTTGAAGTCTGAAAAAAACATGCCAATCTACCAGGCTATTGTTAGCTGTTGTTAGCACGCCCTGCGTTGTTGTTCACAAATATCACATGAAGAATGTGATTATCACTATGGCAGCATTTTTGTAAATATAAGTCTAACAATACTATGTATACAGCTGATCTAGAGCCACACACCCCAGTCAGAAGTGCAAAATAATTGATTATTACAGGAGCTAAATAACTGTTCACACTGGGGGAATCCGTCTTCGATTGTCAACTCGGGGGTGGTGAGGTTTCACTGAGTTCCCAGTAGGAAATTCATACTTCGGGAGGCATTCTAGTTGCAGTTTCCTACTCGGAACTTGGAAATTCCTACTTCTGACTACAACTGGAATGCACCAAAAGACGTGACTCAAACTAAAGCGTGTGTTTGTTGTGATGCTAATGAATGCAGTTCAGACCTTCCTCAGAACTCTACATTGCTTTACAACTTCTTTTTTCAACAACTTACAGGATGCAGAGCGACGAGGTAATGTATCTCTTTCTAGTTACGTAGCGGTAGTTTTTGATGTGTGACAACAAGCAATTTTTGGGAAACTTAGTATCGTAGTTTTGTAGCCGGCTATATATTGCTACTTACAGCCCGGTGCTCTAAGACGTGTCCGAATAATATAAATTTGTTCTAGTTTTAATTGTCTTGTTCCCAAAGTTGAGTATCCAGGCCAGTCCAGTCCTGTCCGACCCGACCGCGAAGGCTAAGGAATAGCATTTATAGATAACCTATTTTGAAGCTGTAAAACTCATCTTAAAGTGTGTATTTCGATCAGGCATATATCAAAAACTGAAACTTTTTTGTAATTACTGTCACTGGGCGAGAGGCGGGGTACACCCTCAAGTGGTCACCAGTCGATCACAGGGCCACATAGAGAGACAGACAACCATTCACGCTCACACTAATACCTAAGGGGAAATTATAGCCACAAATTAACCTAATGAGCATGTTTTTGGTCTGTGGGAGGAAGCCGGAGTGCCCAGAGGGAACCAATGCATGCACGGGAAGAACACGCGAACTTCACACAGAAAGGCCCCTGTCTGACCCAGGGACTAAACCAGGTACCTTCTTGCTGTGAGGCACATGCACTACCTGCTGCGCCACCGTGCCGTCCCTCTATTTTTATGTCTTTATTTGATATTCCTATACTGTGTATAAGAGCAACTGAAGAAACCTAATTTCCCACTGGGGAATAATTAAGTATTTTGATTCTGAGTAACCATGTGAATTTAGCAAAGTGGTACCTAACAACACTAATCAAAGTAAGACAGAGGCACTTTAGAGAATTTCAATCACTAACAAGGTCATGCGTATTTAATTTTATGCCCTTTAGTGTGTTTAACGAGTCTCTTCCATGTGACTTCTAAGAGGATTTTTGAACAAAACATGAGTCATCAAATATGATCTATTCAACTACTGAAGGCCAACTTGAGTCACCAAAGAGACTATCAAATATTCTGAGGGGAAATCAAAGTAGAGGCCAAATTTATTTATAAAATGCTTGTGAAGAATTCAGGGCAATTCAGAAACTGGTGTTTTCATACATTTTAGGGATTTAATTTAACAAGTAAAGTAGTAAGCTGAATAACAAAGGCAAAAAACGCACTCTACCAGGCTGAAAAGCACATTTTTTATGTTGTCTGGAACTGCAACATCTGTTTTTGTTTTAATATGACAGCTTATTCTTAAATGATAAGCTCACTCACTGAAGAAAACCCTTCTTTATTTTGTTAGGTCCTCAAAACATCAATCTGAGCCCGCTTTGGATAACAAAGTGCACTTTTAGGAGAAGTCCTTTGCTTGGATGCCCACAAGGCTAATTTTAGTTGCTTGGAAAATGGTTGGGAAACAACAAATTAAAGGAGTCCTGAATTTATGTTCCAAATATTTTGTGAACCTCTCCTGTCATTTAGCCTGAGGCAGTAACCTCTAAAAGCTCCAGTTTAACTTTTCTGCTATGACAAAGAGCTAAATTTAGAGTAATCGTGCAAAAAGATAAACAAATGTTCAGCCTGTATTGTTTCTAGTGTTGGTGTTTTTCAGTTTACATGCAGATACTTGTTTGTTTCTGTTCTCATTCATACCTTGATTTAGCTAAATATACTGTATGCAGCACTTTATTAGGACAAAAAAATTTCCACAGGTAAAATAAAATGTATGACTTTGTACCATATTATATTATTATTTATGTGGGATGTGCCCTGTTGTCCCAGAAGGGAAATTTGTCTTGGATTCTGTCCCGCTGTTACAAGACAATAAAAGTACACACACATAAAGATGGATAAATATTAGGGCTGCGCGATATTGGAAAAACTGACATTGACATCACGATTTTGGGGGGTTTGCGATACATTGCGATATATATTGTGATATTAAGAATAGAAGAATTTTCACCAGATGACTTGAATAGCTCTGTCTGGGAAGAATTTGGTTGACTCACAATGACACCATTGTAATCATATAATACTAGTTAATTCAGGCTAAGGGGGTTCACCTGTGAGTTATGAAGATTGCTGTATAAAATAGGGATCCGGGAGGCCATGTCTCTGTACAAAATAGAATAGGTTTCAATTTCAGTTGCTTTTTTTTCCATTTCCCCAATAAATGTAGATAATATACAGGAGCTTATGAAGCAAAACAAAAGTCTGCGCATGCGCACATTGCGATGTTCAAACGATATATTATGCAGGCCTAATAAATATAGATTGTATTAAAGTCGGGTTGGTAATCTTATTAAGATTTATTTTTGTAATACTGGTTAAAATGATATGTATGACCTGATGGCAATCAATTAATAATGTGTTCTTTAAATAGAGCGAAAAATGAGACTTGTGAAATATATAAATGCCTGGTACTGTTTGCATCTTTTCAACTGTTGTTTGAACCTGAGTACCTCAGTAAAGGAGCATTTTGTCTCCACAAGTTTGCTGAAGGCCTAAATAAATAAACAGGATTCAGCTCCACTGTATCCTATTGAACTTAAAATATATTTATTTCTAACTCTCGGGAATGAACACTGTCTGCTCGCAATTTTTCTAGTCTGGCATTTATGTAGTGTCTCACTATCATAAAATGTATGTATATTTATTTTTTTAATCTTTATTTACTGTGCCTTTTTACTAAATATATTTTGTTGATTTATTGTGAGTAGCCTGATATTTATTTAGTCATTTTTTTAGTATTTCTTTTTGTCACCATTGTTTTCTTTTTTTATATTTTATTCCTTAACTAGCAATATTTTATCTACTCATATTTCATGGTTAAGTGTGCATTAGTTACCAAGTACATTTTTACTTTATCTCCTATGTTTGATTCTTGTTCGTTAACATGATAGAAGGAAGAAAAATAATTTGCCAGGACGATTCAAGCTTTTCCAGGAGGTTTTACTTCTTTTATAATTTTTATGTTTTTCATGACTGGAATCATTTTATTTAATCTTTCTTTACTCTGCCTTTTTACTAATTATATTTTGCTGATTTTTTTTGTTGAAGTAGCATAAATTTAATTTTGCTGTGTGCTAGTGTTTCTTTTTGTGACCACTGTTTTCAGTTTTTATATTTTATTCCTCAACTAGCATTAGTTTATCTACTCATATTTTATGGCCAAGTGTGCTTTAGGTTACGAGTACATTTTTCCTTCATTTCCAATGTTTGATTTGTGTTCACTAACATGATTGAAGGAAGAAAAATAATTTTCCAGGACAGTTCAAGCTTTTCCAGGACATTTTACATTTTCCCTATTTTTCATGTTTTTTCATGACTGGAATCATTTTCCAGCTTTTCCAGGACTTGTGGGAACCCTGACAAATAAATGATGATTATGTTGACGAATGTCTCGTTTTTTACCTCCACCAGGCAATCTCCAACCAGCCCCATCAGCAGCTTCCTCCCCCTCCTCTCCTTCACCAGAGAGGCGTTCTCAGCTCGGTGCATGCAGGTGAAGTCAAACATGGCCACGTCCGGCTGGCCCGAGGGGTTTTTGGCGAACTCAAGGTCGGGCAGTTTGCCACCTGTGGAGAAGATGGCGGCGTCTTGTGCGTATCGGCACAGAGCCTCGAAATCCACGTTGGCAGGAGCCAGCAGCTCGTCTGCGTCGCTGAAATCCTGCAGAGACAGAGAGCGAGAGGTGTGATGTGATGAGTCATGGCACTTTTTCTGACTCTGAGTGACACTCCTGATACTCGAGTTGACTGCAGGAGCTAATAGGCCGGGCTGCAGAGGAATAAAGAGTGACTGACAGCACCTCCGTGCCGGTTTCATCCATCTGGTTTGTTTCTCTTCTTTACCGTCACAAATGCAGCCACTGCCGATAAGAATCACCCTTTTTCTTTGTAACAGATGAGCTGTTCCCACCTGTTTAATGACCCCCTTCTTCAGCAGGCTCTTCTTCTTGGCAGTCATGACAAAGTAGTGGGTGTCATCCTTGTAGTAGACAATATTCTCCAGATCGATACCTGGGAAATGAGATGAAGCAGAAAGACAGGGGAGAGAAGAAAATAGGAATGTGGCAGTGTTAATTTGGCAGTGACTTTAGATTAAGTCTTAGACTTTGGACCAAAATCCAGATCAATTTTAGTTACATTTTGGTTATTTTTGCCCTCTAATACTGCTGTCTGGTTTGATCAATGAAACATTTTGGTCAAGTTTTTGTATATAAGAAGTCATTACATATCATGGTCTTCTTTCTTTCTTTCTTTTTTCTTTTTGACTTTTAAACTTTTATTTATAACATTAGGGCATGACATCCAAACATATTCAAAAACAGCTGTCACCCTTGTACCATTATAAATGAAAGTGATTTGGTACAATAATATAAAAACAAACAAATTAAAGAAAATAGATAATTATAAATACACACACACACACACACACACACACACACATATATATATATATATATATATATATTTATATATATGCATACACACGCACACACACATGCATACATATACACACATACATATACACATACATAATAAATAAATAAAAGTTAAAAATGCACATTGTAATAATACTTAAAATACTCATAATTTCAACTGCAGTGACAAATTGTAATTCGAAACAAATAAAATAGTACCATATAATCCCTGAACTCAACATAGTAAATTATAAGCCCCGTAACAGTATACTTTTTCTCCAAATTAAGAAAAAAACATACTTCTCTAAATTATTGGGGGAATGATGGACTCAGGAGGATTCCAATGAAACAGTATTGTACGTCGAGCTTTAAGAGATGTAAATGTAATTATTTGTTTCTGCTTACTTTTAACCCTATAAAGCCAATTGTATCATATTTGATACATACTTTTATAATACCTCTATCTACTCAATATGATCAACAAATTACAAAAAAAAAACATCTGAATACAATCAGATAAATGATAAAAAATGCCCTCAAATGGATTATCAGTTGCCAAAAACACCTAATGTATCAAATGAGATACGAAAAATCTATATGTTGAATTTTATGGACATTTTGATTTTTATGGATTTTAGCAGAAAGTGAAACAAACATTTCAGCTCCAAAAATTTAGAATTTTCTGGCCATAATCTATGGTCTTGGGCCTTAAAGGGTTAAAGCATTTAGAGTTGTTTCAGTGGAAACACCAAAGATAGCTACCTTTAAACATGGTAATAATTTAAACTAAGCACTGTGGACATTAGATTTGAAGGATACATTTCAATAGCCACAAGCAACTCTGTACATAAGAAAAACATATGACTGAGATTACACGGAGTATTGTGGCATCTGCTGCAGACATCTACGTTATATTTGAATATATAACTGAAAGATTTGGAGAGATGAGCCGGTGCAGTACTTTCAGTTGTATTAGGCTAAGCCTAGTCCAAGTAGTGGTCGACTGGATTCTATCAATGGCTGCCTCCCATTATCTCACACTTATCTCTGTTCCCAGCTCCTTTTCCCACTTTGCTTTGGCCTTGATGGTTCCGCTATCTTTGAATGAAACAAGACGATTATATATTTTGGAAATTAATACCTTTTGATGTAGTTTCAAACAAAGCAAGTGAAGGAAAATTAGGAAAAGTGGTAGATCGTCTTCTTTCTTTAAATCAAATTCATCAACATCGAAAATAAAAGACACACAAGGCCAGTATTTAGTTAAGGTCTGCAAGGGACATTTTTTAAAGTTTACATACTTTTGGAAGCACATGCTTCCAAAAATACTTAAATTATGTTGCTATGATATCAAATAAAAAGATAAATAAAACACACATCTATATAAATAATAATTCCAAATCAGAACAAGTATGTCCTAACCCTGGTATACCGTCAAGTTATGTTTAAAATGGTGAAATATCATGGATTTTGAATGTCCAGGAGCCCACCCTTGTCACGTAAGCCTTGTCTTTTGTGTTCAACGTAAAAGAAACAAGCACTTTAATAGGTTATAATTGTCAAACATGTGTTTTTAGCTAATAACTGCCTCTTATAGTCATGTGGAAGCTGTAGACATTAAACATTTTTGCCCAATATTTTCCGCAGACTAGAGTGTGGGAATGAAGTTGTCTGAAATCTGACAGTTATTATCCGAGGTGATGGTTTCCCTCAGTCATTATCTCGTGTGCTAATGCTTCTCAAACACAGAGTGGGTGATTATGCAGATTTACAGGGAGGTCACAATTACATGATTCACACAACTCTTGTAATGTTTGCCCAGAACCGAGGTAAGGTACATGCAGAGGAGTTCAGGACAGAGAAAATTTGGCATCATCACGGTTGAAACAGTCACAGGAAATTAACTTGCTGTTTTTTTTTTCACACTTCAGATTGAACCCGACCCGACAGAGAAAGCAGCAGACTTGTGCCTTCAGGGAAATTATTCAGCAAGACACAACAGGAGAGCAATAAAAAGAAAATAAATGAGCTTGTGTTCTTATTATAAATGTTACGCTTCTGTGACTCCTCTTCATAATTCATACGCTCTCTTGTTGTGTAACGTACAGTTTGCCGTACTGAAGCTGCTGATTTCCTCATTTTTGTTAAATTATTTAAACAGTAAAACTGTATGAGGGCAAACAGCCGCTTCACTGCAAACCGAGATGTCTACTTTCATGTGGATGAAGACGACCGAGTATGACAGGCTCCTGCAAGAACAGAACAAGTTTGGGGCTCAGATATGAAGCCGGGATAGGAGGAGCACTGCAAACTGCTGTTCTCTGAGTGGCCACTTGGGGCAGCTAAATAAAGTGAGTCAATCCCAATCAAGCCCCATGTTGAAAACCTGAAATTTGCTTAAAGATGCTATAAGGAGTTTCTAAGTAATTACATAAAAGTCTCACTTTTAGATATATGCCTGATCGAAATACACACTTTAAGATGAGTTTTATAGCATCAAAATAGGTTATCTATAAATGCTATTCCTTAGCTTCGCGGTCGGGTCGGACAGGGCTGGACTGGCCTGGATACTCAACTTCGGAACAAGACAATTAAAACTAGAGCAAATTTATATTACTCTGACACGTCTTAGAGCACTGGGCTGTAAGTAGCGATATATAGCCGGCTACAAAACTACGATAACAAGTTTTCCAAAAATTGTCACGTCTTTGTGTGCGTTCCAGTTGTAGTCAGAAGTAGGAATTTCCGAGTTCTGAGTAGGAAACTGCAACTGGAATGCCCCCCGAAGTCGGAATTTCCTACTGGGAACCTGGTGAAACCTCGCCACCCCCGAGTTGACAATCGAAGATGGATGCCCCCAGTGTGAACAGTTATTTAGCTCCTGTAATAATCAATTTATTTGCACTTCTGACTGGGGTGTGTCGCTCTAGATCAGCTGTATAGATAGTATTGTTAGACTTATATTTACAAAAATGCTGCCATAGTGATAATCACATTCTTCATACAACAATCCAGGGCGTGCTAACAACAGCTAACAATAGCCTGGTAGATCAGCATGTTTTTTTCCGACTTAACTGGAACGCTGATAAGGTGGAGATGACGTCACTCCCAGTTCCGAGGTTACTGAAACGCAGCATTACGACAGTCGCCGCGCGTGCTCATGGGTAGCAGAGTCTTTATGTCTTTGGGAATAGATTCTCCTCATAGCATCTTTAAACAAACTTAAATTTGGACCCTCTTGAACTTCATTTTATCTTTTTTCTTTTTAATACTACAACATTAATTTTACACATAGCTTTCATTTAAACGTATGTAAGGTCTATAATGTACGTATTATCAAACTAAAGTCCCTTTCAGTGGCCCTGTGTCCACTTTTTGGATCATTGAATCCCAGGTTTTTTAACATATAGTTATTGCACCACAAAACAAGTAGTTCAAAATTTTTAATCTTTATATTGGTACATACCATTTTTTAAATAATATTTCAGTATATTCTTTTCCATAGCTCTTGTGTGCATTTTTTACAGTAACCACTCGGGGACAGTGTGGAGGCTTTACAGTTCAGGACACTGAATGTGTGCCACTGAAATGATTTGTGTACATAGTCAACATGATTCACTGTGAGTAATTTAAATGTGTAAAGATACTTGAGTGTGTTTTTTAAATCAGACTTGGGTTTTATATTTTCATTTGCATGGGTAATGTGATATTGTAGCTGTTGCACTAAGATTATCACATTCAGTGGCAGCTAAAAAGGTTAAAAGCAGGACAATTCATTCTAAACAAAAATTAATTCATTTCAAAACAAAGTAGTTACTTCTGTTATGATTTTCTAGCATGTCCATTATTTAGACATTGAATTTGATTTTACTTAAAAATACCCTGCCGAAAAAAGATAATAATACATTCATATCAATATTATTGTTGATCAGTGACACGTCTTACACTATTTATGGAAATAACTTAGGAAATAATTCATGTATTAATTTTAATGTATTTATTAAATTTAAAGCTTTTTGTGTTTTAAAAAGGATGGTTGCAGATGAAATAGTGCCAAGGAGGCCAGGAGTCTGACATGATCATTTCTTTCTCACACACACACATCTATACATATATATAAAATAAATATAATATATACAATACACACACACATATATGTATATATCTATATATATATATATCTATATATATATATATACACACACACACACACACACACACACATATATATATATATACTCACACACACACATATATATATATACACACACACACACACACACACACATACATATATATATATATATATATATATATATATATGGAGAGAGAGAGAGAGAGGCAGAGAGAGAGAGAGAAATGTATCTAACTTTATGAAACAATTTATTTCAGGGTGTAATTTATTCGCGCTGCATTTTCTGTGTAGATTTAGAGTAGCGTGTTAAAATTGGAAAATTAATTCATATTTCACCCTTCCAAAAAAATTTTACATTCAAATCAATATCATTGTAAATAGATGGCATGTCTCAGACATCAAATCCAGAGAAAATCCTTTCCAATGGCTAGTAGCATTTGCTTGTCTCAAATTTTAAGCCATGCAAGTCAAAGTACACATTGCTGGTACAGGTATGCTAATGGCTTATCAAACCAGTTATGGTTTCTTTGATCATTTAGGAAATAATTAGTATTTACTTTATTTTTCATCTAAAATATGGCGTGTTTTATGCTTTTTAACTTGGTACTGCAATGGATAATATTGTAAACTTTAACAAAGACTTGATTTTCATTGACATTACTGGAGATAGCTAAAAAAATTAAACCCCTTTTACTGGAAATTCATGTACATTTATAACAAATGATGCCTTTTTTCTGGCGTGTCTTCTTTTTGGACATTTAGGCTTACTGAGTTGATTTTTTATGGCTTTTAGTTTGAGTTATGAACTATAAATGCCATACAGTAAGTCTGTGCTCCCATTTCCCATCTGGTGTAGCTTCGGTATAAAATCACTTTTATTTGAACACTGACTGGCAGAGATTGATGCCTGGCTCTGGAAGTGTTGATCACACACTGATTAATGTGTGAAAGCAGGATGGGCACCACAGTCAGCGCTGGGTTTGGTTTTATTTGCAGAGAGTTACAGCAAACTACGTCAAACCAAACTGGTCACTTTAATTTATTTGTTACTCCTATTGTGCTCCTGGAGCTAAAGACATGGAAGCTGAAGGATCACTTGGTGCTCAGGTTGTCATAATAGTAGAATTTTGAACTGAGAGAATATTTCTTTCTATGTTTTGATATTTTAGGAAGTTCAGTTTTGGTAAATGCTGAACTATCATCATCTGTTCTCCCCCCACAGATTGGAAAAACAAAGGCCCTATACATTGGGAGTGTGGGTGTATATTGCTGCCCATACAAACAATTGCTACTGGCAGCAGGAGCTTCCTCGCCCCTGTGCACTGACTCACAGGCACAAATGTAGACTCTGGAGAACTGGACAAAGGCCATGTGGTCTGATGAGTCCAGACTGACCCTGTTCCAGAGTAATGGGAGTATCAGGGTAAGAAGAGAGGCAGGTGAAGTGATGCACCCATCATGCCTAGTGCCTACTGTACAAACCTGTGGGGGCAGTGCTGTGATCTGGGGCTGCTGCAGTTGGTCAGGTTGAGGTTCAGCAACACTATGGCCCAAAGAATGAGGTCAGCTGACTACCTGAATATACTGAAGGACCAGGTTATTCCATCAATGGAGGTTTTCTCCCCTAAATGGCTTGGGTATATTCCAAGATTATAATACCAGGATTCATGGGGCTCAGGTTGTGAAAGAGTGATTCAGGGAGAGTGAGACATCATTTTCTCACATGGACTGGCCACCACAGAGTCCAAGAAGGCTTTGCACAGTGGTCAGACTCTCCCATCATCAAAACAAGGTCTCGTGAAAAATGAATGCAACACTGGATGGAAATAAGTCTTGTGACACTGCAGAGGCTAATCGAAATAATGCCACAGTTAATGCGTGCTGTAATCAAAGCTAAAGGCAGTCCAATGAAATATTAGAGTGTGTGACCTTTTTTTTAGTGGGGACTTTTATTTTGGCCAGGCAGTGTAATTTAACCAAAGTATGGACTGTTGAGCTTTCACAGCTTCATGTCTGCAAACCTCTCAGGCCTCTGCATTACCACCCTCCTGTCACAATCTCATGACCTTAAGCTCCAAAAAAAGCTGCACAGTAACGGCCAAAAGCAGAACTCACTGCTTCAAAAAGTTAAGACATCACTTGCTGACGTCAAAGTGGTTCCTTCCATTATTTATACAGTCTCTGTTTCCTACCCGTCTGAGTGAGCAGCTCCTGGAAGAACTTCTGGTTGTAGATTCGAGCCACCCCGCTGATCTCTGCAACCTGAGCCTCGGCAGCCGTGTTCCTGTTGATGAAGTTTGTTGTGATGCCGATGGCCAGCTTCCCTCTCAGCTCCTTGTGCTTAAAACCTGAAGAAAGGTCATAGTTTAATAAAAGCTTTCCAGAGTGGCATTGCATAATTTTACACACCCATCTGTTTGCGCCCAACATTACAACATGTGAGAGAACTGATTCAAGTGTTTGCCTCACCATCAGGGACAAAACTGCCTCCTCCAGCTGAGATAAAAACGTCAAACTGGAAGTTTGAAGCAGGATGCGACATCGGCTGCAGCTTCGCCGTCCAGCCTGTCAGGAACACATCAAGTTTTCATGTGCACTGAGTAGACACTGCTGATTTCATAACAGCTTCATTGCTTTGGATACTTCTTTACAAGAAATGATTGATTCACAACACAACAGGTAATAATGAGGATAAATTGCAGGATAAGAAGTGTAAATACCGGTGTCTCCTGAGGGCTCAATCAAGCCATGAAACTCAACTCCAGTGTGAACCTCCACCCCGAGGAGAAGTGACACTTTCAATAGAATGAGCTGCAGCTGACGGATGCCTGAAAACACATTCATATTTCAGGGGAAGAGTGTGAGTTAGATAACAAAGACAATGGATGTGCAGCCATTCATGCATAGGGAGCTGAAATGAGGTAGTTCAAGTTCATTGTCTTTTTCAAAACAGTTACAGTGAACTAGTTCTGAATGTCTGTGCTTTTCGTCGGCCTAAAACAGTCCTCATACAAAATATATGACAAACAGAAAAGGATAAATGAGCGTTGGTGAGTCCCTGATTGTTAAAAATCAGGGCTGATGCTGATACCTCAGACTGAATAAATCATTTCTGTTGATATAAGTCTGATCACCTCTTTTGTCATAATTCTCTCCAATATTTTTTCCTTATCATGAAAACACACCAAAGTTTTTCCACCAGGTCATTTTTACTAACCTCACACAACAGATGGACCATTTAATATATTTCACTAGTCCATCTGGGAAAGCGCCCACAGAAAATGTTCATAGAATCTTTCTAAAGCATATCCGGCAGCTGACTGGACAATCATTCCGTCAATGAACATTTATTACAAGCAAATCAGATAATGGAGTAGGCAGGAGACGAATATCCTTAAAATAGAGAAGTTTGTGGTTATTAATTGTTTTTCTTTTAATAAAAAGATGCGGTGAAAATGTTATAAAACTGCTAATAATACTGCTAGCATCTATGCTAATCTCTATTGGCACTTTTCCACTAGCCCTACTCTACTCTACTCGACTCTACCTGGCTCTACTCTACTCGCCTTGTGCTGCTTTTCCATTAGCCTCAGTCGCCTGCCCAACGGCGTGCAGTGTCGCTTCAAACAGCTGAGCGGCACTGCGGTGACGTCATTTTGAGCGCGACGCAGTAATCTGTGGCTTATTGTCACAAACCAAGTAAAAAAGGAAAGCAGAAGAAGGCTGCAGGTGGCAAGAAGAAATACCCCTTGAGAAGCACAGGAGAGTTTTGGAAGCTATACAAGAGAATGAAGCCGAGGACGAGAGCAATTGAGCTGCAAAGAAAAGACGTATTAGGGTAAGCTAACGATAGCTACCGCTAGCATGCTAGGTTGTCGCACTCATGACTCATAGATGACGACATTGTCTGACCAATCAGTAGCCGGCAGTCGGTGAAGTCATCTTATAGTATCGACTCAGCTTGCTTGAAACCAGAGTGGAGTAGGTACTAAAACTAGCTTGTTTTAGGAGGTACCAGGCTAGTGGAAACACGCTGCAAATCGAGTAGAGCCGAGTAGAGTAGGGCCAAGGTGTGCTAGTGGAAAAGGGCCATATGAGTGCAGTCACTTCCTGCTGTCGTCTATCTTGTATCTCCTATCTCTTCCGGCTTTAAAGGACCCTGATTGGTCCATGCTGCTTTGGACTGCACACAATTGTTGTAGATTGGAGTTTGGCAGGGTGGATCTATATGATTACAGACATTGAGTCAGGCTGATCAAGCTGCTGAGCAAGTTTACACTTCAACTGCCCTGGATAAAGAATACTCTCTCAATCAGCATTTAAGAGTGCCGTATGTTAGCATGAACTTGGGGGAACACAACTAGAAAGAAACTGAAAACTGATATTGGTCCACCCTACATCGTTAGCTGATATAAATGTTTAGTTGAAGCACATCCTAATTAGGATCCAAGAAAAGCAACGTGGGAAAATAAATATAAAGTACGTTAAATTTAAAGAAAAAGTCCATAAATACTAGGGATGGGAATTGATAAGATTTTATCAATACCGATGCTGTTAACGATCCTGCTAATCGATCCAATTCTTTAACGATTCCCTTATCGATTCCTGCAGATTTTGCAAGTGGGAAAATGTTGGTCAGATTTTCAGTGGCAACAGTGTCAAACATGCCACAGCATAGATATCTGCTTCTGTAAGTTGCTGGTGTTTCCACTCACTTAAGGTTGTGTAGTAGATGCAATGAAAATTAAGCTACAATTCAGATGCTTCCTAACCCTGTCAGTGGAAGGAATTGATAAGGGAATTGATAAGCAAAAAGATTAATGATATCGATTCTTTGATGGAGCTGTTATCGATTCTCAACTGGAATTGGTTTTCGATTCCCATCCCTAATAAATACAAACAAAAGCTGAGTTCAGACCACACACTTCTGATGCACAGAGATCATTTAAGAACACAACAGTGGACAGTTTCAGTTTCGTCATTTGTTTACTGTTGAAGCTTGATTTAGCCCAGCTGCTGATGTGTTCTACTATTAAGTTTGTATCCCAGCACTTCATGGCCCACAGAAAAAAAACATTTGTCTGTTTGTTGACAGTCATGGTTCACTTGTTGCCAAGAACATGCTGTTATTATTAACCCTTGCCTCCACACATTGCAGTCTCTGTGATTGGTGGTTAATCAGTTATTCTATTATATATTTATATACATTCTTTTTTCTTTTCGTTTTTTAAAGATTTTGGGGGAATTTTAGTGCCTTTATTGACAGGAGAGAGGGTGACAGTGGAGAGGCTTGTGGGAGTGGGGAGGACACTCTGCAAACTGACCTGATTCGAACGTAAAAAAAATAAAAATAAAATAAAATAAATGAAACTGTAACTCTGTATTACCCACAGACAGAATAACCTTTAATTGTGCAGTTGAACAAAGTCATTTCTTTTAGTTCTATGAAGTAGGAATAAAGATAATTGATTTTTAAAATGCTTGAAACTGATGGAATGATGGAGATAGTGTCAGCTTGATGGGAAACATGTACTGCCCCATACTCCATTGCCTGAAACTGTATTGCATATTAAAATGCACAAAATTAAAATTCTGAAAAACTAGATCTCTAAGCAGTAGTTCCATGGTAAAGTTACCATCATGATTCCTTGACCTGAAAACCTACACTTCGCACTCAGAATAATGTTGATATTATTCTTAGTTTGACAGTTATTGAGCAAAAACAATCGTTCATTAATGGTAGTTATCTCGATCACCACCAGAATTTTATAATTTCTATATTGGGCTATTGCCAACATCTCCTGCAAATGTCAGCAAATTCCATCCAGTAGTTTTTGAGTAATCTCGCTAAGAAACAAATAAACAAACGTACGCTGAGCAAAAACATAACCCCCTTGAAGTAAGACAAAAACAAGATGAGTGTCTCTTAAAGTGTTTGTTTTCAGGAATTAATCAATGAATGGCACTTTGTCTTTTAACATAATTCATTTGCAGTGCGGCACTTACTGATGTGGTCCAAAGATCCGGTGCAGAATTTGCCGTAGAACTTCTTTGCTCCGAGCCCGCGGAGGTCGCAGATGGTGTAAGGCCACAGGTGAAGAACATTGTTCCTGGAGAAAGACTCTCTCTTCTCCACCACCACCACCTGAGCCCCCAGCAGGGACAGCTCGATGGCCGTTCTCAGCCCGCATGGTCCAGCACCCAACACGAGACACTGTGGAGAGGCAGAAGAAAAGGACATCAATAAAACAGCATGGAGGATAAACAACAGCAAGAGCATGCTTTTAGTGCGGCAGTCCTGTTAATTGGATCTTTCATAGGGTTGAACTTCTGCTGTCAGAGGAGGCAGAATTTATCATTTATCAGTACTGATTCAATTTTATAAGCAAAATATGCATGGTTGGTTTTAACCATATGAGCATCTCAAGTTACCAAAATAAATATATGTTTGATTAAAAAATGATAATAATTAGGTATGCCCTGATCAGGAGGATGACAAAAGACAACTAAATTTCAGAAAACACAATTTCTCACCCGTATGTAGGCTTTATTCTCACATGGTTCTGTAAATACTCTTTTTTTTAACAAAAAGCTCACTGCTCCTAGACTTCTGAAATTCACTTGTTTACAGCATTATTTTTTAAAGAGAAACACTTTATCCTATGATTATTTTTCTGGTCCTACTATCAATTTTTTGTTTTATTCTTTCATTTGAAGTATTTTGATTGTATTAATAAAATAAGATGTGATAGAATAAAATAAATCATTATTGCCATGTCTAAAAAGGAAAAACCTAACTTAAGGTGTAGCAGACTCAGTTTAAGGCAGTTGAGAGATAAAAAACATTTTGAATAGATATAAACTTAAAACAATAAACACAAAAATATAAATGCAAACTATTAAACAGCATTAATTAAAAATAAAAGGAGGGGACTTCATCAGAATGCATTTGCACATTTCCCATTTAGTATAAAGCAGCTCTATTATTAGTATATTAATAGTATGTTAATACTATGCTATTAATCCCCCCCTCACTTAAATGTAGTCTCAGATCTTTTTTTTTAAATAAACAGGAAAGGGAATCGAATATCTATTCTAGTTTAGAATCGATAACAGCCTCCTCCAGGAATCAATATGATTAGTCTTTTTCCTCACAATTCTCTTATCATTTCCTTCCAATTTGTTCTGTTTGCCTTGGAACTCAAAGATGTTTAAGGCATTTAGCATAGGTGATAAATAAGTCAAGAAAGCATGATAGACAATGGGAAGAAATGGCAAAATTGGGTCTTATGCTACGGCCGTATCGAAAGCAATTTTGCAAAGACGCGCGTCGAGATTACATACAAAGTCAACACAAAGACGCGTTTGGAAGCAGATTCGCCCTGGCGGCGTGTTGGACACATTTGGCGCGGTGCATATGGAGCGTTTTGCGCGTTAAGGGCATCAAACGCCTCTACGCTCGAGTTGAAAATATTGAACTTTCGACGCAAATTCGCGTGACGCTGTGCAGCCAGTCAGCGATGACATTCCCCCCCGATGTCATTGATTTGATGACGTGTGACGCTCTGGCCACCTGCTTCGGCTCAAACCCCTCTGAAAGATGGAGGAGAGGTTGAGCTGCGCTGTTTGCCATCATCCGGAGCAATACGATTCAACGTGTTTACTCTACAGGGACCGGAACAAAAAGGAGCAGGCTTGGGTGAAAGTCGCTGAGGAGACAGGTTTTGAAGGTAAGTTCTGTAAATATTCGTTTCCAGCTGGATTTGCCTGCACAGGTCATCGCTGAGTCTGACTGTATTTTGCTCAGTGGAGTTTTGTCGTAAAAGTTGGAAGAGCCTCAGGGACATCTACCCGCAAGAAAGGAGGAAAAAGCAGGAAAAAAGGAGCAGGGCAGCGTGACAACGTGCTGCGGACGTCTTCGCAGAATCGGGTGAACCCAAAAGTGTATCTGGGATCTACAGATCAGGTAAAGAGCAGCGATTACGGTTATCTCGGTCATAATTGCGCAGTGACTGAATAGGCCAGCCAGATTTTGTCAATCTATTTATAATAAGCGGGCTCTCTACTCCGCCAGCGCAGTGACGCGCGTCAGCCTGTCAAAATGGTCCGGCGTCCAGCCTCGGGCCTTACACTCGGCGCGTCACAGGCTTTACTTGCGTTTAAATTCGCCAATTCGAGTCCGGTGTGGCCGTAGCATTAGTTTTTCACAAAGAGGCACTCACTGCACATCTTTCAGTGAGTGGAGTCATCGGTAAGTTGCAGAGGCATTTATTAAACCGAACATCCGAAGAGCCATGTGTTTGACATAGTTGTCACACAGAAAATTTAAAGGAATCGAAAAGAGAATCTTTGAAAAAAATGAGCCGTTAACTACATTAGATTAGACTAGACAAAACTTTATTCATCCCTTGAGAAGACTACTTCAGGGAAATTAAGGTTCTATTAGCATTGTATTGGACAAAGGTATGAAAGATCACAGGGTATCTCAATGTAAAAAAGTAAAAACAATAAGCAGATATAATGTCTCTAAATAGAGTGTGAAAGAGAGAGATATTAATAAATCTAAAAAATAAAAATTACATTCAAATAAAAATAAAACATAATATGGCTATTGATGTGATACCGGTATAAGTAAACCCATATAAACATCCATACCTAAAAGTAATATATCTCTACAAATAAAATACATAATAACATATACATATTTATTTTCCTTGACACGTGCGTGCCTCTATATCAGGGATCATCAACCACATTTGTACAAGGGCCAGCTTTTTTCTTTGCGCATGCTATGGGGGGCAGAAAACAGTGATAATAATTACAAAACAATTCAAATGAAATATTTTGATCCACTTGCAATATTATTTATCAACCCCATTCACCAACCCTAAAGCACAAACATGGGGTCTCAAATAGTTTGGGGTATTTAGAGACTAAATCTGTCTTTAAAACAACACTGTTTTACCAGCACATGTTCTCATTTTGGTAACACATAAGATCATAAGGGCCAAAAAGAAAGAAAGACAGAGAAGAAAAGAAATTAAAGGCTGAACTTGTTTAAAGTCTAAGGAAAAAATCGAAACTCTGAGACTGTATTTAGAATTATAAGAAAATATGTGGAGAAAAGGAAATAATTATTTCATATTTTATATCAGTTTTAAACATTTAATGTAAGAATTTAAGTTCCTGATTTGTTTCAGTCATAAAATAGTTGGATTATTAGATATTCATAATACTCAGAAGGCCAGTTGGTGATCACTGCTTTATATTCTTCTCAAATTCAAGAACTTTCCAGGATTTTAAGTATTCATGCAAACCTTGGATATAATTTTAACATCAAAAAGAGCTTAATCCATTTTTATTAAATCCAGAACAGCAACTACCAATTTTCAGTAACTAAATTCACACCAATTTATCATGAAATAATGATGTGGTAAATAATGACAGCAGGACTTTTAACACCTCTAAATCAAGCCCACTGATATTTGATCAAGTTAAAAGTATCTTCTGCTTTGTTTTAAGGTATAAAACAATGACAGATTTTCAGTACCTTGTTTTTGGTGCAGGTCTTTCCTTGCTGGTAGTCTGAGTGAGCGGCTCTTTTGTCCAGTTTAGTCCACAGAGCTTTGGCCTTCCAGTAGTTCAGCCTCTCCTTCAAGCTGCTGTAGAAGCTCCTGAAGTCTTTGGGGTTTAAATCCAGCTGCTTACAGAGCTGAGCAAACTGCTGCTTCACATCCTTACAGGTCTGGGCCTGGATGAAGAGGTCAAAAGTGGCGTGTGACGGGTTGACCGAGTCCTGGCTCGCCATGATGAAGCAGCCTGTGGTCTGGTCACTGGGTCTGCGGGTTAACTGTGAAAGAGGAGGTTGTATGGTGGTGTTAGAGCTTCCTACCTGGTAAAAACAGAGCCCTGAGGATGGGTTTACGGTAAATGATCAAAGGGCTACACGGTCCATGTTGTCCTGGTTTATAGAGGTGGTCTTTCCCCTCTGTGCCAAACAAACCTCTTAAGTTCTTGTAATTATAGTCCACATGTTGTGTATTTGTCACCTGGGCGGCTGAGTCATTACTTACTTCCTCATTGTGGTTTTTCTCTGTGGTTATCTTTGTCTTTTTTTTTTACAACTTCTCCACACTGCAGCCTGCCCACAGCTCATGTGTCACTCTTAAAGCCTCAGGACGTTTGTCTGTTGTTAGTTTCAGTACGTATGAGCAAACGGTTAAATGGAAACACGCTGTAGGCACACTGTGGGGAAATCCAAGTTTTCCATGAGTTTGGGCTGGAAGAACGAGATATGTTGCTTCAAATAAACAAAATGAAACAAAATTAAAACAGGCTACCTTATATGGTGGAATAAAAAAATCAGATACGTCAGGTTTGGTTGGTTTTCTGATAAGAGAGTCTCAGAGTTGAGTCAAGACATTGGTATCACCATCATCACCTATTATGGTGTTATAAATGAATCAATGGTGCAAGTGTGTGCTTATCGCTGAATTACTGGACTTATGCTGTTACGTCAACCCTCTACTTTTAATCAGTGTAAGAAAATCACTTTTCAGTAGCTTCACACAGGCAGACATCCTAGGGTACTTCCACCAGTCGTGGCAATCGGTAACAAATAGGCCTGTCACGATTATCAATAAATCTATTAACCACACGATAAATAAAAATGTCCTCGAAAAGTTTGCCGGCCTCGATATATTGACATGCATGTTTGTTTCCCTCCTCTCTTTCTGCCAAACAGGCTGGATGAGAAGAGGGTTCACTCCATACATCTGTCTCAACACCTGGGTGCATTGGTTCTATAGCAGAATGAGCGGAGTGAGCCATCTGTCAGTCATTCAATCTTTGTGGGGGTAGGCAGGGCATTTTAAGGAGTAACAAACACTAATATGAATGAAGGCACAAAAGCGACAGTTCCTAAGCTGAAACCACAGCCCCAGTGTGGGAAGATTTCGGATTTTAAACAGAATGAACAAGGTGTGAGCTCATGAACACTGACGAGCCGTCAAATTTGTTTGAAAGTAGTGGCGATGAAGAAGGGGAAGTGCAGCGGAGCCTTCGTCCTGACAGTCAGCTCTTACTGAGAAATTTGGTCTACAAAGTAAATATAAATAAAACAGCATTTTCGTTGGGTTTTTTCTCTTTTGTGTTTGTTTAACTTACTATATTGTTTGTTTGTTCAGTTTATTTTATTTAAAAGATCTCGACCTTCCAATTACAGTTACTCACTTTAATGGACTTGGACTTGAGCTTATATAGCGCTTTTCTAGCCTTTGACTACTCAAAGCTGCTTTACACCGCAGGTCACACCCATTCACACCCATTCGCTCTCACATTCACTCACTGATGATTCAGAGTTTCTATGTTAGTTTTCCATCAGTATCTCTATCACATTCACGCCCTTTCATGCCCATTTATACACCACTGATGCAGCAGTGGGAGCAACTTGGGGTTAAGTGTCTTGCCCAAGGACACATTGCCATGTGATAGCCGGAGCTGGGCTCGAACCTGCAACCTTCTGATTACCTACCAAGTATACCATCAGACCTCCATTGATGCCCCTCCTAGCTCACCTTTTAACAGGTACAAGGAAGCAAAAACGCATTATCCCCATCCAGGCCCCACTTAATTGACTCACTGTTCACTTAGGAATCTGTTTTCAAAATGTTTTCAATCTTTCAATCTTTAAATGAATTTGTACCTGGATACATTTCTATAATTTTAAAATTCTACATCCCATTGAGATCTTCAAGGTATTGGAGCAGCTTCCTCTAGTTATACTCAAGGCCTGACTAAAAAATTAAAATGTAGTGGGCCCTAAATTATCACCTTCAGTGCAGATGGATCTGCCTGAATTCCTTCATTTTCTGAAATCAGACAGATCCATCTTGCCATCTCCAATCTACAATGACTAGAGCGGCCCAAAGTGGCAAAAACCAATTATTAGAAAAGGAAGAGGTGGGAGTTATGAGCTAAACAACAGCAGGAAGTAACTGTTCATACTATCTTTACTGGCAGTTTTAGCATATATTGACCACATTTCTTTATCAAATAGAAAGCAAACAACAACGCTTCAATCTTCTCAACAGAAAGGACATTTTTGCTCAGCTACTGACACGATGTGGCAAGAGTTTGTTCAATGTAGTCTCTCATGTTCTGTCCTTAAGTCGTGACAGTAGTAGAAAAGCATGATTGTTCCATCAATCACATTCATTGTGGGCCAATCAGATAATGTAGTAGGTGGAGCCCTACTGACATGTTGAGAGTGGAGCAAAATGATCTTCTCTCGAATTTGTAGTGTTATTTGTTTTTCATTTAAAGAAGAGATGTGGTCCATATCTGATAAAAATGCTCCTGAGGCTGTAAGCATCTATGCTAATCTCTGTAGAAGCAGTCACCTCTAGTAGTTGGCTCCTTCCTGGCTCCCAGCCCGTTGTAGATTGGAGTTTGGCAGGATCAATCTGCACTGCAATGCTATGATCCGTGGGTTGCTACTTAGCAAATTGGGGCCTGATCAATCTTAGGGTGTATGACATGAGACCCAGAGCACCCTGAGGATTGTGATGTTTGGTCTACATCTATTCTATCATTATTTACTCTATTTACCTTAAATACATGCTGCTTTACCCTTGTACTTCCTCTGTACTGCTACAACATCTGAAATTCCCCTCTGAGAAGGAGGATTAATTATCTTATCTTATCTGAGTGTGCCAGTGCATCCAGGAAATGTTTCTTACATCATCTGGGAGTTGTGATCTCTGTCCTTATGCGTTTTTTATTCTCTTCATTTGTTTTTTTTTATTTTAACAAGTTGTCATGTGTTTTGAGTGTTTTATACTGTGCATATTATTGGTTTTATTGATTGATTCATTCATTTTCTAGATTGCATATCTATTTCTGGGTCATGGGAGTTTGTGCCTATAGTGCAGTGATCACCAACTGGCGGCCCGGGGGCCACATCAGGCCCCTCAGAGCTTTCCATCCGGCCCCCTGACTATTATTTTACAGCAGAGGATTTGGGCCACTGCAAAGGAAGTTTTTGAGGAGATTTAGCTTTTTCTTTTACTGTGAAAAAATTAACATTATATGCAATGTTAAGTATGGATATTTTTTCTCAAAATTCTTGCTTTTCTTCTCATTATTTCTGCTTAAATTTCTGAGTTGTCTTTTTTTTCTGCATAATTCTAAATTTGATCTGAGTTTTTCCCCCACAATACTAAAACTAATCTCAGAATTAAAAAAATTCTTCCAGAATTCTGACTTTTTACAGGCTGAAAACAAATTCAACCTTAAATATTCTTTTCTTTTTGACAGTGTGTTTGCCCTTTTGGTCGTTCATATTACTAAACATGAGGAAATGTGGAGAGTAAAAAGTGTTTTTGTTTGGAGTGCTAGTTTGGCGGAGTGGTTAGCAACAATAGACATCCCATGTACAGGTATCTACCGGTCCGGGTTCAAATCACGCCTGTGACCAGTCTGCAAAGTGTCTTCCTCTACTCTCTCACCCCCTTTCACAAGCCTATCCACTGTCTCTCTCCTATCAATAAAGGCACAAAAAAAAAATGTTTTTGTTTTAAGGACAGCTATTCGTCATTTAATACCCTCAACTATTCATGAAATCCCATGCAGCTGCTTCAGTACTGGCGGACCAAAACACTTCATTATAATTGTTTTTGATTATTATTTGTGTTTATTATTTTTGCAATCTTTAGTTAGCTTTTTTAACACCAGTGAAAAAGAAGAACAATGATGATGCCTACAGACAATATCAGGAAAAATTCCCATCACATGTGAGTCTGTTTTTAGGATTTATTCAGCAATATATTTTAACCAGCTGTTTATACTCTCTCTTCAAAAGCCTGGATTGCATTTAAAAGTGGCTTATTAACACAGACTAAAATGAAGCTTTTAAATTTGGAAAAAAATTGATTTTTGAACAAAAAAATCGATTAAAAAATCGTCAAACAAAAAATCCCGATACTTATGTAAATCGATTTTATCTCCAACCCCACAAATAACGTGAATTGGAGAAGCCTGAAGCTGTATTGATGCAATATCAATAAAACTAGTGGTGGGACAAAACGCACTCCTTTGCCAAAGCAAGAACAATAAATGCCTCATTATTAGGAAACTTTACTTTAAAAAATGAAAACACAAATCACATTCCTATACTCTGGTCTATGTTTACTGAGGGTGGCTTATTTTACACAACAAAGAACTGGTATCACAGGAAAAATGCTAATCTCCCCTGTCAATATTAAACTCAAACAGTGAAAGAACAGATGTTACAGTGCAGCATTATTGAGTGTTAACACAGTACGACAGGCTGCGGCTGACGTTTCCTGTAAGTAACTTGCACACATCACTTCCTGGTGGTAGCATGAAGTTCACAGCACCTCCTCTCTGCTGCTAATTCTGCATCTCCTGCTGTTCCACCTGAGACACAGAGGCTATAATTACAGTCAGAGATCGCAGAAGCAGCAGCACATGAGTGCGCAGGACAGAGCATGACTGCAGGCTGTGTTTCAACCTGAAGAAAACTGCCTGAGCCCACATTCTTTCTGCACATTTACACCACCGAGCCAATGAAGACAATAATCACGGTGACATAACTTATGAAACATCACATGAGCAGAAGACCTTCCTGTTCACTTTATTCTCCATTACATATGGTCATAACCACTTCCACAAGTTTCTTCCTACTGTAAAAACAAAGGTAAACAAAGGTGTTTGATAAGGGCGCCGAGTCCCCCAGTCAGATTAGAAGCAGCCAACATTTTTACAACCCCAAAAATAACCAGAACAACCACCTGGATCTTTAATGCCTTTGCAAGGTAAACAGAACCTAAAGCCACAGTGGTGGGTCAAAATAAAAGCCATGGTTGTTCTTATGGATTAATGATTGATAGAAATCTTGTGGTAAAGGGATGATCATTGGACCAAATGGCCTTGTTACCAACACCTTATAAATGTAATCAGTTTATTGCCAAGTCAGTGTGTGCAAAGGTCGATGAAAATCACCAAAGAATTCTCGAGTTTTCAAGTCCACAAGCCAGGACGGATCAAGAAGTCAGAGTGTGTTTGACCCTGTCTCTAAAGTCTTCCTAAATTCATCATTATTTAGTTGTACATTTGTTGGATTTTTGTCTTCATTGTTTGTGGTAGACTTGGAAACAGGGGGAGAGAGCAGGGAAGACACACGGCAAACAAGCATCAGGTGGGAACTAAGGATGCATCGAATATTCGGTGGCCGAATAGTGCAAAAAAAAGCCATATTCGGCCTTCGGTGGAGTGAGGTAATAGCAAGGCCGAATAGTATCCCCCCTAAGTAAGGGACAGAGACTCTCTTATCCATCCTGCCGAAAAAAACACCATTACACGGGGTTAAACTCTTGACGAAGCTCAGCTGCACTCGGCCGTATAACTTCGATGAAAAGCCGATGTCTGAGCCCACAAATACGTGGAGAACGAGAGACTGAACTGTATATCGCAGAACACAGAGCCTGGTCTTTGATTTTAAGTTTGCCATCAACGGTGTAGAATCAAAACTACTTCCACAGAGCTCTCCTCAGAACAGTTAGAGCTGTTTATGTCCGCTGTTTAAGTCCGGAGCGGACACTCATTGGGTCGAGAGAGCAGCGGATGTGACTGACGGTCAAGCTGCGCTCACAGCGCCCTCTGTTGGACGGAACGGTCCACTGCTCCAGGCCTGATGTGTCGCCACACTCAATATTTTACATTCAAATATTTATTTACAATTCGATTACGAATATTTATTCCCATATTTGATTGGTTATTAAAATATTGAATATAAAGTGACAGCCTTAAAGCAGACTTGGTGGTATTGTTGGTCTATTGGTATATATCCATCAGTGTACATTAATATTTTTTAATGCATGTTTTGTTTTGTTTGAAGGCTTGATATGAATGAAAAACTTTGTTGGGCTTTTTTTTGAAGAGCAAAGGCTACTGGAATATTAAAAAATGTCATAATATTTAATAAACAATTACTTTCTTTTAAAAACATGTCTAAAAATGTACTCTAAACTATTAATGCACTATCAAAAAATGTAGTGAACTACTTTGCCTCCGCATTGGATATTCAGTATTTGGTATTCGGTATTCGGCCCAGCATGTATATATTATTCGGCTTCGGCTTCGGCCACAAATTTTCATTTCGGTGCATCTCTAGTGGGAACCGAACCCAAGCCAACCAATACCCCAAGACACAGCAAGTGCTTGAATACACACCAGAAAACCAACTTTCAAACCTAAGTACACATTTTTAATAACTTTGACAAAACACTTAGATTTATTGAGATACTGCATCTTCAAGAGTTCATAAATTTGACTTCTGACCTATAAGTCAGTCAGTTCATACTTTTGCCAAAGCAGAAGTCTCTAAGGCTGAAAATAATGGCCCTCGCGAAATGGCCAAAAGCTGCAGTTCTTTGAGTGTCCACTTGAGGCCAGCGACAGAAACCATAGAGATGCTATGATTGTGTGCAGGAAACAGAACAAACCTCCTTATGTTCTGGTTCAAAACTTAGCTTTTGTAGATTAGATTGGATACAACTTCATTCATTCTTTGGGAAGACACTATAGGTGGAATTAAGATTCCAGAAGCATAGCAAGCACACAGGGTAAAAAAGCACACAGGGATCAGAAAATAAAAAAGTAAACAATCAAACTGTCATTTTTATTGTACCATTTCATTTTCGTTCTCAATTAAAAACAAAAATAAAGATGGAAATAAAAATATGGCTATAGATCACTGCTCCTTGCTGTTCTCTGTTATTCTGTTACTTCTCCTCCCCACAAGTGAGGAGCTGTCCAATTTTTTGCCTACATCTATAACATATGTAGCCAGCATATGTACCAATTTTATTTTATTGAGTTCAGGTTTTGGAATTAGAAACATGACTGACATGGAAACCAGCCTATGCAGATATGTCATCTAAGATGCTCCTAAGTCTTACATCAAAATGGCCTCCTCATGAGTGACTATGCAGAGCTAATGAAAAAAAACTGTCAGAGTAAGGCAAGAAAAACAACAACAACAACAATCTTCTGCAACAAAAAATGCAACAATCAAATTATCTGCCTGTCATCCAGCCCTCGTCTGGGTAAATCCCTCAAATCATTCTTAAAATGTTTCATTTCAAAAATTGGTTTCAGAAGTGTTGGGTTAACATGAAGCTCAGTGATTGGCCAGAGCCAAGGGGGCGTGGCTTTTCTGGGCAGGGCGTGGCCAAAAGAGACCCCTTGAATTTTGATTGGCCAACCCATGAGCCAATTCAAAATTCTGCACCCTAATGTAAGAGGTGGGATTTATGTAAAAATGAGTTTTAGTTAAAATTGTTGATTTAGTTTTCTGATAAAAGATCAAGGATTTTTTTAGGTCATATAACCCTGCCCTAGAATGGGGTTAAAAAATACATCTGTATTTTTTATGTGGAGATCTAACAAATAAATACTGTTGATAATGACCAAAGAATCTGGCTGCAGATGTTTTGACAGATTGATTTACTTCTTCTCATGGTCCAGCTTGTCAAATAATTGTTATTTATTGTTTTCAGTGTATTTTAAGTGTTATTAATGCTTTGTGTTTTTGTTTGTATTGCTGTTGCTACGGTGAGTAATTTAGTTAACTGTGTGGCTGCCTCTCTTGGGCAGGATGTTCTTGATAAAGTGATTTTTAATCTCAACATGTTTCTTTCCCTGGTTAAAGATTTCTGTTTGTATAGTAGCATTATTTGCCTTTACTAATTACTTAATCACTAAAGCTTAATAACAAGCTTTAATACAACCAACTGGGCATGTAGGTGCATTAAGCCATGGCATTTTGGAGTGATAATCGAATGTTTATTTACTTAGTTCCTTTTCTTCATTCCCATTGTTTGTACCTGCAGTGTGGACTTTACGAGTGCACACTAACACACCTCCTGACATGCTCCATCTGGCACTTTTACCTTTAGCCTGATATAATCAAGATTGCACCACTGTGAGAGACTCGTGTTGTATCACGTAGCAAATCGAGCCAGTTTCCAAAGAAACAACTGATTACCAAGAAATGAAGCAGCCTGCGAAGACAATAAACCTGTCAAACCTTAAAATAACACAAAGTATCATCTTGACACTTTTATCTAATTCTCCAGAGGCTGATTTATTTATACTCTGAGCTATTTTTTCTCTTTTAAACCAGCCTGAGAGACTACAGCTGTGCTTAAAGATGCACAAACTAGTTTCTCGCGGTTAAAAATCGCCTTCTTGTGACTTTGCTAAATATAGTTAAAGGAAGGTCACGCAGGATAGAGTGACATCTGTGACAAAGGTGAACACACAGACAGTCATAACCAGCCGATTAAAAAAGCAGAGGCGAGTCGGAGCAGGAATGCAGCCAGCAGGATCAGACAGATGCGAGCGGGATATAAAGGTGTATTGACCTGGTTCCCTGCAGAGCCTGAGGATTGGATTGAATAGGATTGGATTGACCCACCTTATTACATGTGTAAGCTCTGCTGCATGGTGTGTGACAACACGGTAAGCATCAGGATGTTGGATCAGGCTCTGATCTGCAGCCTGGAGACGGGCGCAGGGAGATAAGACAGATGGACGAACAAGGGGGATTAAGAGAAGAAAAAGACAGAGGTGTTGTTATCTTCAAATCCACAGCCTGCTCTGAAGAGTTAAAATGGTTAAAACCTAAAACTGATAATGTTTAAAAGCTACACTTCAATCTAAGAGCAAGACTGATGGATAATTCAGTGGCTCAAGCATCCAAAATATGACAATCTGTGTAGAATTTAGGGAATTTTAAGTTGGGCAATCAACACTCTGTTGCTGCGATTCTCAATCCTTGGGTTGCTGCATAAAGACCAGTCACAGAGGTGTTCTCAGGAGGGAACAAACATGTGTTTAAAACTGTGGAAAAAGTCTAAAGACATATAGAAGCCGTGATCTAAGATACAGCCATGCACAGACATGGAAAAAAAATGTTGGTATCCTTCCGTTAAAGAAAGAAAAATCCACATGGTCATTGAAATAACTTGAGTCGAGGATTGGGCGATATTACCTTAGCTCAATATCACGATTAATTGGAGCTCTTACCTCGATTACGATTAATAAAAGATTATTTTATGCTATGCTAGAACAAGTTAGTAGTGATCCCAATGGCCATCGACACGGTCTTTCTGCAGTATGTACACTTGACTTCTTTCTGCTTGATGTCCTCTGCAAAGAATCCAAAATGTGCCCAAACAATGGAGCCGGTATTTTTCTTGGCTACTAGGTCCTCTGATAGCGTTCTTCGCTCTTGGCGTAAGCTAACGTAGACTAGGCGCAGTCACGTGACTTACTCAGGGAAAATAATCAAAATAATCAACATGAGTACAATTACTTCGACTATAATGTCGATTTCGATTATATTTCGATTAATTTCCCAGCCCTACTTGAAACTTAGTAATACATAAAAATTAACTGAAAATTAACTAATGAAAACCAAACATTGATTTTCAATTGTGATTCAATAGAATTATCTTAAAAAACAAACTAATGAAACTGGCCTGGACAAAAATGATGGTACCCTTAAATTTAAAATTTTGTACCACAACCTTTTAGACAGTTACTGCAATCAGGCGATTTCTGTAACCCTTGATGAGACTTCTGCACCTGTCCACAGGTATTTTGGCCCACTCCTCCTGAGCAAACTCCAAGTGTCTCAGGTTTGAAGGCTGTCTTCTCCAGACTGCATGTTTCAGCTCCTTCGACAAATGTTCAACAGGATTTAGATCAGGGTTCATAGAAGGCCACTTCAGAATGGTCCAATGTTTTGTTCTGAGTCATTCTTGGGTGTTTTTAGCTGTGTCTTTTGGGTCATTATCCTGTTGGAGGACCCATGACCTGCAGCTGAGACTAAGCTTTTTGACACTGGGCAGCACATTTTGCTCCAAAAGATTCAAGACACCCTGTGATGCAGCAAAGCAGCCCCAGAACATAACCAAGCCTCCTCCATGTTTCAAAGTAGTTACTGTGTTCTTTTCTTTGTATGCTTCATTTTTTGCATCTGTGAACATAGAGCTGATGTGACTCGCCAAAAAGCTCCAGTTTTGTCTAGAGGACATTCTCTCAGAATTACTAATTTGTCAGTTTCAAGTTATTTCAGTGATCATTGAGTTTTTTTCTTTCATGTTTGCCCACAACTGTATTGTACAATATACTTTACTGTAATATCTACGACTACCTGCTGTGAAAGGTCTTTACACTAACTTACTGTGAATGGCAATGGATTGTGAAAAGCATAATTAATTCTGTAAACTTCACCAAAATATTTACAGTTACTGTAAAATGTCTATTCTGAAAATAACAGAAAAGAATAATAGTTCGACTCGACTTCAGTCTACTCCACTGTATAGTGTCTTGAGATAACAAGCTTTAACAGCTTCTTCAACACGTAATGCAGTATAAATCAATACGTAAATCATTGTCTTAAGGGATTCACAATCTAATCAGAGCAACACCGGTATCAGTATAAAGGTGATATCAGTATCAGCTGATAAAAACATTTTTGTTGGCACTTATAGCTGATTTTTTTTGCTACCAATCTCTCACCTATTGACTGAATACATTGGCAGAATATTCAAATGTACAGTATTGGCTTAGCTCATCATCACTTAATGTTCCTTTAAACCAAAAAAACTGCTTAACCTAATAAAGAAAAACATTTTTTTTATGCATCACATCTGTTTTTGACACAAATGGACTCTTAACAGAGAAGAACGGGTTGATTTTAGCCAATTGAAGGCTTTGTGCTCTTGATCAAAAATATCAATATTGGTATCATTGTGGTCATAATGTGTTTAAGATATCATCCACATGTAGGATATAACAATTAGCAGTCCAATATCATGCATCCTTAATCATTTTTATCCTTTTAAAGCCTTAGAGATGCTTTCATAGTTATTTGAGAATATATTTGAAACTTTAAATTTCATAAATTTAAATTTTAACTCGACATGTCACAATTTTCCACATTAAATGAACCATTCATCCCTTTCCTATTAATTCTGTTTCTTATTCAGGCTCTGTAGGTCCAGAAAATTAAGTGGAATATAGAAATGAATGCACCCTATAGTGATGATGAATCTTCAGGCTACGCTACACCATCCAAGAATCACTGATGTCTTCTGCTAAATAAGTCGTAACATCATGTCTTTTAGGCATCATCTTTTATTATTTTCAAAGTATAGACGTTTTATTTCTCTTATATTCATCCCCAGAACATGCAAGTTGTCTTTTACACCTCATTTATGCATGTTAGGGTACATGTTTCTGAGTGTGTTGACAAAAGTATTACATGGTAAAGTAAGGCCTAAGCAAGTTTCAGTGGCTTTGAGACGTAAGAGTCTAATTTTGTCAAAAATTAGGCAACAATTTTGACCACTTCTGCTCCTGTGTTGTATTTCCGACCTCTTTGTTATTTTTGTTGACTGCCTCTGAAGTCCTCCATTTAACAACCACAACAAAGACGAAGGAGTTTATAAGGCAACTGATGAAGAAGAAGACTAATTACATCAATTTCTTGAGAAAATTATTATTGATTATCAACCGGAGATGGCTTCTGATTCCCATCCTAACAATGAGTATGTTCAATTTTTTTAAATTAATTTTCGCCATGAGGGAAACCAGATCTCAAACTTCAACAAGAGAGGTGACAATTGGTCGCAAGAAACCATGCTAAAGGGTAGCATACAACACAATATGTAATTTATTATGTTAATTACTTATTAATTAATAAAGGAGGAAATAATGGAGCTGCTGATCCAAGTTCACTGAGTTCTCTTCATCACCTGTATGGGGACCTGCTTTCAAGCATTAAATTGGAGAATACAGCAGTTTGGACTAAAAATTATCCCTGTTAATTACTTTATTAAATCAACAGTATTAATTTTATAAAGACATAAATGTTTTTGTCCCTCTCTCTAACTGAATGTGTTTCTAACTGATCAATTATGACGCCCCAGCATTAAAATGAGAGAAAATAGAGTTAGCATAACATGAAAAGGTAAATATTTGTTCAAACATCTCATTATTTTACAGTATTTGTTCAGTCTTAACATGAAAACAAAGAGATAAATGTTGTCTGATAAATAATTCATGCTGTGAAGACTAAAGGACATAACCTTGGGAAAAGACAGGCATTAAAATATAAATTTTAAAATCTGTTAAAGATGGGATGTTGCAGAAGGATGTGGCTCTAAATGGCAAAATAAAACATGCACACGAGGTATGACAACAGATCTGTGGGTCACATAAATTCACCAATGTGTGCATTTTACTGTGAAAATGAGCTGAAAAATTCAAAACTGTAATCCAGCTCTGAAAACAAGCAAAAAAAAAACACACTTTGGAAATAAAGAAAAACAAACTGTATATAATTGGCCCACATTACTTTATGGGCTTTATGGTCGAAAGGGCTTTTGGATATGAGGTCAACTACAGTAACCTTGATAAGATAAAAATCATTACTGGCAATGAAGACGAGGACGAAGACGACATGTGTTTATAATGCCTCAGAGGGAGATTAATATTTTACATCCTGTTTTCTCAAAGAAAATTAGGCCAGAGGAATGGAGGAAAGTAAAAGTAAAGGTGGTATTCATTTCTTAGCAAGAATCAAGATTAAACAAAACATCAGCATCTTCTTGTGTCAGTTTGATTTAAGGTTATAAAGTGCATGTGTGTTATTTTTAGTAACAAGAAAAAAATGACAGTTCAAGCATCTTAAAATGTGAATTTTATAGATATTTTGCATAGTTTCATATTATTATATATACTTTTGTGGACTTTAAATTAAAGACAATGATGATTTGACGATACAAATGACTGTCAAAAGCACTGGTGAATAAAGTGTAAGTTTTGAAGATAAAGTAGCCAGACTATTTTAATGCACTGAGTGGAAAATCTATTTTTACATCTCTTTTTCCCACATTCATGCGCAAATAGTACATAAATAAGCAAAAACATGATCCCATGAGGGTTTGGTTCGACTAAACAGTGACATTTAAAGGCTTAGAATAGTTTTGTTGAACCTTTAAGGGCTCACAATGATAGGAAGCTGATAAATGAACAGGAAGGTGTGGCTCTGAATAGTTAAAGCATGTTAACAGGAGAAAGCAGATATAAGGATATAGGAGCTACATAATGAGAACTAGAACATATGTTAAGACAGAAGTCACAGGAAAAACACCCGCGCATGCATAAATGAGGCATTTTTACGCCTTAGACTTAATTACTTGGTGTATTTTACATTAAAATGTAAACAAAAAAATACTAAAATCATAATTTTAGGCAACAAAACCCGCCGACACACCCCTCTTTAACCCTTCAAATAACTGTCAGTGTACCATCCTCCTGACTCTGTAAATCAGAGCCTCGTTACTAAAACATCCCTCCAAACATTTTCGAGTCTCTAAATTGTTCCGGAAGTTTCGTTACCTGTTTTAAAGTCGAGTCCGAAGCTTGTTTCAGGTGAACTCCATCCCCCGTATAGCTACCATGTTTTTGTTGTCTTTGTTTACAGGTAAAGAGCTCGCGCATGCAGGCTCACCTGTCTCTGGAGCACGAGACAGAAAGACGAGCCTCATCTCTTCCGGGACTTTCTCGTGAGCGCGAGCACCGGCGCACGTGACCGCAGGATAGGCTGGTAGGTGTGTTTAAGGTGATAAGGCTGTCCCGAGGGCATCAGTGGAGACGGTGACCTGCTGATTTAATTATACGTCTCCGCCATATTAACATCATTAACACGGCGACATTTAGAGGGATAATTAACCAGTTTTCTTTAAGTTAAGAAGGAAAACGGCTTTTCTGACATCACCGAGAGGAAACTTCCTCATCCACTCAGACCACAGTCCAATTCTGAGTCTGTGTTAGGGCTGGGCAATATTTTTACATTTTAAATATTAAATAGTACAGTATAATAGTACAGTATTTTTCCAACATGCACTGAGAAAAAACTACCTTGGCAAGTGCATTTGTCTGATATGAAGTTAAAAATAAAAAATGGTACAAGTTTTAATCGACATTCAACATGTTGATTATATTTGGCAAGAGAAATGTCTTTTCAGAGACAGAAAAGCTAAAATAAGCCAGTAACCTGCAAGTAGTTATTAGAAAATACCTGCCAATGAAGCAAGAATAATTCTTCTTGGTGTTATATCCATTTATTACAGAGGAGTGTAAGGGTCATGTTAGATGGAGAAAATAATTTTGGGAAGGTCGAGATTAAAGTCAAAATTTCTATGACAAGAATAAAGTTTAAATATAATTTTGTGATAAAAGGTTGAGAAAAAAAAAGGCGCAATGATGAGAATAAAGGCAAAATACATTTTATGTTGCCGTTGTTCTCAAAATTTAACTTCTTTTGCGACATTTTAACTTTAATCTCATCATTTTGACTTTTATCACGAAATGGTAATCTGACTTTATTCTCACCATTTCGACTTTAATCTCGACCTGCTGAAATTATTTTTTGATCTTAAATGGCCCTGATACTCTTACATTATTTAGACTATTTGTATAATGACTCTTTTACTTATTTTTTATCTATGTTATTTTATTGCACAAAATTATTTGTTATAAATTCACTTGTGTTTTTGATTTTATTCAGGTTTTTTTATACTTTCTGAGGGTCTTACAATTTTTCTTAGTTGCTTTGGTACATTTCTCAAATTATCCTCTACATTTTGCAAAACAGTAAGTGTATTTCTCCGAAAAGTTTTTACAAATAGCAAAACACCATGGATTACCTGCAACAAAAAAAAAAAGGGGGGGGGGGGGGTATTCAACAGAGACCCATTATAATACATTTGATCAACACCCCAAAAGCAACTGACAGTGTAGGAACAGCCCAGAATTGTACACAATGATTTGCATGGATGCACCAAAGCATTTGCAACTTGTCCAAAGAAATGAGAAACTGCTTGTTTGATGTATACAAGTGACATAATGATGTGAAGATTAAAAAAGTCGTTTTGAGAATTTCAATTCTGATCAGAGAAATGAACCAAAGTGACAGAAAAACTGAAAATGATGCCTACGTTTTTTGAAGGATAAATTGTTAAGACAAATTAATTAAATTATTTCTCTCATCACAGTAGCAGATTTTTTATTATTAAAGAATACATTCAGGCCACATTTTTTTTCTTCAAATATCTTGGATTGTTTTGTTAAACTCGATGTTGACTAGTGAAGGTGTCAGGAGGTCATAATGTTATACGTTTTGCCTGATCAGTGTTTATACGTATAAATACATGTATTAGCACAAAAAAGAAGACATAGATAGATAGATAGATAGATAGATAGATAGATAGATAGATAGAGAGATAGATAGATAGATAGATAGATAGATAGATAGATAGATAGATAGATAGATAGATAGATAGATAGATAGATAGATAGATAGATAGATAGATAGACAGACTGACAGATAGATAGAAAGATAGATAGATACTGTAGATAAATAGAAAGACAGACAGACAGATAGACAGACACACAGATGGACAGACTGATAGATAGATGTATAGATAGACAGACAGACAGACAGACAGACAGATAGACACACAGACAGACAGACTGAAAGATAGACTGACAGATAGACAAAATAATAGATAGACAGACAGACAGATAGATAGAAAGATAGATACTGTAGATAGATAGAAAGGCAGACAGACACACACACAGACAGATAGACAGACTGAAAGATAGACTGACCGACAAAATGATAAACAGACAGACAGACAGACATACACACAGACAGACTGACATATAGATAGAAAGATAGATAGATACTGTAGATAGATAGAAAGACAGACAGACAGGTAGATAGACACACAGAAAGACTGACAGATAGACTGACAGATGGACAAAATGATAGACAGACAGACAGATAGACAAAATGATAGATAGACAGACAGACTGACAGATAGAAAGATAGATAGATACTGTAGATAGATAGAAAGACAGACAGATAGACAGACAGACAGACTGAAAGATAGACTGACAGATAGACAAAAAGATTGACAGACAGACAGACTGACATATAGATAGAAAGATAGATAGATACTGTAGATAGATAGAAAGACAGACAGATAGATAGACAGACACACAGACAGACTGACAGATAGACAGATAGATGTATGTATAGATGTATAGATAGATGCATAGGTAGATGTATAGATGTATAGATGTACAGATGTATAGATGTACAGATGTACAGATAGATAGATAGATAGATAGATAGATAGATAGATAGATAGATAGATAGATAGATAGATAGATAGATAGATAGATAGATAGATAGATAGATAGATAGATAGATAGATAGATAGATAGATAGAAAGAAATGTATGAAGGGTTGTTGCTTTGACAGCTGGTCCACTGGCTCTTAGCTCTACTTCTTATGCAAGTTGTTTTTCTCTTGTTGTCTTCATCAGACTGATGAGCAGCTTCCTCCTCAGAATTATCTTAATATTTACATCAGGAGGCCAAATGAGAATCTTCATCATGAAAGTTAAAAGCATAATAAATATTCATTGTGACCTCTGATGATAACTTCATTTTACTCCTTCAAACTCAGTGAGGCAAAAAGCTCTTCCTCATTACAGAAATAGAATAGATTCAGTTTAGAAAACCACACGGGACACAGATGGCAATATACAAAGTTTATTCAAATGTCCTTTCGGGTTTGAACAATATTCAGCAGGATTTTACAAAGAGTCATTTTTATGAAAGCTCCCATTGAATACAGTAGAAAAGAGTAAATATACTGTATGAATATCACAGATTTTAAAAAAGATCTGCATAGCCAGAGAGAAGACCCTAAGTACCCCGGAAAGGAAACATCTTCAGCTTTAAGCAGGGCTGCACACAGTTTGAACTTTAGGTGAGACCTCTTCTTTATCTTTGCTCATTGAGACGGACGACGCCAATCAACCACAGGTCAATGCATCCACTGTGCTGTAACCCACAACCACCGGACACAGATGCTACAAATGTCAAATTTCTTCCATACAATGCTCTCACATCATATTCACAAACTCATTTCTCTGTGGAAGTCCAGATAATCAAACCTGTGAAGCAGCAGTGAAATAATCTGACGGTTATCAAGACGTAAACATTTGTGGTTTTGATTGGGTTATGCAGAGGAGTAGTGCTGGTGGATGATCAGTATCTAGCATGACAAAACTGGCTCCCAAAATAAAAAAAATCTAACAAATCTCCAATACCACAGGTTTAAAAATGAAACAATCTGTTATTTAATGATCTACAGAAGGGGCGTCCAAACTGTGTTCACCAAGGGCCACACATAAAATGAATGAGGACGTCACAGCCAACCTTTGTCATTAAATATTCTTACAAATCCAAATAATAGGCTCCATGAGTGGCTTGACACCTTTAAGGATCTTAAAAAGGATCCTCGGATCTACTCTAATTTAGACGAGGGCAACACTGATGATCTGTCTCCACATCCAGAAACAAAACAAGAGCAAACTGCATTAACTTCTACAGAGTTGGTGCATGAAGATCATTTGGCACAACATGTTTTGTCAAAATGACCATTAGAAGAAGCAGCTAGAAAAGCAAATAACCCCAAAATGTGCAGCTGTGCTAACACAATAATTTATTCATCAGTCAAGCACAATGTGAGCCAAACTTTAGTCTCAAAGCATCTGGAGTGGGTCAAGTTGGAGTTTACCACAGGCCATAGTTTGGACAGCCCTGGTTACAGTATTAAACAGTATCAAAACTGCACTTTTTTGTGATACTAGCATAAAGAAGAGAAATTAATTTTAAAAATGCAGCCACACTCCTGCACACTGTCTAAAATGCAGAGAAACATTAAACAATCCATATCAAAATTTACATTTAAAAGAACATTAAAGGGCAATGCATTAAGTAAGTACCATTACCATTTTTGTAATTGATGAAATCTCTCAAACATTATAATTAGTATTATTTTGGTGGTTGTTCAAAAGAATTTGAGACCAGCAGTGTTGATGACGGCTGTTTTATTTTATTGTTATTGTTGTTACGAATTATGTTGATTATTGTGTTGTTGTTTCTTTGTTTTTGAAATATTTTTAGTGTCTAAAAGGGGCAGATAATATAAGATTGTTCTTCTTTCTGTTCCTTTTCATTCAATTATATCCTTATATGCTTGTATGAAAATGTTCTATTTCAGTTAATGAATGAAATAAAATAAATTAAATCAAATCAAACATTGGCTTAACAATTCTTTGATAATCATTTGGTGCAATTTCATGTCATGTGTGCCTTTTTGATACCACAGCAGGAAAAATAAAAGACCAAAACAGCAAATTTTGCACAATATATTGTTAATACTTATCAAAAATAGTCTCATTTTACAAATTTTATTTCTGTTTCCTTTATTAAGGGGCGTTTTATGCCTTAAAAATCCTGCACTTTGTATTGTTTGCTTATGTAAATTCCATTATACTCTTATGAATGCCTTTATCTGATAATTCTTCTGCTATACGGTGTATGAGCAACAGAAACAGCTGCATTTCTGATTCTGAAAGTAGCAGGCAAACTCCTCCACACAGTCTAATTACACAAAATATTGGCAACATTAAGAGGTTGTTGGAGCTTGTGAGAAGTGTTTCCCTTTGCTTTGCCAGTTTCACCCACCTCCTTATTTTGTTTCAGAATTTGTGTAGTTTAGAGCAGTGGTTCTGAAGTGTTAACACACCTAAACAACAATGAATGAATGAATATTTTATTAGTAATGCAGCTGTATGTCCAATTTTACTCAGCAAGAGTTTAGAGTTTAAATCGAATATGGGGAAAAGGCCGATGAGACAGTTTATCGCTCATTGTAAAGGCCATTTTATATGGATATAATGAAAGTGTGTCTTGAGATTTTGGCTTTGTTTAGGTGTGCCTTGAGCTAAAACAGACTAAAAACCATAGTTTCAAACAGTCTTCATGATCTTTCAGCAAAAATATGACAGGATCAGTTCTTGGATCCATGCCCTTTGCATGAAAGCATCATTAAACACCCCATTTCAGTCAATGTAAAGTTTATTATAACATGCACTACCCATCCATCACCTTGTAAAGCAACTGATTAGGCAGAGTTCAAGTCTTTCATCGAGCAGATCCATCTTGCAAAAGGACAACTGTTCTTAAAGGATAAGTTTGGTTTCTACAGCTTTCACATTGTTTATAGAATGAAGTAGAACAATATACTCACCCAGAAGGCTTTCCTGATCCAAACAGTGCTTCGGGAGATATTTAGATCCAAAATCGAGCAGTGGACATCCGTATAATGGTCGCACACCGGGCATGTATAGCGCCGCTCCTTAAACTGCATTAATCATCCAAAAACTCATTAGTTTCACCAATATTTCATCATGGTCCGCTCGTGCTACTCCTCCATTACAGTCCGGGGTCGCTCCACCCATGTTTTTGTGACTGTACTGACCTCTGAACTGAAGAAGAAAAACGTTTGCCTCCGTGCATGCACAGTAAGGCTCATTGTTTCAGGGGAAGACCGCCAGCTACACAACGACTTTCTTCTTCCAGTTTTGTGCAAAATGGACGAATATCTATCGGATGAAGATGCTGTGGAGGAGAACTTTGAATATGATGGACGTCCTTACAGTTTCGAGCCAGAGTATACAGATAAGGAGCTCATTGAAAGGAGGGCGCGTACTGCGCATGCGTGGAGGCATACGTTCTTCTTCTTCAGTTCAGAGGTCAGCACAGTTACAAAAACATGGGTGGAGCAACACCGAACTGGAGCCCGAGCGGACCATGATGAAATATTGGTGAAACTAATGAGTTTTTGGCGATTAATGCAGTTTTGGGAGCGGCGCTATACATGCCCTATGTGCTACCATTATACGGATGTCCACCGCTCGATTTTGGATCGAAATATCTCCCAAAGCACTGTTTGGATCAGGAAAGCCTTCTGGGTGACCATACTGTTCAACTTCATTCTATAAACAATGTGAAAGCTGTAGAAACTGAACTTTTCCTTTAATCAGCAAAGAGGTGAAAGTGTGAGCCTGGCTTAGGTGTGCCAAAAAATGAGAAAGTGACCTCAAGCTCCTGAATCTGGCAGCCAAAATACCCATGCAATCACCTTCCTGCGCTTATCACTAACTTACTATGGGATGTTTTCGAGGGGAAGAGAGGGAAGCCTGGGAAAACCAAGAATATTCCTCCTGCGTCTCTTTAAAATCACTCTATCCTCGCCTGTCAGGGCATCAAGGCAAAATGTTATAATATCAGCCTGTTGCAGACACTCACGCATGGCATTCAGTTAGGATAGTGTTAGATCAGAAATTATTGCATCAGGATCCTTGGTCATGTTTTAGTCCTTGCTAGCAGCTAGTGAGAAATAGCAATGCTTTAAACCTTCAGTATTAGGTGCATTTTTATGTTGGGGATGCTTTCTCTTGTAGGAACCATAAGTGCTAAACTGCTGACTCACTTCCATGTTTTTACTCATGCACCACTCTTGCAAGGAGAGGTTTATCAAAGTGGACTGACATTGTATTTTTTATTGTGTGGCCCTTGAAGGACAAAGTTTGGACACTAGCATCATGAAGTAACAACCCTCAAACATAAGGAGTACTCATGTAGGATGTCCCTGAAAAGGTGTCTTTAGAAGTGTAAAATGAAAATGTAATTCCAGCTGTGAACTCCTTCTCTTGACAGTTACCACCTATTTACTTCACCCTCCATTAAAACAAAAGATGCAAGAGTTTTCCACTGCTATGGTGTGCAGGAGCTTGAATGCAATTTTAGTAAATAAAAACAAGAAACTACTCAAGATTTGGAACTTCTATTGTGATGCCATAGTATCAGAAAGGTGTCAGTATCGTTCAATTTAACTAGAATCTTTTCAAAAAGTCTAATTTACAAATCATGACAACCTAAAGTAATGAAGCAGCTCTGCAAGTCATTTAGAAAATGTACCACAAAGATAAATCAACAAAAAATTGTGCACAAAAACAAACTTAAAATAATGTCAAAGTGTTTTTGTCCTATTTATATATATACCATTATTGTAGGATGTTATTTAACCCATAAAGTACCATAAACATCAAAGATTGCATGATGATGGTGGAAGAAAAATAAACAATAAGGGTTATCTCAAAAGGAATAAATTATATGGATGATATATACACAAAAATATAAGCAGAAATGATATTTACAATTCAGTTTCAAGATGCCAATTTGATTGCTTTACATGCAGTTTAATGGGAAGGCTCTCTGGTCTGCCCCCTGCTGGTTGAGGAAGGCATAACAACAAACTTTGCTTATAAAATCCACTGAGAACAGAGACTTCCAGTGTATGATTATGCCTCAAAAATAGAAATCTGCAATACAAACAGAAAAGAGACAACAAGAAAGAGATTCACCTGATTTTTAATTTGAGTGTCTGAAAACAAATCAGCATCTTGAAACCACGCTGGTGATCCGGTTGATTCTGTACACAGGTGTAGGATCTGGAAACAGTGGAAGAAGAAGAAGAACCTCTGCTTACAAAAGTTCAGAGTAGTAAAATACACTTTTACACAGCAGTAGAAGAAGAGAGTACAAAAAGAGAGATTCTCATTGGCACAAAAGTCCTTGCAGCAGAAGTTGTCATCGTCTCCATCCTGAGATGACTCAAGTGATCAGTAGCCTCTTGTTTTAGTTAGAAAAGTCACATTTAGAAAATAGAGGGATGGACTCCCTGCTTCTTTTCTTCTTTGTTTCGAGCTGGTTGTTGGTCACAGCCATGACAAAAATAATCCAACGGGCGTGCAAGACTTAAAATCCCAAGTGTTAGGCTCAAAAAAATCTCACAGCAGTCAGGAAAAAGTAGATTTAAGCCCTTTTCACACATGCAAGCCTGAAATTTTCTGGAGAATTTCAGGGTAACCGACAAAAGAAGATCATTTTTGGACTTGTCTGTTACGGAACAAAGTTGTACCACAGGCTGCTTTTCAGGCAATAGGAGGCCGGAAAAGGGAAGATGCAACCCCACTGACAACTTGCACAAAAGCCCTGGAAATTTCTTGAACGAGCTGCATGTCTGAACACAAGCAGAAGGATTTTTCTCTGGGCTCTTTTTCACTTGCGTTCACACGTGCACATTTACTTATCTGTCTGTGTTTATCAGTTGGATCCAGATTAGCTGTCACTGGGGAAACAGTTATACCTCCAGGATCCCTGACAGAAAACTGAAACTTAACATGCAAGATAGGCTAGATAAACTAGATCTCCCAGATAAAGTCAGGAAAATGTCAGGCAAAAGTATTAAGTGAAAACTTCCACTGCTTGTATTCACACATGCAGATCTCACAGATAAATTCAGGTACATTTTGGTGTCTGGTTGAAGTGACACTGCTAATTGCCTTTACACATGCAGCTTGTTAATGAAAATTCTGGAAATATTCAGGGTATTTGGGCATGTGTATTCTCACTTGTCCTCAACAGCAGATGTTTTATTCTAGCTGTTTGTCTTTGAGGAAATAGAAGGTAAGGTGAGAAAACAATTAAATCCTCATTTACAGATGCTCAAGAAACCTGAAAATTTCCTAAATTATCTTCAGTGTGTTGCAACCACAAGGTTTTAACACAGGCTTTGGCCCAAAATTTCCCTTCTGGCCTCCTCATTTTCTTTTACAAATGTAACTTGAGAGTTTAGCAAAGATCAGGCAATGGGTTAGGAGGAGGAATGCACATTGAAGCCAGCAAGGTAAAAAGTATTGTTTTTTCCTGCAATTTTTCTGCTGCCCCCTTAGTATATTTCTCCATCCCATCCTCCAATTGTCTGAATAGCTGATTGGGGTAATATTTCTAGTTAGGAGGGATAAGCAACAAGCAAATCAGAATTTTTTTTGTGATAGGTTCCCCTAAAAATAGCCAGACTTGAGTGTGTAAAAGATGCTGGGAGGTTTCAGGGTGAAGTCTGGACTATCCCAAGGAAAAAAAACTGAAGTTTGCTTTTGCACATGCAGCACACCTGATTACATTTAAATGTAATTTCCTGGAACATATGCATGAAATTTCAGGCTTGCATGTAAAGAAAGAACACCGGGGCTGGCCTAGGTTAGAGTAACATCTGATTGAAACACCCTGCTGTTTGCATGACCACATTCAGCTCACTCTGGCAAATTTCGGAAAAATACAGGATTTATGTAAACATATATATATATATATATATATATATATATATATATATATATATATATATATATATATATATATATATATATATATATATATATATATATATATATATATATATATATATATATATATATATATATATATATATATATATATATATATATATATATATATATATATATATATATATATATATATATATATATATATATATATATATATATATATATATATATATATATATATAAATATATATATATATATAAATATATATAAGAGTCCAGATTTTAATCTGAAATTCCTTTGTTCATGTGAGGGATAAGCATCAAGAAAATCAGAGCAGCTGCTTAATAAGTCCCCCGAAAATTTCAGGGTTAAATGATTAAAAAGTGCTGGAGGCCCACTGAAAAGTTTCAGGGAACTGTCTGGAAAATCCCAGAGAAAGATCCTGATTTTTGTTTTCACACATGTAGTTTACCAAGCTAAATTTGTTAAATTGTCCAGGTAGGTTACAATGAAATTTCAGGGTTTTAAAATGATGAGTAACACATTTTAGGGTGGAGTGAAAACACCCTCGTCTTTGCATGAACACACACAGACTATCCTGGTAAATTCCGGAAAATGTCAGGGATTTTGTGCAAGTGTTAATGTAGATTTGATGCTGCACAGGAGAACCAAGGTTCCAAAAAAGTTTAGTCCACCTGAAGATTTTCCAGTTAATCCAGGACTTCTAAAAGGAAAGAAATAAAATGAAGACCCCAAAAATGCCAAGAAAAATAAACCCAAGTGGCAAAAATGGAAGACAGACTGAGCATGTTTTTATCCCCAAAAACATGGAGGAAAATAGATTGCCTGTAGGGAAAACTTCTGACAATCATTCTCCCAAATTTGACCACCCTAGATGTTGAAGTCTGATGTCTTTTGCAGCCTCAAAGCTTCCATAAAAGATGCAGTCAGTTGGATAAACACGATAAAAGTGCATGGGGAATGTATATAACTAGGACGCCTTATAAACACGAGGAAGGTAGAAGAACCTGCTTGGCTGTGCCGGGTGTCGATCTGACAGGAAGAAAAAGAAAGTACCACGATGAAGTCAAAACAATCCCACACTGATCTTTAAAAACAGCCCCTCACAGGAGAGTACGACTTTGGAAAGTGGCAGGATTGAACGTAACTGATTGGTTTGACGTCCTGCTGACACTCCTAAATGTCAGAGAGGTTATTGATTGTACCCAGAATGCACTCCTGCTTCGTTTCGCTGTACACACAAACCCTCGCACACATACTCGTCCATGCACTCCGCAGCAGGCTCCGTTTTACACATGCATGTTTCCACAGTGGGGCCAGATTTACAGGTTCTCCCCGGGCTGGTACTGCGGCTCCGTGGAGGTGAAGTAATCCTCCAGGAAGCCCTGCAGGTACTCGAAGGTGGGCCGCTCCTCAGGCTCTTTCCTCCAGCAGCTCAGCATCAGGTCGTGCAGCGATTCAGGACACTCGGCTGGACACGGCATCCTGAAGCCACGCTCCACCTGGTCCAACACTTCACGGTTCACCATCCCTGGAAAAGCAGAGTCTTTAGTACCTGAGTCACGAAAGTTAATGACTCATAATGATGCTTGGACAAGTGGAATATGACGTCAGTATCTAAGTGCTTGTTATATAACTGTTCTCTGTCCTCAATGTTGAGCCTTTGGTTTAGTGTTCAGATGGGAAATATGTCAAGTTTTTTAAGATATATTTGTAAATTCTCAAAACGTAAATGGTTGCAGCTACTTTCATTTTCCCCTCCCAGCCAAACGCCAGCCGAGTTCCAGCCACTGGGAGTCGATACAAGGTTTTTAGTTTGTTTCTGTGCTCAATTTATGTACATTCCATGCTAAGTAAAATGTTCACTTATATATCCTATAAAATAAAAGTGCTAAGGGTTACATGTTAGTCATGTCATTGTGGGGATATTATCACAAACATAAGGGTGGGCAGTTTTGAGCATTTTCCTGTCATGTACTAACAAAGACTCTGCCGAGGATATTACGGGAAATTTAAGTAGCTCCAACCAGTGTTCATTTTGTTGACTAATTACGTTCGTCAACAACAATTTTTCCCCCTGAAAACTAGACAGCAACTTTTAAAAACAAGTGCATATGGACAAAGACTGAAACTAAATTGACTTATCGTAAACAAATAAAAACTAGACTAAAATGTTTGACAGAGACTTAATCCAATCAATCAGACCTAATTTGGTCATGTAAAAAGTAGAAGCAAGTTACGAATATATCCAAACACAGCCGCCTTAGCTTGGTGGTGGTGGGATAAGTTGTGGAGCGATCCAATCAGAGCTGCTCCCAGAGGTGCTGATTGGCCTCGACATCTTCACCACCTGACAGCAGCACACCTTTCTGTTTCTTCTCTGCCTTCAACTATAGTTAGCTTTGAGAAGCTCCTATGGTAGCGTATGCATGTTCTTTGTTTAACTAGCGAACCTTAGTTTCCTTTTTCCCTAGTGAATTGTATTTTTTTTTTTCCCTGGAGTAGTTTTATTTCTGAGAGCTTATCGCCTCCTTAGTTTGAAACTCTTACTTTTATTCAAGCCCGTTGAAAGTGAGCTGTTTATTTAAATTTTTTGTAAGTAAATCCTGTCTGTGACGGTTTCTGCCTTAGCTCCTCAGGCTAATATCTCCTCTCTCTCTCTTAGTTACCTGAGTTAGCAGCAATGATTGGATCACCTGGTGCCTGCTGGGTATAAAACCCCAAGCCGTTTACTGCTCTCGTTCTCTCTCATTCTACCTGGACTCACCTCAGCCATCGGATGCACCTTTTGAATTTGTTTATTCTCCTTATCAACACCCCATACTTAATGACTTGTCACACTCATATTTGCAGTTTAATAACCCTGGTTGTTTTCTTTTGATTGTTAATAAATCGCATTATTTACTGCAAAAACAACGCATTCCTCCCGTATTTATCATGGCCCTGAGCCAGGTTATGACAAATTGAGGGCTCGTCCGTCTTCTACCCTCTCTTTAGGTAAGATTATGTGCTTAGAACCTTTCAGAGATCTCATATTTCGTTTGGCGACTGATAAAAAAGCATTATTATTATTTTAAAACCTTATGGTATGCACTCTCCCCCCTGAGTGGTGCACAACACTTTCTTATGTTTTTGTTGGAGAGTGTGCAAGCCCTCCTGAAACTTTGGGCTGTAGAGGTTAAGGCCAAAAAAGTCCAACCCTGTACGACCAAGGTGTACTTATTAAAGAGGCTAGTAAGTCTATATTGAGACAAATCATTTAGCTGAGGAATACTGAGTATTATCTTTGGTCCAGAACACCAATCCAGAGATTAAAGTCTGCGCTGCCTCACCTGGGTACGGCACTCTGCCTTTAGTGGCCAGCTCCATCAGCAGGACCCCAAACGACCAGACGTCCGATTTGATGGTGAAGCGTCCGTACAGAGCGGCCTCAGGAGCGGTCCATTTGATGGGAAACTTGGCTCCTGTGAGAGGAAAACATTTATCAGCTGTCTAAAATTAGATCATTGCAAGCGCAGAGTGAAATAAAAGAGCATCACATCAGCGGCATGAATCACAAAGTCTCCTGGAGGCAAACACCTTCAAACAGCGACTGAGACCTGAGACATCAGAGGATGAACAACGACTGAAGGCAGTGAGGTTTGTGTTTGTTACATGTGATCATTTTACTGTTTTAAAACCTTTTACTCATAAAACCTGAATTATAGAGTCCCCTGGTATCACATGACCTGATGAAACAATGTGTGGCTTCATGATGATAAGCAGCAGTCATGTGTTTGTTTTGTGTTGCTATGAGATCATTCCTGTTCTTCATCTCCACACAGAAACAGATTCATGTTGCTTTAGCTGCATGCAAAACTAACAGCAAAAAGAAACCTGATAGTACCTGGTTTATTTATCACAGGGGTGTCCAAACTTTTTACATCAAGGGCCACATAAAGAGGAATACATGGACAACTGAGCCACTTTCCGCGCCTCACTTTCAGTGTATTGAAGTTAAAGTTTCAAGGTTTATGGGTGGGTTATCACCTGTCAAGGGGCATTTGTAACCCAGGGCTATTACTAGATTCACACCTAGTATGGACAGGATCTTTTGAGCATTGAAGATGGGAGACACTGACATCATATCTTCACTTTCAGGCACAAAACAAGAGTAAACTGCAAGAATGTTGGTGTTTGAAGATGAATATTGCAATATACTTTGTAAATGAGACCTTGTTGCAAAGTAAATACAGCAGAAAATGTGCATGATTTGTGTTATTTGCTGCTGTAATTAAAATGTCTTGATTCCTCAATTGTTTCAGGGGCCAACTCAAAATGGGCAGCGAGCTGCATTTGGCCCCTGGGCCACAGTTTGGCCACCTCTGATTTATCACATTCTGTTTTTCTTATCTCAAGTTTTTATTTGGTACATGACAGTCATACAATGCTGCAAAATTATAATTTAAAAAAGTATGAATAATACAAAATTTACAGGGAGGAAAAAGTGAATAAGTACATAAACTTGATCAAATAAATAATCCAAATAGTGTAGATATATTACTTTAACAAACAAATAATTGCGTAAATAAATTAATACCTACTTAAATTAATTTATTAATACTTTGAGTACAATTAAACACTGGATGGGCTTCAGTCAGCTGTCATCCTGCCAATCATTTATCATATTTCTGACACAACAAATCTAATTACACTCAATAAAAGCCAAGTTAATCTAAAACAGTCCAAATAAATATGTAATCTGAGGGTACTGTGAGCAAAAACTAAAACTTGAACAGCTTCAAATGAGCTTATATGACTACTTGATTGGATTTTTTTACATTTTGATGACCTAAAACGCTGCTTTCTTTTAGTGTATTTGACTTTTGGTCAGGTCTCCTTCATATGATAGAGGTTTTCAATGAATAAGACAAAAAGTCTACATCATCAGAACTTTTACTTTTTCCCTCTTTTTACAGCATCAGTAGCTGTTTGAAAAAGCTCATCCCCCTGGCCCCCTAAACACAACTACCATTGTGATGTCATACCATACAATTATTCTGTTGTCACTTTAAGACTTCTTGCTCAGAGTCACAAGCCCAGTGCAGAGCAAAGAGCAGAATGAATGAAGAGTTTTTGAAATACATCGTCATCTACCCCTTTCACACATCTATAAATAACAATTTCTTTAAGTCAACTGGCAGCCTGGGGCCACATGAGGCCCCCCACCTCACTGCCTTTGACCCACCAGTGATTTACAACAATCAACAAATTCTGATTCAACCTGCAATATAAATATGACGACGAACACAAAGGATATGTAGTAAAATATTTCTGTATAATGTTGGTTAATGTTTGGTTTTTTTGCAAGTAATTCAAACACTATGAAAAATATATTTCTAACTCTCATTAATGGAACATTATTATACAATATTTATATTAGTTGAAACTATATTTAGAAAGTGGAAAGGTTAAATATTTTTAATTATCAGTACATTAATGGTACACATTTCCTTTTTTGCATTTAAAAGAGGCTTTAATTCTGTGTAAATTGACTTTGTTCAAGCTTGTTTAATTATGCACTACTTTAAAAGCTTCACATTTACTATTTTGTTTATTTAGACGTATTTATTTCTCATCAAGTCTATCTGATCATTTGTAAAGTTGTGGCCCTCAGGAAGGGATATAAGGTTTTATGTGGCCCTCCTAGTAATCAAACTAGCTCAATCCTGATTAAAACAAAATTCAGAGAAGCACAAAACAACCTTCCTTGATAAATAAAACCCAATCATACATTCTAAGCTATAACTTTTGATCATTAAGACTTTTAAAAACCACTTTAAAAGATTTTAATTTAACAAGTGCTTAACAGTGTTTCATATTCATCATTTTGTAGCATTTATAGCTGCTTACAATTACCAAGTTTGCACAATACAATGCACTATAAGTATCCTTTAATTGATCATAAACGCTATTGTTAACCATTTGTAATGTCCATGAGTGTTCAGAACTACAATTATTCACACTGCTTATTATAATACAGTTCAAATATGGTCATGATGTCTGTACAAAAGCTTTAGAGCAACATGTTTCATAGAAAGTGTAATCTACTTTAAATGAGTGGAAAATGATCATTTGTAGTTTATGATGTGATTTCAGGAGGGCAGAGGCTAAAATGAGGCTGACCTCAGCACTAAAAGGCAGAAAAGAAGAACAAACAGAAGCTAAAACCTTAAAAACATCCTTGTGGTCGTACCTTGCCTTGCAGTGTACTCATTATCCTCAATGAGTCGAGCCAGACCGAAATCAGCGACCTTACAGACGAGGTTATCTCCCACCAGGATGTTTGCAGCCCTGAGGTCTCTGTGCACGTAGTTCATCCTCTCCACATACGCCATCCCTGAGGCAATCTGAGAGCAACAAATGTATGTTAGTAAGCTGGGATGTAACAAATGCAATCCAAGTTTGGACTGTTTCTGCCTACACATGCAAACTGGAACACTTTAGAGCCAGCAGAGGGCGCTATGTGCTTTTTAATGTCTGCTTTTCTATGTCTTTAGTGAGCATACAAAGAAAAAAAAGTCCATCATATTTTTTCATCAAACTGAAATAAAACAATCACATTTATTCTTCATTTGACTTTAACTTCATGCCATTAAATGCAGAAACAATCATAATGTTAAACAAGTCTTTTTATATGCATCATGTTGAGTAATTTACTAAATCTTTAGTTGTAAATACCACAGAATAAAACGACTAATGCTGACCTGTGAGGCCATGTCCACCAGCTGTGGGAGGCGAAGCATCTTACCCATGTCACCCTTCAGGAAGTCCAGTAAGCTCCCTGTTAAAGAAACACACTGAGGGTTAGAGCGGGCTTCCAGTATTTTCAGAATGTTTCATAATGAGTGTTTTGTACAAAAACAGTTTTTTATTTAGTGTAAAACAGATGTCTAGGAGTGCTGGTTTGGCAGAGTTGTAAGCAACCAGGCACATCCCCGCACACATGCTTCTGCCAGCCTGGGTTCAGCCTGAGGCCAGTTTGCAGAGTGTACTTCCCTACACTGTCTCACCCCATTTCAAAAGCCTTTCCACTCTCTCTCCTGTCAGTAAAGGAACAAATATGCCCAAAAGTAATCTTGAAAATTAAAAACAAAAAACAGCAAAAAAAAACCAAACAGATGTCTGATTTATATCAACCACAGCTTAAGCTCAACTTTAAAAAATGTAAGTCCAGCAGATATTTACTCTTTTACCTGTTTTTTTTTTATTTATATTTTATTGATTTTAATTAAAAAAATATAATAACAAACATCTATAGCGACAAATAAAAAATAAAGATAGATACAATGATGTAGAGGATATCAGTTACTTCACAAGACACAGGTCCCATGACACCAAAAAGCTAATGCGCGGAGGCAAACGTTCTTCTTCTTCAGCTCAGAGGTCAGCACAGTCACAAAACATGTCTGGAGCGACAGTTGAGGAGTAGCGCGAGTGGACCATGATGAAATATTGGTGAAACTAATGAGTTTTTGGATGATTCATGCAGTTTTAGAAGCGGCGCTATACATGCCCCGTGTGCTGCCATTATACGGATGTCCGCCGCTTGATTTTGGATCCAAATATCTCCCGAAGCACTGTTTGGATCAGGAAAGCCTTCTGGGTGAGTATATTGTTCTACTTCATTCTATAAACAATGTGAAAGCTGCAGAACCAAACTTATCCTTTGATCTCCTGTAATATTCACTTCATCAGCACTTCTGACTTGTGTTTGTTGCACTAAGTCGGCCGTATTCATTGTATTGTTTGTTGTTTATATATAGAAATACTTACATAGTGTTATTTACATCCTTCATGTGGTATATGTGAAATTCACAATGCAGGGCGTGCTAACAATGGCTAACATTGACCTGGTAGATTCACAAGTTTTTTTCAACTTTTTAACTGGAATGCTGGTAATTCCGATAACACGTCATTTCCAGTCCCCTCTTCCAAGTTCTGATGTAAATGGAGTGCAGCATGATAATATCCCATCAGTTTCCACCCATAGCTCACACTGACCTTGTCCCATGTACTCCGTGACGATGTAAATGGGCTCCTCAGACACCACAGCGTAAAGCTGGACCAGCTTCTCGTGTCTCAGTTTCTTCATGACCTGAGCCTCCTGGAGGAACGCCTCGGGGGACATGGTGCCGGGTTTGAGGGTCTTGATTGCCACTCGAGTCGTACCGTTCCACGTTCCTGAGAAAAGATTTGGACAGATGAGGATGGGCTGTCCAGAGATGGTTTGTCCATCCCAAAAGGGCAGTTTCTGCATTCTACCAAGACCACACGAGAACTTAACTTAGTAGAAACACTTACATATATTAAAATAAGTAACCTTATTTTAAAGGATCAGGTGACCTCATACACTTTGTGCATGAGCTGTGAGTCTACTTCTTGTGTCTGTGCGATAAAACAGACAAATGACAGCTTACCCATCCAAACCTCTCCGAAGCAGCCCTGTCCAAGCTTGAGGTCCAGACGTAGGGACTCTCTGGGGATCTCCCAGGCATCCTTGGCCAGGCCCTGAGTCTGCGGCTTCAGGACGGGACAGATGTCTGACAGGCTGTGACAGAGGCCGTCAGCATGCTCTGAGGGACAAAAGAGGAAGAATGGAGTGAGAAGACTCTTCGGTCATGTCCATTCTGCTGCTGCAACACCCGAATTTCCCCTCTGGGATTAATAAAGGAGTATCTTAACTCTATTTGTGCTTTTAAGAACAAAAATAGGACTTGCCCTGGTCATTTTTAACTAAAACTAAAAGCTACCAAAGTTCAGGTACCTGTAACTTGCTCTCTATTGCCATGGTATTAAAACAGGAATTAATATTGTTTAATTTTTACTTGAGTTATAACAAAAGTTAAAATTATGGTATTGAGAAAACAACAACAAAACTGAAAGTTTAAATGATTGCAACCTGCTCTGAATTCAGGGCAGAGCTCTAGACATCTGATCATGGGTAATTTTCTGTTGTTATTGAGCAAAAAACAAAGTGTCTAAAAAACACTGACAACAATACTTAGGTGAGCTCTTACATATTTGCGAACAGTTTTGATGGCTGCCTGTAATTTTATTTATTTATTTTTTGTTTATTTAAAATCACACATAATAGACAATCGTGCAAAGACTGACAAATTTTCAGCATGATCCCTCTTAAAAGTATTTTCAAACATGATTTCCAATCATTTAGATATAAAACCAAAGCAATGACAAAAATAAAAATAAAAGCTGCCTTTAATTTGTATTTAGTTTTTTGCTCTCTTGGATATGTTTTATTTAATTGTTAAAGTTATTGTACTTTTTTAACCATGTTGAAGGGCCCATATGATGCCTTTTGGAGTTTATTTGCCCTTTATAGTGTGTTGTATATGGCTCCTATCCATGACAGATAGGTCCACCTTAAAGAAAACATCCGCCTTAAATGTGGCATCAAACTCACTGCGATAGTGGTTGACGAGCTGCTGCAGGCTGTTGAACTGCGTGCGTGACGTGATGTAAAATCCTCCGCTGTCCAGCTTCCTGATCTTGTAGTGCTTCACGTTGAGCCCTTTAGTGTTATCGTAGTCCAGCACAGACAGACAGTAGGCACCTGGAACACAGAAACAGAAAATAAAACACAATGAGCCGGGAAATAAAACAAATGTGATCAAAAAGATCAGATCTGAAAGTCTGAATCTGATGTTTCCTTTAACTTTGACGGAGTTTCCTTATCATTTATTTACTGTGTTGTGTTTCATGTTTTATGCCCCTTCATTTTGTTATGTTTGATGTATATTTGATCTGTTATTCTCTCTTTGAGGAGGAAATTCCCAGAGTGTAAGACAAGTTTGAATTAATTTACTTATTTTTTTCAAAAATCGACAAAGTTTCCAACAGACACTAAGCAGAAAAACATACATAAATGCAAATTAAAAGGTGTTTAAAGAATAAAATAACACGTGGGCAGCAAGAATTTATAACTTCACTTGACAGCCACTTTATAAGGTACACCAATTCAACTGCTTGTCAACACAAATAGCTAATCAGACAATCAAATGGCAGAAATCCAATGCATTTGAGGCATGCAGACATGCTCAAGATGACCTGCTACAGGTATCAGAACAAGGGGAAAAATGATTTTACTGACTTGGTACCAGAGTGACTGGTAGTATTCCAGAAACTGTCGACCTACAACCATCTTTAGGGTTTACAGAGACTGATCCCAAAAGAGAGGAAAAGACAAAATATCCAGTGAGCTGCAGTTTCCTGAGAGAAGCAGCATTGTCCATGCCAGAGGTCAGAGAAGTCACCAAGAACATCATTCACAGCAGCGACAGTGGGAAGTGTTTTACTGCAGTTCAAGGACAACAAGTCAGTCAACCACACAAGCTGCGCCCTGTGCCTTCAGCTGGCTCTGCTAAACGCTACTCTCATGGTGCTTTCCAATCAGGCAGCCCATGCAGAAGTGGCAAAGCCTGCAGTACCCTGAGTGTCCACTTGAGGCTGGCTGCAGCAGAATGAAAGCTTAATAATTGTATGAGAGCCAGAGAAGGTTTTAACGACCTTCATATAAATCTTTACAGCCTGGATCAAAATGGCTTCAGTCTAAAGCTATAACACTTTAATTTGCCCTCTTTGTTTAGGTGGGTGATTTTTTTTAAATCATGCCCATTTTTCTTTAATTGAGGATTTATTAAAAATGTAGCGCTGCCATTGGTTCCGCCTCAGCTCTTCTGTGTGTGAGCAGATGGAGCTAAAGTTTAGTTGACATAACAAGAGGCATCCATGAGAAGACATCAACAGTGTCCCAAAGGCTCCTTTGACACGGCCTCATTCAATTCTTTTACAAACGACAGTTCCAGTTGATCTTGGAAGTTCGGTTTTTCGATTGTATTTCGATTGGTATACTGACTTAACAGATCAAAACTGGAATGTGCTTCACATGGTACATGGTGTAATTCTGCAGAGTAGCTCATTGGTTTGGTAGCTGGGGAGAGGCAGGCTGACTTACTGGGACAGGTACAAAAGTTTGTAATACCACTTTCACACTAAAATTACTGGGTCAACACAGGTTTTATCAACACAGGTTAACCCGCTAGCAATTGGCAAGTGACTCCTTTCCTGCTGCCTGCAGACTCAGTCTAATCGTCATCAGACAAGCTGTGTGGCTGTCCACATAAACAATGGAAAGGAGCAGGGAAGGTTTTCTGTACTTTTTACTTTTGTCCCTCTTTAAAAATTCACAAAGTCGGAGCTGATGATACAAAGGCGGAAGGAATTTGTTGCTTAGATGGCAAAGAGTCAAAGTTACAAATGCAGGGGATGGGCCCAGTGTTATACCATGGGCACATAACACTGGGTCGCAATGCCAATTAAACCCTTTCAAGCTGCTGATAGGTAGCTGTTAATAGGTTATAACAGGGTTTTGGTGAGTCTGAAAGGGGTACAACCCAGCTGTAGGGGTTGGCGTCTGCTGCCTCTGGAGCACTGGGGTGTAGGTTTGCACCCATGCATCGTTAAAAATCGAAGTGCCGACCCAGCATGTGCTCCCAAACCTGACCTGACCTGACCTGACCTGATGTAATTCCCACGTCCCATGTCCGAGTTCTGAATTAGATGGAGGAGACCCTGCAGTGCCCAAGTGACACTGCTGCCTCAGACATGAGGGCAGAAGAACTAATCAGAATCAGAAAGTCCTTTATAGTCATCATAGGATATGCACAACAAGATTGGAGAGTTTCTCCATTTAAGTGCAATAGATAAAAAACAAAACCGGAAGTAAGATAAATAGTTATAAAAGTTATAATATAAGGACAAAAAAGTGTAAATATAGGTACAAAATATATACAAGACAAAATCCTAAACATGAGATAGAGAGGATAAATATTAAGAACGAGGACATTTCTAGGAAGTGTATTGCACAGGATGATGATTGATGATTATAATTGGTACTTACAGATGATTATATATCACCTATGACGGTACTGCATGTGATGAATAAATATTGAGGCACTATTTAAAGCAGCGCAGCAGCAGTGACAGTGGTAGTGATAGAAATGTGTTAAGTGTCGATGAATTGTGATGTGCAAAGTCCTGACATTCCCATAATCATTTCATACAAGGGTGTAGTCTTTGGGGTCCAGATCAAACCACTGTCACTCCTGACCTCCCTAAAGTCATTTATTTATTCCATCAGTGTACAGTTAATGGATCTGATCAGCTTCTGATTGTCAGTTTTGTTTAAGTCTGAGTTTTCTTTCCTGTAAAACAGCGACCTAAAAAAAGGTCTATTGATTAAGTAAATGGGGATATAAAACAGTCATTTTGGTGACAACGTGCTCATGTCACCACCAGAGGGCATCGTCTGTTAGGTTAAAACTTCAGAGTGAATCAGCGGGAGGCCCAAGGCGATGCCTCCCCCTTCTTCTCCAAATGTTTGAACCGATCCGGCCCGCGGTGTTTGAGTCTCCACACTGACCTAAATCTGTCGGGCTCACCCACCGGGTACCTCTCCTCCTCTGCTGCTCACTCATACTCTCCCTTTCCGCTCCTCCCTCGCCCTCTTTCTTATTCCAGTCAGAGCTGCAAACACATCCGATCTCAGGAAACGGCGTGAGCCCTGCACTGGAACAGTCACACACACATACACGGGGATGCATGCACCCGTGGGGACGGCTGTTTTCCTGCAGGAGTCTCCGAGCAGCTGACTATCACAGAGTCCCACGGGCCCCCTCCCATCTGCCTGATTTGTCTCTCCTCTGTACCCACGATGCACCACGGCTGGCAGACGCAGCAGGGCGCCGGGCGAGCAGCAGGGTGTCGTGTCTGACTGCTGGGGAGAGGAATTGACTTTCTTCTTCCTCTGTGTGAACTTTCGTGAGACATCGTGTGAGTCAAAGAGAGCTTTATGAAGAGATTTATAAGTTGATAAAAAATGAGGACAAAGAAGAACCCACCCCTGCCAATCAACAGAAAAATAAAGTTTAAGAAAGTACCTCTCACTAAAGTTTAGAGTAAGGTGGATCTAAGGCTCACTCTAATAAATAGGGCTGGGTTTAAAAAAATCAATTCAATCGATTTTAATCGATTTTCCTTTAAATGGTTCATAATCGATCCATAAAATCCAAAGATAGATCTTTTAACTCGGGTAGTTTTTTCTTCATTGGATGTGCAGAGAAGCAGCCTGTGGTATCAACCCAGCTAGTATTGCGTGATCTGCATTTAGCATTGCTTTCCACTGAACAAAATCTTGTGAGATGTTTCTGCAAATAATCAAACAAACATGGCAGAAGCAAATAGCACTACATGGGAACCACCGGAGAGCTTAAAGGCTGAGGTATGGATGTATTTCGGATTTTACAAGCACGAAGGAAAAGAGGAGTTGGACAGAAAACAAGTAATATGCAGAATACGCATTAAAGGTTAGTCTAACTGCTTTGGGTTCATTTCTTAATGTAGAAACAATTTTAACCCTTTAAGGCCAAAGACCATAGATTATAGCCAGAAAATTCAAATTTTTTGAAGCTGAAATGTTTCACTTTCTGCTAAAATCCATAAAAATCAAAATGTCCATAAAATTTAACATATGGATTTTTTGTATCTCATTTAATATATTAGGTGTTTTTGGCAACTGATAATCCATTTGAGGACATTTTTATCATCTATCTGATTGTATTCAGATGTTTTTTTGTAATTTGATCATATTGAGTAGAAAGAGGTAATATAAAAGTATGTATCAAATATGATACAATTGGCTTTATAGGGTTAATAATGCACCAGGTCAAAAGTCACTTCTTAAGTTTACAGTGTTATTTTAACTGAGATATCCCAAACTGAATAAATATCTTATTGTATCGTGAATTGAATCGATTTGAGACCTGGTGATATTGAATCGAATCGATCCAGAAAATCTGAATCGATACCCAGCCCTACTAATAAATCATAACAGCCTCCCCGGGTCCAACAAGTTTTTCAAACTTTATTTTCCAAAGAATGTTACAACTAATCTCTTAAGTATGTTTTATGACTTCTGGGCTGTTGATAAAGGATGCTTAAAGTCACTGGAAAATCTTGTTAACTGGTTGTTCCTCTTAACAAAGTGAGGCATTGATTTCACTGATGCAAAACAATTTTTGTGTGTTGGTCGAAAATCCAACTGAAGCAAAAAAAAAAAGAATATATTAACAAGTAAAGTTTTGACCTACTTTTCTAACCTGGATTTAAATTTGAAGTAAAATCTGAGTCGCGGTCATCAATTCTATGGTACTTTAACATTATATATGTTTGTATTTTTTAATATATTGCATTGATTCCAATGTAATTTGTGTACAGCATTTCATTTGAATTATTTTATATATGTATTTTGTTTTTATACTTTAAGTTAGCAACATTTTATTGCTATCTCTATCTTTTTCAGTCTTGGATCATTTTCCTATATCCATTTCTGATTTTTTTTAAATCAGAAGTTCCTCTGTGAAACTCTTTTGTTGGCTCAACTTTATCCAAACAAAGTCCAGGACAAATCAAAATTAGTGCCAGTCTGGGTTTGAATGTGGCCAGTTTACAGAGTGGCCTCTCCTTCTCTCTCTCACCCCCTCTCACAAGCCTTCTCTGTCCACTGCCTCTCTCTGTCCTATCAATAAAGTCACAAAATGCCCCAAAAATAATAATAATTAAAAAAAACAAAAAAAGATGTCCATCCATCCACCACCTGGACTCTGGTAACTGATCGGTCTATCATTGCTTTTGCCAAGACCAGATTCTGGTCCAGACTCGACACTTTAATGGTCTAATGTGTGTGAGTTCAGTGCAAGAGGCTTGTTAATAATAATAATAATAATAATAACAATTTTAATAATATTAATAATAATAAAATAATAATAATCATAATAATAATAAAAATAATGCATCCTATTGTTCCACATTTACCTTTGGTGGTCTCGCTCTCCCGCACCAGGAAAGTCCCCCTCCTGTTCTCCAGGCTGAGCAGCAGCCTCTCAGAGTCACGGCGAGTGATTTTCCCAAAGTACCACCTGGTGACGGAGACAAAAACAAACGGGACACACAGGAGCAGGTTGGTGAGGCGAGGGAAGATGTGTGTGTTTAGAAGAATAAGAAGCAACAAAGTTAGAGTGAGTGAAAGCTCATGCTATAGACAGAAAGTGCAGTGAAAGTGTAAAGCAGAGTGAAGTCATGCCCATGGTGCAAACAGCTGCTTACCTGGACTCCAGAGTCAGTCTGACATGACTGGAGGGGCAGGGAGCAGAAAGTGAGACACGGAGTGATACAGAGGGTTAGTTTGAAGAGTCAATGTCAAAGCAAGCAGGTTAGCATGTAAGACTGGCAGTGAGGAGCAGTAAATAATAAATGTACAACAAACATTCAAAGGAATAGTTTTGTCACAAGCTCTGTTTTTCATTCTGAGGAGTGAAAACAGTCTTAAACCATATTCACACTTGCATAAAAACCCTGAAATTGTCCTAAAATTACTCAGGGAAGCTGCATGTGGGAACACATACATCAACTTGGAATTAACCTGACAGTAACCTGGTACTTCCCCCCTACCCCACTCCTCCACTGACTGAAATGCAACCTGCTGTGAGGACCAAGCATGAAGAAGACTGGTGCCTTTCAGTTGATCTTGGAGCAAAGAATCTACAACATAAGTCACTGGGCATGCCCTTTTGTCAAAAATTCCCACTGAAAAATTTCAGCTTTCCCAAATTTTATCCTCCATTGCCAAACGACTTCACTCGGCTAAATGCTTAAGGGGCCAATCAGGTAAGAGAGGCGGGAGCTTCAGATGTGACAACAGGAAGTGACTGCATGTTTGAAAACAATGGTGTCTTCTAAAGCGGTCTCTATATCTGCAGTTCTTTTTTCAGAAATTGACTCAATTTTTCTTTAAATAGGACCACTTGAAGCTTGTCTTACAAGAAATCATGTTTTTGCTCTTCTTCTGACCTGGGATCACTGCTGGGAAACTGGGAGAGAACGTGCCAGTTAGTCTATGACCGCCGAAAAACTTTGTAGGGATTGTCTTTGACAAGGTTTATGGCACATATAAGTGATAAATGATACACCTGTGTGGTATAATTTAATATAAGACAAGAGGGCTGTCACTTTATATTCGATATTCGAATAACCGATCGAATATGGGGATAAATATCCGTAACCGAATAGTAAATAAATATTCGAATGTAAAATATTGAGTGTGTAGCGGCACATCAGGGCACCTGGAGCAGTGGACCGTTCCGTCCAACAGAGGGCGCTGTGAGCACAGCTTGACCCTCAGACACATCCGCTGCTCTCTTGACCTCTGTAAACAAAGATTTTCCACTCCGAGCGGACATTAACAGCTCTGAATCATCTGAGGAGAGCTGTATGGAAGTAGTTTTGGTTCTACACCGTTGATGGCAAACTTAAAATCACAGACCAGGCTGTGTGTTCTGTGAAATACAGTCTAGTCACTTGTCCTCCACTTATTTGCAGGCTCAGCCGTCGGCTTTTCATCCAAGCTATACGGCCGAGTGCAGCAGCGCTTCGTCAAGAGTTCAACCCCGTGTGACTGTGTTCTTTTGGCAGGGTCTCTACTGAAAGGGCGGATAATAGAGTCTCTGTCCCTTACTCTGGGGGTCGTCTAAGTTAGTTTAAGCTAACGGCTAACATTAGTGGGAGCTAGGTAATATGTAGCAGCATTGCTTTATGTGGACTGGTCCGTAATTAGTGTGATGAGCAGAACAATTGTCCAATCACCAGCTGCTGTTTTATTTAAAGGTTTTGCGTCTGTGGACATTTTTGAATGGCTGTTTTCCAGATGGACTCGAGAAATATTTACATGCCAGATATATGGAGCAGTCCGCCAAGCATATCAGGTTAAATCTTACCAGCTTATAACTGGAATTTGACCTGGGATGAGATGTAATTCCCACTTCCACCATCAGTGGTAAATGGAACACACCTGAAGGTCTGGGATTTATCTGATGTTTTCCAATATAATTATAATAATATCAAAGATGCATGTGCGAAAAGGCTTCAGTATATGCTGATGCTACCTCTTCTTTTCCTTTTTTACAGGAACCATTGGAGTACAAAGAGCATGAGGGGGAAAAAATTGTGGAAAATGACAAAGTCCAAAACCTCCATGGCGGGGGTGAAGCAGTGAGGGGAACTCAGGGCGGGCAGTGGCCCAACTTCTCTGCCTGGCTCCTCTCTGGTTCTCCCTTGGAGCACCAGGGGCACAGAACTAAACGTTGGAGTACCAAGGGGATGACGTAAAAAGTCAGATAGTCGGGGGCATGGAACTAAAATCTGGAGTACAATCTGGCGTAATAGCTGCACCAATCTAAAAGTCGGAATACCAGGGGCACAAAGTGAGAAGTTGGAGCACCAAGAGCCCATGAGTGCCTGTGTTGATGCTACTCTGTTTCCCTTTTCACAGTCTATGGTAGCTTCAAATATACAGAACATTGTACTGATCTTCATATCAAACTCTCCATGGGTAACCGTCAAACTGTTCCTTTAAATGTTCAACTTAAATTCAGATCAATACAGAAAGAAAAGCTTCTCTTAAAACAAAGATATTTAAAGTGTTAATTATCACAACATTACGAAAAACATTGTTGGACGAGACAAAAAAGAAGAAAGAAACTTTACTCTTCTGCCTGGATGGAGTCGGATGGAGCCACGTAATTGCTGGGGATGTAACCGCTCTCTCCGGTGGTCAGGGAGCGTGCAAGCCACCAGTCCCCCTCTCTGTACGAAGGAAACGATAAAACACATCATCAGCGAGGCTCGGCGTGAATCCAACACACAAACAACACCACTGTGATGTGACTGAGAGGGCTGCTGTTTATCAAGAGTCTGCTTTAGCTCAGTCCTCAACTCATTAAACTTTAAGCAAATGACGAAACTTGATAAAAATCAGCCCGGGTACTTCTGCTGTTTATGATAATACCATGTGGGAGTGGGATTGCAAACATGTGGGCATCACTATGTACAGGTGTACTACAAAGCAAGACCACATTAGACAGGGTTTGGTGTTTCATGAAGCAGACTCTCTTTTAACATGGCTAACCTTTTAAAGCATACTGTCTTGCCATGTTGAAATGGGAGTCCACTTTTAACAGCTTTTCTCCCTTTTTGTGTGAAAATTATCAATAAAATTCGAATATTTGCTTATTGTTACACCTTATGGGTGAAGAAGAGGGCAGCCATGACCAACATTCAAAGTGTGTGTGACAGGGAGGTATCGCAGGTCCTTCCTTCCTGCAGCTGTTACTCTACAACAAAAACCTATCCAGCCTGCATAATCTGTATTTTTTACTTGAAATACCCCAAATTCAGCCTTTTTTGTTCTAGTTTTCAAATCCTCTGCTTGTCCTCTCTCACATTTTTAAATATTGTTAACTGTAATACTGTGTATACCTCCACCTCCACAAAGATATACCCAAAAATTGTGGTGTAAATGTTGTTATATATTGTTAAATATTGTTAATAGTTAATACCGTGTATACCTCCATCTCAGTCAGTCTTATTTCCACTTAATTTTTACGTCTTTTCCTTCATAAGGAGGTTGATATTGCTGAAAGGCTCATGCTCTTTTCATTTATTTTCATTTAGTTGTATTGATGCTATTTGCTATTTTTATTCTAATTACTTATCATTGCATTTGTAAATCTCTTTATGATATTTCTCTTGTATCCTGCTGCTGCTGTAAATCTGGAATTTCCCCCGTGGGACTATTAAAGGTGTATCTTATCTTATTATTCACAGGAAATGTCATGGAATTACGTTGCTTTGTTACTGGCGAAAATAAGGAAAACTGCATCTTTTAATGTTAATAAATGATTTTAAAAAATCCTGGACCCACATCTGATTCTGATCACCACTAAAGCTGGAGCACTTCTCCCTTGTGCCATGACCAATTAATCCTTAAAGTTTCATCTAAATTCTTTGATAGGTATTTGAGTTATCCTGTTAATGAACTAAAGCCTTAACTTACCAAAAGCTTTGATTCTATTTAGGGGTGTCCCGATCCGATATTGATATCGGTCCGATATCAGCAAAAAACAAATATCAGATTATATCGGTCTGCATCCAAAATCTCCAATATAAGCACTCCAATACAAGCAGTTCATTCGAATTTATTTTTTATTTGTTTATTACAGTTGTAGAATATGTTTATGTTTAAATTAAACACAGTAGGTATTTGGCAATTTTTTTTGTTTTATTGGATTTATTGAAGTTACTTTTCAGGGTCTTCTAAGCTACTTTTTTATTTATTTTTATTTATTTTATTTAATTGTAGTATATTCTTGTTTAAGGTTAAAATTTATTTTATTTAATTTATTTATTGAACTCATTGGTTACTAACAAATGGGTCAGTTTTTCTCATACCTACTCTTGCTGACTCTGTTTGAGTAATCTCACTTGATGAAGCCTTTTCTTACAGTTCATACTACAAAATAAGTAATAAAAGTATGTTTGATTCCTGCTGCTATCGTATCGGATCAATATCGGTATCGGCCAATACTCAAGGCTGCAATATCGGTATCGTATCAGAGGTGGAAAAGTTGTATTGGGACACCCCTAATTCTATTGGTACTTGTTGTTTTCTTTTTAAATTTACTTTAAATTCTGTTGGACCTGTAGCTGAATTGCTATGTCTTAATCTGTCTGATGTACCTGATATCATAAAATAATTACTCCAAAGGTAAAAAGACAGATGCTTAAACATTTATATCTATAGTGCATAAATAAATATAATTATAATCAATGCTTCCAAACAACTGCTTTCTCTTAAAAGTGTATCCAGTTTTGAAGGTCTGTGTGTAACTTCTTCATATGTTCAGGTTTGTCAAACTTGCTTTGCAGTACACCGACATGATGTGTGTTAGCTACTCTATCAGGGAGTGAATAATTGTAGCTTTGCAGCACTAGACTCACTTAAATAATGTCAAACAAAAATACAGTTTGTTGACATTAACAACCTGAAATGATCCAGCACTGCAAAGCTTCACACCAGTTTCTTTTGACTACTGCTCTCTGTGTTTATGGGGCTCAACAGGGAGAAAGATGTGCTTTGTGTTTTTCTACAGGAGTGGAGTTACTGTGCAAAGGTGCAACATATGCTTCAGGTGATACAAACACACAAGGAGACAAACAGAAAGGAGTCCAGAAGAGCTTCACAAACCTGCAGTTCACCTTCCTCCTGTAAAGTAAAAGATGGTTTGTGATGGGGAAATGAGAAAGAGAGATGACGGAGAGAGACGGGTTAAAGAAACAGAGTTAAGAGCAGAAGAACAGCAGAGACAATCAGACCATTAAATCCAACTGTAATTAACCCGCTGTCAGCAGAACCACTCATCATAAAGCTCACTCTGGGCTGCAACAAACTTTCACCCAAGCCAAGTGTGACAAATTAAAGACATTTCTAGATTTTCTCACACATCCTACTCATTGCTGCTCTTACTGATTTACTCGGGCTTGCAGTGTGAATGTGCATGTGAAGGTAAATGTGGAATTAGATTTACATAAATACTATCAGACAATACTTTTCACGAAGCAACACTTTAAACATCCCAAGACACAAATCGCAAAGAAAAATCAATTTTATTAGTTTGAACTAACTGTATGCAATTATCATATCTTTGTTGGAATTTCATCTGATTGTCTTGACCATGTCTGCATGCCCAATACATTCTTTTTTAAAATGTGATTGTTAAAAAAGATTTTTGTGTTTAGAAACAGCTGCACAGAAATACTTAAAGGTGCTATGAGGAGAATCTATTTCCAGCGACATAAAGACTCTGCTACCCATGAGTACGCGGGGCGACTGTTGTAAAGACGTGACCCAAGCCAAAGCGTGTGTTTGTTGTGATGCTAATGAATGCAGCTCGGACCTTCCTCAGAACTCTGCATTGCTTTACAACTTCTTTTTTCAACAACTTACAGGATGCAAAGTGATGAGGTAATGTATCTCTTTCTAGTTACGTAGCGATAGTTTTTGATGTGGGACAACAAGCAATTTTTGGAAAACTTAGTATCATAGTTTTGTAGCCGGCTATATATCACTACTTACAGCCCGGTGCTCTAAGACGTGTCCCAATAATATAAATTTGCTCTAGTTTTAATTGTCTTGTTCCCAAAGTTGAGTATCCAGGCCAGTCCAGCCCTGTCCAACCCGACCGTGAAGCTAAAGAATAGCATTTATAGATAACCTATTTTGATGCTATAAAACTCATCTTAAAGTGCGTATTTCAATCAGGCATATATCTAAAAGTGAGACTTTTTTGTAATTACTTAGAAACTCCTCACAGTCCCTTTAACCCCAAAAAGAGTCAACAATTACACTTAATTGAAAGAGACATTACCAACTCTCCACAGGAATGAAAAAAACACTTTGTGGTGTGGACCCATAAAGACACTTAAAAGTGTTCATATCAACTCTGAAAGTGTTAATTTGTTTAATCAGATTTTGCACTGAACGTAGTATCCAGCTGCTGCCCTACTTCAGCAGCTGAACTGTGCCGAACAGCTCATGGTTAATGGGATTTAAAATTCTCATTTATTAATTTTTGGCCTTAATTTGATCCTTTTCCAGTTGCCATTGAAGACTTTATTCATTGGCCTGAGCAGTTTTCTTTTTTGTGCTTTATGCACCTTGTGGATAGAATTTATTGTTGATTTTTAGACTGTAATCCTTTACTATATATTAAATCTCTTTTTATCTGCTTCACCTCATATGTTCATAATTACTGATTATTTATCTACTGCACAGCACTCTAATGACTGAATGTACTTTATGGGTTTTGGCATTTTGTGGTTAAAGTGCCAGCCTTTTTCACTTGTGCTCAGGATTTTCCTTTTTTTCCGAATGTCTGTATGTTTTATCATGTACTGGTGTGCTCATGCCTGCTGCTGAAAAACAACTTCCCCACGGGATTATAGTCAAGTATAATCAATAATGAAGTTTTTTTTTCATATGGACAGCTCAACATAAAAAATGACTTGAAATACTGCAAAAAAAAAAAAAAAAAAAAGTCTCAAATAAGCTTCCTAAATTCTTTAAAATGTGCAGATATTAGAGAAGAATTACCAAAATAAACACAAAGTAGTCTCACCAGGCCTCTGTGTTATTTAACTGGACCAATCATGAAGCCTCCCTGACACCTCTTGGCTCTGAATGAGCTGTAATGGTCTTGGAGCCGGTTAATGGACTCTCAGCGTACTTGACCCAATAATGGTTCAGGTCTTTTGCTAAGGGGGCCAGATGCCTGATAATCCACTATTGTCCTCAGCTCCTGCCTTCTAGGTCAGCGGTTTGTTAGTGAGCAGGCAGCACTGGGGGTGCAGCACTACAGTATATGGTTCACTGCACCCCTATTGATTCATAAAGACCAGCCCCCTTTAAAAAACCAGCCTGACCCTCCCTCACTTTAAACAGGTTAGAACTGGGTCTCCAAAACTGTGTCTGCTTCTCAGGAGGGAGCAGAAAATAAAGATGTGTCCTCAGGAAGATATCACCGGGCTTTTGTGAATGAAGCAGAAATGTGTCAAACAGAAGCTCTGCTGAGGTCTCACAGAGGATGTGGAGCAGCCAGACAGCAGAGAATAAAACTCAGACACACAATGGAGATATTTGAAGAATACACAGTCACTGGACACTCCAGCAGGTACACCAGCTCAACTGCTTGTGATACAAACAGCTAGTTAGCCAATCACATGGCCCTAACTCAGTACATGCAGACATGTTAAGACAACCAGAAGAAGTTCAAAATGAGCATCAGAACCGAGAGGACAGGTGATTTAAAGGTGCAGTGTGAAGAAATTGGCATTTTAGCGACATCTAAGCATTCCGATTTTGAAATTAGCCTGTTACTAAAACATCACATCACTAATGGCCCTTTTCCATTAGCCCTACTCGACTCTACTCGACTCTACCCGGCTCTACTCTACTCGCCTTGTGCTGCTTTTCCATTAGCCCCAGTCGCCTGCCCAACAGGGTGCAGTGTGGCTGTAAACAACTGACCAGCACTGCGGTGACATCATTTTGATCGCGACACAACAATCTGTGGCTTTTTGTCTCAAACAGAGTAAAAAAGGAAAGCAGGAGAAGGCTGCAGGTGGTAAGAAGAAATACCCCTTGAGAAACAAAGGACAGTTTTGGAAGATAGACAACAGAATGAAGCCGAGGACGAGAGCAATCCAGCTGCAAAGAAAAGATGTATGAAGGTAAGCTAATGGTAGCTACCGCTAGCATGCTAGGTCGTCGGACTCATGACTCATCGATGACGACATTGTCTGACCAATCAGTAGCTGGCAGTTGGTGACATCATCTTTCAGTATTGACTCAGCTCGCTTAGAACCAGAACGGAGTAGGTACTAAAACTAGCTTGTTTTAGGAGGTACCAGGCTAGTGGAAACACGCTGCACATCGAGTAGGGCCAAGGCGTGCTAGTGGAAAAGGGCCACAAGCGATGATAGACGGTGAAGACCAAAAAGGATTGTGAACAGGGCATCATTTAAAACGGTACAAGGTGAGGGTCTTTACCTACAAAAAGGAGGTTATGTTATTGCCGGCGTCTGTTTGTTTTTTTTATTTGTTTGTTTGTTTCCCTGTTAGCAACATAACTCAAAAAGCTATGGGGGGATTTCAATGAAATTTTCAGTAAATGCCCAGATTGGAACAAGGAACCAATTATTAGATTTTGGGAGTGATCTGAATCCCCGTCTGGATCCTGGAATTTTTTAAATGATTCTTTAACATTGCAAGACAGGATCATTTTCAGCATTTGTGCACATTACTCCACTAAAAGCAGTCAGAGCATTTGGAAAAAAATTCAGGACAAGTTTCCAGCTGGTTCTACAAGATATCAAAGACTGATCTGGATCCCAGCAAAATTCTAGATTCTCTGATCCAGAACAAGAAAAATTCAGATATCCTTGAATTTTTGTCATGGCAGGGGAACAAATAAAGGCATAGACTTGCAATAAACGCCAAAATATAGCCAAGACACTGTGGAATCTGGAGTGTTCAATTGGATTTGTTGTATCTTCAAAAACTTTGGAGCTAGATCTAGAAGAAAACCGCCATGACAAAATTTGCAAATTTCGTGAATAACTACTGAACTAAAATAGATGTCACTATGAATCCAATTGCTAATGGTATGTTTTCATGGTCAAGGAATCTAAATATTTAGATGAAATAAAGGTAGGAGTAATATTTATGGTTAAAATAAAAATATGGGTGAGGACTGTGGCGCTGGCAGAAGTCTGCGCTCTCCGAGTGCAAACCTTTAAAGACTCATATTCAAAAATCGAGTTTCACTCTTTTTGTCCCCAAACCCACCTATAGACAACATGGCGGATTGTTATGTATGCCTCCATAAAGGGGAGACCCGCGGTACATAGATAAAAATCTTTTTCTAACATAATAAAAAGAAAATGAAAGTTTATGGGAATAATTGTACACGTATTTCGACGGACTTTACATACAAATAGAAACATTTATCCTATATTTACTGCTTCTGTTCGATGAAAATGCTGCCAACTTCCACACACTACACCTTTAAGTGGCTGAGGAACAATTCTTTGTGCAAGAAGGGCTGATCTGAATGTCTCAGAAGCTGTTGATATGCTCAGATTTTAAGCAAAAACATTTCTAAGATTTGCAGAGAATGGTCCAGGAAAGAGAAAACATCCAGTGAGCAGCAGCAGAGGAAAAGCAACAGTAAGTCAAACAACCACTCAATACAATCAGGCGATGCAGAGGATTATTTCTGAATGATTAACACTTCAAGCCTAAAAGCAGAGAGGCTACAGCAACAAAAGACCACACCTGGTGCCACTCCTGTCAGCTAAGAACAAGAGCCTGAGGCTACAGTTATCACAGGCTAACCTAAACTGAACAGATGGTTGAAACTGTTGCCTGGTTTGAGTCTCTACCTCAGCTGTGACATTCAGGGTGAAGTTTTTATTTTTAGAATTGTGTCTCTGGACTTTATTTGTTATTTACTTGAAAAGAAAAGGGTGGATGAGATGAAAATACTGGTAAGTTTTTTATATCTTTTTTAAATAAATATGTTATCATTTTTATGTGGATACAGCAAGAGTGGATGAATGCTAATGATTTCTATGTTTGCAAAGTCATTATCAACAAAAAATAGTATTCACATACCTTGACATATTTAAAAAGACTTTAAATTCTTAAGTATTTTAACTTTCTTGGCAGAGGGAACAGTTTGCAGAGCTAAATCAAACACATGTACTACCACATACATTCTCCTCCAGCTTGTGTGCTCGTGATAACAGAATATGGATTTCTCTTACGTGTTGTTGACTATCTGGAGGCGTTCACCCTTCCTGAACGACAGATCTGAGGCTGTTCTGGACTCATAGTCGTACAACGCCACAAAGGTCGTCACTCCTCCTGTGAGGGAAAAAAAAACTGTCATTATCCAAAAGGGCTGCAGCTATGACCTCACGGGCATTATCAATGAAATTCCAAACATTCTTAAGATTAACCGAGTACATTTTTACACAAAACTATAAGAAAGGTGACAGAAACACTTCTCATAATCTCAACTTCTTCCTCAAGTCGCCACTCTGACAGGCGAACAAACTAAAATTTCTTTAAGAGCAAAACCTTCTGACAAGACATTTCTGTTTTTCTTAACCAAGTTCATCTTCCTCCAAAGCTGACTGAAGGCATTAGAGGAAAATGAGCCACACAGGTGACTTGATTTTCTACTATGACTATGAAATGATTGGTTGGTATTTATGCATTTGTGTTCTTACTTGATCATGCCTCTAAGTAAGTAAATATGCTGCTGCCTGTCTCGATCAGGACACTCTTGTATATCAGATTCCTAATCTCAAAGAGTATTTTCTAGTTAAATAAAGTTTAATTAATAGAAACATATGAGCTAAAACTGCAAAACTGCCCTGTCCTGCAGTGATAATTATTCCTGATTGCACATCTTGTTTCAGATCATCACCAAAATCGAATAACTGCTTCCTTATGCCAGGATCTACATTCCCAGAAAATGTCATGAAAATTTTAAGGGATTCTTTGAGTAAATAGTTAAAACATGGAAAACTTCCTTATCCTGCAATGACAACAAATTCTTTGCAAAATTTCTAGATCTGTATCCAGATTCAGATCAGCACCAAAATCGTATCACTTCTTGTTGTGCCATGTCCAACATTCCCTTAAAATGTCATGAAAATCTGTCAGGAACTGTCTGAGTAATTGTAAGCACAACAGCACAAACTTAATGTGATTAAAAATCCAACTCAAAGTGTTTGTGTATATGGGAGCATATGCATTCACATGTATGTTGCTATGGTTATGTAGATATGTATATGTATGCATGTTTTGTTTTGTTTTTTTGTATGTGGCTTAGTTAGACCTCGGGATGGGTGGGAAGGGGGTTCAGGTGTTGAAGACGGTTCTGTCTTGTCTGCTTGTTTTTTATTAGAAAATTTAGAAAACTTGGATTGTTTTATATTGAATTGTTTATCTGATTGGTGTTTAAAAAAATATATTGGAAAAAAAATCCAACTCAAACTCATTTCAGGTCTTAATCTGATTCTGATTAATGCATTTATCTAAACAGCCCTACACAGAAAAGACTTAAATACCACAAATAATAGGAATGTGTCCCAAATAGTTATCATAAATGAGACATGGAAAACTGCCCTATAATGTCAAGTAAACAAATCAGTAAAGAAAATCCTGGATCCAAGATTCATTTTGCTTACAAAATCAAATCACTTCATCTTAATCCAGGACGAATTTCCACCAAAAAAATCCTTTCAGAATCTGTTTCAATGTTTTTGAATTATTAGCTTCAAAGGGGAAAATAATCAATCATAAAATGTTAACAAATTGTTTGAGAAGCACTGGATCACAACTTAAATCTAATATTTTCTTCCTTGTGCCAGGATCAACCATTCCCCTCCTAAAGTTGCTCAAATTTCATTTCGGCAAAAAATGTGTAGAAATGCCCAATAACACAATGTAAACAAATCCTTCAAAAAAAGTTCCAGGAGGAGCATCCAGATTCAGATCACCACCATAATATCATCACTTCTCCTTTGTGCCATTACTTAAATTAAGTGAAAATGCTATTTAAATTTGTTGAGAATTTTTTGAGTTATCGTCAGTCATGTGGAAAAATGCTCACTCTAGCAATGTTCGCAAATCCTCTTAAAAATCCTGGAACTGCATCCGGGTTCGAATCACCACCAAAGTATCATGACTTATTCCTTGTGACACATCCAGCTTTCACAGAAATGTAATCAAATCAGTTTAAAACATTTTTTAGTTATCTTACTCACAGGCTGACAGACAGACGAGCATTAGTAAAAAGTAACCTCCTTCGCAGTGTTAAAATTGTGTTATGTTAAAATCAGAAATTCATGATGTTTACGATGTTGAAACCAGAAAATGCTGGACAGTTTTGCTGATAAACTACCAAAACTATTAGGGCTGGGACGATGCACTTTTCTTCCGATTCGATTTTTTACGGGTTTTTTTTAGGTGGCATTTCGATTTAAATTGCGATTCTACGATATTGCCAATTTTTGCAATCTATAGTTAGCTTTGTTAACACCAGCGAAAAAGATGAACAGTGATAATGCCTATAGACTATATCGGGAAAAATACACATCACATGTGAGTCCTTTATAGGATTTATTCAGCAATATATTTAAACCAGCTGTTTATACTCTCTCTTCAAAATATATTTTTGAACAAAAAAATCAATTTAAAAATCAACAAACAAAAAATTCCAATGCTGATGTGTCAGGGTTTTTCCCTTTACAGTCCTAAGATAGCACAGTTGGTTCGTACAAACACCTGACATTTATTCAGACTAAAGATGACGAGAAGCAGCTGGATGCAATCGAATGGAGCTTTACTTGCCGACAAGAAGTTACAACCATACAGAGTGTCAAGCAGTCTGAGAGTTGAACTGAAAACTAGTACAGTGTCTTCTCTCTTTTATAACATTGTATGTGGTCACGTGAGGTTGAGTTTGGTGAGGCAGATCGCCTTGCAGGTGCAGTAAGTTCAACAAGTTCATGGGAATAACTTCAGTTTCTGGGAAGAGAGGGCAACGAGAGGGCTAAGAGGGCTATGAATGTTCATGTACGGGTTATGTAAGGTCATGCCACTAAGCAATGATTTTACAGGAATTCAGAATAGTTTGAATACATAAGAAAAAACTATATACAATATATACAAGAGTCAAATTGTTCCTCACATTATGTGAATTGATTTTTTCTCCCACCCCTAAAAACTATTCCCTGACTATCTACAATTATCACAGTAAATTCACTGACTACTTCATCTTAAGTTCATCTCTCTTAGCCAAACACATACTCAGAGTGTTGATTTTATACAGTTATTATTACCATAATAACTTCCTCTGATATCAAGAGTCTGACCCCGCCTCTCACCTGCCAGTGTGATCCTGTTGGGAGAGGTGACACTGTTATTGTCCACTCCTCCAAACAGAGCTAACTCTGCGTTATTGGTCTTGGACTGATTCCCACTGAGGCCTGTGTCCACAGTCGGGCTGCGGTTGGGGGTTGAAGACTGCTGAATGGAGTTGAGGTGGTGGCCGCCGGCCCCTCCCCCAGAGCTGAGGTTTCCATCCAGACTGCGGGTTCGCTGGCCTACATCCTTGGGCTTACTCTTGGATCCCCCCATGGCCGAGGCCTGAAACACACACAGATAAAGTCCGTCAGGATTAAACAGAGAATCAGGAATGAAACCTCGTTTTAGGCCGATGTTAAAGATAAATTACATAATATTTTCAAATCAAATCAACGTCCCCTCTTATGTCATTTTTCTATGAATACGTTCTCTGGAAAATTCCTCTGAATGTTTTGGGAACAGATGCTGAAATCAGAGCCGGATCAGAGACCACGACGTTAAACCCTCAGAGACTCAGTGTCATGTGGACCACATGAAGAAAAACTTCCCCGTGGAGGCTGCAGCAGCTGCCACTCCTCAGATTCAACACAGGAATGAGATCCAGTTTATCCCACTGACACCAGCGCACATACATGTACACACACACACATACACACACACACATACACACTCACTGCAGACATGTCGCACATGCCTTCATGCACATATGTCAGACACAAATGCACAAATAGAGGAACACTGTGGAGCCGGAGCAGGGCTCAAACCAGCAACCTTCTGATTACTGACCAAGCACACCATCAAGACTGCACTACACCAAACAGACAGACAGACAGACAGACAGACAGACAGACAGACAGACAGACAGATAGACAGATAGATAGATAGATAGATAGATAGATAGATAGATAGATAGATAGATAGATAGATAGATAGACAGACAGACAGACAGACAGACAGATAGATGGACAGATAGATAGATAGATAGATAGATAGATAGATAGATAGATAGACAGACAGACAGACAGACAGACAGACAGACAGACAGACAGACAGACAGACAGACAGACAGACAGATAGAAAGATAGAAAGATAGAAAGATAGATAGATAGATAGATAGATAGATGGACAGATAGACAGACAGACAGATAGATAGACAAAAAACAAGAGAAAACTCCACAAAATGTGAAAAAACACCCTTTCTAAATAATTCAGGACATTTCTAAAATGGAACAGCTGTGATGACCCTGTTTATTGTTCCTAGTTTTTGTTAACAAAAACCAAAAATAACGGATATTTAAAAAAAAAAGAAAACCCTCCTTGATCCAGATACAGATTACCACCAAAATCAAATGACTTCTCTCCTGTCCCATGACCAACATCCTCTAAAAATCTGTTGTGAAATTAGGAGTTATTAACAAAAACTGCCATCATCCTAAATGTTATCAAAATCTGCCGCAAACTTTTTGAGTTGTCCTGTTTGCAATCTAACAAACAAACAAATGCAGGACTAAAAGTCAATCAGATTTCAGGGGATCATTTGTCAATTCAGGTCAGAATAAAAATGAAGTTGCATGCAGCATAGATGGAAGATTCTGCCGGCCAACCTCTACATTCAGACACAAAACAAGAACAAACTGCTCAACCTGGGACCTGAATGTCACATCTTGGATGAGCAGTCAACAAATCTGCAACTGCTTGATGGTGAGAAGTTAACTGGACCAAAATCTGAGGGACGTTTCCAGCATCTTGCTGGATCAATGCCACAGAGAAGAGGGCAGAGAAAAGCTCCAGATCTAACTAATTTGATATAACGATGTATCATGATAAAATGCTGTGACATCCTTGATTTTCCATATTAGTGCACCTGGCTACTTTTTGGATTAATATAACAGTCAGATATACATGAACGCTTGCTAATTAGAAATGGCTTATGAGATCAACTGCAGCAAAAATGTCTTTTCAATGTAAAGCAAAAATAAAAACATTTCTCTACTAAAGCAATTATCAACTTTCTCTGCATCTCTGTATCTTTCTCTACATCAGCATGAATTACAAGATTAGTTTTGGTAACTCTAAAAATAACCAAACCAATACTTTCCACTCTCAGAGGAGTTGGCTTAATGATGCTGTTGCTCATTTAGGCAGATCCATTACATCAGTGGGATAAAACTAACTGGTCATATGACGATAGTTTAAACTCTGAGCCTCCAGCTTGTGAAATTATTGCAAAATTTGTTTTGAAATATGGTGATTTCCTTTTTAAGAAGCAAAATGTAAACTCCCTACAGCTCAGAGTTAATGATGGATCATTCCCTGCCCAGACGATTGAGGATCAAAACAGCTTAAAAAAAGAGACTCTGGCTTCAAACTGCAACATAAACTCAGACGTGGAAGAACATCCTTGTACTTTTTGCACACTGTGTTTAACATACATAAATGAGGACAAGCTAAATCTTCTCCTGCCACACTGAATAGTATAGAAGCATGAGTAATGGAGAGCAGACTGAGTCAGTGTGCTGTTTGGTTTATCAGAGCTGCTCTGCTAAAAACAGCTGCCATCTGTGATTACACTCAAGGCCAGGAGAGTCCACCAAAGCAGAGATGTTTCTGATGGCGAAGGATCCTATAGCTGCATCAGAAACTGAACCAAGTCCATGAGGAAAAGCAGCTTGTCCTGGTAGTTAAAGGGATACAGCAACATTTTTTGTGTGTTTTCAAGTCTTTCCTAACTCCATGACAAGCAGACAGATAGGGCTGGGTATTTCCAGCAACCCCAGGATACGATACGTATCCCGATACTAAGGCCACAATACGATACGTATCCCGATACACATACATTTTGTAAATTGACTGCGCTTTGAACAGAAATTCCAGCAACTTTTGTAGTGCTTCTTAAATTCAGGTCCCCAAAGACAGTAGACTTAAGTTTAAATTTGGAACATGTGTTTTATCAGGTAGCTTGGCTTCTACTTTGAACTGTGCCATTTTTAACATGACCCAAAGTGTATTTACAACAACTGTCCAAACATTGAGGTCGTATCGATACATGAATCCCCAAGAAGTGCATGACGATATTTTGCTGTATCGATATTTTGAGCACAGGCCTACAGATAGACTCCATTCTCTTTGACTGTGCGTGCAGTAAGAAGGAAGAGACAGGCAGAGCTTGCCCTACGCTAATTAGCTTAGCTCAAACACTGGGAGTCAATGGGTGGCGTTAGCCTGCCTCTGCCTACAGTCATCAAATAAACTCTTCAGCAACTCTTAATGGTCCTGTCTACTTGCTGTGGCTTGTTTTTTTACAGCACTATGTTACTTTTTCAATTTTTAGACACACTGAATGCAACTTGGGCGACCACTATCCAAGTAACATGAAAATGAGGTGGAGCCAGCCCTCCCGCAACGTGACAGACACGATCTTGGCAACTTGGCTTTACTACCAGGTCAGTTTGGACATGCGATCAGCTCGCCAAAGTCAAATAATTTGATTTTTTTTCAGGTGACATCGTTAGTGGCTGTGTTGCAACAGCCAGTCAGCGTTGTGTGAGTGTGTGATGACACCTGTGTTATTTCTTTTCACATCAGAGTGACAATCCATGTGATGGTTGAAGGACTCTGATGTGCAAACGAGGACATCTTTAAGTCTCAGAAAAATCTCCATAACATGATGCAATTCATGTGAAAAGTCCTCAGGAAGAAAGAAGGAGTTCAGGAATAAAGGAGTAAAAAAAAGTAAAGGCATTAGACAAAAGGACTCAAGAAAAAGGAAATAGTTACGTGATCTATGACATGATTGCAGTGAAAGTCTAGTGCATGTGTTTGTCCGTTTGGTTGACTTTACGTTTGTCTATTTGTTTGTTTGTTTGCAAGATCACACAAAAACTACTGGATGGATTTTGCTGAATTTTTTCAGGAGATGTTGGTAATGGCACAACTAAAACATCGTAAGATTTTGGTGGGCAATCAATTTACCTCAATAATTGTCTAACTAAAAATAATATCGACATGGCAATGATTCATATTATGATAGTAACTTTATAATTGAACTATTTATGATGATAAAATTTAAAGGGTCATAAGCGTGTGGTGTTAGAGAAGTGTAGCTGCTTCTCATGAAAGGTCACTGTACATTTTGTAAGCCGGTTTTAAAATGTGAGTTTTGTGTTTTTTAATGTTTTGTCTTGTTTTTTCTTTAGTCTGTAACACTGTAATGGCTGCTACCTTGGCCAAGTCTCTCTTGTAGGGCTGTAATCAACCAAAGAAATTGTTGGTCGACTGAAACACAGAAATGACCCTTTGCTAAGCCCCTCCCACAAACAGTTACTGTCCAATCCCACGTTAGCAACTGTAACTATGCACAAGAGGCCTGTCAAGCTCTCAGCAGAAAACAGCATGCCCTAGCGGTGTGCATACGGGACTGGCAAGTCCAACAGTTGATATCTGAGAAGTTTGGAGGTTGGTGTGGATTTTTTTTGTCTTCTCCAAGCCCAAGACTCAAGCAGAAAGATGCAAGGTGTGGATAAAGCACGAGAACACCTAACTTTGTTCTGAAGTAAGGTGCTAACTAATGTTATCCAACCATAGCTCCGTGTGCTGGGTAAGACAACATGAGCAAACATTATTAATTTCAATTCATACAATATATATCAATGTTCCTCCTGATGGAATGAACCATAGACTGCAGGGAAAAAAATAAATTGACACATTTGGTCGACCAATCAGAATTCTGGTCGACTGAGCATGTATCGACCAATTAGTCAACCGGTTGACAAGGACTTTACAGCCCTACTCTCCTGTAAAAAGATTTTTAACTTCAATGGGACCTCCTGGTTCAGTAAAGAAAAATAAAATAAACTGATAGATGTATCAGCAATATGTGAGCTACCTTGGCAGAAGTTTGTGCTCTCCAAGTGCTTTCTAGTTTTTAAAAGAATTACCTAAAAAATAAAATGCAGGACGCATGAGCAAAGTGTTTTGAAGTGTTCTGTTTGGTAGCTACCTACTTACAAGCACATCTGCATTGGTATGCACAAGAGCTTACCTGATGACTGTAGGAAGAGCCCGGTTAACAGTACCCCTTTGACGGCCAGTGTTTGAGCTAAGCTAATTAGCAGTGGGGGAGCTCTGCCTGTCTCTTTCTTGTTACTGCATGCACATTTGGAAGAAAAGTGTCTATCTGCTTGTCATGGACTCAGGAGTGAGGCAAGACATGAAAACAAACACAAAAAGGGTTGGCATATCCCTTTAATGCTTAATTTAGAGATAGTAGTACTCAAACCAACCACCCTGCAGCACATCTGCTTCTCTCATGTTTTTAATGCTGAAAATGGCTCTTAATTTTCTGTTTTATTTCTGAGTTCTGATTGAACAGCACCAAAGAAGTGGTTTAAATCAGTGTTGACTCAGTGATGGACATTAGTGGGTTTTCAGGAGTGGACAGAATTTACTGCACTCCAACAGGCCTGATGAAAAGAGGACAAAGGTGAAGAAGACAGTTTGGATTGTTATATCTGTGTATCTTCATTAATAAATCTCCTCTGGCTGCGAGGTAGCTCTTCTGACAGCTTAGCGTGGGCAAATCATTACACTAAGCCAAAGACAATTTAGGGGCTCAAACTCCTGCTATCATAGCTAGATAAAGCAGCAGGGGTCCTCTAGGAAATGCTAATTTAGACCCTGAAACAGTGAGGTGGGGCAGCTCTAATGAGCAGATGAGGGTCAGAGTGGTTATGGAAGTGATCAGCCGTCTGCTCACGTGCCCGGCCGGACTGTTGCTATTTAGGAAATCGAGCATCTGTTGGATCTAACACGGGAGTCGACTGATGCATGAGCCCACCGCCGCTCACAAGCAAAGGGTCTAATCCTAGTCAGGGGACAAACCAGGATACACGGGCTCTGGGGCACGCTCGCGGTCAGAGGGATGCAGTGACATATGGTGGAAAATGTGAGGCACAAAGAAGAGCACAGTTTGATAAGCACAAGAAGGACATTAGTGAGGCTGTCGGTGATTTTTGTTATTTCTAACTCATCATAACTGCTTTGTTACTTTTCACGAAGGGGACAATGGGGTGGCAAATCATTGATAGGGTTCTTAGTAAGATGAGTATATACCATCTTAAATTTGATATTCATCTATCAGCTGCAGATACACTTGCTGTTGACTATGCATGACGGCTGGTGTGCCTCCACTGTATCGTGTTCATTAGTTGTCTATTTATGTCGTCCAAGTTTAATTATTAAATCGGAAAGGAATATTTTTTAAATGATTTATTTATTTTACTTTCAACAAGTGAAAAATCCTGCTTATTTTTTTCAGTGCTACATTTTGAGGAGTTATGCATCTGTCCACCATAAAGGACACCATGAATCAACGGTATAAATAGTAATTTAGTGGAACTTAAAGATCCACAAACACGTCTTTGATAAACATTTATTAAGAGTAAATAAAAGAAAAATCAAAATCTGAAGTATATGTATTCATTTGTGAGTTACACCAAAATTTAAAGTAAATATAAGCACAATACCCACCTTACCGTTCATTGACTACTTTGGATACATGATGCAAAATCTCAGTATGGTAAAAATGTGCAAAAATATTTTTTATGAAACTTAAGATAAGGGTTTGTGAACTTATCACCTGGTAGTTGGACATGGTACTGCAACCTCAAGGGTATGAAATGTATCCTAAATATCTGTCTACTGTAGTGGACACCAATAGAAAGGGTTAAGGTGAAGCAGAAGCAAAGTGGGAGCAGCTAGTGAGAGTTAATATGAGGAAAGTCTATATATAGCCTTAAAATGAGACTAGGAAAGGCAATATCAGTTTAAAATTCCACAATTCAGGAGACATTAAAAGGTCCATCTGACAAGTAACACTGTAGAAAATAAGAGGCAGCTCTCAAAGCTTCTGCAGCACAAAGGAGACACATGCTTTATTTTAGTCTGTGTTGATAAGCCACTTTTAAATGCAGCCCAGGCTTTTGAGGAGAGAGTATAACAGCTGGTTAAAATATATTAATTGGAAGTCCCCACATACACCCAGCTGGAGCTACTGCATGAGAGATGTGATGCAGCACCTTAAACTTGAAAAACTCAGGATAAATGGAAGCCATTTATGGATCACACCAGAACCAAGCTCAGTTCCCCACAAAGCTGAATGAATATGAAATCTGTAGATTGGTCATAGTCAATAACTTATTCCTGCCAGTGTACCATGTCACTGAACATAATTTCTCCTTTTCTTTTTTTTTCTTCTTTTTTTCAAAGAGAATGGAAAAGTTGCCTGCTCTGTTTTGTTTTGCCTCGTTTAGTTTTGTTTTGTCAAGTTGTACATGTTGGTCGTGCCCTGTATATTTCTGAATAAATCCTAAAAACGGATTCACATGTGATGTGTGTTTTTCCTGATATAGTCTGTAAGCATTAAAATTGTTCATTTTTTTCGCTGGTGTTAAAAAAGCGAACCAAAGATTGCAAAATTCAGCAATATCGCAATTTAAACTGAATCAGCACCTAAAAAATCGAAAAAAAATTATCTGGAGAAAAGCATATCATCCCAGCCCTAAAACTGACCCATAATAACAATGGAGGAGGGAACCACTGACAGCAAGAGAGCAGACAGTCATTGTAAAAGGAAAAAACAAAATAGAAATGCCAACCATCTCCCAAAGATTTGATGGTCATAAAGCCCAGAAGTATTGGTTGAAGTGGCCAACATAAATTAGAAAATGGTACAGAATAATGCCTTATTTGTTTGTTTTTCTCTGTATCTACTCTTTATTGTTGTAACTGAGGTTTACTGTCAACTAGTGTTTTAAGACGGGCAGTAAGTCGAACTTCCTGTTCGATATCATTCCTCACAAACCTTTTCACAATAACAACAATCCTCCCTTTATCATATTTTAGCCTTGTGATCCTTTCCGAAAAGGCAATTTTCCCATTTCCTATGTAGATTGGATAGACTCCGACTCAGGCCAGGCTGGCTCACAACACATGCACACGCACACATGAACACAATTCTCCTTCATTCATCTACTCATTTATTTAAATATTTGTCCTTACATTATTTCCCACTCATGGATTACTGTAACCCTGCAGTACACAGAGCAATATTATTGTACGTTTCTTCTTGATACAACACAGTTAATCTCCCTCAGTGACATGAATTTTCTGTAGTCTAGTTTACATGCTATGTTCTGTATAAAATATTAAGACTCTGTACTTAAAAAATAAAATCAAAAACCAAAAAGAAGCTCAACAGCTGAGCAGTGAAAGACATTTAGACTGATGTAGATCAGTTTTATTTTCAGTTCAATAACAAGCAACTAGAAACTAAGAAGAGATTGTTTTAGACACTTCTTTTTCAGGGATAAAAACAATCACATTAGCACATTATATTTCTTTTCCAGTCCGACATGAACAAATGTCACGGTCGGTCTCTTCTGCACTTCATGTTTTTCAAGTCTGCTTCCTCTGGAGTAACCGAGTACTTCTGTTTTCCTTTTAATGTAAAAGTCCACATGCGCTCATCCAGTGATGCAGCTCTCACATAAATATGAAACAGACAGCTGCAGCAGGAAAAGAGAGCAGGGAGAGGTGGGGGCATAGCATGGGGGGTTCATTTTAGGTTGGCATTATGAATGGGAGAGATGGGGGAGGTGGGAGAGGAAGTAAAGCCGGGTCAACGGGGGCGGACGGTCGATATTAACCTGGGGGCATGTCTGCATAAAAAGCCTCTCCATCCATCGCAGAGAGCGAAGCGGCGCGTGCAGGTTGGCGCACACAGACACAAAGATGACGGGTGGCTCAGGGTGCTGCTCTTTGTGTGATCCCTCCTCAGACGGGTGTCACGGTTAATAAGGCGGCGGAGGAAGAGCACAGCGGGGGGGCGCTACATCTATCAACTCCAGACGTCTGACTTAAAGGAGCCTCGCCCGCTCCTCACAGACTGCACTTTCACTTTAAAGACAGCGCCTTAATGAGATAACTCAGACGGAGCTTTAAAACTTCATTCAGACAGACGACTGCGTAATAACTTTGACCAAATATCAGAGGAGGAAAAGTAATCCACCAGAAGAAAACTAATCCCCAAATATTATGACGATTGTTTGGGGATTTATTTCAATCAACTTTGAAAAATGATGGCTTAAGCTTCCATTATGTACAGATTTGCTGCTTTTGTTATATTTTGTCTTGGGTTTCCCCACAGCTGATTAAGACAAACTGAGAGGAACAAAGCATCAGGGAATCCTTAGGGGTGCAAACATTTCTGGAAACTTTGCATGAGAATTATGGGAATTAACTGGAAACAGGAGAGAAAATTGGCCAACTGTATCATATCCAAGCAGTCATATTAACATTTTGTTCTATGTTTGGCACGGTGGAGCAGCAGGTAGTGCACATGCCTCACAGCAAGAACTACAATGGTTCTATCGCCAGGTGGGGCAGGGCCTACCTGTGCATCCATGGGTTTTCTCTAGGCACTCTGAGGCCCCATCCACACAGAGACAAGATGCTTAACAGACAAAGGCGTCTCAGAAAATGTGTGCGTCTACCCCCTTTCACAAGCCTATCCACTGTCTCTCCTATCAATAAAGGCACAAAAATGCCCAAAAAATACATAAAAAAAAAACCGCTGTAAAACACATGCCAGACCTCTTGGGCCACTGTAACGATATGACGGAAACAAGCGGAAACAGATGAAAAAACAGTGGGCATGCGCACTTGAGGCAATAGTTGTAAACAGAGATTGTGATAAAGTGATCATAAAGTGCTGTAATGTGTCCTCGATAATTGTTTGTTCAACTCAGTGGTGATTGAGAAGAAGGAGATTTTGCTGCAACAGGGATAGTAGGGTCACTATCTTCATCAGCACATATGCTTCACGTACGCCGCCATTGTTGCTGTCGTTGCCGCGTGTGGCGCATGCGTGTCAATGAAGATATGAAACTAAGGGTATCTGAAAAGTTGCAGAGAGCCAGTAATCACAGAGCTGCGCATACAGCATTTCAAAATCTTTCCACTCTGGAACCTGGTTCCAAAATGATCGTTTACAGACCCTCAAAACGCTGTCTTTGTATGGATGATACGCAGATTTGGCAAAAACGTATGCGTGTAGACCTCGGTTTGTCTTCATGTGGATGGGGCCTGACTTCATCAATATAAATCTCCTGTTCTGTTTCTGTTGGAAAAAAGTTAAAATTTGCATATTTCACTTGGATTATTTGAAGTTCCCAAGGCACACCATGGTCCTATGAAGCGGAACAAGTCGCACAGGCACTGTTCTGAGTCACATGCAAAGCCAAATCAGGCTTTCCATCATCACTTAATTGACTGCGCCTTGCGCTATGCATTATGGGAGAAAAGCCAGAAGGCTACCACAATATGTAAAACAAAAAAAGTGTAAACAAACTCGGGGTGCAAAGAAAAGGGACTTTTCACACTCCCCAGTGTGGTGGGCAGCACTGTGAAGCAGCAGGTAGTGCGCACTCTCCACAGCATGAAGGTTAGTGGTTTGATCCCTGTGCCGGTCGGAGCCTTGTGTGGAGTTTGCATTATCTCCCTGTGCATGTGTGGATTCTCTCCAGGCCCTCTAGCGTCCTCCCACAAACCAAAACTGTGCTCATTTGGTTGATTTGCGACTTCAAATTACGAGACGCTGACGGGAGAAAGATGGCTGCCCGAAGCAAGTGTGGGACTCCACGCAAGCCAAGACAATTTATTTAATTAGAGCCTTAGAAGGTTTGGATGTAATGATAGTGTGGATAGACATAAGCATTAAAATGTGGACCTTTTTGAAGCTGTAATGTCCAAGTTGGATGAGGTTTCCCTGACGGAGACGCTGGAGATGCTGAACTAGAATTTTTCTTCCAGTAGACGAAAATACGTCACTACATCATGTTCACCCTAGAGCATGAGCAGATTTTAACTCCTGTCCCATCCCACTCCCAGAGAAAAAATCCTGTCCCATCCCAATCCCTGGAGTAAAAAATTAACCCTGTCCTGTCCCCCCCATACCCCGTAGAATGATTCTCACTCTCATCCCGCTCCCACTCAAAATTACTCCCACTCCTGTCCTGTTCCTGTTTGCATAAAACCGAACATGTTGAAAAAATGTTGCATTTTTAATTTTAGGTAAAAGTGCAGTGCATATAAAAGGCCTTGCTTTTAAGTTTCACATGCCTGACTTTTGGTCGGTGTAAACAAAGTGCATCCGAGTAGCCTTTCACTTCCAGTGGTGACAGGAAGTTAAACCACTTTTGTAGTTCTTTTGTGTTGCTAGCGCGGTCAAGAGTGTTGGCTCTCATTGAGAGATGACTACAAAAATGGACGCATCTGTCCATCTGGTTGTTTAACACGGCTGAACATGATCATCTATTAATGTCGTCCCCGCTCCTTTCCCGTCCCGTCCCGTCCCGATCACAGGATTAATTAAAAAATGACTCCCATCCCGTGGGATTCCCACGAGAATCACGTGACACACGGGAACTCCTGAAAAATGTCATCCTCTAGTTCACCCCCTGTCCAATCAGAACCATTCCCAACCACCAGGCCTTGAATAAAGATAAATGAACACATCTTCCATGTAAACCTTTATACTGAATTATCATTTCCATGGAAACACAAAAGAGAAAACTTTAATTCCTAATTATTTCATTTTGAATAATTAATTCTGAATTAAAAAACATCATGTAACCATGGCCATTGTAACCCAATTGGTCAGACACACCCACCAGAGGATGCAGCCCCTGAATTGGGACACTGCCCTAAATAATCTCTCTTTTGGAACATTTGAGAAAAAAGATGCCACTTTTGTACGAACAGGCTTAACAGAGATTCCTTTGGCTCTCAGTGTCCTGATGCTGACCCAGACCATGACAAATAACCAAAAACCCTCCCAGAAACAGAAACAGAGCAGTAACAGAGTCTTCGGCCTTTCTTTACACTTAGCATCCAACAGAGCGAACCTCTGTCGGCTCACAGCAGGCGGCATAAACAAGACACAGACGAGACCCTGTGGCATCCAGGCTGCCAGATCCTGGAGCTCCAACAGAGAGCCGGACATATGAAAATGAAAATGCCAAACAATATCATGCTTTACAGGAATCACGTCTCCGTGTTTATTATCAGTAGCTAATGGTTACCAGAGCCTGGATGTGGCCTAATAGGGCTGCAGTACAGTAACGAGCATGTAGTGTCTGAGAGGCAGAGCAGCATGAAAATCCCTCGGGCGAGTGGAGGGGGGGGGTGTGGTCGCTCGGGTGGGGGATTTGCTTAATTATGCATAAGATCTGACAATAAATTCCAAATCCCTGCAGTCTCCAGGGCTTCTGTTAAATGGGAATAGGCTTTTAATATTGCTGCTGGGGCTGTTTTTCCTCACAGGATGCTGTGTTTTGCTTTCTCTTTCATTATCATGTATGAAGACACAATTGAATGAGCTCTGAATGGTTTTCAAATAAAATAAAGAGGCGGCTCCATTCATCTGAACAGCCTGATGGATGTTTGAAAGGGAGGGATCGTGACAGAGGTCCATTTTTCTTTTAAATGAGATAAACTGGATCAACAAACCCTACATTAGGTATTACAGCGCCACATGGCATAAGCAGAATGTGCCAAGAAAAAAAGGCTGTTGGGTTTTATTAAAGGTGCTATGAGGAGAATCTATTTCCAATGACATAAAGCGTCTGCTACCCATGAGCACGCGCGGCGACTGTCATAAAGATGTGACCCAAGCCAAAGCGTGTGTTTGTTGTGATGCTAATGAATGCAGCTCGGACCTTCCTCAGAACTCTGCATTGCTTTACAACTTCTTTATTCAACAACTTACAGGATGCAAAGTGATGAGGTAATGTATCTCTTTCTAGTTACATAGCGGTAGTTTTTGATGTGTGACAGCAAGCAATTTTTGGAAACTTAGTATCGTCGTTTTGTAGCCAGCTATATATCTCTACTTACAGCCCGGTGCTCTAAGACGTGTCTGAATAATATAAATTTGCTCTAGTGTTATTTGTCTTGTTCCTGAAGTTGAGTATCCAGGCCAGTCCAGCCCTGTCCGACCCGACCACGAAGCTAAGGAATAGCATTTATAGATAACCTATTTAGATGCTATAAAACTCATCGATAAGTGTGTACTTCGGTCAGGCATATATCTAAAAGTAAGACTTTTTTGTAATTACTAAGAAACTCCTCACAGTATCTTTAAGATGGGATTGGTAGCACTGTTAATTAAGTTTTAGTCTTTGCCTTATATATCTTTAGTTTCATTATTTAGTCATCCAAATCATTTAATTTTATTCTCATTTCAGTTCACGAAACCTACTGTAAATTTAGTCGACTAAAATATGAAGTGTGAAGTGTAAGGCATTTTTTTATATTTCCTTGAACTTCTGAAGTCATGTTTTACTCTTGGATAAAATGATTTATCTAATTTTAGCTTCTGTGTGAAATGCAGTCACCTTTATTTATTTTACCTGGCAGAGCATCTCAGTTACAATACCAGAACTGACAACAAACAGTGAACCTGCTCTACATGAATATATCAATTCATAAAGAGAGCAGCTCTGATTGGATCGCTCCACAACTTATCCCACCACCACCAAGCTAAGGCAGCTGTGATTGGATATATTCCTAACTTGTCCTTACTTTCTACATGACCAAATTAGGTCTGATTGGATTAAGTCTCTGTCAAACATTTTAGTCTAGATTTTATTTGTTGAGGAAAATGTCATTTAATTTAGTTTCATTTCTTGTCCATGTGCACTTGTTTTTTAGTTTCTGTCTAAATAGGTTGTTGATGAAAACCATGAAGAATATATAGAGTCAACAGAATTAACACTGCCTCATTCTTTAGTGTCTGCTTTCAATGAACTTTAAGGGTGCGAGTGTGCAACCCCCACATGCAAACATGAATGAGAAAGTACAACCTGAGATAAACTCACTATTACACCTTGCACACTTGAGTCTTCTATTTGTGCTTTGGATGTAGTTGTAAAAATATCTGACCCTGCATGACGTGTGTGACTGAAGAACAGTCCATGTATGCAAGAGAGCTCAACTTCCTGATGTGGAAAGATTTAAACTCAGAGATAAAGTCTGATACAACACCAATAAGTGATCAATTGGAATATCAGATCAGCCCAGACTGAGGTTTTAGATTCAACTGGTGACTTTTAGCCAACTGTGTTCCTAACTGTCATTGTTAAGCAGCTGATGAAAACAGAGTGAGCTCTTATAAATATCATTCATTGGAGTTTAGAAACAATCCAAACTTGTGTCTTGTACAATGCACGTGAGATTTTTTGTTTTTTACTGTCAAATTTAGATCAATTTTTTTAATCATATGAAGAGGGCAAGTGTGCCAAGTTTAAAAGGAAATCTCTGGAAGCATTTTAAGATATTTTTTTTACATGCAAAGGAGGAACACTAGCTTGAGTGACACTGCATTTTTATAGACTTTGATAATTTGTTTTTGTTAGAGGAAATGTGTGAAAACTTGACAAAAATCCCCTTCAGCATTCCTTAGATTTTTTCAAAAGGTCCCATTCTCTAACCAAGAATGATACACGACTATGTGACCAGGCAGGAAGGCCAAAAAGTTATGTCTGCTCTCATTGATCCTTTTCTTTTCAATGGATAAAAACCTCATAAACCTTAAAATTAAGCTCCAGATGTTTTCTATGCAGATTTCACACCTTGAAGACCGCAAACCCAAACTTAAACCGACGAGTTCTGAAACTATGTGAGGTGGCGTGCACAGACTTGTTTGCTGTGCATAGTAGACCCTCACTCCTCAGAGCTCAGCGCTGGTCTAATAAATGAAGCAGGCGTGTGCCTACAGTCCTCCCTCACAGACTCAGGGAACAAATTAAAGGTCACAATTAAGCTTTTGACGCAACACCATGGTTACAGCAACAGATCAGCTGTTTTAACACTGTTGGAATAAGTGTCCCTGCATAATAACAGGCCATGCTTTTCTCCGTGTTCACCTATGATCACAATAATACATGAGATTAATCTTAGCCCTCCGAGTCTTGTCTCTGACAGCAGTGATGAGATTTCAAAATAAAAGGGCAGACTCAGTTTGTCTTGTTGATTAAAGTCTGACCTCAGAGTTAAAAGAGTTGATTCCCTATTTCTTTTGCCAAAATAGCTCTAATGCAACAAAAAAACTGGATATAAAAACGGAGGTTTAAAAACTTCTGATATCTTTTATTTGAACTCATGATAGTGATGCTCCTTTAATTATGTCACAGCCCATTTTATAGCACAAACAACAGAATTTAAATTGTAGCTGATTACTTGGCCGAGAGGTGTGTGTTTTTGCTGTTGTTTGTCTGTTGTCTTAAAGGGATACCACCGCAGAAGCATTTAGCCTTGCAGAGCAGACAGACCTGCCTGATTCTGAAATCCTGCAGGTCCGTCTTGCCAGCCTCCACTGTCCAACAAATTCACTCGGCTGAATTCTTAACGGCCCAATCAGGGAAGAGAGGCGGGAGCAGCAGAATGCGGACGTGACGACAACCGGAAGTTGAGAACCAAAAGTTGAGAACGGACATGCCAATTAGCCTATTGTCCTCATGGCTACTCAGTGAAACTTGGCGAAATCTGCCCTCCTCAGAAGTTTGCTTGTAGGGATTGTCTTTGACGAGGTTCATGTCACATATAAGTGTTAAATGAATCATCTGTGTGGTACAATTTGGTGTAACATGATAGTATAAGGCTGTTAGCTGTTAGCGGCTAAGTTAGCAGCAAACGCTAACAGCAGTTAACTGTTATGAGCTGTTAGCGCCTAAGTTAGCTGTTATGGCTAATATCCATGAACTGTTTTTAACTGTTGTTAGCCATTAGCAGCTACATTAGCCACTATGTATGCTACATTATAGGAGGCAACCCTGTTTGATGTGGATTGGTCTGTAATGAATGCGACGAGCCACACGATTGTCCAATCACATGTTTGTTTGGTTTTTTACTGTTATGCCTCTGAAAACAAATTTAAAGGGCTCCTACCGAGATGGACTAGTAAAATATTTATATTTATAATATCGGGATTTTTTGGTTTGACGATTTTTAAATCAATTTTTTGGCTCAAAAATTGATTTTACTCTTAATTTAAATTCTTCATTTTAGTCTGTGTTAAGAAGCCACTTTAAATGCAATCCAGGCTTATAGAGTATAAACAGCTGGTTAAATTATATTGCTGAATAAATCCTAAAAACAGACTCACATGTGATGTGTTTTTTTCCTGATATAGTCTGTAGGCATCATCATTCTTCATCTTTTTTGCTGGTGTTAAAAAAGCTAACTAAAGATTGCAAAAATTGGCAATAGCGTAGAATCGCAATTTAAGTTGAATCGGCACCTAAAAAATCGTAAAAAATCGAATCTGGAGAAAAGCAAATTGTCCCAGCCTTAGAAAGCATGTCTGCGGTTTAATTCTACATACCATAATTTCTCATATCTAACAGGCGTTTTTTTGCTCTTAAATTAGGTCTAATTTTCGCTTGCGTATTTTACACGAACACAAGCAAAATATGTAAAATATTTGTCTCGCCAACATCACAGTTTCAACACATCTGACACAAAAAGCTGAAATGTTCTCTTTCTCTGCAAAACATTACCACTAAATTTTTGTAATTCTAATAAAACTGGCTGTTAAACTGTTCTAATCCAATATTGTGGGTCTTATTTTTTTTTACCTTTGTGTAATGATCGTGTAATTCTCCGTGTTACGATACCACTCACGTGTAAACACGGTGGTTGCTGCCATCTTGAAAGCAAGGGGACCAAAATAGCTGTGCTCTGATTGGTCGAAGACACTGCAATGTTGACAGCTGCGCTCTGATTGGTCGGCACACCACAACTGAACATGCTGGGATGCATGAAATATGATACAATGTGAAATACCTTCAAGTACCGTGAGGCTGTCAGAAGTTGTTGTCTGGAGAGAATGATTGTACAACAGTAAAATACCATAAGAAAATGTAGTGAAAAAGGGTCACTTACCCTGCAGCAAAAAAAGAAAGGTGACTGAAGTGGCTGAGGCAGTGGGCAACAGAGAAAGTGGTCGAAAAATTGGCGCAATTGAAGCTAACATTCGAGGTTGGAGGACTAAGAAAGCAGAGATACAGTAAATAAGGCTTCTGGGCGCTGGTCTGAGAGAGTAAAGCTTAAGCAAAATTTGGGTGCGCGTTATATTGGAACACGCTTGTCTTGTAAAAAAGCTTGAAAAATGGGATGTGTATTATAACTGACTGTGTATTATATAAGGATGGGAATCGAAAACCAATTCCAGTTGAGAATCATTAACAGCTCCATCAAAGAATCAATATCATGAGTCTTTTTGCTAATCAATTCCCTTATCAAATCCTTCCACTGACAGGGTTCAGAAGCGTCAGAATTGTGGTTTATTTTTTACAAAAAACTGCCCAACCTTAAGTGAGTGGAAACATCGCAACTTGCAGAAGCAGATATCTATGACATTGTTGACACTGAAAATCAGACCAACATTTGTCCACATGCAAGATCTGCAGGAATCAATAAGGGAATCGTTAAAGAATTGGATCGATTAGCAGGATTGTTAACAGCATTGGTATTGATAAAATATTATCAATTCCCATCCCCATATTATATTTGAGAAATGATGGTATATTTCTTTCTAAAATTGCGTAAAGTGCTATATTAGTCTAAAAATAGTTGATGTAACATAACACAAGCTAACTCTACCCATTGAATCCCAGTGTTTGAGCTAAGCTAATTAGCGGAAGACTCGCTCTGCCTGTCTCTTCCTTGTTACTTCACTTGCGGTCAAAAGAATGGTGTCTACCTGCTTCATGGACTCAGGAGTGAGGAAAGACATGAAAAGAAAAAAAGTTGACATATCCCTTTAAACAAATGTAAGTAGCCCTATTCACAGTGGCTTAGCTCAGACACTACAACAAGGCTCCACTATATTTATACATCAAGACAACCAGCCTGATTACAGACAATGAATCAGGTGGATCCACCTGCACTGCATGATGAGTTACTGGTAAGCAGTGACTCAAAACTGCTTAATTATTAAAAGTACAAAAAAAGACCTAAAGACAAGAAAAACAGGATGTTAAGGACAAATTAAAGTTTTGTTCCCAGGGACCTGCTTTGCAGTTTGTTCTTTTTTGAGGAAGCTCGGAGAACAAAGGTACGAACAGGGAGATACCATCCTGTGTTTAATGCATTTGCATGAGGATTTAAACGCTTGAGATTGCTCTGCATGTTTTCCTTTGTGCTGGAGGACATGAACTCCAGTGGGAAGGACGGTGAAGCCAAAACCAGGAAGCTGCAAATAAAATCCACACTTGACCTCCTGATCTCAGAGAGGCTTCATTTTGATTTGGTTTCGGTAAACAGAGTAAATGTTGAGGAGACATCTGATTAAACCAAATCTTTTTGTTTTCTTCTGAGGGAACAGCAGATGTAGTTTAGGGACAGTTAGTACTTGTGTGAGCTGAAGCGTTTACGGCGATTGTGTCTGTGCAAGCGAGTGCATGTGATCCTAAAGTCGGCCTAGTGGATGTATTCTTTCATCTCAATGCTCTTTATGTAATTACTACGAGGGGGAAAAGTGGGATCGAGGATTTGGCCCGTGCGTCAGCAGCCACCAATCGTAGCATAATCCAGCCCTGCTTGTTCTGCCCAGATTATCAACATCTACTCCCTAATCTTATTCGCCAAACGCTGTGATGACATTCCATCTGGGGCTTGTGCACAACACGGGCGGGTGCAGCGATGACAAGACGGGACAGACCGGTCAAACAACTACTGCCGCTGCTGCCAGCGCTCCGAGCACTCCTCTGATCCTGTCTCAACAAATCCCTCTGCTGTGGGAAAACGGCGGAAAATCTCCACCGAGCGGGTTTGATTAAGGATCATAACGCTCGTTATGTGACACAACAGGTGGGCTGGTTCCTGCTCCTGAACAAATACTCCAGAGTCGTTTTGTTTCTCTTCTTCTTTGGCAAACATTAAAAGAGGAAATGGCTGCTCAGAGGTGTTTGCAGACCTGTGCTGGGCTGCCCCCGCGCTGGTTTCACCCACACTTCCCATTTACCTTGAGGTTGATCATTACAAAGAGAAAGGCTGAAGTGACACTGGGGCTGTGGTGATGCAGTAATTCTGGATCCAGGGCTTTCAAAACTGATCACAATGTCTCTTTAATCATCTGCATGAAGAGAATCTGCTGCAGCACGAGCACGTTTGTGATGCCTTCAGAGTGTGAGGTGGTTTTTACACCTTCAGCTCAACTGCTTTGTGCCAATTCAGTTTAAAAAAAAACCTACACATTTGCAGAATTCCCTTAACATTGACAGGCAGATGGATCAACATAATTTGATATCTGTAATCAGGTAGATCCAGCATGCATAGCTCCATCATACAGCGATTGTAATCGGTCCAAATCAGAATCCTTTAACCATTTAACTCCCAACTTAAGTGCTTGGCAGAAGTCAGTACATACAGTTGCATGAAAAAGTTCGTGAACCCTTTGGGATTACCTGGATTTCTGCTTAAATCCAAAGGTTCACATACTTTTTCCACCTTGCACTGTGACTGTTTACATATTGTGTCGAATAAAAAAAAGAAAACTTATAATTTTTTTGTGCGCTATTAGTTTAAGCAGACTGTGTTTGTCTAGTGATGTGACTTAGATGAAGATCAGAACATGTTTTATGACCAATTTGAGCAGAAATCCAAGTAATCCCAAAGGGTTTAAATACTTTGTACAGGAATATTTTTAATGCTTTAAAAAACACATAACATGTCATTGTTTCAGTCATTTTTTTAGCATACAGAAAAAAACTGCAAACAAACCAAAAGAACTGATATTTTCTTTGTGTAGCACTTTAAGGTTTAAAAAAGCTAAAAACTATTATTATTATTACCATCATCATTTTTTTAAGTACTTTACTTAAACATTTACTGATAATATGATTCATATACAATCTGAAAGTCATCCAAAACATTTTTTTGCCTTTGTCAATCTCACTATAGTATTTATTTTAAGTAATTTTGATAACTATTTTATTTACAAACATTTCTACATTTTCTAATTGAATTTTATCCCATATATTTGTGCATTTTTATTTAATCAAAATCAACTGTTAGCTTTTTAAACATTCAATCCCACACCAAGAAAATACATGGTTTTTGGTTGGTTTGTTTGTTTGTTTCTCTGCTCCCTGAGGTGTTAACCAACCCTAACAGTGATTTGATTTGTTCTGTTTTAAAAATTTAAATATCCCTGAATTTAATGATGACCTCTGCCAAACAATTGAGCTGGTAGCTAAAGGCTTAAAACAGGAAGAGGGGGCAGTTACAGTGGCAGTTTTATCAGATCTGAACCACATTTCTTTATTAAATGAAAAACAGATAACAGCACTACAAACTCCTGAAGTTAAAGGATATTTTTGCTACATTTACAACATGTTTTTCTGAGAGTTTGTTTTATGAAGTGGCTATTATCATAGGTATGAGTGTGAGTGTGAGTGTGAATGGTTGTCTGCTTCTCTATGTGGTCCTGTGATTGGCTGGAGACCAGATCAGGGTGTACCCTGCCTTGTTTCACCCAATGCCAGCTGGGAAACACTCCAGCCCCCCCGGAGACCCGGAAAGGATAAGCAGTATAGATAATGGGTGGATGAATGACAGTGGCGATAATACTGATTTTTAAATGGAATACAAATACAAAGATTGATCATAAAAATGTTTACATATGAATGTGGTTCAAGCTTCAGTTATTAAGAAAAGAAAAGTACTAAAAAAAACATCAGAATCTAAACTATCTATGCATTTACATGGCATACAAACAAGAAAAAGTGTGATGAGTGAAACAATGAAACAGCTTGAATGTGGAGTCAAAGGAATGTCTGAACATAAACCACTTTAAAAGAAATATAAAGAAATGATTTTCAGTGGATACTAGAATGAAGGTGTCTGACCATCACAGGCTGTTTACTGTTTATCTTATTATTTGGTTGTCCTGTTATCTTTATTTCCATGTTTTTATTCCGGGAGTTACCTTCAGTATTAGTGCTATGATTAGTAGGGATATGCGTTTGTTTGTATATATGTATGTATATTAAATACAGTATAGATTTATATTGATAGGAAAGCCAAACAACATTTTATGGATAAAGGGTGAGATTAAATAGGTATTTCTTCCTCCCACTCCTTTTCAGATATGTAAATCATAGTTTTCATTTTCATATGTTGTCAGTTATGCATGGTATTGTATTTATGCCTATGTATTTTTCCATCTACTTTTATTTCTACATGTCTCAAAATAAACCACTACATGGAAGAGTATTAGGGCCATTTTAGATGGAAAAATATAATTTCCAGTTGGTCGAGATTAAAGATGAATGATGAAAATAAAGTCAAAATGACAAGATAAAAGTTGAAATGTCGAATACAACTTTGAAATACAATTTAGTGATAAAAGTCAAAATGAGATAACAGTCTACATGTCGAGGAAAAAAATCAAAAGTTAAGAATAAAATCGTCATACAATGCATTTTGACTTTGCTGACATTTCAACTTACTTTCTCGACATTTCCACTACTATCACAAAATTGTATTTCAACTTTAATCTTGACTTTCCCAAAACTATTTTCTTAATCTACCACTACTATTACACTTTTATCTCCAGGCTTTATTTCCATAGAGTTACTTTGCCATTCTTTAATGTAATTTCTTATATAATCTTCTCATTTCCTTTGGGAACTAACAGATGGCTATATTTTCTCTTAATGGCCTTGGGAGCTCCTGATTTGGCCAAGAAACAAGAGAAGAAATTATGTTCAATAGCATTTTTGGTCGCTCGATAACACTGGTGCTAATTAGCATTTGTCAAATGTGGGTCCACAAATACCAAAAATCCAAATATACTGCATTTTATGGCAAAATCAAAAATTTTCTAAAAGGCATATTTTAGCTCTGTATCTGTCTGAATATTAAAAATATGCAGCTGTCCCCATTAAGGTCCATTTACAGAGATAAAGGTAAACAATCTGAGCATTACAGCTTAGGGGTGCAGACAGCCCCATGGCATTAGGAGGGTTAAGTGCATCTTGTATAGAATTTATCAGTTTTAAACCAGAATCCATCACAGCAGAGATCCTGTTGTTTAACCTCTTTTGTTCTGATGCTCAGTAAAGCTCATCCATGTTTGGGGCTCTGACGGGTAAACACACGCCCCCAGTGGCAGGATTCTGCTGATTCCTGGATAAAGCGTGTGTACAGATCCCCCCTGTGCTCCTGTCACGAGCCGACACAGGGACGGGGAGGTGCTGGAGTCAATATTTACAACTGCACACACACACACGCAGCCCCGCCGTTGCCATGGATTGTGATTCCAAGCATTCCTCAAGCCAACAAACTGCGCAGATGTAGAATAGTTGCAGTCAGAGTTTTTCTGGGCCAAAACACTCAGAGAGCTGCCGCATGCCGATCTGATGAAGAAAAAGGCGAGATTAGCTGCGGCTCTGTCTCTGTAAATTATGTGGGGTGTCTGTCACTTCCTGGAAGCATTTTGGGAGAGAACCAGAGAGGGAGGAAGGGTGAGACGGAGAGAGACGGAGATCAAGGGAAGGTGAAATCTCCTGAAGTAATTTAATTAAACTGAAATGTGATACTTCTACAAATATTGCCAAACCTCATGTGCAGCTAGATATCTCTGACTCTGTTATACTCTGTTAACCCTTGGTAAATCAGAAAGCTTCACATCTTAATTCATATTTTATTATAAAGCTGCATGAGTAAAACAAGTGATGGTGACGTCTCTCAAATCTACTTAGTTAAAAAAAATATTCAAGAAAATATCATATTTAAGCCTTGAAAAAGCATCTGTGCAAGGCAGTGCTAAAAAATCAAGATCCAGCTCCAAGTAGCCTGATAACTGATCAAATTTTCTCAAGTAATTTCCTCATCACAGCCTTCAACGCGATGATGTCCTGAGGCAGTCAGCACAAACAAAAACGAAGGTGGAAAAACGCACAACAGGATGGTACTGAATGAGTGTGGGTGCACACAAAATCGAACTATGGACCCCGACTTAGACATGAAACCTTAGACATGAAACCTTATTATTATTCAAAACGTGCCAACTAAGAATTTCATATCAGCCGACTGCTATAATTTTGACCTGGGACATTTTTTTATATGTGGTCCTTAAACTAGGGCTGGGATATATGGTCTAATTTTTTCTTTCCACAACTCTGGATTTACAATTTCGATTGATTTTTTTCCCTTTCAAAAAAATAAAAAACAAAGTCAAACAGGCAGATTTGTCTACATGAACACTAAAAGCTTGGGTATTTCCCAGTATATTAACATGGAACTCCCTCTTTAATATCTAATCTCTTTCATAAACACAAATACAAGCCTATAAAACTATGGCCATGCAGTATTTATATTTTCAAACATTGCAGCAACTTACAAGTAGTAAGTTATAGAAAGCCATTAAACATATTGATTTTTATTTCTAAATCTAATGCAGAAAATATTTTGAATTAATCATTTTAATTGATATATTTCCCTAGCCTTGCAGAGCAGACAGACCTGCCTGATTCTGAAATCCTGCTGGTCCGTCATGCCAGCCTCTGTTGTCCAACGAATTCACCCGGCTGAATTCTTAACGGTCCAATCAGGAAAGAGAGGCGGGAGCTGTAGAATGCGGACGTGACGACAACCGGAAGTTGAAAACCGGAAGTTGAGAACGGACATGCCGATTAGCCTATTGTTCTCATGGCTACTCAGTTCTTGTCACATAAAAGTGTTAAATGAATCATCTGTGTGGTACAATTTAGTGTAAGACGATAGTGTAAGGCCGTTAGCTGTTAGCAGCTAAGTTAGCGGCTAACGGCTAATGGTCATTAACTGTTGTTAGCTGTTAGCAGCTAAGTTAGTCGCTATGGCTAACGTCCATGAACTGTTTTTAACTGCTGTTCGTGATTAGCCTCTACATTAGCTTCTATGTATGCTACATTATAGGAGGCAACCCTGCTTGATGTGGATTGGTCTGTGATGAATGTGACGAACCAAACGATTGTCAATCACAAGCTTGTGTTTTTGTTGAACGTTCTGCCCCTGATAACAAATTCAAAGGGCTTCTACCCAGATGGACTGGTGATATATTTCTGTGGCAGATACATGGAGCTGTCCATCTGGCTTGTCAGATTAATATTTCCCAGCCCTATCTTAAACTCTCACAGGAGTATGGTTCAAGCCATGTTTTAGGAGTTAATATTAAAGGGATACAGCAATGTTTTTCTTTTTCCTTTTTTTTGTCATTTTTTTGTTGTCTTTTCATGCTTTGCCTTCCTCCCAAGTCCATGACAAGCAAATAGATAAAAAATTTTTGACTGTGTGTGCAGTAACAAGGGAGAGGCGGGCAGAGCTCACCTGCCTCTAATTTGCTTAGCTCAAACACTAAGATTCAATGGGTAGTGTTAGCCTGCCTCTGCCTACAGTCATCCGATAAACTCTTCAGCATCTCTTAAGTGTTCTGTGTGCTTGTTGTGACTATCTGAAGAGTTTATCTGTTGACTGTAGGCAGAGGCAGGCTAACACTACCCATTGACTCCCAGTGTTTGAGCTAAGCTAATTAGCATCTATCTTCTTGTCATAGATTTGGGGGTGAGGTAAGGCATAAACACAAAAAAAAATTGGCCTTATTTGAACAAATGAATGTTTGTTTATTTTGAACTTAAAAATGGAAAACGTACATATGTATATCTCTATACAAATCCAACAAAAATAAATATAAAAAGTAAGCAAATAGCAAATCCAAGGTGCATAGGGCGTGTACTTCTGTGCCATAAGTTTGACAGACATCAGTAACTCTGAGTTTGTGCAAATATCACATTAAAATGTAAAATTCTGGTATTGTGACACCTAATTCAACCCAAAGCAGAGGTCCACTAAAAACATGCTGTTTGTCCAAGCCTACAGTGCTTTGGTGTCTATAATAGGATCAGAGGTTGTGAGCCCTGATCCCTTTCACTGTGTGTTTAAATGTGTGTATTTCTCACCACAGCTATTCTGCTTTAAAAAAAAAACAAACGTGTTCAGATCACCTTTTGTTTGCCAGGATCCTGAGCTAACGTGACCTTAAAATCATATGACGTCCCTGAGCTGCTAAAGCTGAGCAGCTGGCCGCTCCATCTTAAACCCTGTGCTTACAGAGGAATTTTTTTGTCCACTTCCAAACAACAAACAGCGCTGGCAGCGACTGAAGGTTCCTGGATTTTCTGTTATCCCCTGTTCCTAATCTGAGTATGACATACATCAAATTATTTTGGGATTGAGGCTCAGAAAGAAAATATCTGGGCCATTTTAGATGAGGAGATGTCTTGGTTTTACAAAAATGGAAGCAGCAGTGAGAGACTGAAACCTGTCAGTTTAAGCAGAAGTATGGAAATATAGTAATCCTCTTTCTTAAAGTTAGGCAAGACTGATTTCATTTTAGTAAGCAAAATATAGAACCAAAGTCCAAACATTCGCCTAAGCCTTTTACCAAATAAATATTTGTCCTAAATCTTCAGAGACGCTGCAAATGCGAGGTACCAATCACATGGCAATAAATGCTGACAGATGTCACTGCACACAAGCCGACTTCACGGCTGGAGTCCTGACTCTAACGATTCTGTCTATCAATCCAACTCTTTATCGAGTCATTTAATGATTCCTGATTTTCAGTGAGGGAAAAAGAGCCTTCACAAGCTTTCAGTGGCAAAAAGTCAAACACGCATTACTCCTGATTAGGGATGGGAATTGATATGAATTTGATCAATACCAGTGTTATTAACGGTCCTGCTGATCAATCCAATTCTTTAACGATTCCCTTATTGATACCTGTGGATTTTCCATGTGGGCAAATGTAGATTTTTAGTGTCAACAATGTCAAACACACATCACAGCCTAGATGACTGCCGCTGCAAGTTTCTGGTGTTTCCACTCAAGGTTGTGCAGCAGGCGCCTTTTGTAAAAATATTAAGCCACAATTCTGATGCTTCTGAACCCTGACAGTGGAAAGAATTGATAAGGGAATTGATTAGCGAAGAGACTTACAATATCGATTCTTTGATGGAGCTGTTAACAATTCTCAACAGGAATTGGTTTTCAATTCCCAACCCTAATCCTAAGTTAATAAATTAGCGGGTTGACCTGGATGTGATGTTCCCACTGAAGCCTATCAGAGGCGAGGTGGTAAAAATCTGTGTCGCATGCAGGGTTAGTCGACATAAACATAGTTACATAGTTACGTAAGCCGCGGCGGACCAATCCAGACGGCTACATAGTGCAGGGAGCGCGCGTAGACGTGCACTGCGGAAGTACGCTATAGCATTGTTTAGGCTCGAAAAATGTACTAAATGACCTCGTTTCGAATTAATTATGGACGTTACCGCTCAGGACACTTGGATTACAGCGGACGAGCAGTACGAATGAAAATAGGCATATATTTGTGGACTTTTATGGACCTTTTACTTCGGGCTCCGTCGACCCTTGTTAGATGGAAGTATGTTCACAGCGAAAATAACCCCGGACCTCCAGCTGCATTTGAGACATCAAAAAAGTGCTCCAGAGTGTTGCTCAGCATGAGGGTGAGTAGAAAATGAGGCCAAATTGTTGTTTGGGTGTAGTGTTCCTTTAAGACGTGTCCAAATAATATAAACTTGCTCTAGTTTTAATTGTCTAGTTCCCAAAGTTGAGTATCCAGGCCAGTCCAGCCCTGTCCAATCCAACCGCGAAGCTAAGGAGTAGCATTTATAGATAACCTATTTTGATGCTATAAAACTCATCTTAAAGTGCGTATTTTGATCAGGCATATATCTAAAACGGAGACTTTTGTAATTACTTAGAAACTCCTCATAACATCTTTAAATGAGATTCTGTTCATACATCTTATCTGTTTCACTATCACCCTCATCTTCTTCTTCACATCATGGTAAAGCAGCTCCACCCTCTGCAGCCCCTTTATTATGTGAGAGCCCACACAGCTAAACTTACACACACAACTCCCACTTCCACAGCAGCACTGTGATTAAAGTGGAGAAGAAGCCACAGTAACATATCTGTGCATTTTCAAACAAAATGTTCCCAACTTCTATGACGGAGACTGAAACTGCTCCGAGAGCTCAAACCTAATCATCAAGCATTTTTCTGCCACACAGAAGAACTGCTGCTGCGTCCAGGTACCGGACTGAGAGTGCACCTGTGAGGCCACAGGACATGGTGGTCTGCCCTCATTTTAGTGTTTAATATTTAAAAAAACTGGAAAATCTTCAGACTGGTAAAACTTTTCTCCTCACAGTTTTAACCACAATGCATGGAAGTGAAATAGACACGTATGAGGTTAAAATAATAAAACAATGTAATACAGCTGAAATGTTTAGCATAGGATTAAATGAACAAGAGGGTCTTCAAACTTCAAGATTTTAGATTTAAAGACTTTTTGAAAATGAAGATAAATGTAACAAAATGATAATATTAAGAATTAATGTGACAGAAGTTGACATAGAAGTTAGTTAACAAAGTGCAAAAAACTTCTGAAGAGATTAAAGTATTGCTTTGTGGAGTTTTAAGCTCATTTTACACCAGAAGCATTTTGGCCACATGCAGTTGTTCTGCATGTCAGCTTCACCTAGTGCCGCCACAGCTTTCACACCAGGCGTGTGAATGTCCACAAAACTCCATTTTCAAAAATGTGTGTTTTGGGGTACCTGAAACTGGGTGATATGGCTTCAAAATAAAATCGCTTATTACTTTCAACAACACTCAAAATATGATTTTAATCTATTTTTTCTTTCTCAAATAAATAACTCAAAGTGACACAAAACTTACATTAATCAGATTTTGCCTTCGTGCTATCAGAATGTATTTCCAAACTAAACAAAATTCCCCTTTTAAAGGTAAAGTGTCTAGTGTCTCATAAAATGTTAATAATGTAGTTCAAACACAGGCAGGTTTGTAGACTTAAACACTGAAAGCTGAGCTATTTTCACTGTTTTATCACATGAAACTCTCTGATCAGTATTTAATCTCATTAAAAAAAAGCAAATAAAAGCCTAAAAATTAGCTTGAGCAAAACCTGACAGGGCCAACCATCATGAAACTGTCAATTTTGCAGTATTTGTCTTCAAACATTGCAGCATGTTACTATTGAAGTACAATATAGATATCTTGATTTTTAATTTTTTTAATGTTCTGTAGAAAATGCTAAAATAATTGATATAATTGATGTATTTCCCAGCCCCACCCTTTGGATAAAATGCCTATATGACTAAAAACTGTGATGCCTTTTCTTCAGTCTGATGGACCAGTCTGATGTGCTCAACCAGTGGTCACCAACCTGTAGATTTTGATCTACTTGTAGATCTTTTAGACAAGTCGCATAGATCTTTAAGACTAGATGCTTCATCCTTCATCTGACACACAGGTCGACCTTTTTGCTTATCCATGACAAATCTGGTGAATCCAGCTACTATGCAAGATTAAGTGGGTCTGACTGGTTTCTTTCCATCTCAATAGTTTTTAATGTTGGAAAGATATTAAGATGAATTAAATTGTGTTTTATGCTAACGTTCTTCCAGTCCTTAGTGACGAGTTTTGCTTTGTATTAGGCTGCATACATTGTAAAGTGCTAATGTGATTTTAAATCCACAGAATCTTTATTTTTAATGACTGCCCTTTATCACATTTCTGGATTGAAGGTTGAATCTTTTATTGTGAAGTAGGGCTGAACAATTAATTGCAAATTAGATTAAACCACAGTATGGCTTGTTGCAATTTTCGAATCGCAGACAGTGCAATATTTTTAACCCAAAATGTGTTGAACATTTTGGCATTGTGATGTAGCTTCTTGCAATTTCATGCCTATTTTAACCTTTTTAACCCAGTTTTTACAACTTCATGCCTATCTTGCCCCCATTCATCTTTTTTTTGGCCACTGTCAGACCATGTTTGGATTTTTTTTCATGGTTTTTGAAATTTAATCCCAATTTCGCTGCTATAATCAATTTTCCTTAGTCACTTTTGAATTTTTTTGCCTTTTTTTTTTTTGCAATTTCATACCTATTTTGCACCCATTAACTTTTTTTACACTTTCGTACAATTTTTTTTACCCAGTTTTTACAGTTTCTATTTTGCTTCTGTTCTTCACTCCTTCACTTTTTCTCAAATCTTTTATCCTTAGATTAATTTAATGTCATATTGGTTATACTATAAAACGATCTACTGCTTATGTTTGTTTAAGAATACATAAGATGAGGAACATTAAAACAATCGCAGAGTAAATCGCAATTGCAATATTGGGGAAAAATATCACAATTAGATTATTTTCTCAAATCATTCAGCCCTATTGTGAAGTTTGATGATGATCATTAAAATCTAAAGTTTTGTTTATGGTTCTCAGTGAATTTAGGCAAGTAGATCTTGCCACCTCCATTAGCGTCATAGGTGATCTTCAGCTGAAAAAGGTTGGTGACCACTGTGCTAAACTTTTACGTTTTCTTAACTTTAAGTCCTTATCAGCAGCAAACAAGGGCTGAACAATAGAGAAGTTCCCTGTCACCTTCTAAAAGAATTCAAATTAAGTGTGAGTAACATATTGCAGCCGTTTTAGACATTTGAGATGGAAATCACTCCCCAGACTGGTGCAAGAAACTATTCACCAAGAACATCTGTAGAGGTTAGTGCAAATATGAGAACAGTTTTTGCTGTCATGTTGTGATTGGTTCAGGTTTCACATGCATTGTTAGGAAAAAGTCCAGGTGAACCAAAAAAGAAGCAGAAGATGGTTTGGAGTTTCACAGGTTAAATTAAGAACAAGAAATGACGTAGTACTTGGTGTGCTTCTATTTTTTCAGCCATGGTATCAGAGTTTGCACGACTATCTGCAAATCTAAATATGACCTGTTAAAACTTTAAGATGTGATATAATGACACCTTTCATATCAGTGCTCCTGAAAATCTCTCCAACAGCTCGGACAGGCTGCCTCTGAATCCTGAGGTAGATGTTCATACATGATCGTCACAGCAGGAGTCTCCCCGTCAGACTTCAGGAGAGGAAGAGCAAAGAGGAAGTGCCAGAGGAAGCAACAGAATCAGATGTTCTGGGCACAACTTTTGCCAAACTGTAGGCGAAATAATAATAACAGTCATAATCCAAAAGTAGTTCAACACTTTCAGTATTCTGAATGCAGGAACAAACAGACACAGAGAAACAGTTTAATCACCAAAGATCTCACACTGACCTCAGCAAAGCAGTTCAATCTGTCTTTTCTAAAATAATCTGAGCCACTCTCTCCGTTGAAGAATGTGTTCTTCTGCTTTCTCTGTAATTGTGTAACTGCGGGATAATGTGCTGGAATTTATTTGCTGTTTTGCAACAAACTCGATGAGCTAAGCTGAAGGAAATTACACTGAAATTTTCTGTCTGAGCTGAGTGGAGTCGAGCCGTCACACCCAGTCTGGGAGGTTTTGTGAAGGTCGGTTTAATCAGGTGACAGGTGCTTTTGTGAGAAAGTAGGCCAAAACCAGGAGGGCGACATCTGAAAAGATCTAATCCACATCATCACACACTAAAATATGTCTGTGCCTGAAGACAAGCATTCAAACATGTCCCAAACTATGTCTCCTCTTTACTCTACATCCAGACTTACTTTCATTTACTTTTTATTTATATGATTGACATGAAAAAAAAGGTTTAGTTTACTTTTCCTATGTAACCACCTAGGGCTGGGTATTTCCAGCAACCACACGATACGATATGCATCCCGATACACATAAATTGTGAACACTGACTGCGCTTTTAACAAAATTCCCAGCAACTTTTGCTTTTATTACAAGAAGAAAAAGAACAAGCATGAGTTTTAAGGGTGCTATGAGGAGAATCTATTTACGGCGACATAAAGACTCTGCTACCCATGAGCATGCGTGGCGACTGTCTTAAAGACGTGACCCAAGCCAAATTTTTAGAAAACTTGGTATTGTAGTTTTGTAGCCGGCTATATATCACTACTTACAGCCCGGTCGACGTGTCTGAATAATATAAATTTGCTCTAGTTTTAATTGTCTTGTTCCCAAAGGTGAGTATCCAGGCCAGTCCAGCCCTGTCCGACCCGACCACAAAGCTAAGGAATAGCATTTATAGATAACCTATTTTGATGCTATAAAACTCATCTTTAAGTGTGTATTTCGATCAGGCATATATCTAAAAGTGAGACTTTTTTGTAATTGCTTAGAAACTCCTCATAGCATCTTTAAATAATTCTTTAACTTAACTTTAATTCAGGTCCCCAAAGATAGTAGACTTAACTTTAAATTTGTGTTTTATCATGTAGTTTGGCTTCTACTTTGAACTGTGCCATTTTTAACATTACCCAAAGTGTATTTACAACAACTGTTCAAACACTGAGGCCGTATCGATACACGTATCCCCAAGAAGTGCATGATGATATTTTGCTGGATCGATATTTTGAGCACAGGCCTATAACCACCTGGAGCCTATCCCAGCTTACACTGAGGCGGGGTACACCCTGAACTCGTCACCAGCCAATCACAGGGCCACATAGACAGACAGACAACTATTCACGCTCACACTCATTAGGGCAAATTTAGTCACCAATCAACCTAGTGAGCATGTCAGTGTCCAGAGAGAACCAATGCATGCACATGGAGAACAACCAACTTCACTCCTGACCGAGCAGGGATCAAACCGCAGACCTTCTTGCTCTCAGGCACTACAAACTCTACAAACTGTTCTACAGTAAGGATATTTTCCCTTTGGCATGTTTTATGAGAGTTAGTTTTATGAAGTGGCTCAAGTTCTGTAGCGCAGTTGCTCCCACCTACCAGATTAGCTGATTGGCCCGTAATTAATGTTGATTGACGGAACAATCATCCAGTCACCTCCAACAAATCAAATTAACCCTGGAAACTTTCAAATCTCACCTCAAAACCTAATTTTATTCCATTGCTTTTAACACAGCATGAACATTTTGTGGTCCCTTTTTGTTTTTTTGTTTGCTTATTACCTCTGCCCAGTAGGTTATGTTATTGTTAGTTTCTCTGTTAGCAATATAACTCAAAAAGTTATGGACAGATTTCAATGAAATTTTCAGGAAATGTCTGGATTAGGACAACAAACACATGATTAGATTTTGGGAGTGATCTGGATCACTGTCTGGATCCGCCATGACGAAAAATGCAATTTTCGTGAATAACTACTGAACTAAAATAGATATCATTATGACTCCAATTACTAATGGTATGTTTTCATGATCAAGAAATCTAACTATTCAGTTGAAATAAAAGAAGGACTAATATTTATGGTGAAAATCACAATGTGGGTGAGGACTGTGGCGCTCTCCAAGTGCTTTTCTAGTATTGTATTGATTTAGTGTATTTATTTTATATATTATTGCGCAGCACTTTGGTAACCTTGTGTTTATAAGGTTCGATATGCTTCTGAAAGGTTCAGTCCTCTCCAAAATCTTTGTATCAGCTTTTCTAGATGGACTAATGAAATAAATGAAATTTAATTTATATACCTGGTGTCATTTACTTGAGTTGGGTCAACAGTGGTTCAAGAAATTGACACATAGAGACAAACAAGCTGCTACTTTTGCACTTCCTGGCAATTTATGGTCACCAATCTACCTCACAAGCCTGTTTTCATCTGTGGGAGGAAGCCAGAGCCTCCACACACACACCGAGGAAAGCCCACAGACCAAATCTGCATGAACAACTATCAGAGTTGATAATGTAACTTCTTAAGAGCATTTGGGTCCACACCACCAAGTGTTATTTCACTTTGGAAAGTTGTTGCTTTAACTCATCAAGCTTAGTTGTTGACTCTTTCAGGAGTAAACGTTAGTAACATTTAACAGTGGGACTTTTGATCAACACACTCAGATTAAATTATTTAACTATTTAAATGTTAACACTAATCAAGACTGCAAAGTGAAAACAATGCTGCATTTTGCTAGAGTAAATCTGTGGGGGAATTAGCTGAAAAAAATATTCTATGGTAGAACACTTATTTTTTAACAGGTTTTTTGGTATCGTTCATTCTTGTACAAAGATCAGGATCTTACTGATTAACTCTGCAAGTGTCACTTAAAAGATCAGAATTCAGAGTTATAGATCCTACAGTGACACCTGTGGAAATAATTTATGGAAACATCATTACCTCAACAAGGGTGTTATGTTTTTGCTGGCGTATGTTTGTCTGTTAATAAGATTCAGCAAACTACAGGATGGATTTCACTAAAAGTTAAAGGAGATGTCGGTAATTGCTCACCTTGAAAATAACCAGATTTTGGTGTTGATCCAGATAACCACCATTAGTGAACGATCATTTATGCTTAATAAATTTCACACTCAACTGTATACTGCTCATCTGTGGACTAAATACAGAAAAGCCAGAATGAAAAAGTTGCAGGTTGCTTACAATCGCCCCGTTTAGTTTTCCTCAATCTGATTGAAAACAATCGGATTAAGTGAATCTGATTCGATCTGTATACATGAACTTTGAGTAAAGAGATCCCAGCTCAATCTGTGTTTGCATGGCCCCAGCTGAATCTGATTGTATTGTTTTTTTGACATGTGCAGAAGGTCACTCTGCCACTACCTGCAAATGTGTAAGAGAAGAAGAGGTGCACTTCCTGCTTCCTGTTTACCTCTAGAAAGATGGATCCACGTCGTGTTTTGTTGGGGTTTCTATTAAAAAGTTTGTTTCCTCCACCGTCCACTTCTTCTGTTTGTTCGCCATGTTTGTTTGGGCACGCTCTGCGTACGTCACTGCGTGCCTCTTACGTACTACGGAGCGCCTGTGCAGACCGAACAATCCTCTCAATCAACCCAATCCGCTCCACTCAGCCGTTTACATGAAGCATGGAGTGGATTATCAATCGGCGTAGACTACCTCTTACAATCTGATTCGAAATACAATCAGATCTGGGTGAATCAAATTGGCTAAGGTGTTCCAATCTGATTGTAAATTGGATTTTTTGACCCATGTAAACGAGCAAATGATGCCTTCAGAATACATGGACAAGTGCGAGCGTGTTGTTTATTACTTGTAATGTCCCCACTTTTCATGCTGTTCTCAGAAATGTAATGTACCGACTTATGTGCCGACTAACTGCCTCAGAAAATGAAATATTGATGTCACTGACTCAACCCTCATTAAGTGATACTCAATATTTCTCTTGTTACTTGAAAAACTGGAGTAAATGATTATTTGAATCTCAATCATTTTATTTTAGTGTTTATACTTTTTTACTGTAAGTCTGGAATAAAGTGCCTAACAAATAATGTGACAACACGATTCAGAGTGCTAGGTGTGGGGTTTCAGGGTCAAGAAATCATATTAGGATGGTAATTTTAGGGGTGGGAGAAAAAATCAGTTTGGGATTTTTTGGTTTGATGATTTTAAAATCAATTTTTTTTGTTCATAAATCATTTTTTTCCAAATTTAAATGCTTTATTTTAGTCTGTGTTAATAAGCCATTTTTAAATGCAATCCAGGCCTTTTGAAGAGAGAGTATAAACAGTTAGTTAAAATATATTGCTGAGTAAATCCTAAAACAGATTCACATGTGATGTGGATTTTTCCTGATATAGTCTGTAGGCATCATCATTGTTCATCTTTTTCGCTGGTGTTAAAAAAGTGAACTAAAGAGTGTAAAAATTTGCAATATCGCAGAATCGCAATTTAAATCGAACCGACACCTAAAAAATCTTTAAAAGTCGCATAACGATGTTGATATCTAATGTTTAAAGGAGAGATATCATGCTGATGCATGATTTAATACTTACATATAATATAATAAATTTGAAAACAAGACCTTACACCCCCTTTTCTCAAAAAATGAGATATTGTATTTTTTCTGATATCCTAGGACGAGATTTGATGCCTTTGAAAATAGGTCATTGCGAGATGTCAGCGAGATTTAAATCGTCGTGACGACACAAGGTACCTTTCTTTTTATTGGAGTAATCTGATAAAACACTTCCTCTGTGATGTCCGTTAGCCACAAAACCGTCACCAAGGAACACATCCAACCAGCAGCAGTATGTAGATCCCTAGCTCACACTCACTCATTACCAGCTCTGGCCTGTAGGGGGACTCAATACGCGGTCGCTGCTTTGATCCTGCCGGCAAATACAGTAGAAGAAGAAGGACAGGCTGGCTCAGCTCTCTCGGCAGCTCTGACAGAACTGACCAATCAGAGCACAAAGGGCTGTGACATCGCGAGGTAACTGTAGGCCATCCTGAGATCCTCGTGTTTCAACGAGAGCTTGATAATGGCCTAAAATGAGGATTTTGAGAACGCTATTGTGGGGTAACGAAGGAACTAAATGACATGTACTGAGGGCAGAAATGCTTTACAGGCATCCTAGTCTGGCATAGTGAAAAGGAGAAACAAGCATGATATGTCTCCTTTAACGAAGTCAATTTTGTTTGTTTGTTTGTTTAAATTAACTTAATATGTGTAATAATAATGTGCCTGATTGGTGGCAACAATTCTACGCTCTTCAAGTTTATCTCAATCTGGTGTGCTGTTTTGGGGGTTACTGTTTTGTCTGGTTATGTGAAATTTGTTAGTATGTGTTCCTTTATCTGTGATAATTTTTTAAAATAATAAAAATAATTATTAAAAAAAAAACTTTAAAAATCGAATTGGGAGAAAAGTGTATCGTCCCAGCCCTAGTAACTTTATCAAGGAACTATTGCTTATAGATGTGACAGCAATATATGAGCTACCTTGGTGGAGGTTTGCACTTTCCGAGTGTGTTTTTAGTTTTACTCTTGTTTTATCACTTGCTGAAACAAAAATTTAAACTCTTCTTGATTTTTTGTGCATGTTCAAAATTTGCATTGAGGGTTTTACTTTTTGTAGCTATTTCCCATCCCTGCTTCATCAAACATGCCCCAATTGATGTGCATATAAAGTCGAAACAGCCTTAATGTTTGACTGAATAATGACAAACTGTGAGTGAATGAACGAGGAAACACATGCCCCTGCTTTATGGCTCAGGGTCTCTCAGCTGCTCCCTCGTCACAGCAGCAGCCGCAGCCCCTCTCCTCCAGTGAAACTGTAAGATCTGAGGCATCTGAGGCATGCACAGAAACGTGAGCGCCGTGAAGAGACCCGCGGGTGCTCGCCGTATTGTGTTGACAGTGTGAAAAGCCCCCTTCATTGTCCCACTGTGCAGCATTAAACACCAAGAATGGCCGGAATAGTTGGGACCGCATTGGTCAAATCTGCTTCCTGACATCATGCGTTTCCCTCGGCTCGGCTTCAATGCTCTCATCTAAATATGGTCATTATGTGAGCCGAGACCCATGAGCCGCGCTCGTACACTCAAACGAGAAGCTGTGAGGAGAGAGAGGATGCAGGATGGAGGGAAGGAGAAGGAGAAGATAATCCTCACGGGGCTTTGGGCTTTGGGCTCCCTCACACTCAGGCTCTCCTTCCTCCATAATGTCTCCAATCCTTTCAGGAGATTTCCAACAGGGAATGGTGGAAATAAAGGATTTCGACTCCTCAGATGTGTCAGCTGTGCATCACGTGATGAGGAAAAACACACTTTTGCTGCTCCCCAAATATCTCTGAACTGGTGCTCGACTGAAAAGAGGGAGGGGAAACGTTCAGAGACAACTGCGTCCAAGAAATTATGCAAACTCTTGGCTGAAAATGCAGCACAACAGAGACGCAGCGTCAGATCTTCTGCAGCATCATACGGGCTCATGTTTTAGGGATACTCGTCGCCCTCAGTGACTTTGAGCTCAGTGATGGTAGACCCTTAAACTCAGCCCCTCTCATCACATTTCAAAGAGGCAGCATTTGATCTGCTTCAGTCCGCAGAGACTCCAGGGTGCCTCGTGCTTCTCTAACAGAGGGCTTTTTTACCGTTTAGCTTCTCATGTGCGCAGCCAGGCAGCAGAGAAATCCCTGTGGCCTACAAATCTGAGGCCGGACCCTGGAGGGGTACGTATATTATACAAAAGAGCAGTTCTGCTGATCAAATAAAACAGATGAAGCTGAATCACAACGGATTAAATATCACTGAGCACTCTGCCCCTGAAAAGGCAGAAAAATGCAGCCTGACATTTAGTTTTAAGATCATAAAGCTAACTTAGAGTAATTTTCCATACAATCTTTCTAAACAAAGGCAGCCTGAATATGCAAATATTTTCTAAAATGTATAAATATAGAGTTATTTTCATGAAATCCATATTTACAGTAGAGATTAGGACATCTTCACCTGCTGGTTAAAACCTTCTCTTATTTGACAGCTTCTTGCATAATCTAGTTATAAACAAAGGAGTGTCCTCTGAGTTGTTAGCGGAAATAATGATTTATTAATAAAAAAGGTGAACACAGGTCTGGGAAATAAACGTAATTTCAATGACAACAACAGCTTATCATAATAGTCAAAAGAAGATAACCATTAGTGTTGTGTTACTCAAGACCGGTCTTGGTCTCAAGACCGGTCTTCAGACCACATTTTGAAGGTCTTGGTCTTGTCTTGGACTCGAGAGCATTTTTACTCGGTCTTATCTCGGTCTTGGACTGGCCAGACTCAGAATTTTCCGTCAAGACCGATCAAGACAAGCACTGATCTGCTGTTCTTCAACTTCATTAATGTGAATAAGGAGGAACACTTGGTAAAACAATAAAAAGCTTCAGTTCATGTTGAACAGTAAAGGGACAACCCTTGTCTCGGTCTCGGTCTTGGCCTCGACTCGGTCTCGACTCCCAAAAGTCTTGGTCTTGTCTTGGTCTCGGCTTGTCCCGGTCTTGGTCTCGACTCAGTCTCGACTCCCAAAAGTCTTGGTCTTGTCTTTTTTTTTTTAAATGTATATTTTTGGGCATTTTGTGCCTTTATTGATAGGAGAGAGACAGTGGATAGGCTTGTGAAGGGGGGAGAGAGTAGGGAAGACACTCTGCAAACTGGGCACAGGCGGGATTCGAACCTGGACCAGCAGAAGCAAGTACATGGGGTGCTAACCACTACGCCAAACCAGCACCCCGTCTTGGTCTTGTCTTGGTCTTGGCTTGTCTCATCTTGGTCTCCACTTGGTCTCGACTCCCAAAAGTCTTAGTCTTGTCTTGGTCTCAGTCTCGGTCTCAAAAGTCTTGGTCTTGTCTTGGTCTCGGTCTTGGCTTCGACTCGGTCTCGACTCCCAAAACTCTTGGTCTTGTCTTGGTCTTGGCTTGTCTCATCTTGGTCTCGACTCGGTCTCGACTCGCAAAAGTCTTGGTCTTGTCTTGGTCTTGGCTTGTCTCATCTTGGTCTCCACTTGGTCTCGACTCCCAAAAGTCTTAGTCTTGTCTTGGTCTCGGCTTGTCTTGGTCTCAGTCTCGGTCTCAAAAGTCTTGGTCTTGTCTTGGTCTCGGTCTCGACTCCCAAAAGTCTTAGTCTTGTCTTGGTCTCAGTCTCGGTCTCAAAAGTCTTGGTCTTGTCTTGGTCTCTGTGCATTCTGGTCTCGGGGATGTCTTGGTCTCGGATGGTGTGGTCTTGAGCACATGGTTATTAACCATGATTAAAAGGTTACTTAAAAATGCAGTTTAATTATTTTTCTTATTCATCAATTTTACATTTTATTTATCAGCAAGTTTTTTGTGGTTTTCACTTCACTGTCAGAGTGTTTAGAGAATCATCATCCTAAGGGTGTTAAATAACAGACAGGTTTTAAATGAAGGTGTAATTCAATGAGTAATAAGGATCTCTCTTGCCATTTCAGTAATGATTTTCACTTTCTCCATAATCAAGCAGCCCATAAGTTATGGAGCTTTGTACCATCCTGCAGAGTTGATGCATCTTTAAATCTTCCTGAACCCAGACCTGGGCTACGGTCAAATAGTCATCTCCTAAACCCTTTCCTAACTACTTTTCCTTAACCCCAATGGAAAACGTCATGAGGTTAAGGAAAGGAGAATTCAGAAGGACTTAGGAAAGGAAATCTGCTGTGCAGAGAGAATCCGACTACACTTTCCCTACGCTACGTCATCATGTGACGGCGGATCATACTGGCATTAATATGCTGTATTGAAACAACAATTTTCAGAAGATGGACTACAAAAGACGCATCATAGAAGTGTTCAGACAATTTGAACATAATAACCCGATAAAAATTATGTCTGCATAACCGATGTGGGAAGTGAGGATTTAAATAAATTTGTCCTCTCTTATCAACACGATCACCAATCAGTGCATGAAAATAAATGAACTGAAAGAAATAAAGGCATAAACTGTAAAGCCCGCAATCCAATGGTGTACAAATGATCAATATTGAAACATGTACAAAACATAATCAACATCAAATGTCTCATATCCTGCTCTCTTCAGAGAATCAGACTACTGGAAAGTTAAGGCATGTTTTGGTAAACTTTAGAAAGGGTCAAACAGCAGTGTTAACTCACATGGTCTGCGTGCTTATTTCGTCATTATTCAGTCAAATTCGAAAGCAGTCTGTTTATAAATGTTGTTGCTGCAGAGAATTGTGGGACAGAATAATCTCCTCTCCTTTCGTAAAGGATGGTCCAGTGTATCCTATGCTAAAGGAGATGCTTAAGGAAGCATTGAGCCACCTTTCCTATGCATTTAAGCTATTCGAACAGCTCTTATCACAAACTACTTCAGGATCATTTCACGCCGTTAGGAGCCTTCCTAAGCAAAAAGGACTATTCCACTGCAGCCCTGGACTTGGATCAGTACTGGTGCAGGTCCTGATTATAACTATCTGGCATCAGTGCCAATTATGGTTACCACTTGCAACTAGTGTGGTTCAAAAGAATGATTAAAAAACAACCAGTCAAGGTTTATTTGTATAGCCCCAATTCATAACAAGTGTTATTTCTCCACTTTACAATAGAGCATAAAGCTCTTTGTGTTATGGATACACATATATGCATAGATACATATATACATATAAAGATACACATATACATATATATACAAATATGTACATCCAACACCCAACATGAATCCATATAGCCAATCATGAATCCCTCCATCATGGCGGCAAGAAAAAACCTTCTGTTAAGTAGCAGGAAATCTTGAATGTGGATCCCAGTCTCATGATGAACAGCAAATCCAAACGATGCAGTGTTGGGTGCGAGGGCGAAGGAAGGAGGTAAGAGGAGACATGTGGACTAAAGTAAGAACTAAAGTTAGGGACAGGTTTATGAACACAGACGTGTCGTCTGATTTATTAGAGGTTAGCCTCTTGAGATGCTACATCTGGTTTTCAGGAGGGTCCTCATGTCTGAATGGTTGTGGTGATCATTTTATAGAACTATAATCAATGATATTCTTACTGAAAACAAGAATTTAGCATGAATCCATATCCTGAGAGACATATTCTGTTTTGAGTGAAACAACTACCAAATTGCTGGTTCAAAATGCTGATATTTTAATAAATGCGATATTTTAAATTATACATCAGCCTTGTGAATGGCCGGGTGTACCCTGCCTCATGCCTTAAGACAGCTGGGCTAGTCTGCAGCCCCCCAGGCCCCAGGAGGGGATGAGTGGTGAAGATAATGAAAGGACAGAGCTGTCTTTTTGTGCTCAAAGCCTGTGTGAAAAGTGCTGCGTGTGAATTTCAGGACCCCTTTAGTGTAGGGCTCAAATGTCCTCTCCTGGTGTCCATCAGGTGTTTGCAGCATTCGGCTGTTTCAGAAAACAAACTTTAATGGCAGTGTTTTCAGAGGTAGTCCTGATATCAGCTATTTCTCTACGCATGGTGTCAGAATCTTAATCTGGGAACAGCCAAAACATCCCTGAAATAGAGCACGCAAACATGTTGCAGAGTGAGAAAGTGGGCCAGGTGTGCTTGTGTGCGCGCTGCTACATTCCCAGGTTTGTGCAGCAGTGCCACTCGGCTCAGTCATGGTTGAGGAATGTAGAGGGGAGAAACAGGCGAGTTTCAACTGCTCTCCCGCTCTCAGCCCTCAGCAGGAATGCACAGGGAGCAGGTAGAGACACCGTCCGACCACGATGTGTAGATACCCAGGTCTGCCCCCGAGCCACACATCCAATCCACCCCATTACACATTCCCGAGCCGTCTGTCAGGGAAAGGGAAAGCAGCGTCGAGCAGCCACGTCGAGAAAACAAGAACAGGAGTCAAGGTCGAAACAGCGCTCTGTGGTTGTTCATCCTGCCATGAAAGAGCTGTGGCCCAGATTTAGCTCGGTGTAGACACAAATTAAACACATGCTGAGTGCGTCACGCTGGGGCTGATAATCAGCTGAGTCTGGATATTCTGAGTCTCCAAGAAAGTCTCAATTATTTACCAAAACGCTCATTAACTCTGACACATCGCATTAGCACAACTGTAGATGTGGTAAGAGGAGATGATTGGAGCAGCAAGGAAGAATTTATCAGCACATAGTTTGAATTTTTTTTAGTCATTTCTCAAGAAACAATGTCAACACTCATTCCAGACTCCACAATCTGAGGATTTACTGTTTCTCTCACTTCATTTAAAACAGTCTTACAAAGCCAAGTAGCTACTTCCCAATTTCAAACCTTCTTATTGCCAAAACTTTGAAGCAACCAGAACATGAGAGTTAGGATTTCAAACCTTAAAGATTGATCCAGACCAAAGTTATTCTGATTTTCATTTTTGGAAAGTTTGATTGATGTAATTTGGTGTAAAAGACCAAAGAAATGAACTCAAGGGATGGATTCATGTTGAGGTGGATATGTCTATATACATGTGGGTATATATGGGTATATATACTGTATGTGAATCTATAAATTGAAGAGCTTGTCTTCTGCGTGCTCTATTATAATACCTCTTAAGATAACTTTTTTTAATGAATTGGTACTATACAAGGAAGACTGATTGAAAACAGGGGGTCTTGGTTGCAGGACTCGGTTTATGGGGAGTGTAAAAGTCATCTGAACCAAATACGACCATCAAGGCCTGTGAACCAGAAAAGCAGCTAATTGTGGCTTGAATTTGGTCGAGAACAACAACAAAAAGCAAAACAAACTAACCATCCATCCACTATCTCAATCGCTTATCGCTTTTGCTATCCCTGATAACATTGCAGAGAGGCAGTGTACATCCTGAACTGGTCACCAGCCAATCACAGGGCCACATAGAGAGATGGAAAACCATTCACTCTCACACTCATACCTCAGGGCAATTTGGAGTCACCGATCAACCTAATCAGCATGTTTTTGGTTTGTGGGAGGAAGCCTTATGGCCCTTTTCCATTAGCCCTACTCTACTCCACTCGACTCTACCCGGCTCTACTCTACTCGCCTTGTGCTGCTTTTCCATTAGCCCCAGTCGCCTGCCCAACGGGGTGCAGTGTGGCTGTAAACAGCTGAGCGGCACTGCGGTGACATCATTTTGAGCGCGACACAACAATCTGTGGCTTTTTGTCACAAACCGAGTAAAAAAGGAAAGCAGAAGAAGGCTGCAGGTGGCAAGAAGAAATACCCCTTGAGAAGCACAGGAGAGTTTTGGAAGCTATACAACAGAATGAAGCCGAGGACGAGAGCAATCCAGCTGCAAAGAAAAGGCGTATGAGGGTAAGCTAATGGTAGCTACCGCTAGCATGCTAGGTCGTCGCGCACATGACTCATTGATGACGACATTGACACTGACCAATCAGAGGCCGGCAGTCGGTGACGTCAGCTCGCTTGGAATCAGCGCGGATTAGGTACTAAAACTAGCTTGTTTTAGGAGGTACCAGGCCAGTGGAAACACGCTGAAAATCGAGTAGGGCCAAGGCGTGCTAGTGGAAAAGGGCCATTAGTGCCCAAAGAGAACCCTCGCATGCATCAGGAGAACATGCAAACTCCACAAGACTTTGTCATGATAGAGCCTGCAGTGTATGAAAAACTGTTCTTGATTAAGTTTGTACTCCAAATTTTAGTACCAGTTGAGCTGAGCCACAGTTGATACCACTGGTATCAATTTTATGCCCAAACGCCTTTCCATAAGACTATTTTTAATCTAGTAGAATTAGTAAAGGTGGAAGATTTACTAGTAGTACTAGTGAACCTAATAAAATAAAATAGGAGGGATTATAGCCACATCCAGCTCCCTGATTGGTTGTATTTTTTTTTTCAATAGTCAATGGGAAGCCTGAATTTAATTTCTCCCTCCCCGTTATTAGAATAAAAGGCTTACTAGTAGTACTAGCTTTACTTGTAAAGTCTACTCGTGCACTAGTTAACCAAATTTGAGTACATTTACTCTAAATTTTAGTACCAGTAGAATTGAACTACAGTTGATATCACTGGTATCAAATTTATCTCAAAACAGTTTTCCACAAAACTATTTTTATTCTAAACATAATTATTTTTTTATTATCTAGTAGTACGAGTTAAGGCAAAATACGTAATAGTATTGCTAGTCGACCTAATAAACAAAAAGTAGGAGGGACTATAGCCAAATCCAGCACCCTGATTTGTTGTAATATTTTTGGGAAAGCCAAATGGGAAACCTGAATTTGATTTTCCTGGCCCCGTTATTAGCATAAAATGTTCACAGGTAGTACAAGCGAACACTTTTTGATCTTCTAGTACGACTAGTGACAATTTTTGCTCTACTAGCAAAGTCTACTTGTGCACTAGTTGACCAAAGATGAGTACAAGTACTCCAAATTTCAGTACTAGTAAAGCTGAAATTCAGTTGAAATCACCAATATAAATTTGATACCTTAACAGCTTTCCATGCTAGTGCTAACATGTTATTCTCTTTCTGTGTTTGGGACTTATTGCTGCCGTAGGCTCATGCACCTGCACAGACGGCCTCCATGTGTCCGTGCAGATGCAGCCGTATAAATAAAGCATGCAGGATCAACATCTCTATAGCTGCTCTGTCTGAAAACAAAGACACAAAGCTCCCCGTGTTGGGGTCCTGCTTCCTTGGAGATAGACAAATAAGAGCAGAAGAATAACAAAACAGAAACACCCACCAGGCTTTGCCATTAAAATTTTAAAATGTGCCCATGTCACGCTTCATCATCAGAACATAACTGCTCGCAGCCATGACATTTCCATAACAGATTGGAGGGCAGGACCCTGCAACACAGCAGCGATTTCCTCCTTCTCCTCTAAACCACCCCTTTGTTCAGTTGGGCCTGATTTCAATATTCAAATGACGCTCAGTGGGGCGGTGAAGCAGAGAACGGGACTCCGGCTGACTGCGAGGCAATCAGAGGAGAGCCGGGAGTTGTTGGCGTGGCTGGAGATTTGTGGGAGATGCAGGAGGGCGTGTTCGCTGAAGTGATCCTGCTGTGAGAGAGGAAGACGGCCTTGTTCGGCGTCTCATCCAGACTCACATCAGGACAGACGGAAGTGACACGTGAGGTCAGAGCTCAGGGGAGGCAGACGCTGAACTTCATTCGGCCTCAGAGCGTTAAGAAGAATAGAGCTGACAGGAAACACAAGGAGCAGTTTTGAGTCCTCACACCAGGAAATAAATTAACATTTCAGCACTTCCTGTTCAAAGTGAATTTTAAGTCCTTGGTTAGATGTTCACAATAAGGTCTGTGGTGAACTCAAGCTTGAGAGATGTTAACGAGCAACCTTGCAGTGCAGCTGATTAGACCTAGACTTTACAGAATGAGATTTCATTGCATCGGCTACAGTTTACAGATTATATGAATAAAAAGTAAACAACAAGGTGCAAGTTGTTGTATAAACTTGTGCAAGGTGCAAGACGAGTATGGATATGAATATCTGTGTGATAAATATTGCCATCATTTCTCATTTATAACATGTCCTCATTTATAGGGATGGGAATTGAGAAGATCTTATCGATACTAATGCTACAATGCAAGAAGAGGTTGGAGCTACAAGCAAGACGACAGCAGGAAGTGACCTCTCGCTCAGAGACTAGCATATGCTAACAGCTCAGAAGCAGTTTTATCAGATTTCGACTAACAAACACTGAAAGCATTTCTCAATAGAAAGGATATTTTGACTTGACTTCTGAGATGTATTGGCTAGAGTTTGAAGATGTAGCTTAGGTTCGGTATTTTATAACCTGGAAACCTACTGCATAATCTGACTGGTCCAAAATGAAGTGACTCACATAACAATCATCAAGCCACCTGCAGAATTTGTTTTTAAAAAGTGTCTGGTGTGCTGGGTTATTTTACAAAAGCTGGGCAATTAACTGAGTTTGAACAGGGTTCCCATGCATCCTGGAAAACCTGGAAATTGATCGACCAATTTTCCAGTCATGGAAAACACATGGACAACGAGGAAAGAAGTAAGATTTCCTGGAAAAGCTTGAATTGTCTTGGGAAAGTGTCCTGTCCTGAAAAATGATTTATCTTCCTTCTATCTTGTTAGTGAACAAAAATCAATCATAGGAAATGAAGCAAAAATATATTGATAACGAATGCACACTTAGCCATAAAATATGAGTAGATAAAATCGTGCAGTTTAAAGAATAAAATTTAAAAAGAAATTGTAGAAGTTGGCAAAAAATTGGCTTTATATTTATAAGAAAGCAGGGTCAATAAAGATAAAAAAATAAGTTTAAAGCATAAACGTATTAAAACACTACATAAAAGCCAGACTAAAACAATAGCTAGCAGACCATTTTATGCCAAAGATTCAAAATAAATCTTAAGTTGAATATGATACAGAAGAGCTACCTAGAGACACTTGAATCTGTGGGTGCGATTGTGCTATGCTATGATAAATTTGTCATAATCTGACAACTTTTGCTAGAAGTGTCCAGGTTGAAATAAAGACATTGGGGTGACCGAGCCTTTTTTATTGCTGCTTCTAGGCAGCAATAGTTGAACTGTTAAATCTCAGTTACAATTACTGCTTACCACAATTCTGGGAACTGAATATTCAAGATAAAAAGATAACTGTACTCCATTATTTAATGCCCTTGTTTCTACTGTCTTCTATTTTCTATCGACTGTTATTTTTATGTATTGTATTTTTTCACAAAGATTTCCATTCATTGCTTGTCCCTTAGTGTTGAGAATAATAGAGCCTTAAAGTTTAATGGCTACAGGTGGCGTGCAGTAGAATCGGTGAGTCCTTGTTTTACAATCCTGATCTTAACCCTTTAACTCCCAGTACAACTGTTGGGCAGAGATCAATAAATCTAGAAATATTTCATGTATTAAAAAAAACAATGTTTGTTTCTGTAAATGCGTTAGGATTAAGAAAGAACTGCAAACAAACCAAAACAAGCGATAGTTCCTACGTGTAGGATTTAAAAAGCTTAACTTTATTATTAATACCATCATTATTATTTTAAATACTTCTCTTATTCATCAAAATATTTTCGTATGTTTGTCAAACTCAATAGAATCTTTTTCAAGGTATTTCATGCTATTTTATTCTCAAACACTCTGCCATTTGTAATTGATTTTAGGGGTGTGCAATATGACGATATTAAATCGTTAAGGATTATAAGGTGGGGATGATCTCATAAAGCAGAAAGATCATCAGATCGTCTGTTTGGGCGCAGAGACTTTGACGCACACCCGACTAACCAATCGTAGCACATTACGCGCAGTGCACGGTGGGATCTCCTGTTTGGTTATGTAGCGTGAAGCCAAGAGAAAAGGAGATAAAAGTTTGAAGATGTCTGAACAAAAATCTGTTCTAAAGCAGCTGTATTATTCACTCAGGTTATAGACATTACAGTAAGATAACTTTTGTTTTAAATTGCTGCACTTCCAGAGATAATGTTGATATTGTTGTTCATTACCTTTTATGTTTACATTTATTGCACATTTTATTAAACTGTACTATTTAAATTAAAACCTGTTTAGAAAGTTTCTTTGGCTTTGTCATTTTTTTTTTCATTTAGGATTTTACATGTTTTATATGTTAAACATGGGGAAAATGGTCAAACATGCAAATTAGTCTGGAAAAATCAACGTAAAAAAGAATTGTGATAAAATCGTGATCGTGATTTTATTTTTAAAAAATCGTGATGTGATATTTTTGCCATATCGCCCACCCCTAATTGATTTTATCCCAAATATTTGTGCATGGTTATGTCATCACATAATCAGCTGTTAGCTTTTAAAACCTTTAAATCCCACTCCCGGAAAATAAATGCTTTTTGGTTTGGTTGTAGTTTTCTGTGGTCCCTGAAATGTTAACAGTATCAAACAGTGATTTGATTTACTCTGTTTGTTTTTCTTAATTAAATATCATGAATTTATTGATGATCTCTGCCAAACAGTTGAGCTGGTAGTTAAAGGGTTAATTTCCATCTCTATATTATTGGCTTATGAGGCAGTTTTTGACCCTTCCAAATTGACAAAGATCTCATTATATTGCAGTTTTAGGATTAACAGTGTCTACTTGTTATTGTCTTTGTGTGTAACTGCTCGACCTGAAGGAAAACTACAGCACGAGTACAAGTATGAGTAACAGTGCGTCTATTTTTATTATAATTATTATGACTGATTAGAAAGCAGCAGTAAGTGTTGTTCGTTTATGCAGACTATCATGATGAATAAGAAACGTATCATCTTTTATTTCATCTTATTTAATTTGCCCTTCGAGCTTATTCTCATCAATAATTCCTTCTGCTTTTTGTGAGTCAAACATGCATGATGCAGTTTGGCTCACAAAAAAACCTGCAGTATGAAGTCACAATTCATGCGTCTGAATCACAAACAAAGAGGTGATGAGACAAAGAAGCTGTTTTCATCATGAGCATGTGAATAATTAAAGCAGCTGAGGCATGAACATATTCTAAAACACACTGAGTGTAGAACAGTAGCTCTCACAGCGAGCTCCTCGCTCTAATTTGAATGTGAGAAATCAGAGCAGTTGGCAGAGTAATCACTGAGTCATCTCTGGTATTGTTCAGCCGCCTCTCGCTGTGACTGTATATTACAGTTATTGCGTGCTATGAGACGGGAAGAACATCATTTATTATCATATCTGTTTTCATATGGTGGGGTTCACTTGGAGCTGGAGAATGACTTAAAACTAGACCAGTGCTTCTAAAAAATTAGTCTGGAGAAGAGGGTATATGACACACAATCACTGTTAACAAATATTTTGGATGGCGCAGTTTTCAACAGGCGGGTATGGGCCCAATTCCAGTTGAGAATCGTTAACAGCTCCTTTAAAAGAATCAATATCATGAGTCTTTTTGCTAATCAATTCCCTTATCAAATCCTTCCACTGACAGGGTTCAGAGGTGTCAGAATTGTGGCTTAATCTTTTAGAAAAGGCGCCTACTGCACAACCTTAAGTAAGTGGAAACACCAGCAACTTGCAGAAGCAGTTATCTATGCTGTGACGTGTGTCTGACATTGTTGACACTGAAAATCTACAGACCAACATTTGCCCACACGGAAGATCTGCAGGAACCAATAAAGGAATTGTTAAAGAATTGGATCAATTAGCAGGATTGCCAATAGCACTGGTATCAATAAAATATAATTACTTCCCATCCCTAGATGTGAGACAGCAAAAAGTAACTGAAAAGGAGTCTCTAATGAGCAGAGGCCCATGATGGTAGGTACAAATTTGATTGTTTTGGGGATTTCAGTACATTTTACTTTTGTACCTTTTTAAAATAAAACAGATTTTTATGTAACCTGCTAAATTCAGATCAGTCCAAAAACAACATTTATAAAACTGCTGTCATAGTGAAGAACATTCTGTTTACCATATGTTTAGGCTCCTGACTGCTGTTTGCTAAGCTCAGAATCACTTCCTAAAAGTTTTCAATGTGCTGTAAGACCTTGGTGCCCAAGCTGGAGTCCTGGCACTGCTTGTTAAGGGTGTCCAAAATCTATGGTGAGGCCCATGGCATTAGAAAATAGGAGTTCCAATAAATGAACTTTTAAGCTCTGTCTTTCTATTGGATCGCCCAACTTATCCCACCACCACCAAGCTAAGGCAGTTGTGACTGGATGTCCCTCTTAACTCATCCAACCTTTCCACATCACCATATATTCCTAACTTGTCTCTACTTTCTACATGACCAAATTTGGTCTGATTGGATTAAGTCCCAGCAACTTTTACATGACTTTAAATAGTTCTTCAACTTAAGAACATTAATTCAGGTCCTCAAAGATAGTAGACTTAAGTTTAAATTTGGAACATGTGTTTTATCATGTAGCTTGGCTTCTACTTTAAACTGTGCCACTGTTAATATTACCCAAAGTGTATTTTCAAGAACTGTCCAAACATTGAGGCCATATCGATTCTGTAGAATCCGTATCAATACACGTATCTCCAAAAAGTGCATGACGATATTTTGCCGTATCGATATTTTGAGCACAGGCATAATTCCTACCCCTTGGCCTAAGAAAGGTAAATCTTCAACATGGATTTTAAAGTAACATCATTCTCCCCTGATTCTATTTTTAGTCACTGCTGCATTTTTAATTACTTTTGTCTTATAATTAAGTTCCCATTCCCCAGTTCTGGCTCTCAGTCAGGATCTTCCCAAGACAAAGGTCTGTCCGGGTTGATGATCCCTGCATGATACGCGTAGAAACTCTAATGTCAACATCTTCTGCGGTGGTTCTCAGAGGATGTACGGCCTCATGTTTAAAAGGGGAGGGGGTGGAGAATGAGCTCTTCCCAGCATCCCATCATCCTGACCATCCCCGCACAGCTGCGCCTTCACAAAGCCACTCATAGAGACATCTCTCTGAATGCCAAAGACGCTTTTTCCTGTCACAGGGAGCGTCCACGCAGCGGCGGGAACCAGTGTGTGAGAGCGAAGGCTTTTCCACAGAGACCCCAACAGTGGGTGGATTGAGCGGGGCTGCGTGGCCTGTGTCACCCTGGCCCGTTCCCAGAGCAGAGGGACAGGAAGTGGCCAGGGATCCCGAGAGGACACAAACCCTCCTCTGTTTGTCTGTATCAGTCCACTATCAGATCCTTCATTCAAATGGCCGGCGAGCACAGGCCGCCGTGACAGAGAGCCGAGAGGGACATGTCAGAGCACCTCACGACATCCTTGTCATTCAGCCGCAGCGTGATATGGACGAGCCGTGAGGCTTCATGTCCGACTTCAAAAGTCAAACAGCAGGAGCTCCATTATCTATACCGCTCATCCAGTTTGGGGATTGTGGGGGGCTGCAGCTTATCCCAGTTTACAGTGGGCGAGAGGTGGGGTACACCCTAAACCAATCACCAGCCTATCAACCACCAGACAAACAATTTGGCCTGTCATGATAATCAATAAATCAATTAATCGTATGATAAATAAAAACATCCTCTGTAAGTTTGCTGGCCTCAATAAACTGACACCTACATGCATGTTTGTTTTCCTCCTCTCTCTCTACCAAAGAGACTTAATGAGAAGATGGCTCACTCTGTCCATCTTTCTCAACACCTGGGTGCATCTGTTCTATAGCCGATTTAGCGGATTTATAGCGGAGTGAGCATGTGTCACTCATGCAATCTTTGTTGGGGAGGCGGGGCCGCTCGCGGGTATACACGGAGAGAGCTGAAGTGAACGTTCTGAGGAGTAATGAGGAAACAAACACATGAATGATGGAACAAAAGCTCATGAACACCGATGAGCCGATTTGTCGTATTTGTTTGAAATTAGTGGTGACAAAGAAGAAGAAGGGAAAGTGCAGCGGAGCCTTTGTCCTGACAGTCAACGCTTACTGTGGCGTTTTGTCTGCAAAGGAAATATAAATAAAACAGAGCAAAATGGTGCACGCTCACAGACAGTGTCATTCACTACATTGCAAACAAAATGCAGCCCTTCAGTACGGTTAAAAAGCCAGAAATGTTACAACAGTTGACAGACAGTACAAATTGACTGGGAGAAAGTGCATGTCACAAACAATTCCTGTATAAACTCCACTTAATTTATTGTTTTTATTTTTGTGTGTGTTTTTATTGGAGTTTCGTTTTTTCTTTACAGAGACAGGGTCTATTTTTTATTGTTTTTGATTAGTATAATTATTTTTATTTACATGCAATTTTCCCTAAAAGAGAGTCCATTTCATTTTCAATGGGGTCTTTTCCTCTTTTTTTGTTTGTTAAATTTATTATATTGTTTGTTTAATTTATCTTATTTAAAATATTTTGACCTTCCAATTATAGTTAAATACACTTAATAAATTAAAGTTTATTGCTTTTGATATGGTGTATATTATGACACATATTATAGTTATACTAATGAAAAAATGAACAAAAAATCAAAATAACATTGACAATATTATCGTTTATTGGCAATAATTTTTTGGACAATTATTGTCCAGCAAAATTTGCTATCGTGACAGGCCTACAAACAATCATCACACTCACACTCATAACTAAGTGTAATATGGAGTCACCAGTCAACCAAATGTAGAGAGGGGAATCGAACACCAATTCCAGTTGAGAATCAATGACAATTCTCTCAAGGAATTGATAACATAAAGGTGCTTACTAGGGTTGGGCAATTAATGGAAAAAATAATTGAAATCAACATTTAGACCCTAATTATTAATTTTACTCATGTCAATTATTTTGATTTTTTTCCCCCGCGCCCCCTCCATCAAGACTACATTCACTTTTGCCAAGAGCGAAGTATGGGCCACCAACATGGAGAGACAAGTGTCAATCTATCAGAGGACCTAGTAGTCAAGAAAAATCTGTCTCCATTGTTTGGGCCCATTTTGTATTCTGTGCAGAGGACATCAAGCAGAAAGAAGTAAAGTGTAAATACTGCAGGAAGACCTCGTTGATGACCATCGGTAACACCACTTATTTGTTCCAGCATAGCGTCAAATAACTGTTTATTAATCGAAGTAAGAGCTTCAATTAATCGTGATATTGAGATTAGGTAATATCACCCAGCCCATGCAAAGTCAATGTACAGCTGCGATGTGGCTGTGCGGTAACAGCTACTCAACGGTACCCGTGACAGTTTTTATTCCTGCTTACCGAGTATGTCCGTGTGGAAAACATTAGTGAGGACATTAGTTCTGCCTAGACGAACCGCAGAAAAATGCTCATTTTCGTCTGTGTTAATAAATACAATCCAGGCTTTTGAAGAGAGAGTATAAACAGCTTGTTAAAATATATTACTGAATGAATCCTAAAAACTGACTCACATGTGATGTGGATTTTTCCTGATATAGTCTGTAGGCATCATCATTGTTCCTATTTTTTTTTGCTGGTGTTAAAAAAGCTAACTAGAGATTGCAAAAAACGTCAGTATTGTAGAATCGCAATTTAAATCGAAACTGCACATAAAAAAAAATCATAAAAAATCGAATCGTGGGAAAAGCGTATAATCCCAGCCCTAGTATCTATGCATACATGTGTATCCATAAAATGAAGAGTTTTATGCTCTATTGTAAAGTGTCTAGAGATAACACTTGTTATAAATTGGCGCTGCACAAATAAAGATTGATTAATTAATTTGACTGATTGAATGATTGACTGAACCATTAATGGCATGGGTATCAATAAAATCTTATCAATTCCCATCCCTTACCAAATGAGCATGGTTTTGGTCTATGGGAGGAAGCCGGAGAGCCCGGAGAGATCCAACACATGCACAGGGAGAACATGCAAACTCCCCACAAAAAGGCCCGACCTGAGGATTGAACCAACAACCTTCTTGCAGTGTGGCATGTGCACTACCTGCTGTGCCACCATGCTGAATGAACAGAACTTAGAAAGGAACCTTTTGATGGATTCACGCCTCTAAGAGTTTGGGTTGAAATTAGAAGATTTAAATGACTTCCCCAAAGAGTTAAGAGGAGCATTTTGCTGAGAATAGTTGGAGGCCGCCGTATTGAAAACCCTGATTGTTCCTCACGTTTGATTACTCCAGGCGAGGGTGAGAACCTAAGGTGGGCTTTAAGCCTCCTGGCAAACAGCTACAACGCCCCCGCCTGTCAATCAGTTCTGCCCACACTTATGCAAATTTATTCATTACACTTAGCTGTAATATAATCAGAAAGGCAAGGCTGTGAATGTATCTCATATACAATGCATACCAATGAATAAAGCAGCTGTGGATCCAAACTGTGCCTCCAACAGGACTGCAAACATGTTCACTTCTGCTAAAACAGAGACCGAACCTTAAGTAGAGATCTAAAGGCAACATTTTGGTGAACTGAGGTAGCCATAAATGGTTCATAGGATTAATCAGGTCGGTCTGCCTGTAGATTAAAACATTTAAAGTGAATTACATAGGCTATAGGCGTAAAAAATGTACAGAATACTTGCAATACAACAGCCATGGTGGGCTTTAAAAAATATTTGTCATTTGTTTTGACTGATGGCTAAATAAGTATTTGAAAGTGTAGGTAGTGACAAACTGATGCTATTATTGTGGCATTGACTTATTAAATTGTGCATCTAACTGGAAATTTCAATCAAAGTTATACAGCTTTTCACACAAAGCTGCAATAATACAAAAAATAGTCTTAGTCTTTGGGAATGTTATTTTGAAAGGTGTGTTAAAATGTTCATGCAAGCAGATACAGACAAGTAATTTGTGTGATAATTCTTCATAATTAAACAATATCAACAAGTAGTCTGATGTCTTACATTCATTAAGAAGCTATAACTTTAATACACTACTTTTAGCTTTTTGTCCCAACGTTTATTTTTTTAACAAACTATCAATGCCAGATCAGTATTAGCAATAACAGCCTGAATTTCTTTTATTAAACATAACTTTTGATTTTTAGAAAACAAAGCAACAACCAACTTAGAGACAGCAACTAACAAGAATAATAATCAGGATTATAATCCAATAATGAATACTAAATGTAATGTGCCCATTTTACTGTAAAGCACTTTGGCAGGCCACTGCCAAACATTAAACATGCTATATAAATAAAGCCGACATTGACATTGACAATGTATTTACATATATGCATGCACACATACCAGCCTGAATATTATTTGGTATCAAATTGGAAAGGAAATCCTTGGTATTGTACATCACTAACTGTAGGTACTTCTGCAGCACTGCTTTGGCTCCATTTTCAGCACCAGTGGCCGTTGAAATATTCTGACTGCATACATGACTCATATTAGTTTGACGTCTCATTTACCAAACGGACAAATTCATGATGAAAATGAATCATCATAACTGTCAGGAAACTATGATCACACGTAACTGCTACTATCAGTCCCTCCTCTCAAGAGAGCGCGATGACAATAACCGTAAATTCCAGCACTTATATAAATGTATTTTTTCGGCCACTCCTAATATAATATATATATATATATATATATATATATATATATATATATATATAAATATATATATATATATATATATATATATATATATGTATGTAAGTGTGTGTATATATATACAGTCATGGAAAAAATTATTAGACCACCCTTGTTTTCTTCAATTTCTTGTTCATTCTAATATCTGGTACCACTAAACGTATAATCCAATGAACACAACAAAAAATGCAGCTGGTCACATAATACTTTATGTCCTATTTGACATTCTTAAGCTTAATTGATTCCCAGGGTATATAAGAGGCCATTTCATGTCACAAGCAGCACTGCACATGCAAAGGCCTAGAGTGGTTTCCTGCTTACATTCAAGCCGTAGCACAACTCAGAAGTTGTCAGCTCTCACATAATGCCTAAAAAAAATACAAAATTAAATAAAGGTAAATGCAAAAAATAGAGGATGAGATTAAAAAATAAAATTGAAAAGAAAATATATTCAACAACACTCTTCTTTTGAATAGAGTGTATCTTAAAATGAACATGGCACTACCAAATTGCTACCTGGCCGTGGCAGGAAGCGTCTTTCTACGAGATGACCGTGCACTCATCCGTTCCTGTGTCAGGAATCGTCGTCAGACCTCCAGGGACCTTAAAGATGAGTGAGCACTGTCGAGAAATCTGACTTGTACGGCAGGGACAGTTCGAAACCGAGTTCTTGAAGCTGGTTTGAAGTGACACAGAACACGCAACAAGCCCTTGATCAATGAAAGACAGAGGAAGGACCGGTTACTCTTTGCTCGAGACCACAAGGATTGGACTGTTGATGATTGGGCTAAGGTTCTCTTCAGTGATGAATCAATTTTGAATTGATGCCCACTCCAGCCAACTTACTGGTTAGGAGGAAGCCTGGAGAAGCTTACAACCCAGACTGTCTTGCCCTACAGTAAAACATGGGGGTGGATCAGTCATGATCTGGGGTTGTTTCAGTCTGAGTGGAACAGGGCAAATGCAATTGTGTGAAGGCGAATGAACCAGGTCATGTACAGGACTACCCTTGAAAACAGTCTTCTTCCATCAGCTGGAAAACTCTTTCCTGCCTCGAATGACTGGATTTTCCAACAAGACAATGCCCCTTGCCACACGGCAAGGTCAGTTAAAAGCCTGGATGGAGAACCACAACATTAGCACCATGCCTTGGCCTGCTCAATCACCAGATCTTAATCCAATTGAAAACCTGTGGAAAATCATCAAACTCAAAATGGAGAAGCACAAGCCCAAAAAAACAAAGAAAATTTGTTTGAATTTGTCCAACAGGAATGGGCTGCTGTGACAGCAGAACAATGTCAGAAGCTGGTGGAGAGCATGCCAAGACGCATGGCTGCAGTCATCAAAAACAATGGTTATGCAATCAAGTATTAACTCTTGTGTGTATCATGTGTTTAAAGCAAACAGAAAAACATGGAATGCTTAAAAGTAGTGTTTTTGTACAATGCCATAGCTATTGATGTAAGAATTTAAGTAATTTTGGTTATTATCAAGAAAACCATGGAAAATGAATAGTTCTTAGTTCTTAAATTAAACTCTCATGAGCTATTTTTGTTGTTATCCTTATAATTGTCCAAACAAATGTACCTTTAGTTGAGCCAGGCATTAAAATTAACAAGAAATTGAAGAAAACAAGGGTGGTCTAATAATTTTTTCCATGACTGTATATGTATATATATATATATATATATACACACATATACATATATATATATATATATATATATATATATATATATATATATATACATATATATATATATATATATATATATATATATATAAATATATATATATATATAAAGTTTGTTGACAAAAGTCTACAAAGTTTCATCAAAATCTGCTTTGACTAAAAGATGATTGGATTAGATTTGGGAAGCTTGAGGTCAAAGATCATCAGATTTATGTCCAACCTTTGCTGGATACCTGGGTACCAACCATAATATCAGGACAGAGTGAACCTGTGATATCTGAAATGTGACAAAACTTTTAGATTATGATGCATAATGGTATCTGATTAAGTGATGAATAGAAAAATACTCCTAGTGGGATTAAAGCTGCAGGATTACTGTTTAATCTGCTGCAATGTGGTGTCATTTTAACCTCTTGTCACCCTTTATCCTCTACTCTTTTACATTAGATTATAATTTTATCATTTTATTTTTAATCTATAATATTATTTCATTCATATTTCTATTATTTTAGTTTTATTATTGCTTTAGTCTTACTATTTTTATTATTTTTTTCATTTTAACCTCTTATCACCCTTTATCCTCATCTCCTTTGCATTAGATTATAATTATAGCATTTTATTTTCAAACTATGTTATTATTTTTTATATATATTTTTTTATTATGTTATTCTTATCATTTTTATTATTTTTAATTCATTCTAACTTCTTATCACACTTTATCATTAGCTTCATTGCATTAGATTATAATTATAGCATTTTACTTTCAAACTATGTAATTATGTTATATGTTTTTTTATTTTTATTATTTAATTCTTATCATTTTTTTTATTTTTTAATTTATTCTAACTTCTTATCACGCTTTATCATTATCTTCTTTTCATCACAGTTATATATAATTTTGCTGTCTGTCCCATCATCTTTTTTTTCACATACGACTCCATCTTAAGCCAACTTTCCCATCCATACTGGCCTGGTTCATGTTGAAAGTTGCCTCGTGAGGAGTCATAAAGTATCAGAATCGGTTTTTATTGCCAAGTATGCAACACATATGAGAAATTTGACTCCAGCAGTTGTTTTCTCTCTAGTACAAGGATGTTAAAAAATACAAAATTAAATAAAGGTAAATGCAAAAAATAGAGGATGAGATTAAAAAAATAAAATTGAAAAGAAATATGATAAACAACACTCTTTACAAATGCAGTGTATGTAAAAATGTGCATCAGGAATATATATAGAGTAGAGACAGGAAGTCAAACAGGCGATGGAATCTGTTGGATTTTTTAGCATTAAAACATCAATATTTGGCATCAGTGATCTGTTAATGTTACTGCTCCAGTCCCGATTATGCTGCCTTATCAATATTTTGTCCCCCTCCTCATTAGAAAGCTTTAGTGGATTTGGCTTTCCAGTGGCTTTAATGGCTGGCAATGTGACGCCCGACATAAAAAACTAGGCCACATCGCCACATAAAGCCCGAACAGAAAGCGAGGGAGAGGCTGATAAAAGGCTAACAGGACGAGAGCGGAGTGTGGAAACAGGTGGCACTGGCATTCCCTCGCTCAAACACGTGCCCTTGAAAGTAGCCGGCCACTAATTAGCACCAAATCTGGGCCAGAGCGACAGAAGTTTAGTATCTGCCACATGAAATATTCAGAGGCCTTTGTCAGCGGGAAGCCAGCAAAAAACTCGTGCCCCTCTTTCCTCTCTACAATCCCTCCCTCGCTCTCTTTGGGTTTTATCAGACGTCTCGTTGGCTCACAGAGGATGGCTTCATTCTGGCAACAGACGAGTGTTTTGTTTGTTAAGTGCTCCGAAGCCAAAAGGGAATTGTGTTATTTCAACAAAGGCGAGGCACTCCATTACTACAACGACCACGTCCTCCACTCAATGAGCTGGATCTTCTTTTTAAGATCATCAACAATTACAATATGTCCTCAGAGCTCAACGCCAATTAATCCTTATCTGACCTAAAGGAAAGTGGGCCACTCTGAGCCACATCAAACGATGGACTCAGCAAACCTCGGCTGCTGTCTGCAGCAGCTCATTTCGCTTGAGTGCCTTAAAAGCAGACAAATAACCACGCAGCACCTTCAGGATGCTTAGCTGGCAGGCCTCAGACAGGTCCCTCTGCAGACGGAGGCTGCCATTATCATCAATACTTAAGACCATCTTGATTCTGCCTGACCTCACGTGACACAATCTGCATCATTTTACTGATCAAGAGTTTTACAGAGAACAAAAGCTTTGGAAGATTACATCTGTCATCAGTGTTAATTCTGACAGCACTTTCTAATTTGGTTTAAGTTTTAGTCTTTTACCTAAAACATCTTTTAGGTTTAGTCATAATTTAGTCATCTAAACTGTTCTGACTGTAGTTTTAGTTGATGAAATTTCAAAACATATTAGTCTAAGAAATCTTCTGTAATTTTAGTCGACCAAAATATGAAGTGTAAAGGGTAAGGCACAATTATGTTTCCTTGAACTTCTGTCGTCATGTTTTACACTGAAACATCTAATAACTCTTTATAGTTCATAGTTCATTTTATTAATTTGTCCCTTGAAGGGGGATATTATTGAATGCTAGTAAAGTTTGTTTGTATGAATTCACAGAAACAAATGTTCCTTTTGTGTGAAATGCAGTCTCCTTTATTTAGTCTACCTGGCAGAGCATCTCAGTTACAATACCAGAACTGACAACAAACAGTGAACCTGCTGTACATGAATATATCAATTCATAAAGAGAGCAGCTCTGATTGGATCGCTCCACAACTTATCCCACCACCACCAAGCTAAGGCAGCTGTGATTGGATGCCCTTCTGAACTCATCCAACCTTTCCACACAACCAAATTAGCTGTGATTGGATATATTCCTAACTTGTCTCTACTTTCTACATGACCAAATTAGATCTGATTGGGTTATTTTTTGTCTAGTTTTTTATTTGAGGTAAATGTCATTTAATTTAGTTTTAGTTTAGTTCATGTGCACTTGTTTTTATTAGCTATTGTCTAGTTTTCATCTATGGAAAAAAAGGTTGTTGATGAAAACTTTGCTGAAAATCATTATTCAATAAAATTATCACTGTACATCATGAAATGTGTTTATTTTTGAATAGAGGTGGGCAAATTTTATTACCAAGAGAGCCTTAATTTTTTTTAGTGCTGAAAGGCTGCACTGTTACATATAGTAAGACATAATCAATAAGGAAAAGTCTAGATATAAATACAAAAAAAAGCAAATGTAAAGCTTCAAAAAATGATACACATTAATATATTTTAACTTAAATACAATGAAAAATTCACACTTTAATGAGACTGACACATAACTGAACCCAATTTAACCTCGGTCAAACATTAGGTCTCTGTCTAACATTTTTGTCTAGTTTTTATTTGTTGATGAAAATGTCAGTTAATTTAGTTTAGTTTTGGTCCGTGTGCTCTTGTTTTTATTAGTTACAGTCTAGTTTCCATCAGGGGGAAAAGGTTGTTGACGAAAACGATGCTGAAAATAATTAGTCAACATAAATAACACACACAGTTAACACAAGCAAATAACTTTGAGTCTTCTGCTACTGCTTCTTAACTTGACCCAAGAAAGGTAAATCTTCAGGGGAAGAAATGTGTTTTGCTTCCTTACTTTGTGAATGGGATAACTCAAAAAGTTATGAATGGATTTAGACGATACTTTCAGGGAATATCTGTCACTGGACAGGGAAGAGGTAAGTAGATTTTGGTGGTGATCTGAATCCAGATCCAGGAAGTTGTTTAAGGATTTGTTAACATTGTGAGAGGGCAGTTTTTCAAATTTTCTCAGATAACTTCATACGTTTTCAACAGGTTTTCATGACATTTTCAGGGAAGGTGGGCCATGGCAGGAATAAGAAATGGTCTAATATCCATGGCCTAATATCAAATAATCTACAACCCAGCACTAGTCCACGGCCGAGTAGTTGAGGTCCTGAGCTGTAAACAACTTTAAAAACTTCTGCCAACGTGATGATTCTCATTTACGAAAAAGCACCAGAAGCTCCGTCATCTCTTATTCCATGAGCATGTGATATCTGTGTCAATGGAAGAGTCCTCATGATAGTCCTTTTGGGTTTTAGAAACAAGCCCATGGCTCCTTCTGATCCTGCGTAAGTACCATGAAGAACATGAGTGGTTCAGTCATCATTTCCCCTCTGGAGGCTGTGCAAATTTTGTCAAGGACTATATTGTCTTCGATAAACTGAGCAGAGTACAAAAAAAGGCAAAAATCATCCAGTGTGTGTTCAGCCTTGGTCTTATATTAGTCTTTGGTAGGGGTGTATCGAAATGGTCAACTCACAAAATGATACGCAATACAAAACAGGGCTCACGATATGAAATAAGATACAAAATAAAGATTATAGACAATCCCCAACAGTAGGAAGTTGTGCAAAAATCTCATTTTCTTTATTTTCTTCCTAATGCAGACATACAAAAATATTGCTGCATCAGTACAAAATAAATGCTCTTTGAAAAAAAACAAAATTGTAGTTTTTCCCCTTATTTAGACTACAGTGCAAATACAAACATAAAATCTCACTAAAAAGTGCTTTGTTGTTGTAACAATCAGGATAACTACATTCTTGAATGAAAAGGAAAACAAACAGCAGTCCTCAGAGCTGCAGTTTAGACCTATAAATGTCTGAACTGTGAACTATAATATTTAGCCTATAACAGTGCATATACTTCTGATCTTCAAGTATGATTAAACTCTGTCAACTCAACAGTAGATGCAAAAATCAAATATTGTTTTTTATGCAGACTTACACAAACATACAGTTGCTGCCTGTCTCCAGTTCAAAGTAGTTGGTAGTTGTACTCGCCGCAGTTTACGGCGAACTGTAGCAGCATATTTTGCACACGGTTGTTGTTTTGTCCGTAATCTTCTCACGGTTCTCTCGTCTTTTACATGCGAAGCCAAAATAAGTCCACACAACCATTTATTTGACAAAGGAGCGTCAGCTAATTCCTCGACCTCTTCCTCCATTCTGAAGCAAGTGTTTTGCCACGGTAGGCGAGGAGGGTAAAAAAATCACCAGCGCTTCTTCGCATTTTTTTATCTTGTGTCTTTATTTCGTGTGTCTTTGAATTTTATTTCATCATTTTTTATTTTGCGAAATCTCGTGGCACAAAATTTCTTTACATCCCTAGTCTTTGGTCATGTGCAATTTGCATCAGGAGCACTTTCTTATTTAAATTTGACTTTCTGATAATTTGCAGGTTTGTACTCACTTCTTTCCAAGTCCTGCTCTAACAAACTATGTCTGATGATGGTCTTGAACTGAAGTGTTGCCAATAAACCAAATAAAGTTTCCTCACACCCTCTAACCCAGGGGTGGGAAACTATCAATACCAAAAGGGCCACATTAATTTTTCTAAAGTGCCCGAGGGCCACACTGTTACATGATATTGGCACTGTCAACAAAGAAAATATACAAATAAACAAAAAAATACAAAGATAAAGCTCAAATACACTTAAATATTCTAACTCAAACACAATTTAAAGTAAACAATTATCAATGAGCATGACACATATTTAAAGCTAATTTAAACTTGTTTTAATGCAATAAAAGAATGAATGTTTACCAGTTTTTAAAGCTCAAATATATTTAAGTTTGGTAAAATACTTTATCACTCATCCAAATTTATGCATTATATGGTACTGGTTACTCATGATGTATCATATTTAGCATCTGTTGTTCCGTTTCTTCATTTTTCAGCTTGTTTTGTTTTTTTGTGGAAATGACTGGTGGGCCACATTGAGCGAGGTGAAGGGCCACATATGGCCCCCGGGCCGCAAGTTGCCCACCCCTGCTCTTACCTGCACTTAAATCCTTCTTTTTAGGCACTTCTTACAGTGTGAAGAAGATTTTCCTTGCAATTTTTGGCTATAAACTCAGACATACCAAACACTGGTTGTCTTGGGCTATTCTCTTTGTAGCCACCGTATAAAACATACAACTTGCTGGGATCATGTCCAACTCTTAGATTCTGGCGTTGATACAACCCCTACTGCAGACCACCCCTAAATGGATCCCTTCCTCTTTTCTGAATAGGTGCACAAAGACAAATTTTGAGAAGCTCTACATCTTAAAGCAGCCGATTCTCCTCTGAAACAAGCGGCTCATTGATGCTCCGGCTCGATGTGTCACCCTGACAGACAGACCACTCCAGTATGAGGGCGGACAAAGGGGCCAGTCCGCAGCCACGTTGCCAATTAGGAGGAATTTCAGCCTTGAGAGCCACTTTCCACCAATCTCATTGGAGCTGACATAAACATCTACGGCTTTCACTGGAGGGCATTCATAGGATTCCAAGGAGCATTAGGTCCCCCTCTGTGGAGCCAGTGAGCAGAAGTACAATGCTCCATCCTGTACCACTTTGAGAAACCCTCCTCGGGTGTTGCTGGTTGGGTGCGTTGCCAGGTTGCATGCTAATAGCAGCCGAAACTGGCAACATTTCGTCCCGTTAGAAGCATTTATCATGATCCCATCCATGAGCAGGATGAATGATAAAAACAAAAGTGCTCGGCCTGGGGTGTTTCCACGTGACACGGCCTCATCCTCAGGGTAAGTGTGCATGTCATTGGTCCAATCTAAAACCTCAGGATATTGAATCCATCGGATAGAATATGTTTATACCCGAACGCTGCCAAAACAGCCTAATTCCTCCAGGAAATACAAAAAAACTAAAGCAAAAAATCTGCAGAGGATTAGCCTAACGCATTATACTGATAATCAAATGTGATAGCAATTTGATTTTCATTAAAAAATTACTGCAGCCCCTCTGAAATAAGTCTCCAGTGACGTGTTTTAGAGGATTAAAGGAAGGCAGCAAAACAAGCCGGAGCTCACTGCAGGGTTTAAACACAATATTTAGGTTTCAAGCAGATCACAAAGCAGCAACAACACGCAGGGATGGGGGTTCAAGTGAGCGTCGTTTGAGTGGTTTCACCTCGAAGGGAAAGTGTCGCTCTCTGACGCCCTGCTCGATCTGACAGAGTGAACTCGGAGTGTCTGGGGGTAAATCTGGTCTAGACGCTAAATCTGCTTTAATTTTGTAGATGGATGACAGTTAGCAGAGCTGTGCCGTTATCCAGGATCAGCAGAGGGGGAGACAGGAAACATGTGTACAGTATACACAGACCAGAATGGAAGGAGAAGAGCTGTATGTAAACGCCAGGGGTGGGAAATCTGCACCTAAATAACACTATGAATTATTTTAGCTCAGTGGAAAAGATGTACTTCCTGTAAGGACAAAACTACAGCAATAGCATATCTAAACTCTCCGATAACTCTGGAGAAAAATATCAATGCACCTCATTTGTGGTGCATTTAAGGACAGCTAAGGTCAACTCACATTATAAAACAATAAAATAAATACAATATCAGGGCCTAAGTAAACAAAGAGCAACAAGAGATAAATATATTCAAACGTGAACTATCAGGGCAGGGCTCCAGACTGACTTTCTGCATTGGTCGCAATGGTGCACCTAAAAATTTTTTTAAAGTGCACCAGCACAAAAATTAGGTGCGCCCAAATTTTACATAGTGTCACCTTTAACGCCATAAGGTCACCATTTTATCACTCTCCATAACTTTTACTTTTCCATGCTGAAACCTGACACCACAGTCAGGCTCCTTCCGGGCTCATTTGCATACTACAAGCTGATTAAATGATTACTGAGGGCTGTGTTGGTGTGCGTACGTGCATGTGTGTGCATGTGTTTGGGCGGGCCTACAGCCTGCAGCCTATGAAGATGCAACACAGGGACAGTGAAGAGTGAGGAAGCAGATGCTGTGTCTTGTCCATTTTCAGCAGATTTTTTCCACTACCTTGGTTACTTTTGTCAATTGAAATTTGTAAGAGTGCGGCTAACATTTTTTCTCGGTGCACCAGTGTGCCCAATAAAAAATGTTAGGTGCACTCTCACAAATTTTGGGTGCATGTGCATCCAAAAGGGTTGCAAAATATTTGAAGTAAAAAGGGGAGAGGGATTAAGGACTTTTACAATGCATTTTTTTAAGTTCAGACAGTCAGTGATGCCTCTTTTCTTCAGTTGTGATAACCGCTGTTGGTCGAGGAATTTAAAGAGTTTACATGTTCCTGTTGTACCGCTTTCACACTAAAATTAGCTGTTTTTTTCAATGCAGGCTATCCTGCTAACAATCAGCAGGTGACTCTTTTCCCACTGCCAGCAGACTCGGGTCTAATCGGCAGCAGACGAGCTGCATGGCTGTTTTTTTCCTCTGGTGCATCAAGCTGATGTCATCACGCTGAAAAACGTGTTGCCATGTAAACAATGGTAAGGAGCATGGAAGATGTGAACACATTGGTCAGCTGTTTTCTGTACTTTGTACTTTTGTCCCTCTTTTAAAATGTACAAACTCAGCACAGACTGAACGACACTCAGGCGCTGATGATGCAAAGGCAGATGGAATTTGTTGCTGAGACGGCAAAGAGTCACGTTTGTTACAGACGCAAGGAACGGGCGTAGTGTTATGCTGTGGGCAGTGGGCACACTACGCCAGCATCATCCAGAAATTAGTTGGTTTACCCTGGCGTGATGTTCCCACTAAGCCTGAACGATATATCCTCGTCATATCTATATCGAGATATGAACATTCAAGATATTAATATAAAAAAGCAACAATATAAACAACATAGATTTCACATGAATAAAACCCATTTTCAGTGAACTCATACTCATCATGTATTGTATCGATATCAAGATATCTGGCATGAATATCAAGATTTGAAATTTTGTCCATATTGTTCAGCCCTAGTTCCCACTGAAACCTTCCGAAGGAGAGCTGATTAAAACCCGTGTTTCCTGCATGGTCAGTCGACCTGGGTCGAAATGCCGATTAAACCCTTCCAAACTGCCCATAGGAGCCGATTGTTACGGGTTTAATGTGCTTTTTGGCCAGTCTGAGGGGTATGAAGGGGTAGTTTTGCCTTGGAGTAAAAGCTTTTAATGTTTGATAGTATGATGTAACTTTCAGTCATGTTTGGAAATGTGAATGTACACATGGTGAATATTCCCCAGAAGCTTAATTTGAAGAAAATTGTGAATTGAAACTGCAATATCTGCCATATGCTCTGGCAATTAGATATTTCCTTAAATTGTTCAGTCCTACTCTGTAGTACTGTCTCCTACAGACTCTGTAGCCAAACAGAAAGACAAAAGCCCACCATCAGCACAATGCTTCCAAACTTCCAGGTTGGACAACAAAAAAAATCACTCTGTTTCCCGGCCCTTTGAGAATCCATGTGTAACCTGTATACAAGCCAACACAGGAGATATGCAGAGTATATACAGCTTAAAGGACATAGTATACTCTCTTAAAACAATCACTTTAACATCCGTGTAAATCTGCTCTTTTCATTTGGAGTTACCACCACATTAGAGTCAATATTTGGGTCTTTGAGTCACGCTGAGTGGGAGAGACTAATCCTAAGCATATGACAGCCCGGTCTAGAGAGTGTGTGGGATCACTGAAGAAGGAAGGAAGGAGAGCCTGAGGTGCTCCAAATGAAGAAGAGGAATTATTCTAAACAGCTCCACTTTAGAGGAAGACGTCCAGTTCTCTTTCACTTTAGTTTCCACTCAGGTAGAGCAGGTAGAGCAGGTAGTTTCCTGTACACTCTCCTTAAGGTTTCACTTCCACACGTGGATCCAGTTCTTTTCAAACTGAGGATATGAGAAGTAAAAGTGATCCATGTTCTGCCTACAGAGAGGATGCAGTGCTTCAGCATGACTCAAAATCTGCAGGTTGTATTTTCCACACCTTTGGAGCTGCCAGTGAAGGTGCAACCGGTGATTTAAGGGAATTACAACGTGAGAAAACGACAGCGTGACCTCCTTCTAATGATCCTTATTAACAGAGGCAGATTTATCTCTGGATGTCTCACACAGAGGCAGAGGAATCAGGGCTAACACCGGCCAGAGAAGAACGAGGTGAAGAAGGTTCCAGTCTGTTTGGAAACATCATTTGCAGCTCTGCAGAGATCAAACCTTCATTTCTTTTTCATTAACTCGTCTGTTTCTGTTCTGATCGTAGGCGTAGGCAGACGACAGCCTGAGGCCTCAGAAGGAGCCTCACGTTAGACTGATTATTAAATATGAGGTCTAAAAGAGTGCCAATGATTAATAAACACTCACGTTAGACACACCCTTTCAACCGCTTGTACATGCAAATAGCTAATCAGACAATCACCTAGCAGCAACTAAGTGTATTTAGGCATGCATACAAGATCAACACCAAGTGCTGACGTTCAAACAGCGCGTCAGAATGAAGATGAAAGTTGACTTAACCCTCCAAACTCCACAGGATCACCCCCATTCCCAAACTGTAATTGTTTTGTTAATATCTGTGGAGCAACTAATCCTCATTGGGACGATCTCTGAAATACGGGAGAGTATTAGGGCCATTTTAGGTGGATCTTTTTTCTGGCAGGTTGAGATTAAAGTCAAAATGACAAGAATAAAGTTGAAATTTTGAGACAAAAGTCGCAATTATGAGATAAAAGTTGAAATGTTGACAATAAAGTTGAAATAAAATTACCTGATAAAAGTCAAAATGGTGAGATTGAAGTTTCACGTCCAGAAAGTCAAAAGTTGAGAATAAAGTCCACTTGCAACGTATTTCAACTTTATTCTTGACATTTCGACTTTATCACAAAATTATTTTTCAACTTAATTGTCATCAGTTCATTTTTATTCTCGTCATTTCGACTTCAACCACGATATTTCAACTTTAATCACAAATTATTGCCACATATCTTTGCCCTAATACTCTTCTGTACTGAGAGACCCAAGTTCAAGTATAACCCTTATTTTTTTCTAATCCAGCCATTAAATGAAGATTTTAAATCACAAAATTTAAATTTGAAGATCAACAGAGATAAATCTAAAACGAGAAAATTCTTATTACATTTTTCTCAATGAAAAACAAGCAGTGATGTCGTAGAAAAGAGGGACAATTTCCTTTTTGTCTATTGATCAACTAAATCTTCTCAATTTTCTCTTTTTTTGTGATGTCACAGTGAGCAGTATCTAGGGCTGGACGATTATGGTAAAAATAAGAATCCCGATTATTTTAAGTGATATTGAAATCACAATTAATATACACAATTATTTATTTATTTAAAAACTTCAGTATTGATTTAAACTAAACAATATGACATACTGATATTGATCCACATAAGTCACACACACTCACTGTGGCTGCACGTGGAACACAGAAGCGCTCTGAAGTGCACGAATTTGCATACACGGCCCTCCACACTGCGAGGTACATTAATCGTTTTTCTTCGATTAAAATGTTTTTATGATTGTCAGATGGCAAAATTGAAATCACGATCAAAATTCGATTAATTGTCCAGCCTTAGCAGTATCCTTTGCTTTCCAGATTGTAGCACCAGGCTACTTGTTAGAAAAAAAAAACTATGAATGCCAGACAAGATATAAAATTTGGTCCATATATGTACACATTTAAATGTGGCATGGTTGTTATGCGGTTGTTTTCTAGCTTAAAGATTCTACATTTTGCAACCTGCTTTCTTATTTTCACTACAGTTTTATGCTCTTATCTATTTTAATGTCTTGTTTAAAAATCCTATGGTTATACTGTTTAGAAGAGCAACTGAAACAGTGGAATTTCCCCTTAGGGATTAATAAACTATTTCTTATCCTGATCTGATTGGTGTCAGTATTTCAGAAAGTGCAGACCTTTAAGATTTTCAAGCACAATCATTTCTTGAGAATGTTCCTAAAAAAGAGAGAATATCCAGTCAGAAGGATGACCAGAGTGGTTTAAGGTGATGGAAAGGCCATGAATCGAAGAACAACTCGTTGCTCTTCTCTGTTATATTTGAGGCCCTCTAATTAACTTAATTTGTAACAAACTTATCTTTGTGGAGTGTGCATGCTCTCCCCGTACATGCCTGGGTTTCTTCCATGCACTCCAGCTTCCTCCCACTGACCAATAGGTTGGTCAACACGTCAGGCTGGTGGTGACAGTTTGATAGGAAGGGGGACATTTTGGCTCATTTTTTACCAGCTGATCATCATCCACACACAGCAGCCTACCTGAGTGATGTCACTAAGCATGTCCATCCCTTAATCACTGCAGTGAACCCATCTTCTCATGGTTACCTCCAGCAGCATAACACTCCACATCACAAAGCTCACATCATCTCAAACTTGTCTTTTTGATCATAACAATAAGTTCACTGCGCTCCCGTGGCCTGCACAGCCACCACATCTCAATCCAATAGAGCATCTTTGGCATGTGGTGTGACCCATGTTGTCTTTATCTCTGAGAAACAACTCCAGCATGTTGTTGAAAATAGGCCACGAAAGATTAAAGCAGTTCTAAGGGCAAAACGGGGTCAACTGTCGCACCAGCATGGTGTACCTAATAAAATGGCTAGCATGAAAAATCATAATATAACTAACAGAAGAAAAACTGAAAGTAGTCCTCCCTCTGCTGTCTTTAGTGCACAGAAGAGTTGGAGATTTTTGGACAAGTGGTGAAACTGGTGAAGAACAAGAAGCTTCACCACCATTTACAAATATTGAAAACGTTTTGAAATAATTTGTTTCAGTTCAGTTACATTCATGCTAAAAACAAACATAATGAAAGCATTTAACACAAACATGTCAATAACTGACGAAGGTATAGGCTGAAGCTTGTGGCTTATTTCTGCCTATCCTGTACAATCTAAGACAAGTTTGGCATGTAAGGAAAAAACACAAGACATCCTTCCTTAAATCATAATACTGTACGATCATTAAACCTTACAAGTATTAATTAATTCATGCTTAAAGATATCTATTTACTTTAAGGGCGATTTACATAATCTTAATTCATCACTGAGCACATTCCAACACTGTAACCCAAAACCGAAACACATCTGTATTAGGGCTGAACAATTCATTGCAAATTAGATTAAATCTCAATATGGCTTGTTGCAATTTTCAAATCACAGAAGGTTCAATATTTTTAGCCCAAAATGTGTTGAACATTTTGGCATTGTGATGTAGTTTTCTGCAATTTCATGCCTATTTTTTTACCTAATACACTATTCATACACTTTTTCCCCACTTTTGGACCTTTTTTACCTTTTTTTAACCCCGTTTTTACAACTTTACGCCTATTTTGCCCCCATTCATCTTTTTTTGGCCATGTGTTTACATGGTTTTTGAAATTTAATTCAAATTTAATTCCCAATTTTGCTGCCATAATCAATTTTCCAAAGCAACTTTTAGATTTTTCTGCCAATTTTTCCCCATTTTTTGCAATTTAATACTTATTTTGCACGTATTTATTAAACTTTTTCTGCTTTCATACCATTTTTACCCATTTTTTACAATTTCATACCTATTTTGCTTATGCTCTCCGCTTTTTCTCAAATCTTTTATCCTTAGATTAATTTAATGCCATATTGGTTTTACTATAAAAAGATCTACTGCTTATGTTTGTTTAAGAATACATAAGATGAGGGACATTAAAACAATTGCAGAGTAAATCGCAATATTGGGGGAAAAAAATCGCAATTAAATCGTTCAGCCCTAATCTGTATTTAATATTTATTTTATCCTATATTTTTTAAAATATTTTCCTTCTCTTAGTATTTACAGCACAAAAAAATATCTCCTGTGTTTTTAATTATTGTCTTTAAATTTCAACATAGAACATACAATGAAAAACTGTTAAGTGGGTTCCAGATTTTCAACTTTTTTTTAGTTTGATTATTGAACTTTTTGAATATTTTAGCCACTATTTTCATTTTTTTTTTTACTTTATGACAGAATATCATTGATTTTCACAATTTAAAAGCTTCTCAAAGTAGCCACATAATATCCATCATGCTTGCTTTACCAGAATGAGGAAAGTGGGGCCTCGTGCTGGCCTCCACCCAGGCCCCAAAATGCCTCACACCGGCCCTGCTCGTGTCCACATCTCTGTCATGACTGTATCCACACCAGAATAACAAGTTGAATCCACTCACCCTGACGCGCAGGCTGCCGTGGATTTGGCGTCTTCTCTCTCCTTCAGATCACACAGACGGATTCCACATCAAACCATTCAGGAACTGATTTAAAAAGGATTAAAAAAAAGGGCGAACAGATCCGGGAATCTTCCGGCTTTGGAGCAGCAGAGGCAGCAGCAGCAGCAGCAGCAGCGGAGTCAGTCGGTGCCAACGCGAGCCGTGCGGGATCCCATTCAGCTGGAGGGTCAGCCCGGGGAGCTCCTGTCGAGGCTTCACTCCAGACCAACCAACATGTTCAACTCTCTCGCGCGCGCAGCGGTGAATCGGTCGGATTCCTCGCGCTCGGAGCGGACGTGCGGTCGGGGTGAACCGAGCGTTACGCGTGGCAGCAACACCGACACGGAGCTCCAGCACGGGAACACCGAATCATGACCAAAACACTGAGATGTGATATTAGAGGCAGGGAGGGGGCGGGGCCTGCGCAGGAATGCCGGCCGCTGATTGGTGGATGCGTCTTATGCCCAATCGAGCCCTGATTTAGATGAATGGCGTCTACATGGGAAGTCCCTCCTTACCTGGGGGCGCGTGCAGGTTCAAACGTGCTTTCATTGATTATAGAGGATAGATTTATTACAGGTGATAGATTTGAAAAGTACGGAAGCCCTTAAAGGACACTGTCAGAGGACTAATTTGACCTTTTTATTCAGATTCTTTCAGATAAGGAAGGTGTTGTCACGATTACCTATGAATTCTGTCGTTTTCATGGTATCATGAGAAGTTATTTAATTTTTAAAAGAAAAAGCAGCATTTTAATAAAAGGAAAGCAGAGAAGAATGGACACCGTGAAGTTTTTTTTGTCATTCTGACCTTTTATTCGGGATTTTGTTTTCTCTTATTTCTGACTTAAATTCTTACCAAATTCTAGGATCACAATCAGAATCCTGATTTTTATAAGTTCTGACTTTTATTCTCAGATTTTATGTTTCCTCCTCATCATGTCTTTAATTTCTTGAATCTGCATTTCAGCAGAATCATCAGATTAAAGTCTAATTTTGGGAATATGGTCAGAAGGATTAAAAAAATAGAACTTTGAGATAAAAGTTAAACGTATGAGGAAAAGATTATTGTAAGATTAAATGCTGACAATAATCAAAGATGTCTGATTTAAATCCCAGAATACTGACTTTAAACAGAGCTCTGATTTCAAAGTCTGAATTCTTCATCTGTAATTTTTGACTTTATTTCTCCAAATTCTAACTTTTAATCGCATACTTTTGACTTTTTAACAAAACTCTGACATAAAAGTCGTTATTCTGGGATTAATTCAAAGACTTTAGATTAAAGTTAGTACCCTGAGATTACAGTCAGACTTCTGTGAAAAAAGTCTGACATTAGTCTGAATGGCACCGGGTTCGGATTCTGCTGCTGTCCATCTGCTTCAAAATTTAAAGTCCTGTGGGTTCAAAAAAATCTGCATAATTAACTCAAATAACCTTTTGTTATAACCAGATTTATTTGTGTGCCCATCACCTTTAACACCCCGGTTATTTACAGTCTCAAACAGTTGAACAGGTGTTCCTAATAAAGTGGCCAGTGAATCAAATAGTAATAGTTTATTTAAAGTGCACCTGTTTCTGATGATACTTCACAAATAGCATCTATAGTACACTATAATTTTAATTATTATTATCATATATATTTCACAGTTTTGCTAGGCTTATTTTATTTTATTTTATATTATTTTATTTTACTACCATGGCCATTCGTGGTCATAGTGATGTGCTCTTGTTGCACTCATTTTATTTTATTTATTTTTTCTCCTGGGTTGTGCTGATGTCTGTGTTTGTGTTTTTTTTGTTGTTGTTTTTTTCTGTTTTTTCTTTTGTGTTGTTGTTGTTGTTGTAGATTGTTGTGTTTTGTCTCAGTTCATCTAGGACCCCCTTGAAAACGAGAGGCTTCCTCTCAAGGGGTTTATCCTACTCAATAAAATGTTTTGAATTTAACAGCTCAAACAAAGACGTCAAACCACTTTTAAACCAGCGATGCCCCTCAGACTCACTCATACATTTAGACTTCTCTGCCAACACTGAGGTGGAGCTGACGTCCTGTTTGTTCTGCTGAATAGTCAACATATGATCACATATTATAAGAAAATATATTTATTATGGTAGATTTAATCATGTTTTATTTCTGTTTAAAAATATGTGGATGGGCATCGTTAGGCTGCAGCCATTTGTCAACCTTCCAACCCTGATCTGGATTAATTAAACTTTACTGAACTATTTGAGGATCTGTTCTACACAAGCATTATTAAATTCAACATTATTCCAATTTGTTGAGATGGACCTGCAAATACGTCAGGATCTTATATAGTGATTGAAAATAAAAGACAAATTTAAGAAAACAAATAAACAGATAAACAATATTAGTATGTTGGCTCATAGCTTCATAGTTGACTCCAGATGTGCATCCAGTCTTTCATTTTTTTAATTAAAAAGTTCTCTATAAATCTATTATTGTCTCTCAAGCTTCAGCTTTGCTTTGCAATATTTACTTATTTAATGCATTGACAATATTACATGCTCAGAAAAATTGACTTTAATTGAAGTGTTGGGTGTATTTTAACACAATATCATAAATTCCATCACTGTGCTGGTTTCGTCAGAGCTCCCTGTGTGTTTATGAGTTTAGTGTCACACTGCTGCCACCTGCTGTTCGCACGAGGAAACACAACAGTGCAGCAAGAGCATGAAATGTACTGTTAAAGGGATGGACCACATGTGGCCCACAAGTTCATTTTTAAATATGAATAAATTGTATACATTAAGAAATAAAAGGCAAAAATCAACATATTTATATAATAGCATTGGCAATTTGAATACATTTAGTTCTTTGCAAGAAACTAGCAGTAAAATTGGCATTGTCTTTCTTCAAACATTTCGTATTGGCATCAATAAATGACTCTGCAATAATAAAACAAAGACCTGCAGTAAACTACATTAGAAAAAAAAATTACAGTACTTTTATTTCAGTGTAAATTGGTGTGAATTCTACAATTAGCACATTAATGTCTTCACAGCTTCATTTTAACTTAAAATTTCAACACTGATATGGTTAATGTTTAGAAAAACCTCCCCTGTTTAATTAAGTGTGCATTACTTATTTAAGTTCTCTTTTTAATCGAAGAATACAGTTGTTTCTCTTTACCTTGACAGGTTTTAACTACCAATGTAGAAAGTGAAACGTGTTTTTTTTTAAAGAAAAACATCCAATATTCTGTCTGATAAAAAAAGAGAACTAAATAAATAATCAGCATAAGAAGACAAAATGAAAGCATGTATGTCAAGTAAAGAGTATTTTGTAGTTTATATTGTGGCTTTTAAACTCTGTGGACAAACATCAATGTGGCCCTAAAGGTGGCTGAAATTAAAAAGTTTATAAATCTTTTTTTTTTTTTTAGTTAAGGCCTTGAAAATGTATAATTAATCCTTCATTGGAGGTTATTTAGTGTCATAAAATTCTGTAAATCTAAAAGTCTGTGTGGGTTCATCCTGGTCATGGTAGTCCAAGTTTCTTCTTAGCTGGCAGCTGGACTTCTTTGGTTTCTCGAAAATGTTTCTATACCAAAAAAAAGTCTTCAGCTCTGAAAGGTGACTGAGCCTGGAGCTGGAATATTTATGTATATCATGAAGGTGTCACATGAGAGACTTCATATCGAGGTGTCAAGAAAGGTGATGATCTTTAGGTCAGCACTCAGCTGTCCACATTTTAAAGATCCCAGACTTTTCTCTGAAGACAGTGATGTCCAAACACTGCTGAAGAAGAATGTTGGTTTGAACGTGGAGCTTAAGAAGGGGTCTATATATCACCCATCTGCAACACAGATCTGGACTCTCTCTGTCTAACCATAATTTAAGAACAATACTTTAGAGAACACGTCCCCAACTGAAGACTGATTTATGTGATCATAAAAGTTTGCAAACAAATAGAAAAAGGCTTTTTACTTGAAGAAGGGCTGGGGAAAGTATCGATTAAACTGATCCACTCACATAATTTTCAACAGAAGGTTTAAAAATTCAAAAATGAGATTTTTTTTCTTGACTTAGTCCACTTGTAAGTTGCTGCAGTGTTTGAAATATAAATACAGAAAAAGTAGTTTTCATGATGGTAGGCACTGTCAGGTTTTGTCAAGCACTTTTATAGGCTTGTATTTTTTATTCTAAATGAGATTAAATATTGATCAGAGAGTTTCATGTTAATGTACTGAGAAAATACCTCAGCTTTCAGTGTTTATGTAGATTAACCTGCCAAATTAGAACTTCATAATCAGCATTGTAAGACACACACTTTAACTGTAGCAGGGAAATTCGAGGAATATTTTTTGACAATCTTAAAGGAAAAGTTCGGTTCCTGCAGCTTTTACATTGTTTATAGAATGAAGAACAACAATATACTCACCCAGAAGGCTTTCCTGATGCAAACGGTGCTTCGGGAGATATTTAGATCCAAAATCGAGCAGCGGACACCGATATAATGGTAGCCTGTAGGGCATGGATCGCTGCTCCTAAAAACTGCATTAATCGTCCAAAAACTCATGTTTTTCACCAATATTCCATCATGATTTGCGCCGAATGGACCGCCATTGCAGCCTGTGTCTCTCCACACAGCGCTGTGTGGCTGAACTAACCTCTGAACTGACGAGTTTGTTTACATGCTCTTCGCGCATGCGCAGTACTCTCTGGAGCGTTGCGATCGCTTCCTCATTTCTATGAGCTCCTTATCTGTATACTGTGGCTCCAAACTGTAAGGACGTCCATCATATTCAAAGTCCTCCTCCACAACATCTTCATCCCATAGACATTCGTCCATTTTGCACAAAACTGGAAGAAGAAAGTTGATTTGTAGCTGCCGGTCTTCCCCTGAAACAATGAGCCGCACTGCGCATGCGCAAAGGGCACGTAAACAAACTCGTCAGTTCAGAGGTTAGTTCAGCCACACAGCGCTGTGTGGAGAGACACAGGCTGCAATGGAGGACCATTCAGAGCGAATCATGATGGAATATTGGTGAAAAACATGAGTTTTTGGACGATTAATGCAGTTTTTAGGAGCGGCGATCCATGTCCTACGGGCTACCATTATATCGGTGTCCGCTGCCGGATCTAAATTTCTCCCGAAGCACTGTTTGCATCAGGAAAGCCTTCTGGGTGAGTATATTGTTGTTCTTCATTCTATAAACAATGTAAAAGCTGCAGGAACCAGACTTTTCCTTTAAGGCAAAATTTGATTTTTAATTGAAATTTCATTTAAATTAGATTCAGGTTGTTTTTGTGTCATTTAGAGTTGTTATTTTTTTTCTTGAGAGGGAAAGAATTGCTTAAAATAGTAAACTGGGTGCTGTGGAAATAAACTTAGGGATTTTATTTATAGGCCATACAGCCCAACCCCAGAATAAGGCTTTTGGAGAAGAGACAAATGTCTTCAAACCTCCTGACTGTTCATGCCTATGAGACGGCCATTGACCCAACTCCTGAGTTTATACTTCTGTTACGTGCGGCCAGTGGTGTAAAGGAACGAAGTGATAGTACTTAGTTACAGTACTTAAGTATGTTTTGGGAGTATCTATACTTTACTTGAGTTTATATGTTTTTTGCAACTTTTACTTTCACTTCACTACATTAAAAATTAGAAAATGATACTTTTACTTCGTTACTTTTAAATTGTCAACTTAGTTACTCGCTACATAATAAAATGTGAATATAAATTACACTTATTTTCACATTTTATTTTGAAGAGGACCATACGGACTGTTCGTGCTCTTGCACGAAGCTGAACACACCTCTGCCTGCTTCTGCAGCCTGTGATCGACTGTTTAGCATTGCAGGACTTGTATTCAGCCCGCGAAGAGCAAGACTGAACTTATACAATTTTGAAAATCAACTTCTGCTAAAGATGAACCGCAAGTTTGTGGACTTTACGTGAGGGAGGAATGGAGAGAGGGAGTAAGAGGTGAAGGGAGCTGAGGGAGGGAGGAAGAGTTAAACTTAATAAAGCTTGGGAGAGCAACAACTATTTGTACCTGTTCTCTTTGTTTGTACTTTTACTTTTAATACTTAAGTACATTTAATAGTAGCTACTTTAAGACTTTTACTTAAGTGATTTTTTAATGAGTGACTTTCACTTAAAGTTGAGTATATTTTATATAAGATATCTTTACTTTTACTCGAGTATGGGTTTCAAGGACTTTTTACACCACTGCGTGCGGCCCTGTTTCTCTCTGATCCTCCTTCCTCACTCCTCTCTCTCACGGGTTCTCCTCCTTCCTCTACTCTGGAGGAGGGGTATTTAGAGGAGCTGAGAGAGGAGCACTGTTGGATTTAGGCACACACAGACCTGAGGAGCAGGAGGATTCCGTGCACTCCTCCTTTGTTTTCTGTTTTCCTGGGTTAACAGGTACTTTTGTTTTTCCTTTTTCCTCTTTATTTCCTCAGCAGCACTCGGTTGCTGGGATTTGGTGTTGCAGGAGGTTGTCGGTAGTCCAGTTTTCTCGGTTTTGGTTATTCTTTGCTTTAGTTAGTTTCTGGCATGACAGTTTATGGGGAAGTGATAGGTGCGACTGCTCCTTATGGGTTGGCCTACTCATTTTCCCCTGTTTTGTTCATTTTTGCCAACAACTCCAGCCCCTTTTGGTTTGTTTAGTTTGTTTCTCATTTGAACTTTTTACTTAAAAATAAAACAATTAACTTTGTCATTTGTGTGGCAACCTTTAATATGTTTCTGGTCTCCTTTTTTGGTCAACATTGAGCCAGGTATTCTTTCATTGGTATGGAGGCTGTGACAACTTCGATGTGTCCTTGGGCAAAATCTTAACTCCTGAATTACTCCCAGTGCTGGGTCAGTGGGTTGAAAATGAGTTAACATGACTGAAATTTAAAACAGCACCTCCTATTGTATGTAGTGAACAGGTAAGTTTAAACAGGTAAGGCACTTTTACCATATTCTTTAATTCTTCTTCTTTCCCTCTTTTGAGTCTTGTTTTAAGCTATACCACAAAGTTTAAAGGACTTAAAGGCTGAGGAACGATATCACAGACACTTGAGTTGAAATCAACTTTATGAATGATAGTAATAAATAGAAACAGCTATAGACAGCAACTGCAGTAATTACAGGCACAACAACGCAATCATCGCCATCATGAGCCAAACTGAGTCAGAAAGATTGCATATGGACCCTCGAGGAGAAGAGGGAAGAAAAATACGTCATTGTTTATTGGTGGGATATTTTCTGGACAATCATTCAGGAGATAAAACTGTAACACAGGTTACATGTTTTTTAGCAAAAGCAGGGTGAATCTTCCTTAAAGTGGCACAGATCAACTCTCAGAGCATGTTGGCAAAACTCTTCAAACAGCTGAAACAAAAAACATCGATGCTTCGTTATCTCAGCTAAATAATAATGTATCTGATATATGACGGTTTAAATGCTGTTAATCATTCTTCTGCATGGATAAAGACTGAGCTTTATGTCCCTCTTAAACTGCTGATGTGTCTTTTCAAACAGAAAATCATCTTAAAGGGATACGCCAACATTTTTTTGTCTTACCTCGCGTCTGAGTCGATTCTATAAGTGGGTAGACAGTCTTTCATTGTGCATAACAAGGAAGAGACGGGCAGACCTCACTCACGGCTGATTAGCTTAGCTCAAACACTGGGAGTCGATGGGTAGCATTAGCCTGCCTCTGCCTACAGTCATTAGATAAACTCTTCTGCAATAAGCACTTTATGTAAGAAATTAATAGGAAACCACAAGCACACAGGACTATTCAGAGCTGCTGAAGAGTCACAAAAACAAAAAAAATCTTGGCGTATCCCTTTAATAAAGGCGTGTGTGTATTTTTACTCACAGCTCCACCTCTCCTCTCACTGTGTTTGTTCAGAAGTCACTGCTACACTGCAAGGCTGCATTTCTGGGAGGTAAAATAGGAAATTATTTTGTTTACAGAGAGCTGTCTTTACCCACTCGAGCTGTGATGCCTCTTTACCCCTGTTTCTTTAGATAACTTGGTTTTGTTCAGGATTCTCCTCCTTAAGTTCCCCGTTGAAGAGTATCAAGCTCTGGCATGAGAAAGAAAAAGGGGAGAGGAAGTTTAATTTGTTTGCCATGCACTTAAAAATGCCCCAACAGTGAAAGAAAGTTGATTTGTGATAGTCAAGTTGAAATACAAAAGTATAATTCTGAGAATAAAGTCATTTCAAAGCTGTGTGGAAACAACAATCAGTAGTTGTTATCGGCCTAATTGCATCTTCTTCAAATGCTGACACTAATTATTGTTTATATCAGACCCTAAACCCTAGCTTTAATGGGTAATGTAAGGGAGCTGCACTCAAACTCCTGAGCTTATTTCTTTGTTCCTAAAAGAGCAAACGTAAGTCTGAAGTTCAATCTCTACATGACTTTACTTTTGGTAAAGTCTGAGGAAGAGCGGTTCTGCTCGAAACGTCACTATCAAAAATTTTTTTTCAATGGGAGCTACTTTTTGGTGTGCGGATCTCCTTACTCATTTTTCATGCTTAGAATCTTTTGGATCCAGCACCCTACATAGGATGTGCGTGCCCACCCCTTTTATTTTTCAACTTGAAGTTCAATCTCTGACAAAAGTAAATGTGCTATATATGAGAAACAGAGACAGTGGCCCTGTTTACATGGGTCAAAAAATCCTATTTACAATCAGATTAGAAATGTAAACACCTTAGCCAATCGGATTCACCCAGATCTGATTGTATTTTGGATCGGATTGTAAGAGGTAGTCTACGCTGATTAATGATCCGCTCCATGCTTCATTGAAACGGCTGAGTGGAGCGGATTGGGTTGATAGAGAGGATTGTTCCGTCTGCACAGGCGCTCTGTAGTACGTAGGAGGCATGTAGTGACGTACGCAGAGTGTGCCCAAACAAACATGGTGAACAAACAGAAGAACTGGACGGTGGAGGAAACAAACTTTTTACTAGAAACTCTGCGAGACTTAAAAAATGAGAGTTTAGACGGTAGAAAGTCGCTTTCTTTTCATTTGCAGGTAGTGGCAGAGTGACCTTCTGCGCATGTCAAAAAAAAAAAACAATACAATCGGATCCAGCTGGGGCCATGCAAACACGGATTGAACATGGATCTCTTTACTCAAAGTTCATGTATACAGATCCAATCAGATTCACTTAATTCACTTAAACTACCCATGTAAACGGGGCCATTGATTAGCCTCATGTTTGTGTAACATCATCATTAATCCCCTCCCTGACATGGGTGAAAGGTGATTACAGTTCAGGATTTTGAATTTGCATTTCGGATATGGTCACAACTCTAACCAGACTGGCCAGCCCCCCTCGGGAGCAGTGTTGGGAGTAATGCATTACAAAATTAATGTGATCACTGTAATGTATTCCTTCTTACTGTAACATAGTAATGTAAGGCATTAAAAAAACAGTAATATTTTACTCAGTACAAATGTCAGTAATGCAAGTTACAATGCATTTTTAATTTAACCCAAAACGAAGGTGGTTTTTTTGTTTATTTAAATACAAATTTGCCAAATACTCTGTGAGATGAGCAGAGAAAAGTCCTCCATGGCCTAAAGTTACAGTATCTCTGACACAATTTACCAGAATTTTACCTTTTGTCTGTTTTTGCTATGATGTTTTTTTTTTGTATTTTGCCATGAGCATCAATGTGGCTATTATATTCTGGATGTGTAATGAGCTTTTTGAGCGTAATGAGCTACATTTAGAATGACAAATCCATATTTCCTGTTATTTTGACCAGAGTAACTTAAAAGTAATGCAAAAATAGTGTAATGCCTTATGTTTCAAATACAGTACTTTGAAATGACAGTAACAAGTAATAAATACTGCCTTACATTTTTGAAGTAACTTGCCCAACACTGCTCAGGAGTTATACACCCCCACTGTTGAAAGTGATTGTCAGTATTGGCTCAAAAAGAAATGTTTTTCTGTTGTTGCATCAATACAGTTTAGCCATCAGTATTAGGATTTAGAAGGGGTTGTGCTGGAAATGTAACATTAATATGGCAAATATCATAAAGTATGCCTTACCAATACATGTATGAATGAAGATCTTTTTGAACTGATGCTGTTTGAGCAGTTGTTAAACACACCTTGGGTAATGCTATCAATCAGTTAATTAATCAGTTAATAGAGGCTAAACTACATGTGCAGCACACCTGCCAGATTTTAATTACCTCTAGGACCTGAAATGTCTTTGAGTTCTTGAATCTTATAAACCATGTCGTTCCTCTCTGTGCCACAGCCAGAAAAGAACTGAAGTTGTTAGGAATTCAGTATTCACAGTTTACAAGCATCATGTTGTGGCTTCTGTATTATGATGTTGTTGGAAGGTAGGTCAACACTCTGAGTGTCTTTTCTTTGCCTTTTAGCTTCATTCCCTGGATGATTTTGACTTAATTCTCAAAATTTTATATCAACATTATTACAAACATGTCAACTTTTCTGGATACATTTTAACATTTTTCCAAATTGCATAAAAAAAAGAAAAATAAACCCTCTCTCCAGTGACTTGTTCTTTCTCCTGCCTGGCCCTAATCCTCCTCTATGATCTTCTTCATCTTTTCTTTCCCTCGTTCAGTTTCAGCCTCCTCTCTGGTCCATCAGCGTCAGTCATCCATGTCTCTGGCGTCTGCTGCGCCCATAGGGAACAGCATGTCGCTGTCTAAGGACAGGTTGCTGCCCAGGCCGGCCATGCGGCTCCGCAGCAGGTAGTGCGTCCTCCTCTGCAGCAGCCTCTGCTGCTCCTGCTTCAGCTCCACGTAGGAGCGAGAGAAGGTGTGGAAGATGGAGGTGACGGGGAACGCCATGAGGAGGATCCCGCTCAGGATGCTGCTCAGAGCGACCACCTGACCCGGGATGCTCCTGGGCACCATGTCCCCGTAGCCCACCGTCGTCATGGTGATGACAGCCCACCAGTATGTCGCGGGGATACTCGTGAACTCCTTGGTCGTGGCCATTTCGTTCTCTATCAGGTAGAGCAGAGGGGAGTACAGCGCGATGGCCACGCAGAGGAAGAGGAGCAGCAGTCCGAACTCTCGGGTGCAGCGGCGTGCGGTCAGGCCCAGAGTCTGCAGGCCCAGAGAGTGACGGGCCAGGCGCATCACGTAGAGGATCCTCAGGGCCCGCAGCACACGCAGCACCAAACCAACTTTGTCCAAGTAGCTGCTGCCTGAGCCCAGACGCTTCTCCCCTTTGGAGGTGCTGTCCACCACCAGGGTGATGTAGTACGGCAGGATGGCCACCACGTCGATCAGGTTGAGCGGCTGACGCAGGAAGGTCAGCTTACTGCGGTCCTGGATGAAGCGCAGGGTGAACTCTAGAGAGAACCAGGCCACACAGACCGTCTCCACGATGAAGATGTTGTAGCACATCCTGGAACACGTGCCCTGACGGAGGGAGAGAAGAACATTTATTTATTTATTTATCATGGCTATCACTTTCCCCAAAGATCAAATACCAACAGTTTTCGAGCAAACACAAAAGACTTCCACTCCTCTGATGATTCAGTGTTTTTGCTCTCTGCACTGAGTGACTTTGTGCATCCTCCATTTTTTTTATAGCCTACATGTATTTATTAGTTTTTTTTGCTTGGACATTACAACAAATCCAACCGTAAGATATCATTACATACAACAAAACCAAAGTTTTTTCCCCCTTCTCACCCCCATATCCTCTTCCCCTGATCAGAAAAAAATGAGAGAACATGTTTAAATAATTAAAAAAAAGAGAAGTAAGACAATATAAGTTAAAGCAAAGTACTGTTGACAGCAATACAATATTGGGTATAGCATACAGTATGTACCACAAATACAAACACTAACTAATTACAAGGACGTTACTCAGGACATTTTTTCACACCACGTGGACATTCTACTTCCTCAGGGCTTTCCTCCATTAAAAAAAGTAAAAATGCACCTCACTCTTTGTTTCCTGAGGTCAAGAGAGCAACATCAGTGAGCAGCATCTTTTTGATCTAACAGTCCACTGCTCCAGTCAGTGTTCATTTTGACAGCACTTTTTTATTTAGTTTTAGTCATCTAAATTGTTTTAGTCTAGTTTAAGGTGATGAAATTTCACAACATTTTAGTCGATTAAATCTACTGTAAATTTATTCAACTAAAGCATTAAGTGTAAAGTGTAAGACATATTTTTGTTTGCTTGAATTTCTGAAGTCATGTTTTACCCTTGGATAAAATGAAACATCTAATAACCCTTTACTGAATGCTAGTAAAGTTTGAATGTATAAATGAACTGAAACAAATTTAACTTTTGTGTGAAATGCAGTCACCTTTATTAAGGCTACCTGGCAGAGCATCTCAGTTACAATATCAGAACTGACAACAAACAGTGAACCTGCTCTACATTAATATATCAATTCATAAAGAGAGCAGCTCTGATTGGATCGCTCCACAACTTATCCCACCACCACCAAGCTAAGGCAGCTGTGATTGGATGTCCCTCTTAACTCATCCAACCTTTCCACACAGCCAAAGTAGCTGTGATTGGATATATTCATCACTTGTCTCTACTTTCTACATGACCAAATTAGGTCTGATTCGGTTAAGTCTGTTTGATTTAGTTTTCGTTTGTCAGGAGAGAAAAGGTTGGTAATGAAAACTATGAGTCAACAGAATAACACTGGCTCCAGCTGACCTGATGTGCTGTTACACTTGAGATTGTACGTTTGAAGAATATTTACACTTTGAGTACAGACTTTTATCGCCATGCTCAAATGGATATTCAATTATCGAGTATAAGGTGACAGCTCTGTAATTCTCTGTATTATTATTTTTGAGGCATTTTGTGCCTTTACTGATAGGAGAAAGACAGTGGCCTGTGCCTGGTTGCTTCCCACTCCACCAAACCAGCAACCCCAAGAGGAACATTTATATGAGGTGCAGGTGTGGGATCTTTTGTTCATGGTAGTTCAGCCTGATGCTGCTATTTTAATCAACATAATTCCTCTTCTTTACAGATATTAATATTACACCGATCCCTCTGTACATGGTTGTATAGATTATACATCCACAGTAATTATCTTTACAGCCATACAGACAAGAGGACCTTCTTGAAAATGGAATGCAACAGCTCAAGGGGTTTAACTTTAATAAATATGTATTCAACAAAGACAAATAAGGAGCTACACAAATAAAGATTGATTGATTAGGTCTATATTCAGCAGAGACAAACATATTAAGTCCCTTTGTCTCTGCCTGTGTAATTACAAATACATTTATTTATCCATTTTTGTGTTTGTCTTCAGCCAACTCTATTGTAAAGTGTCTTGAGATAACACTTGTTATGAATTGGCGCTACACAAATAAAGATTGACTGATTGATTGATGACTGAATACAAAGTGAGGACGAGCACTTTCTGCTCCATCACAGTGCAGCCTTCTCTGATATCATGTTTAAAATAAACCCAGAGCTGACTGAGTCCAACTGATGAGGTGTGAGTGGAGGCTGCTGTCACTAGAGGGAACTATTTCTTTATCAAATCCAGGAAGCTGCAGATGAACACCAGTGATGGTTCCACAAATATCACACTAAAGAAGAGAAAATATGTGCTTATCATAAATCAGCCTCACAGACAAATAACTCTTTATTATTAAAGTCATGATGTGACTTTAGATTTGAAGAAGTCTCACTGTTACGCAGAGCGGCTCTCACTGAGCTCCTGGAGGTAAACACATCAGATGATGCAGATTTCTAAATCTGTTCTTGGATTACTTTATCCTACCTAAGCTCTCTTCTGCAGAAATAGAGGAGTGTCTATGACTTACACTTCTTTCTAATTTACATCTAAATGTGCCCAGAGTCCAAACTGAAGTGGGGAAACAAGTTTGGAACACTGAACAGAACTGAAAATGTCAGAACTGGTCTAGGTTAAGGCTTTTCCTCCCATTTTACTCATGAAGCAGGACGAATCCTACGAGCAATACTTATTTTATTTATTGTTTCTGTCCTTAAAAGCTGTTGCACATCCACTGTCATATTGTTGATTATTTTCCATATTTGTGGTTTGTAATTTATTTCCTTTATAATTTCTTGAATTTGTATTTATTATGACCTTTATGATCTCTTGACCAGGTCGCATTGTTGTTGTTGTTGTTGTTGTTGTTGTTGTTGTTATTATCACTAATAATAATAACAATGACAATGATAACAATAATAATGATAATAATAATATTAATGATATTAATGATAATGACAATAATAATAATAATAATAATAATTAAAGCTGCAAGCAGCGTTGGACGGGTCCTCGCTGTCTCGCAGGTCCCTCATGCCCCGTTGACCTCCATTTTGAGAGTTTCATCAGTTCAGGGGTCATGGGTATCAGCCTGAGATTTGTGGGTCTTGATGAGACGAACATTTTGATGTTGGTTTCATCTCTCTACTACATTCACAGAGGAAGTTACAGCCATTTTAGTGTTTTTTGACCATAGGTGGCGCTAGAGAGCACATTTTGGCATGTTTGGGGTATTTTTTAATCATTGTATGAGTTCTTTTACATCATTGGCATGTGTGTATGTTTTGGTCTGGCTGTGAGCTTGTTTGGGGTGTCAAATCATTGTGCGAAATGGGGATTATCGAGTGAGCTTTTATTTTGAAGGGCATATTGCCGACTTCCTTTTTGAGATAGGTCAGTAATATCATTGATTTTTCTGTCTTGAAGTGTCCTTGCCCTTCGGGCAAGGACCTCTTCTCATTGTGGTATTTTTGGGGTTAAATTTGATCACAGATAGACCCTGCTTTAGTTTTTCTGTGTCACAGTCCAGCTGAGGTGAACCTGTTAATCAGTGAGTGACATCATCAGCTGTGAAGATCAAGGCAGGGTCACTTTTGCCTGCTCTGTGAGATCAGCTCTCTGCTGTAAAACAACTCCTCATAGCGGCCACAATTTTGACTCAGTCTCTCTAACAATATGACCTTTTTATGTGAAATTTTGTCAGGAATCTAGTAATTTAACTTTTAAAGCTGAATTTTGTTTCGTTTTTTCTGTTTTGGCCCAACTGTCACAGGATGTCCCTTAGTGTTCTGTCAGTCCTCCATTGAAGTCAATGGAAAAGAGCTGCGAGGCATGTTTCAGCATGACTAGCTTTGAGGGCTCGCCATTCGGAAACCGTTTGAGAAACAACAAATCCCTTCACAAATTTTGTTCATCAATGTCTCCTCTGTCATCTCTCCGCATTTCAAGCTGATACCATTTACGGTACCGGAGAAGATAATTTTTTCGTCCAGCCTATTTTTCACCTGAAATTTTACTTTGAAGGGCAAATAGCCAACTTCCTGTTTGAGTTAGGTCAGAGGTGTCAGTGTGAGATTTGTGCTTCTTGATGAGACGAACATTTTGATGTTGGTTTCATCTCTCTACTACATTCCTAGTGGAAGTTACAGACATTTTAGTGTTTATTGCCTATAGGTGGCGCTAGAGAGCACGTTTTGTCATGTTTGGGGTTAATTTTTTCATTTTATAAAATTTTTCGGCATACCTGAGGTGTGTGCCCGTTTTGGTGAGTTTTTGAGCATGTTTAGTGGGTCAAATTAAGGTTTATTTGCCCCTGTAAATAATAATAATAATTAAAGCTGCAAGCAGCATTGGTCGGGTCCTCGCTGTCTCGCAGGTCCCTCATGCCCGTTGACCTCCATTTTGAGGGTTTCATCAGTTCAGGGGTCATGGGTCTCAGCATGACATTTGTGCTTCTTGATGAGACAAACATTTTGTAGTTGGTTTCATCTCTCTACTACATTCCTTGTGGAAGTTACAGCCATTTTAGTGGTGTCTGACCATAGGTGGCGCTAGAGAAGTCACCATTCGGAAACCATTGTAGAAACAACAAATCCCTTTACAACTTTTGTTCATCAATGTCTCCTGTATTATCTGTCCACGTTTCAAGCTGATACCATTTACGTTGTAGGAGAAGATAATTTTCCCGTCCAGCTTGTTTTTCACCTGAAATTTTACTTTGAAGTGCAAATTACCGACTTCCTGTTTGAGATAGGTCAGGGGTGTCAGTGCAAGATTTGTGGGTCTCAAGGAGAGGAACGTTTTTGTGTTAGTTTCATCACTCTACTACATTCCTAGTGGAAGTTACAGCCATTTTAGTGGTGTTTGCCCATAGGGGGCGCTATAGAGCTTGCCATTCAGAAAGCGTTTGAGAAACAACAAAATCCCTTCATAACTTTTGTTCATCAATGTCTCCTCTCTCATCTAATTATATATTATATATATTATAATTATTTATATATAAATATATATATAAATTAATTAATTCACATACATATGTATTTATATCTATCTATATATATATATATATACAGACACATACATATATATGTATATATATATATACATATATATGTATATATATACATATATATATGTATATATATATATATACGTGTGTGTGTGTGTATATATATATATATATATATATATATATATATATATATATGTATATATATGTGTATATATATATATAGATATAGATATAGATATAGATATACATATGATGTAATAAATTAAGATACAGACACAAAGTCAGTTGTGAAGGTTTCACTGGACCTCCTTTGACCTGCTCATATTTCAGTCTGTTGTGCTTGTTTGCCTTAGTCTGTTTGATATGAAATTTTTACAACATACATGTACGTACAAACTTGATTTATAGCTTAAAACTATCACAAGACTTCGACCTACAAATGTTCCAAATACATGCTCTTACCATCTGATACTGTTTTAGAGATATTACAGGGTTTTTCTCAGTCTAACATGTATTGAAGTCAAAATGGTGCCTGCACTCAGACTGACGTCACCACAGCAGTGTGATCTGATTGGTCGTCCTGATGACCTGTCATGAAGTGTTTAAAGCCAATTGTCTGGATGTCAACAGTCCTCCATTTTGTGCAGACTCCAGAGAGGTAAGAGGCCTATTTTTCTTTCCAGCTTAATGTTAGCATATCATGTGATAAAGCTGTGCTAGTCTGAAGTGATCAAGATTAAACAATGTTTAGTTTAAAATGTAAGAACAGTTAACTTGTATTTCTGTTTTTGCTGCTCTGTGCTGAAATTTTAAACTTTCTAGAACTTTCTGTGAAGTGTGTATTTGTGATCAGCTTTAATCCTGAGACAATGAATGTCCTGTAAAAACATCTAAATCAATATTTTCATATTTAGGATAGTAAGATTTAATGTTGGTGGATGTTAAAAACGTTTTTGTTGGGTTTTTAGTCAATTACCATGATATTTTCTCCCATGCTAATCATATGCTAATGTTATGAAGCACTCGGCCTTTGTTCTTTGTTAGCTTCGGGTTAGCCACATTAGCTGTTAGTTCTTGTGTCATGTTGAGACAATTGTTTGCTAAACTTCACTCCATGGGCATTGATTACCCTTCAGATAAATAAAATATATCTATTTATGGTAGTATGATACGTATTTGGTGGATTTTAAAACGTTTTGGTGGATTTTTGGCTGATTTTCATGATCTGTTCTCCCATGCTAATCATATGCTAATGTTATGAAGCACTCGGCCTTTGTTAGCTTCGGGTTAGCCACATTAGCTGTTAGTTCATGTGTCATGTTGAGACAATTGTTTGCTAAACTTCACTCCATGGGCATTGATTACCCTTAAAATAAATAAAACACATGTATTTAAGGTAGTATGATACATATTTGGTGGTTTTTAAAGCGTTTTTTGATGGATTTTTTGCTGATTTTCATGACTTTTCGTCCCATGCTAAACATATGCTAATGTTATGTAGCACTCGGTCTTTGTTCTGTGTTAGCTTCGTGTTAGCACACTAGCCTTTGTGTCATATTAAGATGGATGAGTTTATTGAATGAGAGAGTGTGTGAGGTTTGTCTGCCTGTGTTGTTGAGCTTAGTTTGTGCTGTGGTTCAGTTGTGTGTCTGTGTCCTGATGAGCAGGCCTGAGCTAATGAGATGTTGTGTTAGCCATTGTTTAAGCACTGAGACACACTGAAGTCAGAGCATCTGTCTGTGATGGTGTGTGTGGACATCATTTGGTTTCTCTGAGTCTTCAGCAGTGTGGGTGACACAGATCATGTGTTTATTTTATTTTTTCTAAATTCTGTGTAGATTTGAGGAGACAAAGGGAGCATGCCATGATTAATGCAGCCATATTATTAATTATTAGACAGAGCTGATAGGAACTTTTTAATAGTGCATGATGCTAAAGTTCATTAGCTCCTTAATTATTATTCTTGGAGGAATATTAGTTGTTTTTATAGCTAGGGCTGTGGAACAAAAGTTAAATAAATTACTGAAATTATTTTCTGCATAAGATTTCAAAAGTAAAAATCCAGATTTATATTCTTACCTTAATTTATACATTGAATACAGTAAAAGTATTGATGAGGTCTTCAACCATTTTTCATTAAAGAAAAAATGTTATTATGAGTAAAAGCTGAAAGTATATGACGTGATGACTGATATGTGTGTGTGTCTGTGTGTGATGCTGAAGTGATAGGTTTAATTTTATCTCCCCTTATTTATTTATTCTGGAGTTTTTCAGTAATGATCAGAGTTAGATGGACTTTATTGATGAGTGTGTGTTTATCCATATCTCTGTGGGTGATATTTGGCTTCATTTTTTAGTGTAGAATTGTTGTCTGTGTCTAAGCTGTGTGGCTGAAATCATATGTTGGTATTTTTTAAATGTTGTGTTGCTCTGAGTTTACTTTTGTCTGTGTATGAAGTGAATTTAATTCTGTTGATCCAGTGGTTGTGTATTTTGGCTTTAAGCAGAGAGCTGTTGCTATGCAGTTTAGACAGTATGTCAGCCATTTAGTGGGGCAGTTTACATCCAGTAAGCCCCGCCCAGTTTTTAGAGGAGCTTCCAGTGATTGGTTGAGTTTTGACAGAGGCTACCAAAGGCGGGAATTTTTTTTGTGTGTGATGGAAGTGACAAAGAGACATGACATCATCATGCAGCATATTGTTTACTATTGGACAAAGCTGATATGAGCAGCCATTTTTCAAATACTGTGATATCACTGTTAATTATTAACACAAAATATGTGTGATCAAAGTAATTAACATTTTTAAAACAGTGCAAAGTGATTTTTAGCTCCCTAAATATTATCCTTGGAGGAATATTATGGGGTTTTACAGCTAGGGCTGGGTAATATATCTGTTAAATCAATTAATTTGAATTATTTTCTGCAGATGATTGAAAAAGTAAAATCTAGATTTATTTTTCTTAACTTGGTTCCCAACTAGTGTTTGTAATTTATTATAAAGTTTGTGTGGGGGGTGTTAACTTAGACAAACACAAATGCTGTACATTGATGTAAATGGTGCCTGATTCTCTAATGAACTCAACCACACTTCTGAACACCCCAAACTATCAATTTAAGGCAGTAAATTCATTTTTTACATTGAGTACAGTCAAAGTATTGATGAGGTCCTTAACTTTTGTTATTTGAAGAACATAATTTTGGTTGATCAAGATTAAACAATGTTTAGTTTAAAATCTCATAACAGTTAACTTGTATTTGTAACTTTTTGCTGCTCTGTGCTGAAATTTTAAACTTTCTAGAACTTTCTGTGAAGTGTGTATTTGAGATTACCTTTGATCCTGAGACAATGAATGCCCTGTAAAAACATCTAAATCAATATTTTCATATTTAGGATAGTAAGATTTAATGTTGGTGGATGTTAAAAATGTTTTTATTGGTTTTTAGTCAATTACCACAATATTTTCTCCCATGCTAATCATATGCTAATGTTATGGAGCACTCGGCCTTTGTTCTTTGTTAGCTTCGGGTTAGCCACATTAGCTGTTAGTTCTTGTGTCATGTTGAGACAATTGTTTGCTAAACTTCACTCCATTGGCATTGATAACCCTTAAAATGAATAAAATACATATATTTATGGTAGCATGATACGTATTTGGTGGATTTTAAAACGTTTTGGTGGATTTTTGGCTGATTTTCATGATTTTTTCTCCCATGCTAAACATATGCTAATGTTATGGAGCTCTCAGCCTTTTGTTCTGTGTTAGCTTGGTGTTAGCACACTAGCGTTTGTGTCATATTAAGATGGATGAGTTTATTGAATGAGAGAGTGTGTGAGGTTTGTGTGCCTGTGTTGTTGAGCTTAGTTTGTGCTGTGGTTCAGTTGTGTGTCTGTGTCCTGATGAGCAGGCCTGAGCTAATGAGATGTTGTGTTAGCCATTGTTTAAGCACTGAGACACACTGAAGTCAGAGCATCTGTCTGTGATGGTGTGTGTGTGGACATCATTTGGTTTCTCTGAGTCTTCAGCAGTGTGGGTGACACAGATCATGTGTTTATTTTTTTTTTTCTAAATTCTGTGTAGCTTTGAGGAGACAAAGGGAGCATGCCATGATTAATGTAACCATATTATTAATTATTAGACAGAGCTGATAGGAACTTTTTAATAGAGCATGATGCTAAAGTTCATTAGCTCCTTAATTATTATTCTTGGAGGAATATTAGTTGTTTTTATAGCTAGGGCTGTGGAACAAAAGTTAAATAAATTACTGAAATTATTTTCTGCATAAGATTTTAAAAGTAAAAATCCAGATTTATATTTCTTACCTTAATTTTTACATTAAATACAGTAAAAGTATTGATGAGGTCCTCAAGTATTTTTCATTAAAGAAAAAATGTTATTATGAGTAAAAGCTGAAAGTATATGACGTGATGACTGATATGTGTGTGTCTGTGTGTGATGCTGAAGTAATAGGTTTAATTTTGTCTCCATTATTTATTTATTCTGGAGTTTTTCAGTAATGATCTGAGTTAGATGGACTTTATTGATGAGTGTGTGTTTATCCATATCTCTGTGGGTGATATTTGGCTTCATTTTTTAGTGTAGAGTTGTTATGTCTGTGTGGCTGAAATCATATGTTGGTATTTTTTAAATGTTGTGTTGCTCTGAGTTTACTTTTGTCTGTTTATGAAGTGAATTTAATTCTGTGGATCCAGTGGTTGTGTATTTTGGCTTTAAGCAGAGAGCTGTTGCTATGCAGTTTAGACAGTGTCAGCCATTTAGTGGGCAGTTTACATCCATTAAGCCCCGCCCAGTTTTTAGAGGAGCTTCCAGTGATTGGTTGAGTTTTGACAGAGGCTACCAAAGGCGGGAATTTTTTTTTGTGTGTGATGGAAGTGACAAAGAGATATGACATCATCATGCAGCATATGGTTCACTATTAGACAAAGCTGATATGAGCAGCCATTTTACAAAGATTATGATATCACTGTTAATTATTAACACAAAATATGTGTGATCAAAGTAATTGTTAACATTTTAAAAACATGCTAAGTGATTTTTAGCTCCTTAACTATTATTCTTGGAGGAACATTATGGGGTTTTACAGCTAGGGTTGGGTAATATATCAGTTAAATCAATTAATTTGAATTATTTTCTGCAGATGATTATAAAACTAAAATCTAGATTTATTTTTCTTAACTTGGTACCAACTATTGGTTGTAAGATATTGTAGTTATGTTACAAAGTAAGTGTTAAAAAAAGAACAAAGTATTTTTTAGATCCTTAACTATTATCCTTGGAGGAACATTATGGGGTTTTACAGCTAGGGCTGGGTAATATGTCAGTTAAATCATTTAATTTGAATTATTTTCTGAAGATGATTGAAAAACTAAAATCTAGATTTATTTTTCTGAACTTGGTACCAACTAGTGTTTGTAATTTATTATAAAGTTTGTGCGGTGGTGTTACCTTAGACAAACAAAAATGCTGTACATTGATGTAAATGGTGCCAGATTCTCTAATGAACATAACCACACTTCTGAACACCCCAAACTATCAATTTAAGGCAGTAAATTCATTTTCTACATTGACTCAGGTCAAAGTATGAACATGGTATTTAACTTTTCTTATTTGAAGAACATTATATTTGGTTATACGTAAAAGTTATTTTATTGTTAATTATTCACACAAAATATATGTGATAGGAGTAATTGTTAACTTTTTACACACAGTGCAAAGTTTTCATTAGCTCCTTAATCATTATTCTTGGATATTTATTGTTTCTATAGCTAGGGCTATGGATACAGCTAAATACAACAAGAGTTAAATAAATTGATTTTAAATTACTTTCTGCATAAGACTTTAAACTAAAAATCCAGATTCATATTTCTTTATTTTTTTACATTAAGTACAGTCAAAGTATTGATGAGGTCTTTCTTCATTGAAGAAAAATATTGTGTTATGAGTAAAAGCTGAAAGCATATGACGTGATGACTGATGTGTGTGTCTGATAGTGTGAAGTCGAAGTAATTGGTTTAATTTTCTGTCCATTAAGTATTTTTTTTTTGAGTTTTTTAGTGATGATCTGAGTTAGAGGGACTCTATTGCATGAGTGTGTTTTATCTCTGTGTGTATTATTTGGCTCAGCTTGTAGTGTAGAGTTGTTGTGTCTGTGTCTAAAGAAGTGTAGCAGACATCGGGGGCTTTGTTACTGTTGTCTGTGTTTTTTGAGAGCAGTTGTTTTACAAAACTTGTGTGCTGTGAAGTCATGTTTGTAAGATTAGTATTCCTTGCAATTTTGGGAGAAAACTTTCCAGCACTTTTTGTGAAAACATTTTGGAAGATCTTTGTGTGTCTGTAAGACTCAGTTTTGTGTCTCCATCCTAGTTGAATGATATCGTATCATCTATCACATTTTTTCAGAGAACCAATGTGTGATTCTTGTGCTAGCTTCTTTGTTAACCATAGTGTCAAGATAAAATATTCTGTGTAGAAGTTAAGTCAAAAATTTAAGAAAAATATTTTCTACAGCTAAGGCTAACAAATATGTCAGTTAAATTAATTAATTTGAATTATTGTCAGCAGATGATTGATAAACTAAAAATCTAGATTTCTTTTGATTAACTTGGTACAACCTAGCAGTTATAAGTTTCTGTAATGTTTGTGTTGTGTTTTCTGAACTGTGTGGCACAGTCAAACAAAGCTTAGACACTAATGCTATACATTGATGTATATGGTGCCATATTCTGTAATTAACACAACCACACTTCTAAACACCCATAACCTTCAATTCAAGGCAGTACATGTATTTTTTTACGTCAGGGCAGGTCAAACTATTGATGAGGTCTTTAAATATTCTTCTTTAAAAAACATTATTTGTTGTTATGCGTGAAAGTTGAAAGCATGTGACGTGATGAGTGCTGTGTGTGTTTCTGTGTGTGATGTTCAGTCAGTGTAAATACGTATCTCTGTGTATATATTATTTGGATTAGTTTGTATTAGGGTTGGGAAATATATTGATAAAATTGAGTAGTTAGAATAATTTTTTACAGGAGATTTAAAACCTAAAAAAATCTCATTATGTTAATACCTGTTAGTTGGTGCAATGTATAAAATGTAAATAATGAAAAGTTAGTTTTCAAGAGTTTAGGCCTGTCAATAATTTCTATTTAATTTATTTTATGAAACCTTTATTTAACCAAATAAAACCCATCGAGATCAGGATCTCTTTTACAAGGGTGACCTGGCCAAGAGGTCAGCAGCACACGTCATAATTATACAAGTTCATGATAAAGTTTAAGGCGGTAAATAGCAAATCACAACAATTATTATGGCAAGGCACTCACTAAATAAGAAAATAAATAAATATGTCTTGTAATTTTTTTTTTAATGAGATTACTTTTTAACAGACTTTGATGTTAATATACTGTGAAAATTTCTGAGCTTTCAGTATTTACATAGACATCCTGTCTATGTTTGAACTGCATTATCAGCATTTTTTGACAAATATTATAACTTTAAGAGGAAAATACTGTTAAGTTCGGGAATTATATTTTAACAACATGTACCCAAGACTTGATGCATGTCATTTTGTGTCACTGATCATTTTTTATCTTATTTTAATTTTTTTTGAGAGGGAAAAATTAATCAATTTAATTAATTTAATTTGAGTGATGTGGCAAAAAATTATGGGGCTTTATTACTAATATTATACTCCAGCCCTAGTTTGTAATGTAGAGTTGTTGTCTTTGTTTAGAGTAATTCGGCTTACTTCAGGTGTCATGTTGATCTGTATTTTGAGAAAGCAAATGTTTTTTGGACAATATATTTTTTTCTTAGTAGTCATGTTTGTGAGATGATTTGTCCTTGTCATTATGGCTGAAAAACACTTAATGTGAAGACATGTCTTCTTGTAGATCTCTGTGCATGTGTGTGCAGGTGTCTGTGTGCATGATTTGTTTTTGCAGTGCATGTAATGAAGTATTTGATGCAGATAAAGTTTAGGAAAAATAGACATTATTAATGGTATGGTATTGTTGTTATGGCAGTATAAATTGTATGATCAAGATGTGTGTTTACCATCTGTTGTGAGAGAGAAGTGTATATTAATGTAGTCAAGCATTTATTTGATGGATTTGGATCAATCAGCATGACTTACTTTCATGCTGAACATATGCAAACACTTTACTCTCTGCATTGGGTGTGAATGTGTGTCTGTTTGTGGCCCTCTGTGCATCTGTGCTGCATTTTCTGTGCTGGTAAAGTTTAGCTCCTGACATAGGCTCATTTTTGTTTCTCTATCATAGTTGAGAGGTAATGTTGCTGCCATCATATCTTTTTAAGAGAGCAAATGTATGATTTAATTTGCTGTTGAATATTTATTTATTCTGGAGTTTTTCAGTAATGATCTAAGTTAGATGGGCTCTATTGCTGACTTTATTGTTAATAATTTACACAATAATTTATACATCTGTACGTAATTGCTGACATTTTTAAAACAGTGCAAAGTGTTTTTTAGCTCCTTAACTATCATCCTTGGAGGGACTTTGTGTGGTTTTACAGCTAGGGCTGGGTAATATATGTGTTAAATCAATTTGAATTATTTTCTGCAGATAATTGAAAAACTAAAATCTAGATTTATTTTTCTTAACTTGGTACCAACTAGCACTTGTAAGTCATTGTAAAGTTTGTGTTGTGTTTTCTGAACTGTGTGTCACAGTCAAACAAAACTTAGACACTAATGCCTTTTAGTGATGTACATGATGCTAGATTTTGTCACTAACACAACCGCACTTCTAAACACATAACCTAAGCCACATAACCTTCAATTCAAGACAGTACATTTATTTTTTTTTTCATTAAGTCAGGTCAAAGTATTGATGAGGTCTTTAACTGTTTTTTAAGAACATTATTTGTTATGAGTGAAAGTTGAAAGCATATAGACGTGATCACTGACGTGTGTGTTTCTGTGTGTGATGTTCAGTCAGTGTTAATACGGATGTCTGTGTATATTATTTGGATTAGTTTGTTTTAGGGCTGGGAAATATATTGATAAAATTGAATAATTAGAATTATTTTTTGCAGGAGATTAAAAAACAAAAAAAATCACAATGGTAAGTTAATACTTGTAAGTGGGTGCAGTGTTTAAAATTATTAATAATGAAAAGTTAGTTTTCATGAGTATAGGCCCGTCCAAAATTTCCAAAGGCTTGCAATTGTTTTTTTTAACAAATTTTTCAAGACTTTATGTTAATTTACAGTGAAAATTTCTGCGTCTTCAGCGACGTAGGTAGTTCATAGACAACCTGTCTATGTCTATTATTTTCCTTTTTCGAGAGGGAAAAATTAATCAATTTAATTAATGTAATTTAAATGATGTGGCAAAAAATTATGGGGCTTTATTATTTATAATATACTCCAGCCCTAGTTTGTAATGTAGAGTTGTTGTCTTTGTTTAGAGTAATTCGGCTTACTTCAGGTGTCATGTTGATCTGTATTTTGAGAAAGCAAATGTTTTTTGGACAATATATTTTTTTCTTAATAGTCATGTTTGTGAGATGATTTGTCCTTGTCATTATGGCTGAAAAGCACTTAATGTGAAGACGTGTCTTCTTGTAGATCTCTGTGCATGTGTGTGCAGGTGTCTGTGTGCATGATTTGTTTTTGCAGTGCATGTAATGAAGTATTTGATGCAGATAAAGTTTAGAAAAATAGACATTATTAATGGTATGGTATTGTTGTCATAACGTTATAAATTGTATGATGAAGATGTGTGTTTACCATCTGTTGTGTGAGAGAAGTGTATATTAACGTAGTCAAGCGTTTATTTGATGGATTTGGATTAATCAGCATGACTTGCTTTCATGCTGAACATATGCAAACATCACTTTACTCTCTGCATTGGGTGTGAATGTGTGTCTGTTTGTGGCCCTCTCTGTGCATCTGTGCTGCATTTTCTGTGCTGGTAAAGTTTAGCTCCTGACATAGACTCATTTTTGTTTCTCTATCATAGTTGAGCGGTGTTTTGTCTGCCATCATATCTTTTTAGGAGAGCAAATGTGTGATGCTAATGTTAGTTTGTTTCTTAACCACTATGCTAAGATTAATGTAATTGATTCTGTCAGGAAGTTTTGTCCAGAATTGAAGTTAAAAATTTTGTACAGCTCAGGCAGGACTACAAGTCAATTAAGTTGATTAGTTAAAATGTATTTTATTATTAAAAAGTTGAGTTTTTCTCTCAACTTACTCCAATCACAAGTTATTGCGATGTTTGAAAATATAATGACTGAAAATGTAAATCTTTTTATAATGGTAGACCTTTTCAGGTTTTGCATAAGCACATGTTTAGGCTTTCATTTGTTTCTTAAATGAGATAAATTATTGATCAGATGTTTCCATGTTACTAATTTGAATTGATCTTATTGATTTGTAGATTCCCAACTCCTGTGGCTGTGCAATTTGGTACTCTCCTGCTTTGGTGACTGCGGTTATTTGCTCTACATCTGAGATCTTCTGATCCAGAACACTCACACATCTTTACACACAGATACATCTATTCAATAAACAAACACCCAGACAAAGTAATAATCTGCACACATTTTAACTGATTCTATACACATCCACACTCAAGCAGACACACACACAGACACACAAACAGACACACAAACACACACACACACACAAACACTCTCCCTCAACCAAGGTGAGTTCAAACATTTCTGTATTTCATTGTTAGGTTAAACATTGCTATGTAAAGGCTTGTGAGTATGATTAACAGATTCAGATTCCAATTGCTCTGTTTTTTCTCTGAGTGTTGACTAAAAATGTTTTTTTGTTTCACATTTAGATGCCGCGTGCGAAGGGCCACCGCCGAGCTCAAGCCCTGAAGAGGAGGATGGCAGAGGGGCACCCCTGGACCGCCCTGGCGCCTGTCCCGGAGTTCGTCGCCCGTATGTGTCAAGCTCTCATTTCAGATCTTTCACTGATATTGTTTAGGTCAATTATCCTCTAATGATGTTCTGTCTGACTTTAACCTCAACGAAACAGGGCGCGGTACGGGGTACCGCCATCGTACGCGGAGATGGCAAACTTCTGAGCTGACCCATCGGACTCGGAAGTTTGTCTCTCCAGCGCATCGTCCGGACCAGAAGGTATTGGTTTTTCTGTTTCACATAGAAACTGCAGCTCGTACGGTGTCACGGTTGGTTCCTCTGTTGTAAAGCAGTGTCTCTGTTTTTGCAGCTGGTGTTCGTCGTTGGAGACTCCCACCTCCGGGCCATTGTGGACGACTTTGTGCCCATGCCGGTAGGTCCTGTGTCCTTTGCTTTTCTGTCTGTTCCAGGTGCATCGGCCGCCGAGCTGAGGACAGAGGCCATGCATGCGGATCTCCCGTGGACCCCGGACGCCGTCTGCGTGGTTGCCCCGAGCAACAACCTCACAGCTAGCCGGACAGTTGGTGAGGCAGCGTTGGACTTCGGTGCTCTCCTGACCTCGATCTGCAGCCGCTGGCCCAAGGTGTGTGTTCAGGGTTCAGTATATTGTTGTTGTTGATTGTTTGGCTCTGTGTCAGCAAAACTGTTGTGAGCAGCTGTTGTTTTGTCATGCACTTATTTTGGAGACATGAATGTGATCTGATGACCAAAGTTTTTCTGTAAGGTGTTCGTGCTGGACTTCCCTCCACGCCTGAACATCGAGCTGGCCTGTAGCTGGCGCCAAGGCCAGGAGTTTCACCGTGTCGCAGCACGCATGGGTATGTTTAAGTTGAGCTTGTTTCATATCTGCTGCAATGTTTGAGAAATGAGGTTTTTTTTAAATGTGACCGTATGCATTAATGATCATTTACATGTAAATGCATGCCCATATTTAATTTAACACTTATGTAAAATCAGACTTAGAGTATTTAAAGTTTTTTTTTGTGCTTTGTGACATTTGTGTCAGGTCTCCCTTACGTGTCTGTGGCAGAGCACCTCCCTCTCCATCGGTTGGAGCTGTGGTGCCCCGACGGCGTGAGTACATCTTACTTTATTGTCATGGCAGTTGGAGTTGGATGTTTTCTTTAGTGTCAGATACACTAATGAAGTGAAATGTCTTCTGTGTTGGACTTTTTTCAGGTGCACCTCAGCGACACCGATGGCACCCCCATCCTGGTGGAGCTGCTGTGGGACGCCGCCCTGCAGCAGCTGGCACCACCTCCGCCCACGCCCACGGTGTCCCCCCGGACATCGCCCGCGTGCCACGGTGTCTCCCAGGCTAGTTGTGACGGGACACGCCCCCGTGCCACGTCACAGCGACCCCTGGGAGTGGACTGTGGTTGGAAGGGAGGGCAAGGTAATGTGTTTTTTTTGAGTAATTGTTTAATAGTTTTGTGCTGAGCCTGCATGTAAAATGTTATTAACACAATTCTGTTTGTCTTTGTTTTCAAGACTGCACCTGCTGTGGTTCGGTCTGTCATCCCGCCCAACCCTGTGTGGTTCAGCGGTGACATGTTGGATGCTATGGAGAAGGTTAGTCCTTCTTCTGGCTCTGGCTGCACCGCTGAGCCACCAGCTGGCCAGGTAAAGTGCACACAAGTCACATGTCTGAAAAAGTTGAGAACAGAAGTGGTAGACAGCTGTTACAAAGGTTTGTTTTTCTTCCTCCAGGCTTCCCCTGTGTAGGCTCGGCCACGAGGTGTTGCCACGAAGCGCAGAGGAGGGAAGCGGCAGGTGTGTTTTTTCTTTTTTTTTGTTTTGTGGAGAGAGACTGATGAGGTGTGGTACATGTTTTGATAAGAGTTGCATTATTTTAATGTTTTTTTCTTTTTCTGTTCTTTGTAGGTGGTGGCAACACCTTCACCTGCCCAGGTGACGGAGTCTGCCTCCGGTCCCAGTCCAGTCCAGCAGCAGGCATGTATTTGTTTAACATAATATGTGACTTGTGGTGAAAATTGCATTTGTTCTCCTGGTTTGTTAAGCAGTTAAACTTTGGTTTTGATTTGTGTCAGGCGGAGGCAGCAGCCCAGGAGGTCCCGGAGGTCGTCGCGGAGGAGGTCGTCGTGGAGGAGGTCGTCGTGGAGGAGGTCGCTGCAACGTGCCCTGCCGTGCCCGAGGGAACCCAGAGGCCACAGAAGATCAGCAAAGCTAAGGACGTTTTTTTTCCTAATGTTTGCATTGCTGATGTTGGTTTAGATTCTGACAGTAATGATGTAGCAGCAAAGGTTGAGGGTAGGAGAGGCGTTAGGCTAGCAAAGGTTGTGCGCGGGTCGTTTCACCAGGGGAGCAGGCGCTTTGTGTACGGGGGATTGCAGTGTATGGCTATAGCGTTGGTCAGCTTAGCCAAACACACATTTAGCAGTGCTTTTTCATGGGGGAGTCGTGAGCTGGATCGCGTATTGGTTTTGGGCGATGAGCTTTACACTAGTTTGCGTGACCTTGGTGTGTTTAGCCATGTGACAAATCTGCTGTCTGTTCCAGATTTGCCACAGCAGTTGGTGGTAGATGATGAGGTTGTTAGGTTTGGTTTTGGTGACACTGTGTTAGGGGATGTAGGCGTGACTGAGGGTGAACACATCGACAGCGGTGTGTTCATCAGTTTGCGTAACGGACTGGAGAGGATCTTCAGTCAGTACAGCACATGTCTACTGACAATGTGTGGAAACACTTCTGCCATCATCTGTGAGGATGGACGGTTCGCTGTGGTCGACAGTCACTCACGCAGTAACGTTGGCTTGTCACACTGTAACGGTACAAGCGTGGTTTTGCATTTTGCGTGCCTGGATGACCTGCACCACTACATCTGTCGTTTGGCTGACAGTCTCAGTTCAGGGGAGAGGCTCTTTGAACTGTGTGGCATCTCTGTCAGCGTGGGTGCAAGTCCAGTGCTGCCTGGTGTTCCTGTGGAGAGTAGCGTCACAGAGGTGACTACTGCTCCAGCACCAGAGTCTAGTGTTGTTCCTGAGCATTGTGTTAGTGTAGATGCCAGTCCAGCACTGTCAGGCATTTCTGTGGGGTCTTATGCCAGTGTCGTGAGTAGTGGCTCAGAGGCAGGACCGAGTGTTACTGATGGCAAGAAGCGTAGCATTTCTTCTGGAACTTATATGTCGAAGAAATCAAGGCGATTCGATGTTCGAAGGGTAGATTCAGATGTAGTGGTTGTTAATCCTTTGACATATGATGAGGACTTCCCTCGTCTCAGTGTTAATGTTAGTGTAGAGGCCAGTCCAACTTTGTCAAGTGTGTCGAAGAAATCAAAGAAGCAGTCAAAGGTTAGAAAGTCAAATTCAGATGTAGGGATTGTTAAATCTGTTAGAAATGAAGAGGAGTCCCCTCTTCTTAGTGTAGATGTGAGTCCAGTGCTGTCTGGTGTTTCTGTGGAGAGTATCGTCACAGAGGTGACTACTGCTCTAGCACCAGAGTCTACTGTTGTCAGTGAGTCAAGTAATGTGGTTCCTGCAGGTTGTTGTGTGCCTGAGCATTGTGTTAGTGTAGATGTGAGTCCAGCACTGTCGGGCGTTTCAGTGCAGTCTTTGAGCAGTGATGTGAGCAGCGACACTCACATGTCAAAAAAATCAAAGCGGTTTGATGTTAGTGAGGCGAATTTAGATGTAGAGTTTGTTAATGAAGTCAGAAATGCAGAGCTGGTCTTCCATCCTCTCAGTGTAAATGTCTGTAAGGCTTTGTGCAGCAGTTTTGATGTTGAGTTTGTGAAGGTTGGTGGACCGGTGTCCACACGTGTTGGATTGTTAGGGGTTCCTTGTAGAAATGAGAGGATTGTGGCCGATGGTAACTGCTTCTTTCGAGCCATCTCTCAGGCTGTGAGTGGTTCACAGAAGCACCATCGTAAGATCAGGCTGGCAGTTTGTAAAGAGCTAGAGAGGAATGCAGATAGGTATCGCAGCATCATTAGGAGTGAGTATTCATCGGTGTTAGAGTACATTCAGCAGTCCAGGATGAAGAATGTGAACACTTGGGCCACAGAGGTGGAAATTCAGGTTACAGCAGATTTGTTAGGTGTTAGCGCATGTACTTTTTTTGATGGTCGTTGGCTGAAATACAGCTGTAGCAGCAAGTGTTTTTCTACAGAGTGTATTTATTTGGAGAATATCTTAGGAAAGCACTTTGAGAATGTTGTGTGTGTTTATGAGCCTGGACTGCAGACCTGTTATGGATATTGTAAAGTGAGTGATGTGTCAGGTTACAGCTTTAGGGCTAGGTGTTCGGGTGTTGTGGTTGTAGATGGTGAGGAAACAGCAGTAATATGCAGGGATGTTGAAGTTTCGGATGTGGGCTTAGATACAGAGGTTGAAGAGAGTACTAGGAAAGTAGAGTCAGGTAGGCGGTCTGTAAGATCGAAGTATCTCAGGCATAAGGAATGGACACAGCAGACAAAGTTGGTGAGGGAGAGATGTCAGTTGAAGTTTAGAAATATATATCAAGAAAATGAGATTAGGGAAAAGAAAAAGTTAAACAGTTTTAAAAGGTATAGAGAAAATGTGTCACACAGAGAGAGGGTTAGGGCAATGAGTGTAGCTAAATATAAAGAGAGCACTGAGCACAGGGAGAGGGTTAGGGCAATGAGTGTAGCTAAATATAAAGAGAGCATTGAGCACAGGGAAAGGGTTAAAGCATTTAGTGCCAAGAAATATAAAGAAAACATCAAACACAGGGAGGAAATAAAAGCCAAAAGTATGGTAAAATATAGAGGCAGTGTTCAGCATAGGGAGAAAGTTAAAGCCGAGAGTAAAGCCAAGAGTACAATGAAATATAGAGGCAGTGTCCATCATAGGGAGAAAGTTAAAGAGAGGAGTAGAAAGGGAAGTAAAAGAAAGTATGATAGTTTAGGGCATAAGCAGCTAGTTATTGGTCGTGTAAGGCTGAGCAGGGAACAGAAGGTAGAGCAGTTGAAAGACTTTGATGTTGTCATGAATGAGTTTTTAGAAAAGGTCAGAGATGGTCCAGATTTTGTTTGCTGTGTTTGTCATAGGTCGTTTTTTAAATATCAGGTGGTTAGTTGTCAGAGGGAAGCGTACAGCACAAGTGTAGAGACAGCGGATCTTGCACAGAGGTGCTTTAGTGAGAGTTATTTGCATCGTTGTAATGGTGAATGTGCTGTCCCCTGTCAGTTGGCCGTATCTAGAGGTGACCTTTGGATTTGTCATACATGTGATGTTAAGATTAGTAAAGGTGAGATGCCAGCTGAATGCTGGGTCAATAACCTGGAGCTGGATCCCATTCCACCTGAACTGGGATGTTTGAACAGCTTAGAGCAGCATTTAATAGCGTTGCATATCCCGTTTATGAAAATGTTGGCACTGCCAAAAGGTGGGCAGAACGGAGTGCATGGGCCTGTGACATGTGTTCCAGCCGACATCGTGCAGTCGACTCGTGTGTTACCCCGGTCCAGTATGGAGGGGTCGTTGGTACAGGTGAAACTGAAGCGTAAACTGACATATAAAGGGCATTACGAGTATCAGTTTGTCGATACTTTACGTGTAAGACAGGCGCTAGAGTATTTAAAGAGGACAAATGCCCTTTATGCTGATATAGAGTTTAATGAAGATTGGGTTAATGAGTTTTGTAGGATTGAGGATGAAGAAAAGGAAGAGGCAGAGTCTGGTGAGGATGAAGCTGTTGTAGAGCAGATTGTTAGACAGGATGAGGTTGGTGCTGTGGCAGAGCATCTTGTTGGACAGGGTGAGGTCAGTGGTGTTGTAGAGCATCTTGTTGGACAGGATGAGGTTAGTGCTCAGGGAGGTAATCAGCCGAAGGTAAAGGCTAACTTAGCTGAGAATGTAGAAGAATCATCAGAAATAATACAAGATGAAATGTTACATGACAGGCAACAGCACTGCATGTTTCAGGACACTTGTCTTATGCCTGTTGATATTGGTCAGGAAGCATTAGATCAGTATTTTGAGGATATTGTGAATATTGCGCCTGCAGAGGGAAATTGTCCAGTGAAGATGCTTTCTGACCGGACGAATGAGGCTAAATGTTTCCCGGTGTTGTTTCCGTGTGGTGATAAGACCTTTCATGATAGTCGGCCTTCTTACTTGACGTTGACGCGTTACTTTAACAACAGGGTTATGCATGCTGATGGTCGTTTTGCACGTAATGTAGAGTATATCTTTTTTGCTCAGTATATGTCAGAGCTAGATCGGGTGGTGTCCAGTGTTTCTGTGGCGTTGCGTAAGGGCAAAGTAGGTCAGAGGTCTCAGAGGATCACACAGAGTATGTTGAAGGATGAGGAGGCTTTAAAGAAGCTGTTAGAGTTTGACGATGGTTTTAAGTTCCTGAGACCAATTAGAGGGACTCCGGCGTTTTGGCAGTCAGTGCAGAAGGAGGTGATGGCTTGTGTTCGTCAGTTAGGGATCCCGACGTGGTTTTGTTCGTTTTCGTCTGCTGATATGCGCTGGCAGAACCTGCTGACCAGCATCCTTAAACAGGAGGGCAGGATGCAGACGGTGGAGGATTTGGAGTGGGCAGACAGATGTCAGTTGTTGCGTCGTAATCCGGTGACGGCTGCGCGGATGTTTGATTACAGATGGCACTGTTTTCTGAAAGCAGTTCTCATGTCTCCAGCTGAACCAATTGGCAAAATCGTCGATCATTTTCATAGGGTTGAGTTTCAGCAGCGCGGCTCTCCTCATGTTCACTGTTTGTTTTGGATCGAGGGCGCCCCCAAAATTGGTAAGAACACAGATGAGGAGGTCGTTGCTTTCATAGATAAATACGTCACATGTGAGTTGCCCTCTGACGATGCCACATTATTGGACATTGTGACATCGGTTCAAACACACTCCAAACGACATGCAAAGACATGTAGGATCAAGAAGACAAAATGTCGTTTCAATTTCCCAAAACCAGTTTCAGCGCGGACGTTTATCTGTCACATGAAAGAGTGCACGTGTGATCGGAAAAAGGCACGTGGCACAGAGAAGGGTTCTGATTCAAAAAACAAGCCAGTCTGTAAGTGTTTTGACGACGACGTTAAAATTCCAAAAGATGTAGCACAGGCGATTTTAACGGCTCTAAAGGAAGCAGTAGAAAAGGAGGTGCCTGCTGCTTGTGTAGAGGAGTTGTTTGCGAGTCTGAGCATCAATCAGGAGATCTTTGAGCTGGCGTACAGGCGTTTAGAGAAGAAGACTAAGGTAGTGTATCGGAGAGAGGTAAACAGTGTTTGGGTTAATCAGTACAGTAGGAAGTTGTTGAAGTGCTGGAACGCCAACATGGACCTTAGCTTTGTCACTGACGCCACGCAGTCGCGGATCTACATCATCTCGTACATTACGAAATCAGAGAGAGAAATTGGCCTTTTATTGAGCAATGCCCAAAAAGAAGCCTCAAAACAGGGAAATCTCTCTGCTAGAGAAAGCTTGAAGAAGCTCGGCAGTGTATATTTACACCACAGAGACGTCTGCGCCCAGGAGGCAGTGTACAGGCTAACGTCCATGCATCTGAAGGAGTGTTCCAGAAAGGTTGTGTTTGTGCCAACAGGGAGCAATGTAGTTAAGATGAGTTTACCTCTCAGTGTTTTGCAGCATAGGGCGTCATCACATGATCTTCGGTCAGAGGATATGTGGATGACGAGCATAGTGGACAGGTTCAGGAACAGGCCAGACAACGCGGTGTTTAATGACATGTGCATGGCTACGTTTGCGTCGGAGTATCGTGTTCTCCCCAGGAATGAAAAACCCAAAAATGCAATCAAATTGAAAAATGACCTGGGCTTCATCCTGAGGAGAACACGATCTCAGTTTATGTGGTTAGATACATGCTTTCAACTTAGAGAAGCAGGAGGAGGCTCATTTCCAGAGTCTGTTGTGAAAGAAATTTTTCCTTATAGAGTTGACTCAGACCTCAAACCTGAGGGCTTTGAGCTGTTTAGTCAGTTCTATAAGGACGGGAGGTGACGCTAGTGACGGCCTGCATCCGTGCAGGCCGTGGTCGACGAGAATAGGGCCAAATTTGAATTTGACTGTGAGGATTTTGAGCGAGCTCAGGAGATCGCTGAGCTGCTCAATGGGGTGGACGAGGATGCGTGGGGTGAGCTCTGTCCCGAGCAGGAAGTGGAGCGCCTCGAGTGTTTAGAGGAGAAGAGGCTGCAGCAGGCAGCAGAGATAGAGGGAGAGCAGCTAGTGGAAGGGTTAGAGAACATTCCAGATTTGGTTGTTGCTTCAAAACAGGTTGTGAAGTTAGAGAAGAGGAACATCATGTGTCGTAGTGAGGGTCTGTGTTTGGTCAGGTCTCTGAATGAGACACAGTTAGCTGTTTTCTATCAGGTGAGACATTGGTGTTTGCAGAAGGTGATGGGCAAAAACCCAGAGCCTCTGCAGGTGTTTATCACAGGTGGAGCAGGTACGGGGAAAAGTCATTTAATCAGGGCTATTCAGTACGAGGCAGGGAGGCTGCTGTCAGCACTCTGTGATCAACCAGATGATGTCTGTGTTTTGTTAGCTGCTCCTACGGGCATCGCTGCATACAATTTAAATGCAGCCACAATTCATCACACATTCGGCATTGGCAAACAGGCTAGTTTACCCTACACCCCTTTAGGTGAGGAGAAACTAAACTCTCTAAGAGCTGAATTGGGTCACCTCCAAATTCTGATCATCGATGAGATCAGCATGGTTGATCACAGTCTGCTGGCTTATGTTCATGGCAGGTTGAGGCAGATTAGGCAGACAGGCGACTTTTCCCCTTTTGGTGGTGTTAGTGTCATAGCTGTTGGAGACTTCTATCAGTTGCCTCCTGTTAAAGGGAAGCCTCTGTATAGTTGTCCCATTGGTGTTGATCTGTGGTGCAACTTTAGCATCGTGGAGTTGACCACAGTAGTTAGACAGAAGGACAGTGTGTTTGCTGGGTTGTTGAATAGGTTGAGAGTGCGCTCCAAGGACACACCCCTGTTAGATAGTGATGTCCAAATTTTAAAGTCGCGTGAGACCGGGAGCAGAGCTCAGCGCTGTATATTCTCCCGATTTAATAGGCAAGTGTCTGAGCACAACCTCGAGCAGCTCTTTGCCATGTGTCCTGATTATGTTAACATTGATGCTCAGGACTACAAAAACAGTAGCAAAACAGGCAAATTGGAAAAGATGGCCGGGCATCATAGTGCAGCATCAGACACATGTTTGCAAGAGCGTTTGAGTTTGGCAAGGAACGCGCGTGTCATGTTGTGTAAGAATGTTGATGTCGGGGATGGTCTGGTCAATGGGGCATGTGGCACAGTCACTCAGATCGATTTTGATAATGATGACGACACGTTTCCTCGAACAGTTTTTGTTAAATTTGACGACCTTAAGATTGGCTCACAGAGGAGGAAACAGCGTGCACATGCAGCAGTAGAATGCAGGGATTCTACTGCTATTGATCCAGAGCAGGAGAGGGCGACCAAGTGGGGGGGTCTGCGTGTTCAGTTTCCTCTCAGGTTGGCGTGGGCGTCTACTGTACACAAAGTACAGGGTTTAACTGTAGACCAGGCTGTAGTTTCGTTTGAGAAGGTGTTTGCACCTGGACAGGCGTATGTAGCACTGAGTCGTGTTAGAGCTTTGTCTGGACTGATCATCAGGGATTTTGAAGAGAAGGTCATTTACTGCAAGGCTACCATAAAGGAGGCTTTAGCAGCCATGCCTCCATTTTTAATTGGACAGCAGAAACCTTCATCAGATGCACACAGTTTCTCTGTGTATCTAATGAACGTTCAAAGTTTAGGCCGCCATGTGGTGGATCTGGTGTCTTGCACACAGCATTTACAGCCTACCTGTGTTGCTGTCACAGAAACGTGGCTCACTGCACAGTCCTCACTGGACAGTGTCCAAATTGATGGTTACACTTTCCACAGCCGTCCTCGTGGTGTGTGTTACAGTAGCAGCAGTCATGCCAAATTGTTAGAGCTTAAGGAGCTAGAACATGGTGGAGTTGGTTTATACAGTGAAGATAATTTGGACTGTGAGATTCTGCAGGTACCTGATTTAAATCTGGAGTGTTTGGTGTGCCTGTGTGTCAAACTGAACATCCTATTGGCAGTGATTTATCGTCCACCATGTTATCCAAATTCAGTATTCAAAGACAATCTGGGGAAGTTACTAGATTGGTTAAATCCAATCAGTAACACAATTGTAATAATGGGAGATTTTAATGAGAACATTTTACAAAAATCACCAATTTGTAAATTCATGGAGTCAAAAGGATTTAAGCAGCGTGTAACAGAAGCAACCACAGAGAAGGGGACATTGATTGATCATGTTTATGTTAAAACAACACATTACGATGTCAACTGTGCAGTGATTCCCACGTACTTCAGTGATCATGAAGGAATTCTGTGTAGTTTTAGAGTTGAAGATGATCAGGGGCAAGTAGAGGATTTTGATGCTGATAATTTGGAGAAGCTGTTAGATGCTGAATTTGATTCAGATTTGGTTTAGTGTTGTTGGTTTGGCAAAGGAGGCAGACAAAAACTCACAGTGGCAGTGTGAGTTCTTTGTCTGATGAGTCAAACAGCTACATCGCCGTGTCATGGTGCAAATATAGGTATTGTTGTGTTAGTTGTGTTTATCTTTGGGGTTCAAAGAGGAAACTGGTGTGTAGTGTGTTGCGTTGTTCATGGTGTGTATTTTGGCTACCACCATGGTTGTAGTTTAGCATTTTAGTGTGTTGTCTGCCCACTCCCATAGTGAAGATCGAGTTGGCATTTTAGCAGTAAATTGTGTTTGTTTGTGGATTTTAACTTGTGTATTTATTGTATTTATATATTTATTTATGATATTTATTGGTGAGATTGTAGAGGTAAATGTATTGATTGTGAGTAAACTTGTGTAGTTATAATGGTGAGATGGTTATCATTATTTGATTGTTTGTTAATCAAGTGTCACAAGGTAATCAGTGAAGTTTAAAATGTTCATCATGAAGGCAGGGAATTTAGATAATCATGTGTGTGTTAGCTTTTAGTGTTTTTAGATGTTTGTCTTTGCTTGCTGCTCATTAACTGTTGGTTTCTGTGTGTTTAAATGTACATATTTGTTCATTATTTGTTCATAGTTCAGTAGTCCTCTTAAATCTTCATCAGGTTCACTTTCAACAGTTCAAATGAAAATTGTTGACATGTGTGACCATGAAGTAAGAGTAAATCTGTTCTGGCACCAAAAGGCACACAGACTCCTCATTCTGTATGCCTGACTGCCAGGACAGGACAGTTTCTTAAAGAAGTTAATATTGTTTTTGGTTAGTTAATATCATAATTTTTAAAGAGTTATTGTCGTTATTGTTATTGTTGTTATTGTTGTCATTTTCCATGTCTTCTCCTCCACTTCATGTCCTCCAGTCTTTTGTTGTCTCTCTCCCTATCCCTCTGAAACTTTTTAAAAAGAAGAGGTCTTGTAAATCAATGTTATATAAATTGTTGAAAATCTATGTATATAGTTACTTTTGCTGACAGTTTATGTGTTTAAATGATTTTGTTCTAAAATTATTTTTTGTTCCCTTTGAGGTCAAACTGTCTGGTCGAAGATGCTACAGTGATCCCCAACCTACCCACCCCCAATGAGATGATCAGCGAGAGACTTTTTGGATGTAAATCAACACATATTTTTAGTCTGTGTGCCAAAGTAGTTTAGATAAACTGTAGTCAAAGTATTAATGCCCAGGACTTTAAATTTAAAAAAAAGTTAGATGTCTTTGTTTTCGTTTGACAGAAGAGAAAAAAAATCATCTTCTTTATATTGCTAATAAGTGTTACTTGAATTATTCTATAAAATTATGAATTTTTCTTAATATTAACGTTGACTAACTTTTTTTCTATATGCAAGAATAAATTCACAAGAAAAATGTACAGATACATAAATTATGATTAATTAATATGTATATTATATAATTAAATATAATGATAATTAAAGTAACTGAAAATAGATGTAATCAAGAAATCATTAACATTTAAATGTAATTAACTGTTTTGAAAAATAAAGTATATAGTGTTAAATATCAATGTTGTCTGTCATTATTTTAACAGTTGAAATGTTTTCCATGTGGTGTGATAAACAAAGGTCAATGGTAACAGTTTTCATTGTTTACAGTGTAATGCAGCCTGGTCAAACTTTGATGGAGGTGTGATGTGTGTTCAATGAAGCCAATTCACTTCAATTTAAAACCCACATAAGGTGTTCAAAGTGTTTAATCAAACTATGATGTATGTGTCAGCTGAGTCAGGATGAGAAGTTTCTGTGGAGTGACATTTGTTGGTCTTCCTCTCATGACAGTCACACAGATGTGTGTTCATTTAAGCTAATTCACTTCAAGCTTGGGTAGTGGAAAATGTCAAACCCTGTGATGAAGTTGGATGGAGAAGAAATCAAGTTCCCTGTTTTCAAGTTAGGATTTTAATTTTAAAAGTGGTCCATATCAAATTAAGAAACGCATCTGTAGCCAGGCAGACAAATGTCCTTCATTTTAAATTAATGAGCTGTGCTGGATATGAGAAATAACTGCAGGCAGACAGTTAAAGAAAAGTTCATGTAAATGGGTAGACTGACTATCAACCTATTTGATCTCACTGGCAACAATAGTTGCCACATTTTTTGTAAACCTCTGGAATCTGAAAATGTTGGTTTGATTTTGGGAAGCTAATTGAAGTATTAAAATGAAAGAATAAGTTATCTCTTATAATGTAATGTGGAGATGTATCCAAAATATTTTCAACATGCATATTATCAAGGATCTTCAACTGATGTGCCTTTAAGCATTTCAGATCATAAAGAGTAAATAAGTGCATGGCAACATTTGTTGCAGCTTTCATAAAACAGTCATAGTATTAGAGAAAAATATTTTGATTTTTGTCCCTACTCGTACCCTGGGCAGTGTTTCTCAACTGGTGTAAGTGGGGCCCTTGCAATGACAGTGATGATGATGACATTCATAAAAATAATATTATTTTACTGAAATGTGACTGAGATCTTTATCTCACTACACCATGCCTTTTTTTATTAATCACATGTTTCACAAGTGTATCTTGATGAGAAATCTCACTCTTTTTGTTACATTGTTTAAAATGACTTCTCTGGGCTGTTAATAGAAACTTAACACAGTCTGAATCCTTCTCAGATTATGAGCCCCCTACTGTTCCAGTGTGTCTATAGAGATAATTAAATTAATAAAAAATGTGAATCTTGTTTTCTGATAGTAAGGAGTTTTAGTTGTTTTTGCTACTATAAATATTACATATAATGTTTGAGAGAGAGAGAGAGAGAGCGCTGGGACCACCAACACTTGGTGTCTCTATTAAGCACAGGATAAGTGACACAAACATGAATTTATTCTGTTTCTATTAAGATATCTGATGAAAATATTATTTTTTAAGTCTACACCAACATCTTTAATGGGATTTATTAAATGGAAATAACAGTTTTCAGGATGAGTAAAATCAGGTTTTTGTGAATTTAGGTATCATTTGAGGAAAATTAATGATGAGGCAGCTTTTAACAGCTCTGTATACAAAAATAGACAAATAATTCACAGTGAAGGTTCCTGCAGACGTGTTCCTGAGTGGCTGAATGAGGGGGAGATGTCAGCTGTCTGCAGAAATGCTGCACCTGAGATGTTCACGGTCATACAAGTTAACGATTCTTCAAGTTTGTGATGAGTGAGTCATATCTGGTGAAATGTGTTTTTGCCTCAAATGTAATTAATTTAAAATGCAGTTTCTACTGTTTCTATGAAGTCCTCCTGTGAGCTGCTCAGAGTCACACTGATGTGTGTACCTGCATCTCTGTGAGGATCCAGCATGACGTGGACAGAAGATTCTGAAATGCATGTTACAGTATCTTAATCTGAGGGACATCTCAGTTTGTTTTTTTTTCATTTTCAGCAGTTTAAGTTTTGATAGGGTTCTTTGCTCGTTCAGTCTTTATAATTTTCCTTCCTTCAGCGAGTCAGGACCAGCTGCTCTGAGCTGTAAATCAGTGACTGAGTGACATCACAACAGCTGAGCAACAGTGCAACTGTCTGAAAAGTCATATTGTGGCCTTCTTCTTTTAGATAGGTGGACATACAGATGTCAGCATTAGTGTTATTGTATTGGAGGTATCAGTTTATGATTTTACTTATGTTTTTCGTAGTCCTCTGTATGTCCTCCCTTTGGGAGTACATGGCCATTCAGATGTTAATATTATGTTTCATTTTTTTTGAGGTATCTCAGTTTGTTTTGCAGCTTTCTGTGTATCACAAATTTTTAGTCCTCTGAATTTTACGTTATGTGTTAATGTTTTGGAGATGTCAAAGTGTGTGATGCGAAAGAGCACATTTTGGCATTTTTGGGGTTCAGTTTGATCCAAGTTAGACCCATTTTTTGTTTGCAGTTTCTAAATGAGTTTTTCTCTCCTCAAAATTTTTATTCCTGTGTTATCCATTCGTGTTTTCAAGATATCACAGTGTGTGGTGATGGAGAGCACATTTTGGTATTGGGGTTCAGTTTGATCACAGATAGATGCTACTTTAGTTGACCTGTTTCAGATTAAAGTTTGACTCTTCAAGGTTGGTCCTCCCTTTAGTAGGATGTTGTTTTATGGATCTAAACTCAACATGTTTGCTATGTGTGATCGTTTTGGAGATAACACGGTGTGTGTGATGATAGAGAGAACATTTTGGTATTTTTGGGGTTCAGTTTGATCACAGATAGACCATGCTTTAGTTTTTCTGTTTCAGATTAAAGTTGCACTCCTCCGGGAGGACATCAGTGTACAAATCTGACTTTTACATGTTTGTAACCTGTTTTTTTTTCTTTTTTTAGATATAAAAGTTAAAGTTTAATGTGTTTCTTGCTCTTCCTCTTTATAATGGGTTAGTATTACACAGTTCAGTCTCTTTCCTTCAGTAAGTCACATAAACTGCTGCAGTGAATCTATCAATCAATGAGTGTCATCATCTGCAAGTTTTTAGTGTTTCTTTTTAAGTCCTCAATGTTGGTCCTCCCTGCGGGAGGACATTTACATACAGATCTCAGTTGGACATGTTTATCTGTTGGTGTTTTGGAGATATCACAGTGTTTGATGCAAGAGAATACATCTTGCTTTTTTGGGGGTTCAGCCTGATCCAAGTTTGACCCTATTTTAGTTTGTTGTTTTTAAATCAGATCTTTCCTCCTCAAAATTTGTATTCCTCTGAATTTTTACACGTTTTAATCTGTTAGTGTTTTGGAGATATCAGAGGAAGTGATGCTAGAGAGCATATTTTGAAATTGTTGGGGTTCAGTTCGATCACAGCTAGACCCTGCTTTAGTGTGTTTCAGATTAAAGTTGCACTCCTTCTTGGTTGGTCCTCCCTGCGGGAGGACATTTACATACAGATCTCAGTATTACATGTTTATCTGTTGGTGTTTTAGAGATATCACAGTGTTTGATGCTAGAGAGCACATTTTGGTAATTTTGGGGTTCAGTTTGATCACAGCTAGACCCTGTTAAAGTTTGTCTGTTTCAGTTTAAGTTGCACTCCTCATTGGTTGGTCCTCCCTGCGGGAGGACATTTACATACAGATCTCAGTTGGACATGTTTATCTGTTGGTTTTTTTCTGTAGAGGCCTAACTAACTCAGGATAATTATGACATTCTATTGCTCTTCCTTCAGTGACATCATCAGCTTTGGAGATTAAAGACATAGATGCCACACTTTTGACTCAATCTCTCTAAAAATTAGATATTTTAACAGCACATGTTGTCAGGAATCCAGTCATGCAACTTTGAAAGCTGAATTTTGCTTCATTTTTTCTGTACAGGCCTAACTGACACAGGATGTCTCTTGCTGTTCCATCATTCCCCATTCATATGAATGGGGGACCTGTTTCATCATGACAAACTTTGAGGGCTTGTCATTTGGAAACCATTTGAGAAACAACAAATTCCTCTACAACTTTTGTTCATCGATGTCTCCACTATCATCTGCCCGCGTTTCAAGCTGATACCATTTACGTTGTAGGAGGAGTTAATTTTCCCGTCCAGCTTGTTTTTCACCTGAAATTTTACTTTGAAGGGCAAATTGCCACCTTCCTGTTTGAGATCAGTCAGGGGTTTCAGTGCAAGATTCAACATGAGACAAACATTTTGATGTTGGTTTCATCTCTCTACTACATTCCTAGAGGAAGTGACAGCCATTTTAGTGTTTTTTGTCTATGGTGGCGCTAGAGAGCACGTTTTGGCATGTTTGGGGTTATTTTTATCATTGTATGAGTTCTTTTACATCATTTGGCATGTGTGTATGTTTTGGTCTGGCTGTCAGCTGCTTTTGGGGGTCAAGTCATTGTGCAAAGTGGGGATTATCGAGTGAGCTTTTATTTTGAAGGGCATATTGCCGACTTCCTGTTTGGGGTAGGTCAGTGATGTCAGTGCGTCTTTTGTGGATCTTGAGGGGTCCTTGCCCTTTGGGCAAGGACCTCTTCTCATATTGGTGATTTGTGGGTCTTGAAGTGTCCTTGCCCTTCGGGCAAGGACCTCTTCTCATTTTGGTATTTTTGGGGTTCAGTTTGATCACAGATAGACCCTGCTTTAGTTTTTCTGTGTAACAGTCCAGCTGAGGTGAACCTGTTAATCAGTGAGTGACATCATCAGCTGTGAAGATCAAGGCAGAGTCACTTTTGCCTGCTCTGTGAGATGTGCTCTCTGTTGTAAAACAACTCCTCATAGTGGCCACAATTTTGACTCAATCTCTCTAAAAATATGACCTTTTTATGTGAAATTTTGTCAGGAATCCAGAAATGTGACTTTTAAAGCTGAATTTTGTTTGGTTTTTTCTGTTTTGGCCCAACTGTCGCAGGATGTCCGATTCTGAGATTTCAACTCCTATTCATTTGATAGGGGAGGCAAGAAGGGCTTCTCTGGGGTTCACAAACTTTGAGGGCTCGTCATTTGGAAACCGTTTGAGAAACAACAAATCCCTTCATAACTTTTGTTCATCAATGTCTCCTCTCTCATCTCTCCGCATTTCAACCTGATACCATTTACGGTGTCGGAGAAGATAATTTTACCGTTGGCCGCATTTTTCACCTATAATTTTACTTTGAAGGGCTAATTGCCCACTTCCTGTTTGAGATAGGTCAAGGGTGTCAGCGCGAGTTTTGTGAGTCTTGATGAGACGAACATTTTGACGTTACTTTCATCTCTCTACCACATTCCTAGTGGCCGTGAAGTCCACTTTAGTATTTCCAGGTGGCGCTAGAGAGCACATTTTGGCATGTTAGGGGTTAATTTTTCCATTTTATAAAATTTTTTGCTGATTCTGAGGTGACTGCCAAATTTGGTGAGTTTTCGAGCATGTTTAGGGGGTCAAATTAGGGTTTAATTACCCGAGACGTAATAATAATAAGAAAGAAAGAAACGATACAAAAACAATAGGGTCCTTGCCCTTCGGGCAAGGACCTCTTCTCTGGAGAGAGAAGAGGTCCTTCCCTTTGGGCGAGGACCCTAATTAAAGCTGCAAGCAGCGTTGGACGGGTCCTCGCTGTCTCGCAGGTCCCTCATGCCCCGTTGACCTCCATTTTGAGAGTTTCATCAGTTCAGGGGTCATGGGTATCAGCCTGAGATTTGTGGGTCTTGATGAGACGAACATTTTGATGTTGGTTTCATCTCTCTACTACATTCACAGAGGAAGTTACAGCCATTTTAGTGTTTTTTGACCATAGGTGGCGCTAGAGAGCACATTTTGGCATGTTTGGGGTATTTTTTAATCATTGTATGAGTTCTTTTACATCATTGGCATGTGTGTATGTTTTGGTCTGGCTGTGAGCTTGTTTGGGGTGTCAAATCATTGTGCGAAATGGGGATTATCGAGTGAGCTTTTATTTTGAAGGGCATATTGCCGACTTCCTTTTTGAGATAGGTCAGTAATATCATTGATTTTTCTGTCTTGAAGTGTCCTTGCCCTTCGGGCAAGGACCTCTTCTCATTGTGGTATTTTTGGGGTTAAATTTGATCACAGATAGACCCTGCTTTAGTTTTTCTGTGTCACAGTCCAGCTGAGGTGAACCTGTTAATCAGTGAGTGACATCATCAGCTGTGAAGATCAAGGCAGGGTCACTTTTGCCTGCTCTGTGAGATCAGCTCTCTGCTGTAAAACAACTCCTCATAGCGGCCACAATTTTGACTCAGTCTCTAACAATATGACCTTTTTATGTGAAATTTTGTCAGAATCTAGTAATTTAACTTTTAAAGCTGAATTTTGTTTCGTTTTTTCTGTTTTGGCCCAACTGTCACAGGATGTCCCTTAGTGTTCTGTCAGTCCTCCATTGAAGTCAATGGAAAAGAGCTGCGAGGCATGTTTCAGCATGACTAGCTTTGAGGGCTCGCCATTCGGAAACCGTTTGAGAAACAACAAATCCCTTCACAAATTTTGTTCATCAATGTCTCCTCTGTCATCTCTCCGCATTTCAAGCTGATACCATTTACGGTACCGGAGAAGATAATTTTTTCGTCCAGCCTATTTTTCACCTGAAATTTTACTTTGAAGGGCAAATAGCCAACTTCCTGTTTGAGTTAGGTCAGAGGTGTCAGTGTGAGATTTGTGCTTCTTGATGAGACGAACATTTTGATGTTGGTTTCATCTCTACTACATTCCTAGTGGAAGTTACAGACATTTTAGTGTTTATTGCCTATAGGTGGCGCTAGAGAGCACGTTTTGTCATGTTTGGGGTTAATTTTTTCATTTTATAAAATTTTTCGGCATACCTGAGGTGTGTGCCCGTTTTGGTGAGTTTTTGAGCATGTTTAGTGGGTCAAATTAAGGTTTATTTGCCCCTGTAAATAATAATAATAATAAGAAAAAAGAAACGGTTAAACAATAGGGTCTCTGTTTCGGCAAGGACCTCTCTTGCTCTAGCAAGAGAGGTCCTTCCCTTTGGGCGAGGACCCTAATAATAATAATGATAATAGTAATTATACATTTTTACCACCAGGAGGTTATGTTATTGCCAATGTCTCTTTTTTTTTTTTTTTTTTTTTTTTTTTTAGTTCGTTGGTTTTATGTTTGTATGTTTGTTTCTCTATTGGCAACATAACTCAAAAAGTTATGAACGAATTTCAATGACATTTTCAGGAATTGTCCGGACTGGGACAAGGAACAAATGATTAGATTTTGGGAGTGATCTGGATCCACCATGATGGAAAATGAGATTTTCGTGAATAACTACTGAACAAAAATAGATTTTATGATGAATCTGATTGTTCAGGGTACATTTTCATGGTCAAGGAATCTAAATACTTAGATTAAATAAAGGTAGGACTAATATTACGATGAAAATCACAATATGGGTGAGGACTGTGGCGCTGGTGGAGGTCTGTGCTCTCCAAGTGCTTTTCTAGTATTTAAAAGTGCCTTTCATGACACTCACAGATGCTGTACAAGATCAGAAAAAATAAAATAGAATCAGCAAATAAAATCGACAATAAAACCAGAGCCTTGTGAGTGAGCTCCTCATCTCGATGGGAATTATCTGGTCAAATGAAGGTTAAAAAGAAAATTAAATCAAATCAAAAATAAATATCAAACTCTCTCCATCCACATACTCCTGCTGCATGTTTTAAAAGCTATTTGTAAAGGCGGATGTTTTTCTTAGGCGCGGTAATGACGCTGATTCAATGCGTGGCTGAGAAGGTTCAAAGCAGTTTGGAGAGCAGGGTCTGTGACTGCAGCTCACATCAGTTTAAATATTATGAAACACACTCCCACAGAGGACGGGATGTTTGAGGAGAGAAATAAAAGCACCTGAAAACATCAGCAGCTCTCACTCAGAGAGAGCAACACTAAATACAACACTCTGCTGTGTGACTGTGAAGCTGTTAGGATGTGACCTACGCCACTTTTAATTAAACATACTGAGAACTCCAAAGTGTGAAGAGAGAGAACCACAACATGTCAAGATTCATGCTTTCACTTCATCAGATCCAGAGCTGTTGTATTTATCTAATTTCTTTGTGCTCTTTGATTTCCAAGTACATTAGCTGTGATTGGATTAGTGATATGAAAGCCATTATGAGGATTTTAACTAAGGCTGTCAGTTTAGTGCATTAATTAGATTAATTAATTACACCGCAAATTAATGCGTTATAAAAATTAATCCCGATTAATCATAGCACACAAACATTTTGATATTGTCCAGCTGGAGGACCCGTACATGGCAGTGGCACGTCACTTCACACATGGGTCTCTAGTCAAACCAAACAAAGCCCAGGTGACAACTGGAATGGCATATTTAAGACTTAGTCTTATTTTATTTTTGAATTTATTTATCTATATTTGTACTCCATTCTTTAATAATGCATCAGGCCTAATTGGTTTGCTGGATGTCCTCGACCTTTTTCTAATTTTGAATTTGATTTATGAAACACACTTAAAGTGTAATTTGAGTTGCCTGATTGAGCTTAGAATTTTCTGGACAAGTTGCCCTGGCTTTGGTTTTATTTAGTCACCAATAAAAATGTGGATTTACAAATCTTCACTTCTTAGTGTATTCATTTGATTAGTCATGCACTACAATTTTATAATATTCTAGAATCTAAATTCTTTATTTGGGTACTTTAAGCAGATATGAGATTAAAATGTTATTAATTAGATTAATTAATTATAAATCTGGTAATCAATTAGATTAATTTTTTTAATCCTCTGACCGCACTAGTTTTAACCATGGATGTATTATAGGAACTGGATAGCGTGGCTCCGCCTTCTACCATGTAACGGATTTGAAGCCATAATATCCCCCATCAGGGCACCGCCATTGTGCAGCCAGTAGAGAATCTGGACCATGGGCTGTGTCCGAAATGGCACACTAACGTACTACTCATACTAAGAGTGACGTCAAAATTAGTATGTAGTGTGTTCACATTGGATAGTATGAAAAGATTGAGTGTGCGAGAAATACCCGGATGTATACTATATCGGAAATAATTTTAAGTATGCGAGGTGGGCATACCAGTCACACTCAAACGCCCCATAATGCATTGCGAGCCCCATAATGCATTGCGCCATGCAAGACCGACCGGCATTCAGCTAAAAATCGGCTACTAGCAAACTTCCCGTTTTCAAAATAAACTGGTCTTTTATGATCTCCTTTTAGTTCTTTGACACTTTGTAAATGAGCTCTTGTTTTGGAGCCGACCGGAAGTTTATTCGATAGTTTATTCGAGCATAATGGGGCACATAGCGGAATGTCCGAAATGCCGAAATGAAATTCGTATCCATGCGTTTTATGGCTCAAATGACCACATGTTGGTTTTCTACGTGGTGTCTTTCTCGCCTAAAATGCTCTCTGAACTTTCAAATGTGGCGAACCAACAGAGATATTTGATAGCCTGGAGTGCATCTCATTTTTGTCGTCGGAGGATTGAAATGCATCATGGGAAACTGAGTAGTATACTACAGTGTGAACGGTGGGCATACTAATCATACTTATAGTATGTAGTATACAGTATATACACAATGGGTTTGTAGTATGTAGTATGTCAGTATGCCATTTCGGACACAGTCCATATCTGGACGCAGCTGTCGTAAACTGTCGCAAAACTCCGCAGCATACGCCGTACACAATCATTGTGAAACTGCCGTAAACCGCGGTCAGTTTTAAACTCTAATAACTGATGAAAAAGAAACTTTTCAGAAAAAGAGGACTTGGAAAAAACGCAGCCCAATAATACTTTCATATCACCACAGCATACGGATGGGATAATTATTTCTACCAGGTGTATTAATTTTTTGAAGTTTCACTTCGGCCCGTTCAGATGAATGGGGGAGACGGAGAGTTGACCTATACTGCAGCCAGTCACCAGGGGGAGCAGTTTTTGTGGCGACTTCAATTCGAGCCCAGCGACATGACATCCATGTTTTTTACAGTCTATGGTTTTAACTCATTAGACATGTATTGACTTGTTTATATACAAGACCTTAACGCAAGCATCTCTCATTTAGACAAGTAATTAACAACTTTAAAAAAGAGTCAATTAAAATGATCAGAAATGAAACTACAACAATAATTATGCCAACATTCAGATGTTTTAAAGCAAATGCATTACTAGTATTTTGTGAGCATGACTCAGTTTAATCAGCCATTCAGTCGAATCAATAGATTATTTACCTGCTGTTAAGAACACTTATTTTTCACATATTTTCCATAATGGCAGAAATAATTACAAGCTTTTATGTTCATGAATGTTTATTCAGGGCTCCAGAATGCAACCATTTTGGGCGCACATGCACCCGAAATGTGTGCACCTAACATTTTTTCTTGGGTGCACCGGTGCACCAAGAAAAAATGTTAGGCACATTCTTAAAACTTTAAGTTGGCAAAGGTAACTGCAGGAGTGGAAAAATCAGCTGAAAACAGACAAGACTCAGCACCTGCTTGAAAAAAGTCATGAAATGTTCTGCCCTAAGTGTTGTTTTTTATAAATTAGTCTGAGATGGTTTTAATTATTTACCTTAGTTAGAGAGTAGATCCATTTTATGAGTAAATCTCCAACTATATGTGTGTTTTTATTGTTTCTGGGAGTATTATGTGTACTGGAGCACACTGGGGACTGCTTAAAAATCTATATGGGTCTCTTAGCTCTAAATTCTGCTATGAACTGTAAAACTTAACATGTTAATAAATCTGATATCTAACTGTAGATGAATGTTGCAGTGCAACTTTCCCTGAGTAAAATAAGATGAAGTAAAGTGTGTTTGGATCTTTTGATGTGTATCAGTCTCTAAAATGCATCCTAAAATAGCAGAAACACACTGAGCCACAAACTTTAAACCAAGTACAAGGGAGTATCTGTGGCCTTAGGTATGGGACATGTCAGCTTTGTGGCTCACAAACCCTCATTTTCAGAAAAACACATTCCTAAGCACAAACAGAGGCACATGACTCTTTGCTACTGAAACAGTGTTAGTGCTGAGCTTAAACATGACACCTAAATCAGGGGAAATTTAGAGAAGATCTACTTTGTGCTGTGCATACACAACACAAAGCAGTATCCTAGAGATGCTTTTTGGAATTGAATACATGCATTCATAAAATAGAAAGGCAATGCTCCAGGGAACTTTGTCATAAAATGATTCTTTTCATGGTGTGATCATCCTGGCCATGGTCATGATTTGTGATGCCTTTCACAATCAGACCTTCAGAGGGAAGGCAAAGGAACCAACAAGCCAACATTAGGACCCTTGACCCCCTTTCCATACTTCATTTTTTCCATGCTAAGAAGTGGTGGTAAAAAAATTTGATGTTTCCAAATAGTATACTAAAGTAGTTGCACTTCCTCTGTGGAATGTAGAATTTAATCAAAAGCACCAATAAGAAATGAATTAATTCATCAAAAAACTGTTTGCGCTTAGAAAAATGTTGCATGTAGTTCAAAAATTAAATTCTGCTCCCCTTTGACTTAAACAGGCCAAACTGCAAATTACTGTTTGTTATAGAAATCAGATAAGGTAATGAAAACATTAGATGGAGGCGCACAGAGGCCTCTTCATGTGTATTTGAACAAACAAATGTCTCCCCCTCTCAGCATCTCCTTGTTCCCCACTGTGGGGACATGACAGGATCAGACATGCCTCTATTAGAGATTTTAATCACTGCCTTAAAATAAAAAATGACAGTTCAGGGTTTGAAAACAGCAATCTCAACACAGGCGGGGGGGTTGTTGTCAGTGATTTGGTGTCTCTGAAATTAGGCATGGGGCAGACAAGGAACTGACAAAATCATGGTGGCTCAGGACTCCTCTTTTTGGGCTTGAAGTTGCGTTTCTCATCCAGATTTAGAGTTCACAGCAGCATAAAGAAGAGCAGCTGTGATCACCAGCTCACGTGGGACAAAGAAAACAACATGCAAACAGCATGTGGCCTCTGCTGGTTTCCTGGTTTGATGTTATGTTGCTGCACGGAGTGGATAAATGATCAGTCTTAACATTATGCTCTGAAATTTACCAGATGCACTTTGTTTCTCATTTCTGACTTTGTGTTTGAGTTGATATTGTTGGTGAATATCACTGCAGGCCTGAAGCAGCTTCTGAAGTGTATAAACTTGCTGTCTATCTCCAGAGAAGTGCAAGAAACAGATCATGGTGCGGGATGCGGAAACTGAAAGACTGACCTACATGGAGGCAGTTTACTTTAGACAGGACTTAACACCATGCAGCCAGATTATGTGGGATTTGGGGTACATATTTTCCTTAAAGGCTCAGTTAATCCTGGCAGTGGAATCATATCTGAATCAAGGACATTACATTACTTTAGAAGAATAAATGTGAAGAAAAAATACAGAACAAACACGATGCATTTATCCAGTTATTTTATAGGTCAGTTTATTTGGAGTCCCATACTGGCCAAAATGACCTGAATCCAGGGCTCGACAATGCGAGGAGGTACTCATATATGCTACTAAAAATATTACAGTGCGAGTTGTGATTAGCATTTGGCAGCACCTGTTGTTGTTCAGCTTTGAAACGTTTGTTTTATTGACATAACTGCGCCGCTAGCTAGCCTTCGGTACACACGACATGCCTGCACCACCCTGCGCGAGGTACAGACAAACATAAGTAGGCGCTCCCAAAGCCTCATCTCGACCAATCAAAGTGCATCAGTGAGACTGGTTGTCGGGCAACATACACTGACAGAACAGCGAGCGACATTTTAAACTATTTTAGAAGAAAGACCAAACAAGCAATAACCAAATAACTATGAAGCCTATCAGTTATTATTTCAAAAGACCAACAAAACCAGAACAAGTGGACTCTGAATTGAGGCAAGAGGACGAAATGGAGCAAGGAGGCGAAATTGACGGCGAGGAAGGGTTAGTGGTAGCTTCAGATGCCAGAGAGACAGTTAATGAAGCTGCTGCCGTTCCCAGTCGTAGAGGTACAAGTTTAATGCTGACTGGCAGAAAGCATTCCCATGGCCCCCTTACGAGAACACATTGATGTATTGTAAGTACTGCATGGCGCATAAGAAAAACAGCTGGAAAGTCTGTTTTGGTAACTTTCGAGTGTATGTTTTTTATTCAAATAAATGTAATAATTCTTCTTACAAATGCCTCCTTGTTGACCGCATATCTTAGTATTAAAGAAGCACGAAAGAAAGAAAAACACACTACTTGGTAACTTTTCTTCGTGCTACTAAAAATATTCGGTGCTACTAGATTTTTCAACTTGGTAGCATGCTTCTTGGGAAATTGCTAAGCGTCAAGCCCTGCTTGAATCTAATTAATTTTTTTCTTTAACTACATATAATTTTTCAAACCAGTTTGAAACACACAAGCCAGTTGATATCTGGCCTTTAAGTTAGATTTGGGCCACTTTAATAATAGATTTAAACTAGAGCAGCACTTGGAGAGCGCAGACCTCCGCCAGTGCCACAGTCCTCATCCATATTGTGATTTTCACCGTAAATATTAGTCCTACCTTAATTTCATCTAAATATTTAGATTCCTTGACCATGAAAACATACCATTAGCAATTGGATTCATAATGATATCTATTTTAGTTTAGTAGGTATGCACGAAAATCTCATTTTTCGTCATGGTGAAAAATTCAATCATTTGTTCCTTGTCCCAATCTGGACATTTCAATCAGGCATATATCTAAAAGTGGGACTTTTTTGTAATTACTTAGAAACTCCTCATGGCATCTTAAAGTAAAAAGTGAAAATCTAAGGTGAATAGAAATGCCACAGATAACCTCCAAGATGATTTTGAGCTATTCATTAATACTGCCCTTTCTGTCTAAAGGCCTAGTGTTCCTTATATTTAAAGGTGTAGTGTGTGGAAGTTGGCAGCATTTAGCCAAACAGAAATGGTGAAAAAATGATATGTTTTTATTGGTATGTAAAGTCCGTCAAAATAGGTGTACAATCATCCCTGTAAAACTTTGTTTTCTTTTTATTAAGTTAGAAAAGAGTTTTATATCTATGAACTGTGGGTCTCCCTTTTGTGGAGGCTGACATAACGATCCGCCATGTTCTGTACCGGTGAGTTCTGGGGACAAAAAGAGTGAAACGCAAATTTGCTTTTATTTGTTTGCTTGTGTTTCTCAAAGTTACCCAAACCTGTAATTATTATTTTAACTGACCTATAATCTATTAAAACAATAGTTACAAATATGAATGAAAAAACTCTCACCTCATAACTGTCGTAAATGATGCCCTGTTCACGATCCTTTTTGGTCTTCACTGGCTCCTGTCGCTTACTCATGATGTTTTATTAACAGACAGGCTCATTACAAAATCTAAACACTAGATGTCACTAAAATGCCAATTTCTACACACTGCTTCTTTGAATTAAAGAAGGCCACACACTACTGTATGTCCGTATTTGGTCTGTTGAAGCTAAAGTGGAGAGAAATATTCCCACTGAGCTAACACTGAAGGAGACTTCTCCCCTCTTTTGTTCCCCCTTGTCTGCATTATCTTTTCTGCTGAGCACTGTGTCTGATGACAGCGTTGAAAAGACAAATGCATTTTTTTTCTAGCGGTCAGATATGTGAATATGATTCACTGCTATAGTGACCACAACCAGCCCTCCCAGTAGGCTACTCCATCAAATTAAACTTTATCTAATCCCTGATGTGAGCTGAAGGGGAGGGCCGTGCCACGCCCCAGTGCAGAAGAAGGGGAAATAGTGACAGATAGGACGAGACGAGACAAACGGAAGGGAGGACAAACAGGTACTGTTATTGACTTGAGATAGCAGTTCAAGTGCTGTGCTGATTTAAGTCCATACAGGAAGTGAAGGCTGTACGAAAAATCTAAACACTAAATGTAAAATGCCAATTTCTGCACACTGCTCCTTTCAATTAAAGAAGGCCACACACTACTGTATGCCCATATTTGGACCGTTGAAGTTTCAGTGGAGAGACATATTCAAACTGAGCTGACACTGAAGGAGACTTCTCCTCCCTGTTTGACTTAAATGTCACGAGCGTACTCACCGCCTCCTCCTCCTCCCTCATGGCGGGCATGGTGCTGATGGACAGGTTGATGGCAGTGATGGTGACGAACAGCACAGACAAACAGGCAAAGATTTTCCCCGGCAGGCCCGAGTGCGGCCTCTCCACCATGTCTCTCAGTTTACCCATGCACAGACTGAACCTGGACTCTGTCATGTGCTCCCTGTGATCACTGTCCAAGTCCTCCAGCAGCTCCTCCTCTTCCTCTGCCCTCTCCATCGCCTCAAACTCCTCCATACGCTGCAGAAGACGCCGGCGGCAGCACCACTCCAGGCTCTCCTCTGGGACGCCCCAGTACAGCAGCTCCTCCCTGAAGGAGAGGGCGCACATCTCCCTGAGGGAGCGCAGCTTCCCCGCCCGCAGGAAGGTCAGGATGGTCCTGAAGGCACAGGGGCTGCGGTCGAAGAAGAACTCGTTGTGTGTGACGTCGTAGTCGTCACAGATGCGCATGATCTCGTCGAAGCTGCTGCAGAGGTGCAGCTGACCCAGGCGGGACAGCGGGAAGTCCTCTAGGGTGGTCCAAGGCAGCTGGTAGCGCATGCCGCCCACGTTGATGATGGCGTGGAGTTTGCGGGCGCTTGACAGCAGAGCGTCATTGTGGACGGCGCTGAGCTCAGGGGCCCGCTGCGCTCTCTTGTAGAAGGCTCCTTTCTGGGCCTCCTCCTCCTGCGGGGGAGGAGCGTTGATGGAGGTGTCGGAGGCACAGCTCAGGGCACTATAGTCGTAGTCGGAGCCATCGCCCGCCAGCAGGGTCATCTTTACTGTCTGCTCACATCCCTGAGGTCAACCTGCCACCATCACACCTACACACCTGCAGAAGGAGAACAGAGCAAAGTGTTTTTCATACCACTGAAAGAGGATCAGCTGTGTTCTCGAAGTTCTACGACAGGCAGACACTGTTACATTATTGTTTATTCATCCCCAAGGATCCATGTGGATGACAAGCATACTGTACGTCCCACATCAGCACCATCTCTCAAACCAAAACAAAGCCTACAGGTGTCCCTTTCTCCCCACTGCAGTGTTTCAAATATGTGTAGTCATTTGTAAGACTCATCTCCTTTCAGAAACAGCCCAAACACAGATCATTTCACACGTCACCCGCCAAGTGTTTTGTTTTTTATTATTAATATTCTTGTTAATGATTTATTCAGTGGCAGCTGATGCCTGAATTTTAACAGGATTAATGGAGTCAATACACATTTTCACAGATTAATCTGATTTATGCTCTCCCTCACAAAGCCTGTCATGGAAACAGTTCAACTGCAATGATAAAATGTCATCAAATAAAAATCTGAGTTGTTAACTCTAACTCAATATAACAATACAAGTACAAGCAGAGTCTATTGAGGCAAAAGAACCTCATGATAGTCAGAAGGCTGAAATATGTTAGCCTCAGACTCAAAATGGTTAAGAGGAACGAGAGAACTAGTGATGACCAGCAGTATTGGACCACTTTTTTTTAGCAAAATGAAAACAAGCTTGGATAACAACCCAAAAAACAGAAACACAAACTGAAAAATTTGTTTCAAAAAAGTGTGAAAAGTATATTACACAGTATAGGGTGAAATACAGTAGATCTAAGAAAGCATTTTTAAAAGCAGAGGCTTTCCACCTAAAAATCACATGTACATTTTTTGAAAACACCACCAAGCACAAAAAAACCAAATACACATAACGACACTAAATGTGATTTATCTCCTTGCAGCAATGTCTGCAACTTTCTTTTCCATACTAAATAAGCTTTGTCATATCTATTAAAACCATGAGTTTGACAGGTGGTGCAGTTCCATTTTTATTACCAGAGTTAGCAGTTTCACTAAACACTAGATGTCGCTAAAAGTTTCACATGCACTCTTGACTCAAGACGTTCACTTGTGAAACAATAACACTGGGTCTCATTTCAGCGTTTGTATCATCAGAGTGTTTTTAAAGCAGCATCAAAGTGAAGGAGGAAGTGACAGATAAAAGTTTAGCTAGTGACACTTAAATCAGCAGCATATTAGCAACGTCACATAAACATAAATAATGTCACTAACACCACTTTCCCAATAAAATTAACATGTAAACCAGGGTTTTCAACGCAGGCTAACTAGCTAACCATCGGCAAGTGACTCCCACTACAAGAAGAACTGGGTCTAATCAGCAGCAGACGAGCTGCATGGCTGTTTTTTTCCTCTGATGCGTCTGGCTGTTGATGACATCATCAGCGCAACAAAAGATGTCCATGTAAACAACCAAAAAGAGCATGGAAGCCATGGACATGGTGGTTAACTGTTTTCAATACTTCATACTTCTGTCCCTCTTTAAAAATGTACAAACTCAGCACAGACTGAACAACAATTGAGCGCTGATGATACAAAGGTGGATAGAATTTGTTGCCGAGTTACAGAGTCGGAGAAGTTTCAGACAGACGAGACGGGTGTGATATTATGTTACACCAGCATCATGCCTTAAATTAGCAGTTTCACAAGGGTGTGATGTTCCCAGTAGAGCCGATTTGAGATGACCTGATAAAAACCTGGGCTAAATGCAGATTGGACCCTTTCCCACAGCCGACAGGAGCCAATTGTTACCGTGTTTAAATAGGTTCGTGCAGAGCATGAGGTTTTGAGCCAAATATATATTTTCTCCCTGCACACACCAAGACAGTCTAAACTGAGTATTTTTAATTTGAGATGTACGTTATTAGGGTTTACTGATATTCTATATGCCAATGTTAAATCAGCTTGTGCGCACATGCACACACATTCAAGAGCACTCACACAAGGGAGAGAGAGACTCCAGGATACTCCAGGACTCTGTTCTCAACAAAAATGGACTTGTTTCTTTCAGTGTTACAGTATATTTGTACTATACTTGTTTTACAGTTGTTCCATCTAAGATGTAAAACAAGACAAGCAGCACTTAAAGGGCAACTTCGGTATTTTTCAACCTGGGTCCTATTGCCCCAAGTGTATGTGTGTATACGATTGACGGGTACAACTCGTTTTAAAATTGGCTCAGTATCAAGGGAGCGGATGCAGCCGGCAGCCGCGAAGCTAGATAGGGGGGCAACTGCATCCCGTATAAGTTTGAGCATTAAAAGTGTTTATTTCGCCACAGACCGGTTGCGATCGCCGGTGCTAGCTCTCTAATTAGCATTGTAAGCATTGTGTTTTCCTTCACGTCCTCTGACCTGTGTGACGTCATCTGTGAGCTTGTTGCCGGAAGAAAACAGAGGAGCCATGCAGCGCGCCGCTCATAGTGGAGCTGCTTATCCCGGAGGACAGTTGGAAGTTTTACTGCATCTGTATCATGGCTGAATATTTACCAGATTTCGAGAGTGAAGACGAGCCTTTTCATTACGACGGCCACCCGTATTTATTTGAGCCAGAGTATACGGACGAGGAGCTCCTACAAACTCAAGAGCTAACGAGGATAGCAACAGAGGGCCAACGAGCAGACGAGGATGAAGCAGTGGCTGCATGAACGCTCTAGATTGGTCTCCGACACACACATATTTACTGTTGCCATAAATCCTCTTCACTTTTTCCTCTCGTCCAGCCAGTACAGACTTGTGGCCTGCCGTGTTACAATGCTAATTAGAGAGCTAGCACCGGCGATCGCAACCGGTCTGTGGCGAAATATAAACACTTACACAACACATACAATACTTATACGTATTGTATGCATAAAGACATATTAGTTATACTTACTTTATGGATAGTTGACCATTTGGTCCCTGTGGTTTTGGTCGCCTCCTCCAATTTATTTTGGGTACATGAAAAAAGGTATCCAGCACTGCCCTGTTGATCAGAGGGGGGAGATCCTCTAATGTAGTTACACAGCGTCGGGTACTTCCTGTATCATCCCACGACACATCGAGACCACGAATATTGGGCAACAGGTCCCACTCGTTGCAACACAGACATTCTTCCTCTGTGGGCATAGAGTCACAGCAACCACAGGAGCACCACCAGTCCTCAGAAATTGGCGTCAGGTGCAGCCGCTGCTTCACCCTCGTCTGCTCGTTGGCCCTCTGTTGCTATCCTCGTTAGCTCTTGAGTTTGTAGCAGCTCCTCGTCCGTATACTCTGGCTCAAATAAATACGGGTGGCCGTCGTAATGAAAAGGCTCGTCTTCACTCTCGAAATCTGGTAAATATTCAGCCATGATACCGATGCAGTAAAACTTCCAACTTTCCTCCAGGATAAGCAGCTCCACTATGAGCGGCGCGCTGCATGGCTCCTCTGTTTTCTTCCGGCAACAAGCTCACAGATGACGTCACACAGGTCAGAGGACGTGAAGGAAAACGCAATGCTTACAATGCTAATTAGAGAGCTAGCACCGCGATCGCAACCGGTCTGTGGCGAAATAAACACTTTTAATGCTCAAACTTATACGGGATGCAGTTGCCCCCCTATCTAGCTTCGCGGCTGCCGGCTGCATCCGCTCCCTTGATACTGAGCCAATTTTAAAACGAGTTGTACCCGTCAATCGTATACACACATACACTTGGGGCAATAGGACCCAGGTTGAAAAATACCGAAGTTGCCCTTTAATGCTTGCAAAAATGAAACACTTGATTTTTAAATATACTCATGCAGTAATGAGAACATGCATCAATATTGTACATTTGTGTAATTTGCCAATATTACAGCCAATATTGAGTCGGAATGTGTGGCTGATATATCGGCTGTAAATATCTGCAAAAATTTAAATATACGCCAATACGATACTGAACTTCTTAGGCTAATATTGGTTGATACTGATATTGAACCTTGGCAGGAATTTTTCAAAATGTGCAATTTTATTGAGCTAAATACTGTGTCGATGCTAATGAAAGGCCAAAACACACAGAAAAAGCTGCATTTCAAAAAATGCATTGGATTTCAGGTCTTGGTGTTGATCTAAAATTTGAAATGAGCACAACTTCACGTAGTTTGGCTTCTAATGCCACCTTCTGAGCTCCCCCATGGGTAATACCACCAGAGGTGTATATTACAACTGCTGTCAAAATATTTGGGTCTTTATTGATTCTTTAAAAACCAATACTGATGCTTGTACTGACAGTGAGCAGACAACGACATTTTGGCGTATTGATTCTCTTGGCGCAGGTCTAATAACTCCTGAATCCCTGAATGGTAGCAGCCATTTCTCCTTCCCTGCATGATGGCAGGACTGAGATGGAGAAGGAGGGGCTTCAAGAGAAAAATAAACATAAATGAAATACTCCTCCTGCACAGAAAGTCTTGTTATGTATTTAACAATCACACTAATACTCAAATGTTACAGATTGGACCTGTGACCTAGGTTGTTCAATTAATAAAACTGAGTTAGAGAAATCTTAGTATTTAGAGTTCAGGCTGAAGGATGTTTCAGGCTTCAGATTTAAGGCGGTTTTACCATCCTGGAGATTCTGAAATGTCACAAAGTTGCATAACTCCTCATGAGGTCACATGCCAGACTAAGCTGAACCAGGACACACAATCATGTTCCCAGGTTTCTGGAGAGCTGTTCTCCCAGAACAGAGTGGATTTCAGTGGAGGGGGACCTTAGAGGCCTGATCCGAATCTTGGACCTATCGCCTGTGCACTGCGCCCTCACTGATTTTAAGGGCATCAGGTGTTCAGGGCATGATTGAGAGTCCAGGAGGGTTTGGCTTTAAAAAAAGAAGTGGGGACATGCTAAGCTGATGTAACACTTGGCTCTGAAATAAGGCAAATATTAAGACTGTATGTTAAATATTTTCTCATTATAAACACATTTACCTCTTTCTTGTTAGAAAGTGTACATTTATACCAGACTCACAGAAAGTTGAAATCTACTGATAATAAGTCCAAATTAAAACATCTGCAAGCAAAGTCCAACCTTAACATCTGCAAAGCACTAAATGTGGGTACATTTTCTGTTTGGTGGTTAAATGCCAGAGTCATGAGCCATTTGATTGGTTAACGTTATCTTCACAATTACTTACGTATCAAAACATTCAAAATATACTTTACTTAACCACAGATCAGTGAAACATGATACCACAATATGATATATGTATATAGACGTGGGAAAAATTGTTGGTAACCTTTTTTTAAAGAAAGAAAAACCCAAAATGGTCACTGAAATAACCTGAAACTTAAGAAAGTAAGGATACATAAAAAACCTGAAAATTAACTAATGAAAGAAGAATTGTTTTATAAAACAAAATCATGAAACTGGCCTGATCAAAAATGATGGTAACCCTAGAATAGACTGAAAATGATATGACCATAGGAAGTAGATGTGTCCTATAATTAGCATCACAGATGCCTCAAAACTTGGAAGCAGGCAGTCTTCGTTTATACAAACACACACACACACACACACACACACACATGTATATATATATGTGTATATATATATATATATATATATATATATATATATATATATATATATGTGTATATATATATATATATATATATATATATATATATATATATATACATACACACATACATATGTATGTGTGGGAGTGTGTGTGAAACATTTAGAGCAGAGACAGAAGAAAAGATACGAGAAAGACAACAGCAGGAAGTCACTGCTCGTTCAGAGATTAGCAGAGATACTAACAGCTCCAGTATCAGTTTTATCAGATATTGACCACATTTTTCTTTATCAGAGGAAACGTAAATACCAGCAGTACTGACCTATCTGTAAATTTCCCCGCGTGGGACAAATAGAGGCTTATTCTATTCTATTCTATTCTGTTCTATTCTATCTATCTACAGTAAAGATATTTTCTCTGACATATTTTGAGGAGAGTGTTTTAAGTGGTTCACTTTCTACAGCTCAGTAGCTCCTGCCTATGAAGTTATCTGATTGCCCCGTAATGTTGATTGACGGAACGACCGTCCAATCACCTGCCGGATACACTTCTGGAAAGGTTCTGCCCTCCCCAAACACTTTCCATGGGCTCTTTTCCAGATAGACGAGTGAAATATAGTGAATGCTACATCTTGTGTGTCAGATTATGAACAGATGGAGGGATTTTAAAGTAAAGCTGCAGCTCCTGTGCGGTTGAAAAGAGTGAGCTGTGGTGAATTGGGTATTCGGTAAGGATGCCCCTGGTTGTCTCTGCGTAGAGCTCTTCCAGGCATAACAAACCAGTGGGAGACCAAGTTAAAAAAATATTTGGAGAGGTCTTGTTAATGTTAGTGTTCTTGTAGCCAACAGACCAAGTAAAGCATCTGTTAGCATTAATCCATTAATTGACTCTGTCTTGATTTCCTCCATTGGTCAGTGAATCAAAATTCATATAACTCTGTTATTCCAGAAATGAAAATGGAAATGGTCAAAACATATAGCTTGGCTGTTGAGCTAATGATCCAAAGATATGGCTCATACAATCTCTGTTTTTTAGTCTATAATGATGTGCTTGTAAATTGTTTTGGTCTCTTTTATATTCTGTCTGTAACTTTGTGTTTTTTGCTGTTGCCTGTCTTGGCCATGTCTTCCTTAAAAAAGAGGTTTTTAATCTCAGTAGGACCAACCTGGTTAGATAAAGGTTATAAAATATATATATGCTGCCAAGACTGTAATCTTGTCCAAACTGTAAAGCATTGGGAATCATTCGTCAGTGTGACGTTGCATAAACAGTTTAAATAATCCTTCACATGCTTACTGTGACTGTGCCTCCAAGCTGTGGAGTTTATATGTGAAGCATTTGGGATTCAGCTAACGAGTCAGTGAACTCAGGGGCTTGACTGAGAGGTTTTTAGACTCCTGGGAGGTAAAACATGAATTATGCGAACTGAGCTTCAGGGTGTGAAAACATAATATCCAGAGTGAGCAGAATAAGGACACTTTAAATACTGTTTAATCACATTAGTGACTTTTCACATGGACACTTTACAGTCTTCATATTTAAAAATACATAAAGTTGATTAATTTGGTGCATTTTATGGCTTTGGGGAGGATAAAGAAGCACAGTCGAAGTTTAATGTAAGCAAACTTCTTTTCTGGGGGCTGTAGGAGTTGAGTTAAAGCAAATCTGTCTCTTTAACTTCATGCTCTGTTGGTGAAAACATCCACAGTGTTTAACCTTTAACCTGAGGATGAGTAATCCCACAATGCATCATTAATGCAGCAGGAAACTCATACCACACATCATTTACATTTAAATCCTAATAGGTACTTCTCATTATAGAAAGTCAGTGCCCTATGCAAACAATCTGTGCCTGCAGAACAGCCCACACACTCAGAAAATGAAACGAGACCACAGACCTGCACGGATCGCTTTATACCAACGGTCTGGAAAAGATTTCCTGGTTTAGTTAATCCTCTGAGACTCCAAATCCTCTTTTTTGATAACAAAAGTGAAGAATCTTTATCAAAAGTGAGGGGAATGATTTTGTTTCATAAGCCAGAGAAGATTTATTCTTAGAATAAGCAGTAAAAAAGTTAACCATTTAAATTATAATCTCTTGGCTGAGCAGAGACGATTGTTCTCTGCAATTTAACACTGCATATTAATCAAAAAAGTTTAATAAGATTCATTGTTTTCTGCAAGTAATCCTCGATGAGACAAATCAGTTGTTGAAAGAAACATTTTCACATATCTACCGAGAACTTCAATTCATCTTGAACCACCAACACAACTTTACTTTTGCCTCCGAACAAGAAATTCTTCAAAACCCCAGCAGATAACTAATAAATAAACAGAAAATTCTCTCTTTTATCTAAGGCTTGGAAACTAGGTTTGTGATTGTGTTTTACAGCTCTGAAAAATCCTAAAACTGTTAACATGTTTGTCAAAAGAAACAGCTATGAATGATCAGGGTATATGCTGGAACCCTGAGGTTAATTTTAATACCTTTAAGAGACTTTTTTTAATAACCTTTCAAAAGAATGTAGTACCTTATTGGCACTTTAAGCTGTTTTTAGCAGGACATAATTGTTTGTTATAGTCGGGAGGAGGCAAACAAATATTCATGGATACTTTTTGCAGTCAAAGCTTGAATACCAAAATCGTGATTAAGACATTTTAATACTTTTTTAGGGTCTTAATTTTCCCACAACTGATTTATCAACTTTGAATACTTTTTAAGACCCTTGATGATTTTTATGACAAAAGTTCATGTAGGCTATAGACAAACAGCTGGAAAAGGAGGACAGAGTTGTTTTCCGACACACAAAATGTGAGTATTTGATAAGAATATGAATATTTACTGTATAAGGGAAATTAAAAGGGCTGAAGGTCAGAACCAGCAAAAAAATAAAGGTCCCATTTAATACAAAATACACTTTTTAATGTTGTTTATGCAGAAGTATGCCCACGCTCTGTCAACAAACTACCTCACATAAGAAAAGTCTCTCTTTTCTCTCCGTTGATTCCTTTATCTTTCAGACAATTTGTGTTCAGTCACTTTAAAAACATCCCCCTAATGGTGCGTTCACACCGGACGTTACTTGTACTACCTCGGCGATCACTCTCCATTCAAAGTCAATGTACAGCCGCGATGGGGAGGGGCTAACCCACCCGCGATGCGACGGCCGCGTACAAGACGATCACTTCACTCGTCGCGCGATGTCAAAGTTAAAAAAAAAAGTTGATCTATTCAGGCGATGTCGTGTGTGGCTGTGCAGCATCAGCCAATCAGCAGTGTGTGTACGTGTGACGGTACCCTAGACAAACAGTTATTCATCCGGACTACAGGGTGGATGAGTTCCGTCTAGGCGGAACTAATGTCAGTGAGGAAATTAGTTCCGCCTAGACGGACTGCGGTAAACTCACAGATAATGCTGCTGCAGGGCATCAGCTGCAGTGTTTTGTGTTTGATAAGTGAATGAAAAGGATACACCTGGAATAATGTCTGCTTTTACATCCTATTATGTGATATATGATATGATCGCGGTGAAACTCGAACGGACGTGACGTCACCGAGCGACGGCCGACGACCAAAATGAGGTATTTATGCACGCGCGACGCGATTTTGGTAGCTGGGTCGCTTGCGGTGTGAACGCAGCACAATGATGTCATCAGGGGGTATCAGGGTTACTCAGACGCACAAATAATTTGACACACCAGACATATATTTCACATCTGGCAAAGAACCCATAGAAGGTCTTTGGGAATGGGCAGAGCCTTTTAGAGGCATATCCAGCAGGTGATTGGACGATCATTCCATCAATCATATTTATTGCGGGCCAATCACCTAATGAAGTAGGTGGATGCTACTGTGCTACAGGACACAAGCCATGTGGTAAAACAAACTCCTGTCCAAACATGTCCAAAGTGGAGTAAATATGTCCTCACTAGAGAGAAGTTTGTAATGTTGTTTATCATTTAATAAAGAGATGTGTTCCAGATCTGATAAAATTGCTACAAAAGCTGTTTACTTCCTGCTGTCAACTCACCTGTACCTCATGCTTCTAAGGGCACTGATTGGACTATACTGAACGAGCCAAGCAGTCATTGAAGAAAGAAGTTTGGCAAGATGGATATGCCCGATTACAGACACTTAATCAGGCAGATCCAGCTGCGGTGCACAGGTGTGGCACAAATGTAGCAGAACCAAAAGCACTGCAATTCCCATGTGCGACGTTGACCCGCGATCGTTGTCAGTGCTCGGGGTAATGCATTACAAAAGTAATTCGACTACTGTCATGCATTCCTTGTTACTGTAACATAGTAATGTAAGGCATTGAAAAAAGAAAAAGTAATATTTTACTCGGTACAAATGTCAGTAATGCAAGTTACAATGCATTTGAAAGTTAACCCGAAATGAAGAGGTGTTTGTTTGTTTGTTTGTTTGAATACAAATTGGCAAAATAGTCAGTGAGATCAGCAGAGAAGAAAAGTCCTCCACTTTGCCCAAAGTTGCAGTATCTCTAACACAATTTACCAGAATTTTACCTTTTGTCTGTTTTTGCTATGATGGTTTCTTGTATTGTGCCATGAGCATCAATGTGTCTATTATATTCTACTGCTTTTAGCCTTAAGCTGAACTCAGTCAGATAGCCACCACATCACCTTCCACTGGATGTGTAATGAGCTTTTTGAGTGTAATGAGCTACATTTAGAATGACAAATCCATATTTCCTGTTATTTTGACCAGAGTAACTTAAAAGTAATGCAATAACAGTGTAATGCCTTACAATTCAAATACAGTAATATTAAAATGTTACTAATTACTTTGAAATGACAATAACAAGTAATAAATAATGCATTACATATTTGAAGAAACTTGTCCACTGGTCATCGTACAGGGCTGTTTAACATTTGACTAAGAATTGTTGCTTCTCTAGTATTTATTTGGGGTATGGGCTTTAAATTATTGCACATTATTACAGCCTTTCACATTAATCAAAGCCTTCTTTCTTGATTTATAAAACTCTCATTCATTCAACCTTTATTTAATCTCGAAAAAATCATTGAGAGTGTTCCCTCTTTTTCAATGATGTCGAGAGTACAGAGAACAACAATAGAACAACACAGTTAAAAACAGTTACATTCAAAAGCAGCGTAACTGATTGTCATTGTTCTTAACTGACCAAAAGAATCAAGAGCTTGCAGTTTAAATGTTTGTTGTAAGATGTTCCAGGTGAAAGCAGCAGAAAAGCTGAAAGCAGTTCTTCCAAATAAAGTGTTTACCTGTGGAACTTCAAGCATCAGCAGGTCACTGGATCTTGTTGGATATTGATTATAAGTAGGGATGGGTACCTTTCACATTTGAACCGATATCATACTGATGCCCGGTACCTGGGAATCGGTATCAGTACTCAACAGTACCAATTTTCTGTACTTTTGTGTGTGTTTATGGGGTAATAAATATTAATTTGTTTAATACTAAGATCTCAATTTTTTTCAATGTAAATTTATTTCTCAATACATAAAATTTGACAGATATATATCAAAACAACATTCAACTGTTTGTATTGTAACACTGTAGTTGTCCCAAAAACTTCTTCAACATGAACAACATGCTGTGTTTAAGTCCGGTATAGAAATTCACCTACTCTACCAAATAGTATGCCTGCTTCTTCCACTCCCTCACAGTCACAAGGATGTGTTTAGGTACCTAAACATGGCACCGTTTGATTTTACGTGAATCGGTACTCGGTAGTACCTACAGAATTCGGTCGGTACCTCTTAAAGTACCTAATTCGGTACCCATCCCTAATTATAAGATTGATTTAACAGAGATGTTATGTATGGTGGCATTTTATCAAGTAAGGCTTTATAAATGTATAAAAAAGTTAAAAAGTTATCTCTACAGATGACAAAAAGAACTTTGTCAGTCCCTTCTTAATCATAGTGTTAACAAAATCAAACATCTACTTCTCATTTTGCCCCGCTGACTTTCGAGCTTTACATTATCCCGTATCCTTGTGACTGTTTGCTCCACCTGTTGTTCTTTTGCTGCTGCTGTCTTCTCCAGGTCTGTTAGGTATGAGATCCTGCTCCTCAATGAGATTTCTCCTCTAAATAAAGGTTAAACAAATTAAACAACAAAAGATCGCTGCAGCGGTACTGTAAGCTGCCACATACAATGAAAGCCCAAGGGAACACCAGCTGAAAATCTAATTAATTTAATCAAATTAACCTTTATCCTAAAGCAGCATCTCAGCTACATGAATCTGTCATCCGAGCATCATTAGACACGATCACTGATGTGGTTACAGCATCGAGGGAATGTCTCACTCCTGACTGTGAGCATAAACATCTGTTACAAAGCATCATGGGACTTATACAAAATGGCCTGATGTTGTAATTTATGTTGCAAGATGATTTGGTGCTTTGTGAAGCTATGAAAATAACATATTTGATCTGTTAAAATTTTTCTGCGCTGTTTTTTTTAGCAGTTATTTTGGATTTTGGTCCATCTCACATGTTGAGCTCAACTTTGTTAAGGTAGGGCTGTATTCACACCACCTCATCACAGCCTGCATGTCAGCTTTGTGCATATAGCTTCAATGTCATTATTAAGACTACATGGACCTACAGACACAAGCCTAACACAACATTATTCAGTTTTGTGGAAGTACTGCTGTTTTTTGTAGCAACCATTTGGCTTTGTCAACTCCAAAACAACTCTAAATCTCCAAACTCAAAAACAGCCAGTGTGGCATGGGGGGTGGATCTTACACAGGATAAAAAATAAAATGTCCATAACCAAGGCACAAGATACAGTTTCTTTGGTTTATTAAGGATTGCAAACAAATTGGCATCCTCATACGCTCTTGGTTTCCCATCTTCCGGACTTCCTGAAACTCCCTCAGGGAAATTGGGATTCCAATGGCAGTTTCAAAAAGTAGATAAAAAGATATATAAAAAAGATAGATTAAACAATAATGTAAATAAATATAATATAAAAATATATATATATATAGCTACTGGTTGGTTACTGAACATTCCTGTCTTCCGTCTTCCTGTTGCTTCTCCAACCCCTCAATGAGGAGTTGTACAGTCTGATGGCCTAAATTACTGCATTTAAATGAAGCAATATCCCATGAATAGCTCCAACAGTTGTCAATAGTCTCTAATTAATTTAAATGATAATAACCACAGAGATGAATTTGTGGGCTTCTAAATTAACAGAAAGTATCATTAAAGTGGAACAAAAATGTCACTGAAGCTGTAAGATGACAATGGTCACCTTAAGAAGACTCAAAAACAGAAAAATAAACGTAGATTGAGCTCAAATTGACAGTGCACAGCAGTCAGATGGCAGTAGATTCACTGTTAAGGGAGGGACAAAAGAGGAAAAACAACCACTGCCCAGTGAAATCATTTTCAGGGATTATTACTGTTTATTTGGATACATAAGGAGACTGTTTTTTTTTATCAAAGTGTTGTTGGTGTAGGCCATTGAAAATAAACCGTATGTGATGTCAGACCGTGGATTTAAAAGTTTTAAATGATCACAAATCTAAGTAACAAATTATCTCCATTTAACTTATATTTTTTTGTCGATCATCACTTTTAGTCATATATTTCATTGACTAAGTCCACACTGGTTTACTGTTCTCCTTTTTTACAGGTTGGATTTGGTGGATTTTGAGGTGCACTAATCTCAGATATCTTCAGATGTGTGAACAGATTCACAATCACACCACAGGATTGATTCTACTGAGAGCAAACAACAGTCCGCCAGCATATTAACTCTCTTCTCTCTGTATTCAGATCTTTTGAAGATGAGATAGAAACCTGCAGATCAATAGAGAGAGAAGAAAAGAAAAATACTGCAAACAGTGAGAGGAAGGGAGGAAAAAGTGTTTACTGGATATCACAGCTGCAGGGTCGACCTTGTGGACTGCATCCAAACTAATTTAATCAATTACAGTTATTACGGAGGATGACCGTTAGCCGGGCAGGAATTAAAATGTCAAAGCCTGGATCTGCTGCACCATCACTTTCTGGGTCAGGAAGGAGGTTGTGGCTTCTAAAACAGGGATGTGGATGTGTCGCTGAACGGTTATTAGGCACCTGCACTGTCAGCCTCAGTGAGTCGCTGATTACAGCCAGAAACATCCGCCACCCATGAAATTAGACCCAGGCCCGCTTACTCTAACAGCACGGTTGTGATAACCTCAACAACTAGTCCATGGTGTTTCATTCTGCCTTTTTTTTTGGAGCATTTAAATGGGAAGAAGCATGACTGCTGCCTGAAAACTGGCTGTAATAGCTGCAATATAAACCGCAGGAGGGGGAAATGGGACTTCCTCAACTACACTGATGGAAACATGCCTGTTATTGTCACAGTTTAGGTTCAGACTGATATTTTTACTGTTTGACTTTATATAAAAGGACCACTGCAGAGATGGGCCCAAAATAACAAGAGTGATTTTCTAAAAAAGTTAGATGACAAATCTAACATTATTCCTCTTTGATTATAGGAAATGCTCTTAAACTGCTTTAGTGAATGGGTTATGTGTTAGAAATACAGTTTCCTGATGCCAAAATCAATCATTTGTACCAAAAAGATAAAAATTCAAACACCAAAACGAAGCAGTTAATGCATCAAGACTAAGGGTCTACCCCAATTGTAGCCCTTAGCCCTCGCCCTTTGTCTTACCCCTTTGGCAACCCCTTCCCTTTATGTCTGTTTTAAGGTCAAGGGGACAGAGGAAAAGACAGCTCTAAGAAACAAGATGTCACTCAGTTTCCAATATGACATCAACAAGAGTCGCTAGCTGGCCTTGTTGTTGGCAGATACAACAATTGTTTATCTTTATCGTCTTGGCATCTTAATTAATATTTCCGTTGAGTCGTAAAAGACTGAATATCTGATAAAATCACAAGTATCATTACAATGAAAATCAATAATTATGCTTAATTTCTTACATGTATGCACTTCCTTCGATCTCGGCTCCGCCATCTTGTCAGCCAGGGCGGTGTATTATGGGTAATTTCTCATAACCCTCCCTTTCAAGTGAGGTCCCGGTTTGTCTTTGTTTAAGGGCTGTGTAGACCTTCCCCTTAATATTATGGATAGCTGTGATACCCCTTCACTAGAGGATATTTCTACGGTGAATATATATCGAAGTGACTGTCCGGTGTGTCAGCTTACCCGTTTTCTGCACAAGAAACATTTCTTCGGGTGTTTTCACACCAACCACATTTAGTGCGCACCAAAGAAGTTTTGGCCCAGGGTTTGGTACGTTAGTGTCAATGTGAATGCAACCACCGCACTTTGGTGCGCACCAAATCAGCCGGTCCGAGACCTCCATGAAGGGGTGGTCTCGATCCGCTCCATCTCCCTACATTTGGTGCGGTTTCACTGGTGTGAAACAAAGTGGTCCGAACCGATCTACTTTTGATGCATTACTTCCTGTTAATCCCGCGGTTGAATCTTTTGCTTACTCAATTTGTCGATTTGTTTATTCTGGTTGAGGATTACGATGATTTACGAGGGTCCAGAAGGTCGCTGATGCCGTCTCAAACACGATAAAAAAACACATTTGAAGGAAAATGTAGAAGAGAGCGAAACGTAAACATTGGCTGTCTGGTGTAGGAAATGGTTACCATGGTAGTCTCTTCTTCGTTCTCCTCCGTAGCAGGTTTGGTAACCAGTTATGTGCATATCGCCCCCTGCTGTTTCAAACTGAGTAAATACACAAGTGGGTCCGGGCATGGTTCGATGTTGCCAGTGTGAATGCAAGCCAGTGGGGGAGGGGGAGGTGGGCGAACCCATGGCGAACCGCGCCACAGCACGGTTCGAAACAAGTGGACCTAATGTGAAAACGCCCTTAGGCCACGTATATGGATATTTTTTTGACCGGATATCTTTGTCCTCGTTTAAAAAAAAATCTCTTTCCACACCACAGAAATATCTCTGTCTATACGAAGAGGCAAAACTGAAAACAATCGCCTCTGAAGCCTGCAATGCCATGCCTGGCTGATAAGTGGCAGGTTAGCAAAATGTGAAAACTGCGTGCAGCAGACGCCGACGTTGCACAGCAGTGGAGTGCCTTCGATGCAACAACATTACATTCATTTGTAGAGCTGTAATGAGGGCAAAAAGCACAAAGAACACAGAGATAGAGTGGTACATGTTGGCCATCGTTCTTGTTGTTGGCAACCATTGCCACAGTGACTTATTGCTAGGCACTTTACGTCATCGCGTCAACACCGGCTCCGTTTAACACCGCTACACAGATCCACACAACCGGATATTTTTTTATTTCTTCACTTTATCCGTTTTAAAAAAATTCTGTTTATGTGGGTGAAATCGCTGTATTCTTGTGGTTGAGAGGCCCAATTTGACAGAAAAATGTGCGTTCAGGAATATATCCATATTCGTGTGGTCCAGGCCTTAATGATATCCTAAGTTCCAAAGACTGAACCACTGCCAACCTTAGGTCAGGCTCATAGAATGTTTTGTATAATCCTGATATTGAAACTGTGAGAGAGGGCAAACAAGTAATGACTTGTTTTTCAGTTTAGTTTTAGTTTAGTTTTTGCTGCAAGAAGACAGACAGGGCACACCACACACCAATCAACTCATAACTAACAACTAGGGCCTGTAGTCTAGAAGCTTAAAGTTTCTCATGGTATGACTTTTATGTAAACAAACGTGGCAGGAACAATTTAAGCTAAATGAGGCTAACAGTTAGCTTGCTGTGACATCCTTGTCAGTTGTGATTTCTGTCCAGCCTCTCTCTTTCTAAGTTTGTTTTTTATGTAACTAACTTTTCTACGCTGCAGTTGCTTGTGTTTCGTCACATAGTTTGTCCCCTGTTTGTGGTGTACATACAACATTATGCTACGCCAGTTTGCTCTCTGACTGTCCTGGTGCACTCCACACATATCAGATCCTTAATCTGAACTCATTTAATATTCAGGATATTTGTTAGACAATAAGGTGAACCTTAACACACCCCACACCACAGGATAAGGTAAGATCATTTTAAGGACCACCAAATAGTCAGGACTTTGCTCATTTTGGCAGGAAGCAGGGATTCCAGTTGAAACCCTGGCCTATTATCTTGTGGTGTGAACCCCGTTTTAATCATTCTTCTTAATTCAACACTGCAGATTTACTGTCAGGTAATTGTAAAGCTGACCGAGCCAAAACACTGCCAGGTGGAAGCTTTGCGTTGAAACAGAATGGGGCAGTAGCTTATGCTATTTTTGAATGACTGCAACTGAAAAAACATCTGCATTTTCTTCTGAATTATGCCTGTTTTTGGATATGCACCAATTAATTAGATCTCCTTATGTAGCATCCATTTAAAAAGTTAGAATCTCCAAGCACAGTAACTTTAATCAGATTGATTTGATATTTTGAATGTAATCATGGCTATTGTAAAATCCCTCCTTATGCTGCTACAAAGCCGTAATTCTCATATTCCCCCTCCATGTGGCGAAGGTTATCGATACGCCTACAGGCATCGGCAGTGTGGATATGCACAGGCCTACGCCGCTCTCCTACCACATTAAATCACACTTAACCCCCCCGGGCTGTTGATTTCTCACTTTGCTTTAAAAGTGATTGTGCTTTTCCCTTTCACATTCCCTGTTGCTTTGTGTTGTTTTTTTTTAACATGCATCTTCTCTTGTGCGCTCTGTTGGGTCTTCAGATGCTTCCTCTTGGGGGGACAGAGTCTATCTGGGAAGGCGAGATGAAACGCTGCAGAGACGGTGGAGGCTGTTCTCCCCAGCAGATCGGCTGAGGTCTGGCCTCTCTCGGTGCCAGCGTGATCACAGCTCAGCCACAGGGCATGTTCTCCAGATTGCCTGGTGACTCACAGGGTTTGAGTCTCTGCTGCCTGACTGCATGGTGAACGTGTTTCCCACAGAGCCCTTGGAAGGCTCCACCATCGCCAATATGGACGAACACGGTTTCTAATGAGATTGATAATGATTAGGAAGACTGGGAGGTCAGAGTAAGGGGAGTATTCCTAAAGATCCAGGAGCTTTTAAGAAGTCCATTATTTTCTTTATCAATCTGTGAAGCATTATGTCCAACTGTCCTGTTTAATATGCATTATTCTGTTTGATAGAATCTATTAAATCTGAACATATGCAGGGAGTGTGTCATATTAAGAGGCAAGAATGGCTGATTTATTAATGAATGCTAGGCATGGAGCATATCTGTGGAGCTGCTGTGAAATGTAACAAGAGTCTGAGCTGGGTTTATACAATCTGTGCAAAAAATAATAAAAAAGGATTTGCAATTCAATCTGTGAAATACAAACACATGCTAACTAACTGAGAGACAAGTGAACTCATGACACTAAAAATTGAAGAAAAACACGTCTAACAGATTCAAACCTTCTGCTGCTGATTGTTTGAAGTACATCTGGTTACACAGTAGAAGATTTTTCAGCCAGATTTTGGACACCATGTCCCCCTCTCAATAATCAGGGGTTATGAGCACATTCAAGGCTTGTTGCAAATTAGCCCTAGTTCAAACAATCCTCAAGTGTGTGTTGCTAATGCCCCCTTTTTACTGGTCCCAATCTGAAGCCTTCCCAGATCTCAAATCAAAAATTTCCAACAGCTTTTTACAATTCAAATCTGGTTGTTTCCACTGGAACCCAGCAAGAGCCAACTGAATGCAAAGTGGGACACGTAACCAGCTAAATGTTGCATACCTGTCATGCTCCTACACTTAAACACAGCTTTCTTTTTCGCAGCATAGCCTGCAGATAAAGTCAACTGTTCCCCATATTCTGTCTTGAGTCGTGAGATCTTCTGTCTGTAGACTCCTCACTGTAGTCTGGTTGGATCATTTTCTGTGAGCATTTGCGGGATATAAGTTTTATAAATTGATCTGAATAACCCTTAAATCTGTGGTCTCTTGTTATTAATATCAGAAAAGGTTTCAAATTGCCAGTATGTTTAGGTTACCCTAATATTTGAGATCTGAGGCTATTTAAGCATTTATAAACCCTCTCATGTAAAGTGTATGAGTGATTATTTTGTACCCCTGTACAGCACTTTGGTCAACCAAGGTTTTTAAACGTGCTCTACAAATAAACTTTGACTTGACTTAACTTGTTTGAATGATAAGAACAAGTAGAAGTGCCCCTGAAGCACAGACCTCTGAAAAATGAGTTATAACATTGCTAGAAGAGTCATTATCAAAAAAGTGGAAAATTGCCATATTGCGCAACGTAAACAAAGCCATGAAACAAACTCCTGGATCAACATCTGTAGTTGGATCACCACCAAAGTCTAATCGCTTCTCCATTGTGCCATGGACAAAATTCTGGGAAATTTCTTCAAAATCCATTGGGAAATTTTTGATTTATTTGCAACAAAATGTGGAAAGTGGACCATCATAGGATATTAACAAAGCCTTGAAAAAAAATCCTGGATTTGCAGGATGCTGCTTTGAAAAGTCGCCGTTGATACAAAACCCTGTCAACTTCAGGATGAAACCTGGTGATGCTGTTTCACAAGAATTCGTGTTGGCTGGTGAACCCAACGTCACTTTGTGTCTGTGGTTGCCATGTTTACAATACATCAGAATCAACAAGAGTACCCATGACACTTGTTGATAACAGGATTTGATCAAGATTTTTGGGTATTAGGCCTGTGGTCAAAATAACGTCATGCACTCTTTGCTGATACATGTATCAGTACTGATTCTACAGAATCGATACTTTCGTCTACAGCCTTTAAGGACCTAAATTTAAGTGTCTTGAGTTGCTGAACAATCTTTTGCTTTTTTGCAATGAAAAAACTAATTGCAAGCTGTCAGGAATTTCAATAAAGGCTTAATAAATGGCTATAATTTATGCTAAATATGATATGTATCGAATCGTGAGGCTGCCCAGCCCTACAGCTCAAATTCTAAAATAAACTAAGAAATATTTACTCAAAATGCCTGCTTACACCAGTTATTATAGCTACAAAATTAACTGTAACACCAGTCAGACGTGTTGTGGGAATAGATACGGAAATAACATTTTTATTAAAGGTGTAGTCAGTGATGTGGGAGAAAGCGAGTGGAGAGGTTGTTGATAAACGAATTTAGACCCGCCTCCTGAAAGCTGATGGATGGGCATCGTCATGGAAACGGCTATAGAAACTGCATAGCTGACCAACGTAGCTAAGGTAACCCCGACTCGTCCGACAACTCGACTGCCGTTACCGATAACATCACAAGAACAGTACATTTTGGGAGATTAGACAATAAGATGAATGCCTGACGGCTGTTACTGTTATGTGAAGCACCACAAAGTTAATGTTGCTTACCCATCCAGCAGACAGACGGCGACATCCGCGTCCGTTTTCAGGTCTTTCAATTAGCGGAGTTCTCTCCTCCATAGTACAGCAACACCAATATTGACCCAGGTCTTCGCTCTTTCATGGTCATAGCCCTACTTTTTCACTTTTCTCTCCTCTGACCTTTTTCTTTTGGGCTGTTTTTCAGCCATTGCTACTGCACATATTGTATCTCTCTCTTACGCTGACTGCGCACGCTACACAACCTACGACTCCCCCTCCCCTCTCTGTCTGATCTGCGCATGAGTATGATCACCCCCTGGATGTGGGGGGGTGTACCCTGTTTTGGTGACTCTGCCCGAGCCACAGTATTTACCTGCTGAAATTCAGAGCCAAGGCTGTGTATTAAAACAGGACTTTTTTTTCAACATGCTGTCAGTGGTGACATCTTGTGGATAGAGAGGAGAAATACGGTGATTTTGACAAATACTGCATTTGATTAGATTAGAAGATCGCTGACTACACCTTTAAATGCCGTAAAGAAAACCTCAGCTTTTGAAATGTACTGCTTACATGTGGATATAGTTTTAGCCTTAGGGGATGAACTGATATTTACAGTAATAGTAAATAACTTATAGGTCAATTTTAGGTGTTAGACTTTTATTTTTGTTGTGGTATAAAGGCAGTCGCACTGCGTCAGTTTATAATTCTGGTATCACAGAAACACAATTTCACAGAGCAGGGAATGCTCTTACTTTCTGCATTTTCCTTCTTATTTTCCAGGAAATTGTGTGTTATTGCTGCATTATGTGCTCCATCAAAATGAAATGAAAAGAAAATGAGGTCTCCCCTGCTCTTTCTCTCATGGTCTGGAGGACCATTCAGACCGCACGGTGACCGTTTCCTCCCCAACAACCAATTCTCTTCCTCTTCCCTTTACATCTCGCTCCTCTCTAATGGACTGTAAGAGGCTGCAGAAATGGACTCCAAACCACAAGAGCTGCCGGGACTCAACTTTCTCCCCCTGAAATCTGGTGTGATGAAGAAACAGTGAGGCATGCCTGCAGCAGCTCTGCCCCACAGGATGCTCCCTTCTCCTAATCCCAGCAGGAGCCGTTGTAAACAAAGTGTTTGTTTTTTGCTGTTAGTGGGCGGTTTAAATGCATACTGAAGGAAAAGTCATAGCTGGAGGATGTTTAATGTCTCCCTAACTCAGCCTGGTGTTTTCTGCTTTGTGTTTTTGGAGCCCCACATCAGCACTCTGCTAAGATAACACACTGCAATAATGAGCTTTGTGAGCGCTAATGGCTGTTTAGTTTATGTTCTGTTGACCGTTTGACTTCAGTTGCAGCCCACACAAAAATGAGGACCGACCGCTCTTATCTGTTCATTTAAAAAGCTTCATGACCAGTTATTTGAAAAGAGAGCATCATTTCAAAATGCCAGTCAAGTTTGTTTGGAGTGAAATGTCTCCCTAACAATGAGCAAATGAGAAGAATCACACCTCTGTCATTTTCTGTCTACAGCCTGTTCCCCAGCCCGTCATCTGTCTGTCCCGTCTCTTAAAGCACTCAATCCCCCGGACAGCCAGAGCAGAACAAACAGGATCCTCACATTTTTGCATCACTGCTTCAAATTATGCCTCTGACTAACAACCAGGGACATGCAATATATAGTTATTCCACAAAACATCCACAACATTGTGGAAGAGATTGACAGCTCCATAAGTACAAGCCTCTGGGGCTCATAAGACAAGAGCAAACAATAATCTTCCTTTTTTCACTGCTGAAATGAGAGAAGCAACATAAACTACTCTGGATCCCACATCAAGTCAGTACTACAGTACTGACCATTTGTGTGTTAGGTCACACTTCGTTCCATGCCATCCAGCATGTAGGTACATTTACACAACCTTTACACGAAATGAATATAAATGTCCCCTTGGTGAACTTAAACCTACATATTCTACTATAATGATATACTTTTGTGTCAATGGCCATGCTAAAAAGGTTGAAAATAAAGTTTTATAGTCTGCAAGGTAATTAATGAAGTTTAAGCTTTCACATGCAACATAAACACTGTTTGGGCTAACGCTAATGCTACCAATCCCTAAATAAACTTATCATTAAAACAGATTAAAACAGGGCTGTGTCTTTATCCAATAAACAATTAGTGTACGCAGATGGAAGATGCTGAAGATAAACATTTATTCAAACCTTCTGTCTTGTCTTGTGAGTTTGAAAAACATTGATTTGGGTCTGTTCATGAATAAATTTTCATTTTTAGTAGAAGGATCTGCATGACAAGAGCAACAGACTTCAGATTTACATACATCGGCCCTTTGCTGTTCTCTGAACCTGAAACATCCTGAGTATCCTGAAGTGTGTTTACCAAGTCACTCTGGTATTTAACCAAATTTGACAAAATAAAACCCTAAAATTATACACCTGCATCACCAGGTAACCTGGATGTTCTTGTGTCATCCAGTTACCATTGAGGTTTACGTCATTTATTATTTGGACCTATTAAGTCCCAATCAGAAGACGTTTTCATCATGTGTTCATACATATATCTTCATATATACAAAACAAACAGTGGTAAGAAAAAAATTCCAGAAAAGATTGACAAACTATCACAGGCAGTGGTTGTTTTTCCTATTTTGCGCCTCCCAGTAAACAGTCGGCAGCGGCTATTTCAGTCCAGTCAACTCTCACTTTTCTGTTTGCGAGTGTTCTCAAGGCAACAAGACTGATTTTAAAGATTTGGCATTTTTGTTCCACATTAATATCACTTCTCACACTTTTGCATCTCTACAGTCATTATCAGCTAAAATGTGTTTAAGTCTGTTGACAACTGCGGTATGCAATGGTCAATACCTGCAATCATCAGTGAGACCATGTAGAATGAGAGAAGCCATGACTGGATGTTGCAAATTTTAAAGTAACAAACAAGAAAGCAGAAACACAACCATAGTGTCTCCTTTGACTTCCAAACTAAGAGATACATTTGCAACAAATTATTTGTTGGTAAAATTTTGTTCTTTCTTTTTTTTTAGCTACATTTTAGGTTTTAGTTTTCAGATTACCCAACTAAGAAGCAGATATGCAGATCAACCTGCTGGTTGTCTTGCCCATTAAAGATTTTCACATGATCACAGACAGCAAAATCAGATATTCATCTGTTGACTCAGTTTTCTGAGGAATCATAGACACGATTTTTTTTTACATCAAATTTATTTCCTTCAACTTAATTATAATTGTTAGAGGATCTAAAACTATGAAAATAACTCTTACACAGATGTATGCTCTTACTGTTAGGATTTCTGTGGAGCTATGCAGCAACGTTTCACTTCCGACTTTCTAGTTTTCGAAAAATTACATTCGTGTACAACAGTGCCACTCAGTGGTTATATGTATTTATTGGCACCACAAACACTATACAGGGAGGTGAAAAAGAAAAAAAAAAAAACAGACAAAGGTGGACTTTCAGAGTTTTAAATACGGAGTTGGCAAAAAGTCAACTACAAAGCGTTATAAGGGACAGTTCGGAAAAGTTGCCTTGTATTTCCTGTGGTCACAACTTTATCAATCAATCAAACTTTATCTTTAAAGCATTTTTCATCAATAAATGTAGCACAAAGTGCTGAACATTCAAGTACACAAGCAGATAAGAATCAGGAGAAAAATAATAATTAAAATACTACAATAAATTGTGAGACACAAGCAAGTACTACAAGTTCGAGATCACTGAGAGTTTAGCTGGAAGAATGTAGTGAGATTTTTTATAACTCCTAAAATATCAGCACTGCAAACAGGCACACAGAGCCGAGGCTTCTGTTGGAGACAATGTGGAACTTCAATGGCTAATCACTTTCATGTTTTTTTGGCCTGTCCAAAAATTCAGTTATTCTGGAGAGTGGTGGCAACTGAGATCAATAAGATTTTTGGGGTGGATGTAGATATCTCTTTTGTTGCCTTGTATCTTGGTAAAATACCAGTCTCACAGAAGGATAAATACTTCTGGAAGATACTCTTGGTAAGTTGTGGGAAAGCTATAACTAGAAAATGGCTGCAACCAGACCCTCCAACATTGGACCAGTGGCGTGGAATTACCCAAGAAATATACTGTATGTAGAGACTTACTTTAGTATTGAGGCTCCAGCTGGAGAAATGTACTAAACAATGGAAAAAATGGATTGTGTACGCACCATGAATGTGACATTGTACCATGATGTATGTGTAAAATAATACTTTGATTTTAACTGTGACACCCGTGATGATCTCATGTTCTTTGTAAAACCCCAAAACCAGTGAAGTTGGCACGTTGTGTAAATCTTAAATAAAAACAGAATACAATGATTTGCAAATCCTTTTCAACTTATATTCAATTGAATACACTGTAAAGACAAGATATTTAATGTTCGAACTAAGAAACTTTATTTTCTTTTGCAAATAATCATCAACTTAGAATTTAATGGCAGCAACACATTGCAAAAAAGTTGGCACAGGGTCATTTTTACCACTGTGTTACATCGCCTTTCCTTTTAACAACACTCAGTAAACGTTTGGGAACCGAGGAGACCAATTTTTGAAGCTTTTCGGTGGAATTCTTTTCCTTTCTTGCTTGATGTATAGCTTAAGTTTTTCAACAGTCCAGGGTCTCTAGGTTGTATCTTGCACTTCATAATGCACCACACATTTTCAATGGGGGACAGGTCTGGACTACAGGCAGGCCAGTCTAGTACCCGCACTCTTTTTCTACGAAGCCACGCTGTTGTAACACGTGCAGAATGTGGCTTGGCATTGTCTTGCTGAAATAAGCAGGGGCGTCCATGAACAAGACGTTGCTTGGATGGCAACATGTGTTGCTCCAAAAACTGTATGTACCTTTCAGCATTAATGGTGCCTTCATAGATGTGTAAGTTACCCATGCCTTGGGCACTAAAACACCCCCATACCACCACAGATGCTGGCTTTTGAACTTTGTGCCTATAACAGTCCGGCTGGTTCTTTTCCTCTTTGGTCTAGAGGACACGACGACCACAGTTTCCAAAAACAATTTGAAATGTGGACTGGTCAGACCACAGAACACTTTTCCACTTTGCATCAGTCCATCTTAGATGAGTTCGGGCCCAGCGAAGCCGGCGGTGTTTCTGGGTGTTGTTGATAAATGGCTTTGGCTTTGCATAGTAGAGTTTTAACTTGCACTTACAGATGTAGATGAACTGTAGTTACTGACAGTGGTTTTCTGAAGTGTTCCTGAGCCCATGTGGTGATATCCTTTACACAGTGATGCCGGTTTTTGATGCAGTACCACCTGATGAGTCGAAGGTCACGGGCATTCAATGTTGGTTTTCAGCCTTGCCGCTTACGTGCAGTAACTTTTCCAGATTCTCTGAACCTTTTGATGATATTACGGACCGTAGATGATGAAATCCCTAAATTCTTTGCAATGGCTGGTTGAGAAATGTTGTTCTTAAACTGTTGGACAATTTGCTCACGCATTTGTTCACAAAGTGGTGACCCTCGCCCCATCCTTGTTTGTGAATGACTGAGCATTTCAGAGAAGCTGCTTTTATCCCCAATCATGGCACCAACCTGTTCCCAATTAGCCTGTTCACCTGTGGGATGTTCCAAATAAGTGTTTGATGAGCATTCCTCAACTTTCTCAGTCTTTTTTGCCACTTGTGCCAGCTTTTTTGAAACATGTTGCAGGCATCAAATTCCAAATGAGCTAATATTTGCAAAAAAAAATAAAGTTTCTCAGTTCAAACATTAAGTATCTTGTCTTTGCTGTGTATTCAATTGAATATAGGTTGAAAAGGATTTGCAAATCATTGTATTCTGTTTTTATTTACGATTTACACAACGTGCCAACTTCACTGGTTTTGGGGTTGTACATGTAAATAATTAAATTAATAAAAAAAAGTTTAAAAAAAATACTACAATAAAATAAAAATATGAAACCCCACCCACACTCCCAGCTCACATTTATCCCAGACAGCCACTCACAGGCACACTCATGCGTTCAAGCACAAATATGCTAACAAGCCCACACACACACACACACACACACACACACACACACACACACACACACACATACAGGGACACTAGTCAGGACTATTCAACACTGAGGAAAGGCTTTCTTGAACTAAACTTTACTCTAAAAGCCCTTTTTTATCGAAGACTGCATTCCAGCCTGAGAAAATGATTACACTGATTATGTTGGCTTGACCATTAACCTCCCTAAATATGCATATTAACCAACATTTGTTTTTGTCGTCTGATGCCCTTTTTCTGTAGAAGCATCAGTCACTGGAGCACCTCTCCACTCGGGGCCATGTAAACAATTTCCTTTTCACAGACAGTTGATGAAGGTGTCTGTAAGTGCAGACAGTCACAGCCTCATACCTGTGAGGACCTGACTGTCTCCCTGTCACCTTCAATCGAGTGATTTAGACTCGCAGCAGGTCCCTCAGGGCTGAGGTGACAGGAGGTACAAGCTAGGAACCGTCAAAAAAAGACAAGGGGAAGGAAACCCGCCAGTCTTAACAGTATTACACTGTGAAAGACGAAGTACTTGGGTTGATGAGATGGAATAAAGGGAGCAGGCAAACAGACGCATGGGGCTTCATGCGGCTGGGCTGAATGATGCGAGGCCAGGTTACATGAAGACACAGAAAAGAGGATGTTTTCTCCTGATGGGAAGAGCTGAAATTGTCTTGCTATAGAGCAGAAAATTACAGTTTTCCCATCACTGAGTATGACAGGCTGAACAATTGAACAGGGCGCAAGAGACGACTTGAATTTGTGGAATTCGTTTTGAGATGATATGCTGCAAATTCCTTTCTGAATGATGCCCATTCAACCTAAGCTGTTTTCTCATATGCTCACCTGCAGATTACTTCAGCAATATCGGGACAGGCTGCCCCTAGAATGGCTTTTCTTTTCACACATGCAATTTAATGCATGGCAGAGCATGATGTCAGATGACACAGAAATATGTGACTTTCTTCTGACCTTTTTTGCATACAAGTGAGCAGACAAAAGTATTTACTGGATTGAATGTGTGAACCAAATCAGTTGCCAACCTTTCAAAGCAAATAGATGTCATAACTGCTCCAACTTGTGAATTTTCCTTGATATTACAAGCTAAACTTACTGGTTTAGATTCTCTAAATAGATTTTTAACCATCAAGGAACTTGTATGGACCCTTATGTGCTAACATTCTAGTTGCAAAAACAGAAAACTGCAAAAACATTTTCTACATTTTGTACTTACTCAATGTTAGTTCAGCTGGCACGAATCAGACCACATATGAGGATGCCTCTTTGTCTTTTAGTATATCCATTGAGCCTCAGATCACAACTATACCTCAGAGGTTTCAAACGTTACAGTAATTTTGCTGTACAGACATCCACATGGTTACGAGTGCGCCATTATGAGAGTTCAAATGGCACAACTTGGAAACACACAGATGTAGTCTTATTTAAGTTTTTTCAAAAAATATTTTTTGAGTTTTTTTTTTGATGAATCTGTATTTGATTGGGAGAGACTTCATACTAGGGCTGGGTATTTCCAGTAACCACACGATACGATACGTATCCCGATACTGAGGCCATGATACGATACGTATCCTGATACTGAGGCCATGATACGATACGTATCCCGATACACATAAATTGTGAACAAAGACTACCCTTTTAACAGAATTCCCAGAAACTTTTGTTTAAATTACAAGAAGAAAAAGAACAAGCATGAGTTGTAAATAATTCTTCAACCTATGAACTCTAATCCAGGTCCCCAAAGATGGTAGACTTAAATTTGGAACATGTGTTTCATCATGTAGCTTGGCTTCTACTTTGAACTGCACTATAGTTAACATTACCCAAAGTGTATTTACAACAACTGCCCAAACATTGATGTTGTATCGATTCTGTAGAATCCGTATCGATATATGTATCCCCAAGAAGTGCATGACGATATTTTGCTGTATCGATATTTTGAGCACAGCCCTACTTCATACTCTGATTATATTTTGTTTTCCGTCTTATAGGTTCAAGTGATAGTCATCTGCAGGCAGTTGTTTTAAACAAAAATATAGGCAAGAAAAATTGCCATATTTTTGTGTGTTTAGGCTGCATAAGTCAGCTGTAGAAGCACCTGCAGTGATTCTGATTCTTGTAGAAGAAACTTTAGAATTTTACTTTTCTAAAAAGACCAACACTATGCATGTACCCCAAAAGGTTCAAAGCAATAATCATCTTACTTTGGGTACATCTTGGTTGGATAGGTGCTCTTTTGAAGATTTGACCGTACATGTAAAGGCTCAAACATACTTGGGCGGAACGGACATGGAACGAACTCAGTGGAGGTCTGCTCCAAGTCGAGGCCATATCTGTCTGATCTCCACATCACCACTCCAGCCCGCTCTCTCAGATCCTCCTCCTCCACCCACCTCACTGTGCCCTCCTGCCTGCCTCAGCACCATGGGGAGCAGGGCCTTCACCAGCTCTAGATACTCTCTCCCACCTGACCTCCAAAACCTGACCTCTTTGTCCCTTTTCAAATCCAGACTCAAAACCCACCTGTTCAGAACTGCATACTAGGGCTGTCACTTTATATTCGATAGTTGAATAACCAATCAAATATGGGGATAAATATCCCTAACCGAATAGTAAAGAAATATTCGAATGTAAAAGTCTCGCAGCACATCAGGGCGCCTGGTGCAGTGGACTGTTCCGTCCAACAGAGGGCACTATGAGCGCAGCTTGACCCTCAAACACATCCGGTGCTCTCTTGACCTCAGTAAACAAAGAGTTTCCCCTCCGAGCGGAGATTAACAGGTCCGAATCATCTGAGGAGAGCGGTGTGGAAGTAATTTTGGTTCTACACCGTTGATGGCAAACTTAAAATCAAAGTCCAGGCTGTGTGTTCTGTGAAATACAGTTTAGTCACTCATCCTCCACTTATTTGCGGGCTCAGCCGTCGGCTTTTCATCCAAGCTATACGGCCAAATGCAGCAGAGCTTCGTCAAGAGTTTTACTCCGTGTGACTGTTGGGGGGATAATCGAATATCTTCGATTATTTGGGTACATGTCAAAAAACCATTCAACTTTGATCTTTAGGAAAAGTGACAGCCTTACTTCATACTCTTTACCATGAACGCCATTCTCATCCACTTATCCATCATAGTCTGTTGTGTTTTGCTAATTTTATAGTTGTATTGTTGTGTTGATTTTATTGTTGTTTTTATCCTGTACAGTGTCTTTGAGTGTCTTGAAAGGGGCTTTCAAATAAAATGTATTATCATTATTAACGCAGATGTCTGTATGCCTGTGTGCAAAGCTCAAATGGTGTCACACAAAACACTGATCTGCACTCTCAGCGTGACACCCATCCTCTGTGCAAAGTTGACGGGTGAACGGAGACTCTGGAGAGCAAAGGGAAGGGGGCTGAACTTTTCACCTGACATTTGGAAGCACCGAAAAGGTTTTTCATTGTCAGTTTTGCACGTCCATCTCCAAAATGGCACATTGCCCTCTTTCAACTCTTTAGCATTTAATAGCCGTACATATCACCATCTCTTTGTTTTAAAGCTTTGCAAAGCATGCAGGCAGAGCAGTTCCAGTGTAGCTGCAGTGCGCTCGCCTATGGAAAGTTTAATGACTGTGGAAATTTCATGTGAAGTCTGCTCGAGTGTGTGAGTCACCTTAATGGTTTAGAAAACACAGAGTCAATCATTCTATCTGTAGAAATGTACCGCCATAGCTTCTGTGCCAACTTCTTCTGTACAGATACAGTGATGATCTCCGTTACTGTATCTAATCTTCAAGCTAATGCCATGTACCTCAAACCATCCCACTTCAAAAATCTTAAACTATCCCTTTAAACTGGCAGCCACTGCAGAGGTAGTTTGGTTTTACTTTTGCCCAGGAAAAGATGACAGACATGTGGTCTATTTTATACAGAACAGTATAACTGTATAAGACAAAATATTGGGCTGAATGGAGATTTCTATGTCTAGTATCGCTCTAAAAATAATTTATTGCACATTCTGGATCGATAAAAATTCAGACTTATGACTAGAGTCGGAGCTTCACCATGATTAAAACACAAAGGTAACTCCCAGTTGTTAAAGTTTTAAAATCTGCAGAACAGAAAACTTTCTTATTTTCCCTTTATGAGCCATCCAATGCTCAGTTTGATTTATATTGAATTTGGACTGGGAGAAAGGATCTTGTTGTGTACTCACGTTGCTCAGGGACATAGCATCACCAGTGGGGCTCTGACTCTTCCATCTGCCATAATGACACTTCAGAATAAATACATCAAACCTCACAGACCCTACACATAAAGACACCTGGGAATAGCAGATTTATAATTAGTTTGCAGAGCTCTTTTTGGTGTGCGTGGGGGAGAATCAGACGGCCACTATTAGCTGTTAAAACGGGAAAAAGTCATTAGTTCGTCTCATTACAGTCACAATTACCTGGAGGAGGGAGAGGATGATCTATTACCCATCATATATCACTGATCCAAAATCCAACAGAGGCAGATGTGTGGACTCATAATCACATTATTCAGCAATGATCCAACATCGTGTTCAGAGTGAGACTGTGCTGGAAATTCACTGAAAACTTCAGCAGTGATTCACTGCTGGAGGACTTGAAGTGGCTCTCAGATTCAGAAGTTTCTCTCACATCCATTTCTGACTTTCAGATTTGGTTTGTGGAAAGTGGCAGCAATTTTCCTCATTCCTCTTCTCATTACTTGTATAAACTGAATCTACCCCTGAAAATGCCCAAAGCCTCATCTGAAATAACATATTGGTGTTGGTGACGGATCATAACAAGCTGTAATGGAGCTGCAGCCTGGTTACCATGGTGTATGTGCAGAGTATCGACTATGCAAATCACCATCATCTGTTTAAGGCGTGCTGTAGATGCATCTGAAATAGACTGAATATAATAGTACCTATTTTAGTCCACAGTAGAACCGGCAGTTTGGGTGTGCTGAAGTATCACATGATAAAACGGACTGTTCTACCCCATTCCTTTTGTAACTTCCTGAGACTTGAGCTTTGTTTGATACGCATTTACAATCCCCTCAATTGGGATTTGAGACTTGGGTAGGAAAACTGTCTTCATGAAAAAGACATCATTGTATGAGAGCTGTTGTTAAACATGCTATGAGGAGTTTCTAAGTAATTACAAAAAAGTCTCACTTTTAGATATATGCCTGATCAAAATACACACTTTAAAATGAGTTTTATAGCATCAAAATAGGTTATCTATAAATGCTATTCCTTAGCTTCACGGTCAGGTCGGACAGGGCTGGACTGGCCTGGATACTCAACTTCGGGAACAAGACAATTAAAACTAGAGCAAATTTATATTATTCGGACACGTCTTAGAGCACTGGGCTGTAAGTAGCGATATATAGCCGGCTACAAAACTACGATACCAAGTTTTCCAAAAATTGCTTGTTGTCACACATCAAAAACTACCGCTACGTAACTAGACAGAGATACATTACCTCGTTGCTTTGCATCCTGTAAGTTGTTGAAAAAAGAAGTTGTAAAGCAATGCAGAGTTCTGAGGAAGGTCGAGCTACATTCATTAGCATCACAACGAACACACGCTCTGACTTGGGTCACGTCTTTACTTTACTTGAGAAATGTTGCAGAAACCATAAGTTGCATGACTGTGTGTGATACAGGTGTTTTGTTTTCAGCTAAAACTGACATATTAGCAGAGTCGCCCTACAAACAGCTTCTGTATAAATGTTTAAAATATTTGATAACTTAACGGGCAGGGTGTGATTTCTTTTCATTTCACACACACTTTGACTTTGATAATGATTGTTACTTTTGAAAAGATACAAACATGATGACAGTGCACAATCTTACGACAAGTCAGCACCTGAAGCCTGAAGACCGACCTCAACTCTGCCTTTTCTACTTCTGGTAGGTTGATCCAAAGTTTGCACTCCAAAGGCTCCTCAAATATTCAAACAGCTTTCGTCTTGTTTGAGTGCTCACAAGTTTGAACTATCCCAAAGCTACTCTCCCTGTTTTATAAAACATTTTTTTTATTTTCACACAAATTCAGGAGAAGTGTTGTCCAATAAATTTGCATTAATTAGTCTAAAGGTAACTTATCACCAGCTTTAGCTTCATCGGACTACACCAAAAGGTGTAAAAGAAGAGCTGTTATCTCTGAAACTTTGCCTTACTGCAATTTATTCACAAAACTGTGGTGTGTTTATTGTAAAGGTTCAAACTGCAATAATGATATGATTGTGATGAACTGTACAGCCCTTAAATTTTAAGATAGATAGATAGATAGATAGATAGATAGATAGATAGATAGATAGATAGATAGATAGATAGATAGATAGATAGATAGATAGATAGATAGATTGATAGATTGATAGATTGATAGATTGATAGATTGATTGATTGATTTTTGTCAATGTCTCATCTGCAAAGATGCAGGAAATGCCTTTAAGCACTCATTCTTTCTAAAAAAAAAAAAGGATTCCAAGTCTCCACTATACTGTAACTGACCTGTTTGTAGCATCTTACAGTTTTTTGGGCTTGAAACAAATGTTAAATGATTAAAATAACATTCAATCGGGGATGCTGGTTTGGTGGAGCACGTCCCATGTACAAGCTTCTGCCGGTCCGGGTTCAAATCCAACTCATGACCTTGTAGAGTGTCTTCCCCTACTCTCTCACCCCCTTTCACAAGACTATCCACTGTCTCTCTCCTATCAATAAAGGCACAAAATGCCCCAAAACACATTTTAAAAAATTAAACAAACATTCAATCATTGATAATAATTCCAAACTGTTTTAAGTGCAAACATTTAAGCAGTGATCATAAGTTGTTAGTAAGACAATGCTTGTCTAAATGAAATTTAAAACTATGAAATGAAATATAATTTGATATTTAGCACAAAAAAATATATAAATTATCAGCATAAACAATGACATTGGTTAAAATATTTGTAGTAGTCAAATAGGAAATAAAGCACTGGTGCAGCCAACTTTAAGAGGCAATGTGAAGTGTGAGCTCTGACAGCGCATGCAGATTTATATTCATTTTTGAAGCACCAGCTTTTCTAAATTAATCATCTTGTGTTTTAAATGGAAGATATTTGCACATGCAAGTCAAAGTCTTCATTTTTAACCCAAAGTAGCACTATCCAATGCACTTTAGTGTATTTTATCTTATAGCAAAATGTTAGAGCAACTTTCATCTTATTTTCGGACTCGGCTTTCCAGAGTCAAAAAGTGATTTTAAGTTTCAGGTCTCTTTAAGAATTGTTTGCAGGGCTTTAAAGTAATAGTTTCTTTTATTATGATGACACCAGTCAATCAGTTTTAGCTTTCGTTTTATTTTTGTACTCAGTGCCCTGGTGTTATGTGTAAAATAATCTAAAAAAGACTTAAGTAACAGTAAAACTACAGATTTTAAAAACTGTTTACAAAAGTGAAGTGAACAAAGAGCTTCTTGTTATAGAATCCTAAGTTTGGACACACAGTTATAATGAAGTAAAAATACTCACTGTGCTCCTGGATCTTCTCCTTTGGACTCAGTTCATTCAAAGCGCTGAGGAGAAACGCACGAGTGAAAATCAGAAATGTGTTTTTGTGCTGCCGCCTGCTTTGACTCGACTCCGTCTCTGCTGCTGGAGTACGAGGAGTGTGCTCGATGATCATGAGCAACAGGCTGCCTCCCCTCCCCTGCCTCCTTCTCTTACTCCCTCCTTCCCTTCTCTTTACCCTCATCTCCCCCCTCCTCTCCATCCTCTCCTTCCTCCCCCCGTCCTTCCTCTCCGCTCCTCCAGCACTGACATCAGAAGTGGGTTTGCCATTAAACTGAAAGCTTTTGAGAGAAATCCATGGCAACCATCTATAGAGCCGTGCCTCCCCTCCACCTTTACATGGGAATAATCTGCGTCTCCTTTGATTGTACATTCACACAGGACGTGTGTGGTGGGCTGTCCGCCTGATTGGGGGAGGAGGAGAGGAGGGCCGCTATAGGCTGGTTTAGACTCATCCAGTGTCCAATTTTAGACAAGTGGTGGGAAATGTTATCAGGAATATGATGATAAGAAGGCAGGCATACTGAGAGGTGAGGGTTCATTACCAACAGAACAAACAATGATTAGTTCTGTTTCTGTGAATTAAAAATAATGAGACTTTGCTCTCACAATTAAATGATCTTTTATGGCACAACCACCCACCTTCAAACTTAATCTGTTAATGCTTTGGAGGTAAAGTCATTTATTTAGTTTTCAGACATTTCACTTGCAGAAAGATACAGGAAACACACTTGAGTTTATCATTCTTCATGTCATAGTTAAATTTAATGGTTCAGTCTTGCCAGCTTAGCAGCTTTAGCACTATATTAAGCTACTGTTCAAACCACTCAAGCGACTCTGTTTTCCAAAAGCAACCAGCGACATAGATAGTGCCTTTTCATGGGGTTATTGGAGACTTTTGGAGATGCTGACATGCAAGGATTCCATTGGTAGGTGGAATGCACACTCCACTACATCTGGCAGTGCCACACATAACACTCAGCCATGTGGCCAACCAGAGTATTTGAATAAGAAGTCTTTTGAAGTCATTTCAAAAAATACTCCACTTATATATAAATATAATTTATATATACACATGTGTATGTGTGTGTGTGTGTGTGTGTGTGTGTGTGTGTATTATTGCAATAAAAATATCTAATTTGTGATTTTTCTGGCAAATACTGCGATTTTCATTTGATTAATGATCTTCCTCAAATCAAGCTTCAGTGCAGTTTTGGACCAATTTTTCTTATTTTAACACAAATCCAGGAAAAGTGTTGTCCAATAAATTTGCATGAATTAAGCTAAAAGTAGAACGTAAAAAAGAATTGTGATAAAATCGTGATTTTACTTTTTAAAAATCGTGATATGATATTCCTGCCATATCGCCCAACCCTAGTTTTAGTTTATTTCTGTCTCTCCCATGATTATTATGTTTTCTGCAGCATTCATTACAGACACATGTACATGACAAGTTATGTAAATGAAATGATGATGTCATTTAGCAACTTCTGGTGACTTTTAGGGCAGCTTATGGCTACTTTCTGTGCTGAGAAGTATGCAACACTTAAGTCTTTGTTCAGAGTTGATCAACAGTTGAAACAGATTGTTTAACATGTCAGCTGACAGGAATGCCTCCAGTCTGTGGAGGCTTCTACAAGAAATCTTAAAACTTTCCTCTTCCAAAGGGCATAACCATAATGCACTACATAAGTTACTTAGTCATGCATAATTTACATTGATTTTTAATTTGCGCTATTATAGCTAATAGTGTTTGAATGCCTGGCACTAATGACTCAATGCAGTTTGCAGTTTGTTTGAAATAACGTACAACTTCACCAGAAAGAAAACTTGAAGAAGTGGTGGATGACATGCTGACATAGCTTCTAGGCACATACAGGCCACCGTGAGTTGCAACGCACATCAGGCAGCAGAAAGCACTGAAAATACGGTTTCACCACGAGACTGGAGAACAAACTACAATATTGTACATCAGTGTGGCTTTAAGCACTTTTACACCCTGATATTTGCACATTACTCAGCGTACACACTTTGGGCTCTAATTTCGTGGCGCAACGCAGGGGGCACAAGCCTGGTGCACCCCGCGCAGAGTTAATTTCGTCCGGCGCACCGCGGTGCGCTGCCAATTTGACAATTTGGTAGACCGTCTGCGCAGAGATGGGTGTGACGGTGCACCAGAGGGAGGTGTCGGCAGATTCATGTTGGCGCAGTGACAATTTCGTGCCAAAAACAGTGCAAAAAGTACGCTGAAAGCTCGCCTGCTCCAACCTGGTCTATTCTCGGCGCAAGGCGAAGCGCACCCTCTGCAGCTGTAATTTGGTGACAGGCGCACATGTGCGCACACATCAACAAAGCCTCAGAGGTTTCCAGAGCGTCAGGCACATTTTAAACCAATAAACAATCACAGCAATCACTATTTAATGTAACCGTCTGAACCAGCATATACGTTTGTATCTATATTAACTGTCCCGTCACATCTGTTGTCGGATTAAAGCCGTTTGTCATAATGGAAACTTAACCTGACGGCATCTGGAAGTTTGATGCACATCTTACAAGTCAACGATAAACAGCCTTAACATCTGATACTCAGTATATATCTGGCTTCTCTCATTTCATTAAATTCAAAGAAAAGAGGGACAAAAAAGACGAAGAAAAAAGAGAGAAAATAAATGTATGTCACCCAGGATTTACCTGTGATTTCCCATATCCCTCTATTTTAGTCTTTATTTTTAACGTGATCTAAAAAGATGGAGTACATTATTGCAAGGAGGATGAGGCGGAGACATCGGGAGAATGCGCTTCGTGGCCTCAGATGCGCGCCCCGATGGCCAGTCCGTTCTCCCAGTTGCTGAAGTGACAGCGGCTCTGACTGTCTCCGCTGGAGATCATTCTCCCGCGGAGACGGCCAGAGCAGCGGGGATCATTCAGACCAATCAGACGCTGGGCCTCACCCGCAGCGCATTTAAAGGCAAGGAGAGGCGCTCATTTGATTGGTGAAGACAGCGCACGGCTGTGTTAAACCCACTCACGGCTTTTCTCCTCCTACTCTGGCATTTGCGCCGAGGGGCAGAGACGTGGGCGTGGATGCGCTCCTCTGGGCCCCTCTGCGCTCCTCTGCGCCTTGAGTGCGCCTCTCTTGGCACTGCAGGAAACTTGCAAAGTGCGCCGGTCACACCCTGTGCGCACGGCGAAGGCCGGCGCAGGGCAGGTGCGCCTTCGCTTGTGCCTGGTCTACGAAATTAAAGCCCTTTAACTCTGGGGGTCTGTTGTTATGGTTTGTCTTGAGCATTTTAGGGCTGGGTAATTAATCAAAATATAATCAAAATCAATCTTTAGACCCTATAATTACTCATGACGATTGTTGTGATTATTTTCCCTGTATTAGTCACTTGACCGCACCCCCTCCATATAGTCTACGTTCACTTTCGCCCAGGGCGAAGGATGCGTTATCAACATGGAGCAGACAAGCGGCAATCTATCAGAGCACCTAGTAGCCAGGAAAAAATACTATCTCAATTGTTTGGGCACATTTTGGATTCTGTGCAGAGGACATCAAGCAGAAAGAAGTTAAGTGTAAATACTGCATAAAGACCGCGTTGATGACTATTGGTATCACCACTAATTTGTTCCAGCATAGCATAAAGTAATCGTTCATTAATCGAGGTAAGAGCTTCAATAAATCGTGATATTGAGATTAGGTAATATCGTCCAGCATTAGAGCTGACTCTATATTGCTGTATGTGTGTCCTGTAAATTAAAGCTAGGGTCTACGATCTGATCTGGTAGTGGGGAGGAGGCGGGACCATGGGCTTGACAGTGCGGAGCAGGGGAGACAGGGGATTGGATGGACTCACGGACCTATCCGAACCGCTGCTCCCGGCGGTTCGGATTGGTCAACTTTTATGCCGCTTTGCAGTGGATATACTGAATGGATTTTTTTCATTCATTTTGGTCTTTATATTGCGTAGATCGGACCATAGGACCATAACGGCCTTATAAACGGTGTTATTAAGATGCACCAAGCTTCCAAATCATGGACCATAGCTTTAATGTAGAGTTCATGTTGTTTTTACTGATATTTTGTGTACTGTATTTATTTTAAGATTGTACACACTTGTACAAATGCATTACATCAACCTGCTGGGGCCGAAAGATGAAAATTAGCCTGTGGCTAAAATTTGTCACGTTAACTGTCCTCTATTTAAACTTAGAAACAAAAACATTTTGTGTTTTGACTTTGCATTTAGCCTCATCTTTTGGACCATTTTTGAACCTTTACTACACCTGAGTCCTGCATTTTGGTTCTTTGGTTCAGGCTCGAGGGATTCCTGCCCCAACCCAATTTATCCATGATGACAAATAAACAAACAATAGGGGTGTTCTAATACAAGTTTTTTTACCTCCGATATGATACCGATATTGCAGCCTTGAGTATTGGCCAATATGGATATCGATCAGATCCGATATTAGTAGGAATCATATATTCTTTTATTACTCATTTTTCAGTATAGACTGTAAGAAAAGGCTTGATCAAGTGAGATTACTCAAACAGAGAACAGTAGTCAGCAATAGCAGGTATGGGAAAAACAGACCGATTTGTTATTAACCAATAGGTACAATAAATAGGTGAACAACACCAATAGGCATTGTTGACCTGCTTATCAGCACTGCTGTAAATGCAAATTGCTGCAAATTTGTAAAACAGTATGCATAAAAGACTTGACATAACAGATCCTGGTGCGGCTATGGTGGTCATGATTGCACTGTCTGACACTGCGACTTAGAGCCCTGCCCTAGAGTTTAGCAGAATACTGGATTGAGGCAAGCATAAAGCTGGAAGTAGTGTACACCAACAGTCTGTGTCACAATCCCACGTCAGTTTATTTCCATGCGACCAATTTGTGCAGAAAGAATAAATGAGCCCTCCAGCTTTCTCCAGATATTTTTATGATCTATGGTAGGGCCGAACGATTTGAGAAAATAATCTAATTGCGATTTTTTTCCCCCAATATTGCGATTCACTCTGCAATTGTTTTAATGTTCCTCATCTTATATATTCTTAAACAAACATACGGGTAGATCTTTTTATAGTAAAACCAATATGACATTAAATTAATCTAAGGATAAAAGATTTGAGAAAAAGTGGAGAAGTGAAGAACAGAAGCAAAATACGTATGAAATTGTAAAAACTGGGTAAGAATGGTATGAAACATAAAAAGGTTAATAAGTAGGTGCAAAATAAGTATGAAATTGAAAAAAAATGGGGAAAAATTGGCAAAAAATCTAAAAGTGGGTTAGGAAAATTGATTATGGCAGCAAAATTGGGAATTAAATTTGAAATTAAATTTCAAAAACCATGTAAAAATTCCAAAAATGGTTCTGACAGTGGCCAAAAAAAGATGAATGGGGCAAAATAGGCATAAAGTTGTAAAAACTGGATTAAAAAAAGGTAAAACTTGTCCATAAGTGGGGAAAAAAGTGTATGAATAGAGGTAAAAAAAAAAAAATAGGCATCAAATTGCAAAAAACTACATCACAATGCCAAAATGTTGAACACATCTTGGGCTAAAAATATTGAACCTTCAGCGATTTGAAATTTGCAACAAGCCATATTGCGATTAAATCTAATTTGCAATTAATTGTTCAGCCCTAATCTATGGGCAAGCAATGAATGTTGTGGCTTCACTTTGGAGCAGCTGTTGTTCTGCCCATCTCTTCGGTGTTGAACTGATACCAAACATAAACTCACTAACACTAAACCTGATGTGCAAACATACCAGAACACTTCATTATGTGCTGCATGTCTACAATTGTTCCACCTCAACACTGCAGCTTCAGTGCCTATGGACAAACTGATCTCTTTGTCCTGGACTAAATAGAAACAGCAGAAGTAAACAAACATGAAAAGTCAATCTCGGCGTATTAGTTTCACTCCACTGCTGCCACAATCTGTCATGGTGAGGGGAGAGAGAAAAAACAAAAAGTGTTTGGCTGCTGAGGTGTGTTTACTAAAATCATTATTATTGTATGAGCCGTGGACCGAGCACCGTGTGTGTTTTCATAAGGAGATATATTGGAGAGAAAAGGAAGCGTGTAATTCCTGTGAGCTATTATGTCTTAAAAGCAGAGCTGTTTTCCAGCTGGCTGACTAAAGGCTATTGGAGATAATGACACAGAGAACGAGGATACAGCAAACACAATATTTCCTCAGCAGTCTGAAATAAAACAGAGGGAGACGGAGAGAAATCACTGTGGCATCATGTAGTTTTAAATAAACCTACTCTTAAGTTTAGATTCTTAAAGGCTCGTTTATATATTGTGGAATAAAATATATTCTGGAAGTTAAATGAAATTCATTTATCTGTGCGGTTGGCTGTGTGTCAGCGTGGTTTATACTGAGCTTAGCCAGGACACAGTGACACACAGAACTTAATGATGTTTGATCATGGCTGGATGTCTCATTGTATTAAGAATAACAGCCACTTTATTTAATCAGTTGTCCTTAAACTAACCACAGTACTATACGAAAATGTGAGCTGCAAAGTGGAGGCAAGAAAATAAAACAAGGCTACCTTAAATACTAAGGGTGTAACGAAATGTTCAACTCATGAAATGATACGAAACAGGGCTCACGATACGAAATACTCACAATACAAAATAAAGACTAGAAAAGCACTTGGAGAGCACAGACCTCTGCCAGTACCACAGTCCTCACCCATAGTGTGATTTTCAAAATAAATATTAGTCCTACCTTCATTTCATCTACGTATTTAGATTCCTTGACCATGAAAACAAACCATTAGCAATTGGATTCATCATGACATCTATTTTAGTTCAGTAGTTATTCACGAAAATGGCAGATATTTTTTTTGTTTTACGCTGATCTGGATCGTTCCCAAAATCTTAACATTTGTTCCTTTTCCCAATCTGTAAATTTCCTTAAAATGTTATTGAAATTGGTCCATAACTTTTCAAGTTATATTGCTAAGAGAGAAACAAACATACAAACATATAAACAAAGAACGCCGACAATAACATAACCTCCTTGGCGGAAATATTGGGAAACTTGGGTATATTTCCCATTTTTCAGTTGCTGCATTGATTTTAGAGTTTTGAAATATAAATGTTGAGTGGTGAAAATAATGAAAATTGAAATAAATCACTCACAGGATTATTTAGTAGGGGTGTCCCGATACAACTATTTCACCTTCGATACGATACCGATATTGCAGCCTTGAGTATTTACCGATACCGATATCAATCCGATACGATATCAGCAGGAATCATACAGACTTTTATTACCTATTTTGTAGTCTGGACTGTAAGAAAAGGCTTGATCAGGTCAGATTACTCAAACAGAGAACAGTAGTCAGCAATAGTAGGTATGAGAAAAACTGACCCATTTGTTATTAACCAATAGGTTAAATAAATTTTAACCTTAAACATAAGAATATACTACAATTAAAACAACATGAATAAAAAATATTAGAAGACCCTGAAAAGTGACCTCAATAAATCAAACAAAAACATATTTCACCAATTGCAAAATAACCACTGTGTTGAACTTAAACATAAGCATATTCTACAACTGAATAAAATAAAAAATAAATAATATATGAATGTCCATTCATATATATGACTGCTTGTATCGGAGTGCTGATATCGGAGATTTAGGATGCAGGCCAATATAATCCCATATTTGTTTTTTTGACCGATATCCTATATCAATATCAGATCGGGACATCCCTATTATTTAGGTCCATAAATGAACGTTTTAATAAAGTGTTGCTAGCTATTACTGTTTGGGACAAAAACAGACATTAGCTAAACCTTTAGAAAGATAACCACACAACCTTATTCATGCTTTAAAAATGATTTAGAGGCATTTAATATGTTTTTTTCTCATTGCTTGGCCTGGTCTAGCTCACCACAGAATAACAGATGTTTGTAAGTCATATTACACACCACAACCAAATGCAACACTGCACAACTGTAGCATGCAATAGGCAGTAACAAAAACCCCCCCCACAATATTTCAGTTTTCTAGATTAGTATACTGAAAACCAACCTGTGCCTGCAAAAACTACCAAGACAACCGGCTCATTCAATGTCTTGTTACCTCCGCCAGAAGTTATGTTTTCGGGAGAGTGTGTTTGTCTGTCTGTCTGTCTGTCTGTCTGTCTGTCTGTCTGTCTCTCTGTCTGTCTGTGAACAAAATGACTCAGAAAGTTATGGATGGATTTTGATTACATTTTCAGGAAATGTTCAACATGGGAAAAAGAAGAAGTGATTTGACTTTGGTGTTGATCCAGATAACCGTCTGGATCCGCCATGATGAAAAATGTGATTTTCGTGAATAACTACTGAACTAAAATAGATATCATTGTGAAACCAATTGCTAATGGTCTGTTTTCATGGTCAAGGAATCTAAATATTTCGATGGAATAAAGGTAGGACTAATATTTATGGTAAAAATCGCAATATGGGAGAGGACTGTGGTGCTGGCGGAGGTCTGCGCTCTCCAAGTGCTTTTCTAGTTTAAGAAGTTCTCCACAGATTTTAATGACGGAAGGAGGAAGTGATCTGATTTTAGAGGGGACCTGAATACAGATGCAGACTATGAGTTTTAAAGGATCTATAAACAACGTTTAAGAGGGTAGTTTTCAACATTTTCATTAATAACTGCGCTAAGAATGTCAGAAACACTTTGGTAGAAGTCAGAGCACTTACAGTTTTAAAGAAGTTCTTGACATGTGGATTTTAGTGCCTACTGTTTAGTTATCAACCCTTGTGTTTTGGCAAACATAGACTTAAATCCTCAATTGAAACAGTGAAATTGAAAATTTTAAGTACTTGCATGTACAGCCTGCTGCGAATGACAGCTCCTACCACATTTTTCTAATGTACAATGTTTATGGTGGGTCCAAATTAGTGTCCTTTATAGCAGGGGGAGGTGGAAGCTACCAGTAAAACGACAGTTGCAAGTGGTAGTTTTGATCAAATCTGGACCACATTTCTTATTTAAAGAGACTGTGAGGAGTTTCTAACTAATTACAAAAAAGTCTCACTTTTAGATATATGCCTGATCGAAATACACACTTTAAGATGAGCTTTATTGCATCAAAATAGGTTATCTATGAATGCTATTCCTTAGCCTTCCGTTCGGGTCGGACAAGGCTGGACTGGCCTGGATACTCAACTTCGGGAACAAGACAATTAAAACTAGAGCAAATTTATATTATTTTCTTATTTATATTACACGTCTTAGAGCACCGGGCTGTAAGTAGCGATATATAGCCAGCTACAACTACGATAATAAGTTTTCCAAAAATTGCAAAAACTACCGCTACGTAACTAGAAAGAGATACATTACCTCGTCGCTTTGCATCCTGTAAGTTGTTGAAAAAAGAAGTTGTAAAGCAATGCAGAGTTCTGAGCAAGGTCCGAGCTGCATAACCACAAACAAACACACGCTTTGGATTGCAGACGTCTTTTGGTGCGTTCCAGTTGTAGTCAGAAGTAGGAACTTTGAGTTCCGAGTAGGAAACTGCAACTGGAATGTCCCCCGAAGTCGGAATTTCCTACTGGGAACTCGGTGAAACCTCGCCACCCCCGAGTTGACAGTCGAAGATGGATGCCCCCAGTGTGAACAGTTATTTAGCTCCTGTAATAATCCATTTATTTGCACTTCTGACTGGGGTGTGTCGCTCTAGATCAGCTGTATACATCATATTGTTAGACTTATATTTACAAAAATGCTGCCATAGTGATAATCACATTCTTCATGCAACAACGCAGGGTGTGCTAACAACAGCTAACAATAGCCTGGTAGATCGGCATGTTTTTTATCGAGAGATGATGTCGATCCCATTTCCCAGGTTACTGGAACGCAGCATTACGACAGTTGCCGCACGTGCTCATGGGTAGCAGAGTCTTTGTGTCGCCGGTAATAGATTCTCCTCATAGCACCTTTAAATGAGAAACAACAAGACTGAAAGCATTTTTCAACAATCAACAATCATCCAATCAGCAACCAGAAATGCTCCTGAATGAATCTGCCCATTCCCAAACACCTTTCATGGGGTGTTATCCAGATGGGCTAGTGTAATAAATTAAATGGTCCATCTGGTGTGCCATGATATCATACCATTCAATGAGGTGGAAAACTATAAGACTGAATTAATCCCCGTGGAAAAAAAAATAAATTTCATAGTCACAAATCCCATATTAGCTCCAAATAATATTGCACCAGTCCTAAAAATCTAAAATTATGGACAAATAGTCTGACATCATTTCTGTGATTCATGAAGCCATGTCGCAAAAGAGGCTAAAAATAACTTTGCAGTGACAGATATATTTTAGTGGCATGATTTTCACTTTTAGACTGGAGATCACATGCTCACATGACTAAGTCTTAATTTATGCTAATTTTGTCTTGACACTTGAGTGAGCCAGCTCATGGGTGTTAAATGAGCCTCAGTTTGACTGCACGGCACAAACATGTGAGCTAAATCAACCATTTCTATACTCACAGTTCATAATTATTAATCACAGCCCATTAAGATTCAGGCATGCTGGGTTTCCTACAAATCATGTACAGCTGCCACCAGGATGAGCAGACGATCTAAAAATGACAAAATAAGAGGAAGACTACATTTTCAGAAGAAAAAGAGGGAATCAGCAGTGATTGGCCCTTCAGGTGTTCATCTGATTGTTGATTGCTAATTACTGATCCAATTTTAACCCGTGTGTTCAGAGGACTGGTGCACTGGGTAACGGCATTTTTCTCAGCGCTGGACTGCCGTATTCCTGCCAGTTCTCACAGTTTAAAAGGCCAGAAGTTCAAGTTACTGGGAAGGCTTTTTGATCCCGCTGTGCTTAGTTTTCAAAGGAGCTTTTAACCCTCAAAACTTTGAAGATAATACTAAGCTGTAAATTGTGCCTGTGACCTTCTGACGGCTACAAAATGCCTTTAAGTTACAATAAATGTGATGAAACTATTTTTTCTTGTTCTTGTTGTTTTGATATTTTAGTTTTTTCTTTGTATGTTGTTACAAAGAAAGAACAAAAAGTTGATCACAAAAAAAAAACGATTGTACATCACACTGGTAGGTCTATTCAGGGAACCAGGAGATGTTTAGGTAGCTACTGGGAGCATTAATATGAGGGGACAGAGAAGTCCTGATGCTGCCGACTTTTTGTCTTGCTCACAGAAGTGCTCTAGCACATGTTTAGAAACATGTTCAGAACACTGTAGGGTTATAAAACTCAAAAACAATGATATGGGCTCTTTAAAACAAAGTTTGCATGGTCCATGAAAGTCCTTCAACAATTTATTTCTGGTCATGTGCTGCTGCTGCTGACTCTGTGACCATGCTTATGTCTACTTTCATTCATAACACATTTCCTGGCAGTGAGTTGGACATCAAGCCGAACCTTTCAGTCATCTTTACCCCCTTTAACGTGCCCACAGACATTTAAGCGTCATCCCACATCCAGTGAGTTTAAGTTGTGGTGGATATAAAAGCACTCAGCCATTTATCCTGACAGTGCAGAGCATATACTCAGGCCATATTTCTCCTCTCACTGACAAAAGGTCCCTCTCGCCCATGTCTCTGAATGATGTCATGTTTATCGACCGCAGGCTGACTCACATTCTCTGGTTTGTGGAGCTGAACTTAAAACACTCATCTCCCGAGGTTTAAAAAAATCAAGAACTGAAGCAAATTTCAGAGGAGATCCTTCAAAGATTCAGCCTCTGTGGCCCATGCAGCTCGATTTGTTTTGTTCTTTTGAGGATTAAAGTTTGTATCTGCAGCATTTCTGGCTTCTCTTGTTTTTACGCACTGCTTCCATCACCAGGCAACTTTGAGGGTTTAATCAGGACAAGCTCTCTAAATAAATATCCCTTCATCAGTTTTCTTCGAAGATTATTCAAAGTCTTACAGGCTCTATTGTTGCTTATCACTACTTTTGCAAGATTTTCAATAAGTAAGAAATTGGCCAAAATTCTAAAACATCATACCTTTTTCCACACTCAGTTTGGAAAGTGAAGTGGAGGCTTTGTGCTCTTGACAAAATATATAAGCACCAGTGATGAGTTGGGAAATATTGGTTTTAACAGGGTGCACACATCCTGACAAATAGGCCGACTTTTGGCTCAGATCCCCACTTCTGGTTCAAACTGTCGAAGGCCTCATGGTCTGGAGATCTTAAAGATCTTGCCTGATTATCCTGTGGTGTGAGGTGTGTTTGAAGTCATGTTATCCTCCTGTAAGAGGATTGGAGGCATCCCCACTTGAAATTGTAAATATCTGACATCTTTATACATTATGACCAGAAGTTCTGATGTGTGTGGAGTGCTCTGAGGATGAGGACCAGAGAAAAGTAAAGTGGGGAGCAAGTTGGTTGAGGCAGAAAACAAACACAGCATAAAGTTAGATGGGCGCCTCTCCTCTCCTCCTGTTTTCTTTTCTTCAAGCACTTTGAGTTACATATGTGGTAGGAAAAGTGCTATATAAATAAAGTTTGATTGATTGATTGAAAATGGAGGTACAACTTGTTGAATTTGCTTAAAAAACAGTGTAGCCTGTAGTAGGGGTGTCAACATCTAAACGTGTAAACGGATACACGGATAATAAATCATAACCGTTTAGAAAAATCAATAACCATTTACACATCATTTTTTTCCTCCTCCTCCTCCTTATTCACTTCTCACCTGTCTATATATTATTTTTAGTGGTGACAATGTTGCCTGAAAGCTTTAGATAATAATATTAACCAACTATACACCTACAAGTTCCCACTAGGGCAGTTATATATAATAAATGAATGGGGCGCAATGTCACATTAATATAAAAGATCTGCAGCCACAGTCAGTGTCGCGTCACTTCCGGTTGCCTCGGAGACGTGGAGGCAGCCATCATCAAGCGAAGCACTGTGTGGCAGTTTTTCAAACAAACTAACAGTGGAAATCCTGTTTAGTGTAGGCTATGTCAGGCAGAACTGGCTTATAACAGCAGCACGGGATGCATGCAAAACCACCTGCGCTGGAAACACCCGAACTAGTTGGAGGGAGAGACTGCTGCTGCTGCTATTGTGCATGAGCGTGGCGCTCATAATCTTCTCCATATGCAAATATCATGCAGCTGAAAACAAAAACAGTTAATGGCTTGTTATTTCTGCCTGTATTAATGCGTGTTGTTGTACATTATATTGGTCGTTGGTGCTCTGTCGACTTTTCTCGACCTGATCACAAATCCTCACGTCTGAAGCGGAGGAAGAAAACACATTTTTTTCAGACAGTTTAGTGAATAATTATGAGAGTCCCCCTCTACTTTTTTTTTTTTTTTTAACTTTGTGCATATAAAGGTGAAGGTTCTTCCTCTCACAGCTTACTTTGGCTTCTTTTTGAGTTGCTTTCTCTCGTCAATTCCAGATTACTTTTACTATGAGACACATTAAATTCAGACGTGGCTCCAGTTGTGAAAGAGGGATGCAGTTTGCACTTTAAGTTTTAAAAAATATTCTAAATAGTGAGCAAAAGTTAAAACAATGAATTAAAAAGAAGGTTAAACCTTTTTTCTGCTTTCACTTGTTCATTTTCTTGTCTGTCATAATTATAAATTATTTTATTTTCAGCTCGTTTTACTTTCTGTCATAAGTAGGCCTAAGCCTTAAAATGGTGAGGTGGATTGCCTACTTATTAAGTTCTGTTTGCTGAATAAAGTTTTTGTCTGATAACTACTGTAATGTCTTTGATTTAATGGAATAAGCGGGTATTCTAAAGGAGACCGAACCCTCTAGCGGTTATATAGCACAACTGCATTTGAAAAAGATCATTAATCTCTGAGGTGCAACCATTTACACGTCGGTTAGTAGCCTCGTGTACGCGGTTAGTAAAAGTTCTACACGTTCAGATCCCTACCTGTAGATTATAGCTCATAATAGCTCATTTTCTCACCGTTAGCTGACATTATTCGAACTGTATCCTTTTAACTTATCTACCAACCGTAAAACACTGCAGGTGATGCAGATGAGGAAGGACAGGACCACAGAGAATCACCACTTCAGTTGAATAAGGCAGAACTAACGTTTACTAACTAATGTTCCCACACGGAAACTGATTGTCAGTCTGTGATCCAGAACAAAAACGGTTGTTGCGGGTGTCTTTACACACCCACACAACGCTAATTGGCTCGTGGCACAGTCACACGCAATGCCACGTGAAAAGTTCAAATTTTTCGATCTGGTTGCGGGTCCAAGTCGCCAAATTGCATCATGGGAGGTTGGTCGTGCCTGATTGTGTCTGATAGTGGATGACCATGGCTGTACATTGACTTTGCATGGAGAGTGGTCGCTGAGGTTGCATTTGGTGAGAATGCACCTGAAGGATGTTATAGGAAGCTAACTGCTAGCCACAATTAGCCTCATGACGATGTCTGCCATGTTTGTTAACACTGAAGTTGTGGGTGATCACAAGAGATCACAAGATCTCTCTGTCTTGCACTGTTTCAAAGTCAGCCTTATTAGCTGGACGATTTCCCCCCCCCCAAAATTTTTTTTTTCGATTTTTAAAAAACAAAAACTCAATTCACGATTCGATGCCCCTGTTTAAAATGAAATAACTACTCACTGTAAATTTATTTCCAAAATATACATTTATTTATACTTGAAATATACATTTAAAGTGCCTCCAGGTCAAAAAATCAACACAGAAATCCTCACAAAGTGCCTGCTTTGTAGATGAAGAAGAACTGCAAGAGCTGTGAGAGCTAGAGCTTTCTTCTCCCACTCAGCCGGATGTTTGCGCTGTAAATGCTGAAACAGATTGGTCGTGCTGCTACTACCACCAACAAAAAACCGCCTTCGGACACAATTTGCAGCGAGGTGTTGTTTGGTGTTTGTCAGACACTGCAAAAACAAACCAATTCCAAATTACGGACGTTGAGGGAGCTTTCTTGGGCAGGAGCCCCTCTTTCTCCGCGCCGGTTATGGCCGCCACCGCCATATTGTCTATGTTGTTCATGGGCGTGACGTCTCAGAGGGGAAGGAGGGTGACATACTGCAGGAAGTGCACTACCAAAAGCCTCGGGTCCTCCCGAATGTAAAATGAACAGGTTGAAAATAAAGCGTTAAACTCAAGTTTCAGGAAGAACATATTGATTTGACTTGCCAACTCGATTTTTAAATCTTATCAATTTTTTTCCCAGGCCTACTTATTGGATAGTGGCAAAAATCAAATATCTTGCATCCCTTAAACTGGAAACGAAGGCACAAGCAGAACGTCCTTTGCAGATATAACAAGGTTCTTCTCATTTTGACTTGGGGAATAGAAGGATACTTTAGTTGCAGCCCTGCATCGCCTTGACTGACAGGAAACACTGCTGTCCACGAATAGCATCTCTCATTTAGAGACCATGCTCATAATTGTTAAATTGTGTTGATGTTAACCTAATTAGAGTCGTTATAAGACATAAGAGCTGCCCTGAGCTTGTTTTCCTCTGTATTGTCTCAGGCATGCAGAGAGAACAGAGACAAACACTCTGAAAGAGGATTTCTGAGGATAAAACAAACAGCGTCCTTCTTTTCCATTTGTAAAGACAGAAGCATAAACAAAATAACATGAATAATAAAATGATTTTCTTTGTTTGATGCAGCTCTTGGTGACATGCACAGCTAATGGCACTAATTAAAAACAGTTGTGTACAGCAAACATTGAACAAAGCACTCAGCACTAATGAGAATTACTCTAATTACATCCTTGTTTCTGCTGAAGTTCGGTCTAAATGGCGAGGTATTCTAAGAACTGCCTCTCTGAGTTCTCTTACTGTCATCCAAGTTGCTCCAAACAAGGCTCTGATGAATGACTAAGAGTGGGAGGAGAAAATGAGATTGATCATCAAATTTTCTCATTAGCTGACCCCGGGTATGTTACCGGGCAGCACAAAGGTCGATACAGAGCAGAGAGGTAAATGTGCAACCTGCAGCAATGATTACACCCGAGCTGAATTACACTGAGTTTACCTCTGTGATGTATGGGGCTCCTCGCTGAGGGAGGTCTTTGAGGGCTCTAACTCCAGGGAATACTCTGCTAGTACTGCTTTATAAATCAAGGGTTCCCATCAAAAACATGGTTCAGACAGAGAACAGCAGTATTTCAGAAAACGTATCTGAATTATTAAAAATCAGAGAAGGTCTTCGGCTGAAAAGAAGCTACTTGCACTAATGTCTTTCATTAGCCCAAACAAAATTATACTGAAAAATCAATATTTCAATTCGCTTACATTAGCCAGTGAATGTGGAGCTTCTGGTGGTTTCCTAAATAAGTTATGATATCATGGGAAGATATTTAATGGGATGCTTTTCAAACAACTTTCAACACCCTTCTCAGGGTTCAAAATGGATTTTTAAGGTTGTGAGATAATTAATGGAGCATCACCAAAGTACTAATGCCTTATAAATTGTAAAAGAAGCTCCACTTTATGGACGCTGAAAGCAACATTTAATATGTAATTCAGCCACCTTGATTTCTTAAATTTTAGTTTTAAATTCAATCTTATAGCAAAAGAACTTTCAAAGAGGGAGAACGTCTCCTGCATATCAATCAATCAATCTATTTGTATAGCAAGAATTCAAAGCAAATGTCATCTCAAGACACTTTACAATGGAGCAGGCCGAAGACAAACTCTTTATTTTATGGATACACAAATATGCATAGATACATATATACCTCTATAAAATACACATGTACATACACTGTCTTGCCAAAAAAAAGGTCTTATACTCTAATATTTGATCTACCTTTAGCTTTAATTACAGCAGGCATTTGTTGTGGCATTGTTCTGATAAGCTTCTGCAATGTCACAGATTTGTCCCAGATCACAGCACTGCCCCAAAGGCTTGGACATTAGGCACTAGGTATGATGGGTGCATCACTTCACCTGCCTCTCTTCTTACCCTGATGTTCCCATCACCCTGGAACAGGGTCAATCTGGACTCATCAGACCACATGACCTTCTTCCAGTCCTCTACAGTCCAATCTTTATGCTGCCTAGCAAACTGAAGCCTTTTTCTGGTTAGCCTTACTTTTTGGTGATTTTCTTACACAGCTAAGTCCCAACCCCTTGAGTTTTCTTCACATTGTGTGTGTGGAAATGCTCCTACTTTCACTATTAAACACACCCCTGAGTTCTCCGGTTGTTTTTCTTCGATTTGATTTGGCCAAACGTTTAAGTGATTCGCTGATCATGACCATTCAGGATTTTATTCTGACCACATTTCTTCCTTGAAGACGATGGTTCCTCGCTATCCTTCCAGTTTTTAATAATGTGTTGGACAGTTCTTAACCTAATTTTAGTAGTTTCTTCAATCTCCTTAGATGTTTTCTCTGCTTGATGCCAATGATTTGACCCTTCTTAAACAGACTAACATCTTTTCCACGACCACAGGATGTGTCTTTGACATGGTTGTTTAAGAAATGAGAAGCTAGTCATTGCATCAGCTGGGGTTAAATAACTTGTTGCCAGCTGAAAGATAATCACCCATGCAGTAATTCTCCAGTAGGAGGCTTGTACCTGTTTGCTTAGTTAAATCCAGGTGGCGACTTTTTTTTGCCAGGCAGCGTATACATACAAAACACAGACATCGAACAACCGACATGAATCAGGAATCCCTCATTATGACATAAGAAAAATCTTTTTTTTTAAATGTATTTTCTGAGCATTTTGTGCCTTTATTGATAGGAGAGAGAGACAGTGGATAGGCTTGTGAAAAGGGTGAGAGAGTAGGGGAAGACACTCTGTAAACTGGTCACAGGCTGGATTTGAACCCAGACCGGTAGAAGTATGTATATGGACCGTGCCTGGTTGCTAAACACTCCGCCAAACCAGCCCCCCAACGGTAAGAAAAATCTTCTGTTAAGGGAAAAAAAGCGAAACAGAGACTGAGCTAAAAGCCAGACTAGCGTACAGAAGGAGCTCCTAAATTAACCCACTTTCCTTGACTGAGTCCTGACAGGAATGTGCTGGGACCTGCCAACCATTACAGCTGTAATAAGATTCCCCATGATGAAATGACAAGCAATTTCACTGTGCTGTCTTTTAACAAGTCCAACACATCGATTAGTCAGAACTTTTTAAAGTTTTGATCTACACTTGGGTGCTGTTAAACAGGGCCCATGCTGAGTAAAAAGAGAGAGAGAGAAACAGATCTTACTCCTCCTTCTGATGGCCTTGTTGACTTTTGCGGGACATGAGTGCATCACTGATAACTTCACTCTATGACCAGATAAAAAAGTCCTCTCTCTAACTCTGAGTTGGAGATATTTAACACTTGGGCGTAATAGTTTTGTTTTAATAAGTGATCCCTGTTGTATCTGAGTGGGCCTTACCTCTGCAACCAAAGAATTTTCCTTTTTTTTTTTGTTTAATTTGTTCTGGATTGAGCTTAACTCCAAGATTTATTGAATTTCATTTATCTCAACTAATACTTAAACTATAATAGGGTTATCTTAAAATAAAAATAATTTACATAGTTGAATTTATATTCCCTAAAATGAATTTAAGCTTTTGAACGATGAGTAAGTTGATATGTTTTGCATCAATCATTACTTTCAGAAATCAATTAACTAATTTAAGTTCACTCTTTAAAAAAATATGTAAATTTCAGTTCATTTCTTTTTTATTTTTAATGATTACTTTTTGGGCAGTTTGTGCCTTAAAGTGATATTCCGGGATGAAACAACTTGGGTCCTATCACAAGGTTTAGGTCAGAAATTACCCCTACAGCAGTGTTTCTGTGTCACAGAAACCCAGGGCGCTAGGACCAAGCGTGCCGTTTCTCATCCAGCCCTACTCGACTGCTGATTTGGCTGTATTCACACGGGGCCATATTTTACTTGACCAAAAACACAAATAAGCGGACTCCCAGAAAAATCTGATGTCGGTCTGCATTCACGCTTTATTTAGAAATTTTCAGTGCGTTACTTTCACACAAAAACACGCTAAATAAGGCTCTATTTCTCATAAGCCGGCCTCCAGCGGAACAGCCACAGCCTCCGCTGCAGAGCCAGGCTCCGCTATCAGCCAGAGCTGTGGCTGCAGAGCCTCCGCTCTCTTGTTTTGTCTCTAATAAAAAAGTAGTGGAGGATTTTCTGGTTCCTTATCCCTCCACCAAACCAGCACCCCATAAATTGAAGCTTAATCAAAAATGAAATGAATTTCCAGTTGTTACACCCTTACAACGCTGTTACTACATAAGCTTATCATATGTGTCAGATTGTTTTTACTTTATTTGTTCAATTCTTTTAATAAAAAAGATAAACTAGGTTCATTTACAATAGGGGATTGCGATGTAGTAGTATAGTCAAGTATAAGGAAAACATTGAATCAAAATAAAAAAAAGCTACTTTTAATTATGTGGTGGTACTTAGATAAAATGTCCATTGGGGCACCTAATTGGCTCCTTGCAGGCTACTCGGTGCTTGTGGGCACCATGCTGGATAACCCTGCTTTAGATACAGTCAAATTAAAGTGCCATAGGCCTCATGTGACAACCTGACACGTCAAATAGACAGCTCCATATATCCACTACGGAAATATTTTACTAGTCCATCTGGAAAAGAGACATCCAAAAATGTTTTTAGGGGAGAACCCTCAGAAACAACAGCATCTTGTGATTGGATGATCATCCCACTCATGACAGACCAATCCACATCAAGCAACGCTGCTACATATGACGCTGCAGCTTGTGCTGTTGTTAGCCGTTAGCTTAAACTACCTTAGATAATCGCCTTACATTTAATTATACCACACAGATGACTCATTTAACTCTTATATGCGACGTGAACCTCCTTGAAGACAATCCTTACCAAGTTTTCCTGGTATACTTCTGAGGAGAGCAGATTTTGCTAAGTATCACTGAGTAACCATGACGATCACAGACTAACCGGCATGTTTGTGGAGGATTTCCAAATTCCCACCCAGTTTCCCAGCAAAAGAGCAAAAACATCATTTTTCATAAGACAAGCTTCATGTGACATTCCTTGCTCCTCTTTTAAAAATAAACCAAGTCAATGTCTGATAAAAATGCAGATCTTGGTCGTTTTCGAATTCGCCTACTACACTAGCAGTGCATACTGATTCGCCCCAAATGTAGTCTGTAGTATATAGTATGTGAACAAAAGCGAAGTTTTAGTGTGCAAAAAATACCCGGATGACATACTGATTTGGGAAAAAATTCACAGTATGTACCGGACCAGTCTGCTTCGTTACCCACAATGCAAAGCGCCTGAATTGAAAATGACTGAGAGTGAAGCTTCAACAACTGGAGCAGCAGACGAAAAAAATGTAAGAGCAACTACTTGTTATCTTTGTATTTTCAACAAGTAATACTGTGTAATAAGTTGTAAAAAGGTCTGTTGTTGTTGATTTATTGTTAACGGTTCGTAACGGTCGGATGGTGGTGTTAAGTCTGTCCTATACCTGTGGCAATACGTTCTGTATTTTTCCGCTGTATTTCCCCCACCTTAAATTTTCCTACTTCTCCTCATTCTTAATACTGTATTGAGCGTGTGATGTTTAATCTTGATGTGTTGTTTTTTTTCTTTTAAGTGGCCCTAATACGCTGTCACACAAAAATATCCAAAATAATTCCTCTCCGAAATAATCTGTATTCTCCACTACTGACTGTTTAATATAAAATGCTGCTTCTGGCAATATCTTTGCAGATTAATAACTGAAATGTCAACATGTACTCATAGTTTGTTTTTGTACATTTTAAATAAAGATTGGAAAATAAATAAGCTGCAGCCTACTTTGCTTTGCTCAAACTGGAAACCAGAGCAGCATACTACAAAATAAACCTAACAGAACAGTCACACTACATTCAAGTGAAGTAGGCAGTATGCAGTGCCTACTACAAACTACTTTCATACGCAGTATGTAGTAGGCGAATTCGAAAACGGCAATTGAGACCATTTCAGAAGCCACCATTGTTTTCAAACATGCAGTCACTTCCTGTTGTCATCACGTCCGCTGCTCCCGCCTCTCTTCCATGATTGGACTGTTAAGCATTTAGCCGAGTGAAGTCATTGGACAATGGAGGTTGGCATGACGGACATGCATGATTTCAGACAATGAATCAGGCAGGTCCTTTTGATCTGCAAGGCTACTCATGGGACCCAGTTTCAAAAAACCTTAACTATTCTTTTAAGGTAGGAAAGTTGAAATCAGGAGTAGAAACAAAAAATTTGAAGTACATTAAGAGTAATCTACTACAATACTAAAATAGGCATGAGATGAATTTTTGGTGTTGTAGGATATATCATATCTGCAGACTGAGGAGTGTGAAGGACTGCAGTAGCTCTAAACTCCCGCGTGGTTTCCACCATCTGTAGAAATCCAAACCAAACGGAGGTTCAGGAGGCAGAGAGGCACAGCTGTGTGTGTTTGTCTGAGATCTCACATAATCCAGACTCTGCCAGGCAAACACTACACAGTTGATTTGGCTTTGCCGCAGTCAATATTGTAACTTGTATGGGAGCGGGTGGATGATGGAGATAACCTCCGTATGTGCCAGAATCAAACAGGGGAAGAGCGAGTGTGCGGCAAAGAGAGATGTGTTACCGCCGAGCGGGAGAGTCGGAACACAACGCATGACGGCGTGAAGCGTGTGGGAGGTGTCTGCAACCTCAGCCTATTTCTGACAGCTGTTGGGTCACGGCGATTCTTCAAACACACCGTATGTGATCACATGTGCAAAAAACACTGAAGACATCTCAAGGTCCTGAGCAAACAGAGACATCTGTGTGGTGGACTTCTCAACAAACACGCAAAATGCTTCCAGATTCTTTGGTGCAAACCAGATCTTTGATAAAGTAAATATTTTAGACTGGGATGAACCAATACCACTTTCTCAGACCAGGAGCAGGTACTATCATTCCAGCAACCACATTTATAAAACACAATGATTAGTATTTATCGCTGAAGTTCGTGAAAGTAATTTAAAGTTAATTTTCATTGGCTATTCCTGAAATCTCTCCCTTGAAAGTTTATCAGAGCAAAGACCAAAGTGCAGATATGGCTACAATTATGTCTGAACCTAATATATAAACCAAACTACAAGGCTGCAAAATGATAAGCAGAATCAACTGTGTTGTTTAAATACAAGAATTCAGGTTGTACCTTACACTGGTATCACATTCCAACTGCATTCAGCCAAAATAGAAGAAAAGTAATAAATAAAAATTTACTGAAAATCAACTAATGAAAATCTGACAGTTTTTTTTTTATTATTTTTGTTAAACAGAATTAATAAAAAAAAAACTGGCCTCTCTATGGTCAATGTTCAGTGTGGTGCACACTACAATACCAAACAGCACAGTGACGACTTTTCACCCTTTAAATAGGCAGACTGACTGATTACAAGCTTGAGGACACTTATGATACTAATTAAAGGGCATACATTAGTTTAACATGTCCCTATGGTCAAATAATTTTCAATCTTTTGTAGGGGTACCATCATTTTTGTTGAGGCCAGTTTCATGAGCTTGTTTTTAAAAATAATTCAGTTGAACCAAAATTAAAAAGCAGTGTCAGATTACATTAGTTGACTTTCAGTAAATTTTTATTTATTATTACTTTTGTAAGTTTCAAATTTTTTCAGTGACCATGTGGGTTTTCGTTTCTTTAACGCAAGGGTACCAACAATCTTGGCCACGTGTGTATGTGCTGGCTGAGGATTTTACAGGAGGTGTTACAGCTATGATGTGGTCTCACGAGGCTCTGAAACTCTGCTGACATCCCTGTCTTTGGAAAAAAGTTTTGCTCTTCGATTCCTTGCCTGATGACCCATTTTCACCCCTCATGCTTTGAAATGTTAAGTTCTCCGACTGGATGCTGTGAAAAGGATCTTCCAGGAGTAAACCATAGATCTTGGTGAAATCCTCTTTTTGGCAGGTGTTCTGCTCCATCTGCCGTGCGAGCCAGTTTGGATAGTTTCTAAAATAGGAGCTCATTTTGAATGTTCGCCTCTTGAAGTAATGGCTTATTAAGCAGCGTTATAAAGAGTCTGCTGAGCACACAGTGGGCTCAAAAGGCTTAAAAGCAGCCAGATCACACAGGCTGGAGAGGATGATGGTAGGAATCACACAATTCAGCCCGTTCAAGTGCACAGTTTTAAATTTAGCTGGAGCAGTAGTAAATCTGAGAGTTATTCAGGCACCAGAACAGATTTATAATGTTCAGGAATATGACACACATTTAACCATACTCATGCACATCAGCCCACAGATGTCATAAATGGACTTGATTTAAAATACATCCAATAAATCTATATTTTCAAAGCCAGAGGCCGCCTCTATTATGACAAATCAAGTTATTTATCATGAGTGGGGCCTCCATTTTCACTGCTTCCAATGAGATAATTGCAGTGAAAACTGGGCAAGGCAGAGAACATCTTCATCTAAGAGGAAACTGAGATCAATCACATACAAGAGTGAAGGAGACAGTCTGGTCAAATCTGAAATCTGGGGTCACTCATACCAAAGAATCCAAGACCAGTCACTCAAAACCTACTTTCATAACGCAAAAAAGTCCTTCAAAAGTGGATTGATGTCCATCGTCTATCTTTTACATTAGTTAGACTTTTATCATTCTAGTTTACACTTAACCCATTATTTGTCAATATATCAAAAGGCCTGAATTATTTTGACAGTGAGATTATCGTAAATGACAAAACATTATTTCTTTATTTCATTTATTTATCCTTTACTCTAACCCTTAGATAAAAGCATGTACAGTAGATTTAAGTATTTTCTATTTTACATATTTTGGTTCTTTCCACATTGTCTGAATTTTCATTTAGATACAATAATACACAAAAGTGCAACATGTACATTCTGCTCTTTTAAATAAATTAAACCCTAAAATAAGTTACAATATATCAGTTTAGGTATGAAAACTGGTGCCAAGTTTACAAGAAATCGATAACAGACGTGAGTTTTGGTTCTACTTTTCCGTTCCTAAAAAGTACATGAATACTTTTTGGTGATTAAACCTCTCTGAGGGTACTCCCAGCAAAAAAAGTTCTGTATCATTTAGGATCTGCTTTGTTGCCGCAATGATAACGTCACGTGTGATGCAGTGTGTACACAAAGTTTTGAGAGGGGGTCATGGTGGTAGCCTTGCAGAGCAAACAGACCTGCCTGATTCTGAAATCCTGCAGGTCTGTCTTGCCAGCCTCCGTTGGCCAACGACTTCACTCGGCTGAATTCTTAACGGCCCAATCAGGGAAGAGAGGTGGGAGCAGCAGAATGCGGACGTGACGACAACCGGAAGTTGAGAACGGACATGCCGATTAGCCTATTGTCCTCACGGCTACTCAGTGAAACTTGGCAAAATCTGCCCTCCTCAGAAGTTTACTTGTAGAGATTGTTTTTGACGAGGTTCATGTCACATATAAGGGTTAAATGAATCATCTGTGTGGTACAATTTAGTGTAAGACGATAGTAGAAGGCCATTAGCTGTTAGCAGCTAAGTTAGCGGCTAACAGCTAACGGTCATTACTGTAACTGTTGTTAGATGTTAGCAGCTAAGTTAGCCACTATGGCTAATGTCCATGAACTGTTTTTAACTGTTGTTAGCCATTTGCCGCTACATTAGCCACTATGTATGCTACATTATAGGAGGCAACCCTGCTTGATGTGGATTGGTCTGTGATGAACGTGATGAGCCAAACGACTGTCCAGTCACAAGCTTGTGTTTTTTTTAACGCTCTTCCCATGAAAACAAATTTAAAGGCTCCTACCCAGATGGACTAGTGAAATATTTCTGTGGTAGATATATTGAGCTGTCCATCTGGCTTGTCAGGTTATCATGGCGGACCACTGCTGTGGGAAGACTGACTAAACTCTCCTAAAAGAAAATTTTCTAACACACCATGTGGACCATTCAATAAATGTCAAGAGTCCATCTGGGAAAGAGCCCATGGAAAGTGTTTGGGAATGGGCAGAGCCTTTTAGAAGCATGTCTGCCAGATAGGTGGATAACATCGAATAAATCCGAGGAAATGCACTGTGTCCATTACGTTTTGATCTCCATCCGCTTAAGACATTACATCCACAGCCACAGGAAGCTGTAGCATCTGTGCTACCTTCTAGTCACAAATATAAAAACACAGCTGAGCTCACATTTACGGTTTGTTACGGAAAATAAAGTTAACAAATATTGTAAATATATTCTTTAGAAAGGAGTCCAGAAAGCCCCATTCACCCCTGTTTACTGCAGAGACTCTGGTTGTAGACTTTGCCTGATGCAGTACAAACCTTTGAACGACCCTCCTGTTCACACTGCAGTTTGGTGCAGCTCAAACAGATTTCACTTTTATATTTATCCCACTAAATACAGAGGGTTGTTGCTCTTGACAGGTGTGCTGGCAGAGATGATCTCAACCATTAAATGGAGCTATAGCAGGTGGTACTGCTCCCGCTTCGTGTTTGTATGCATGTGTTTATAACAGCCCATCAGAATGGCTCAGGTCAGTATGAATGAGGAAATGAGTCGGATGCTTCTAGTTTAATGACCAGGACAGAGGTTGTATGTGGAGCTGAGCCTTCATCCATCCTTATTTGTTGTTTAAGAAAAGCACTGCCTATAAGTTTTTCTAGCACTTCATCTGTTTTTAAGATATGCTGAAGGCCAATTTGTGTTTGAGTATGTTCAATTGTTACATTTTGTATGAACCATTATTACCTCCACCAAGGAGGTTATGTTTTCAGAAGAGTTTTTGTCTGTCCGTCCGTCTGTCTGTCCATCTGTGAACAAAATAACTCTAAAAGTTATAGATGAATTTCGATGAAATTTTCAGGACATGTTCAGCATGGGAAAAGGAAGAACTGATTCGATTTTGGTGTTGATCCAGATCAGCGTCTGGCTGCCATGGCGAAAAATGTGATGAACTACTGAACTAAAATAGATATTAGGAATCCAGTTGCTAATGGTATGTTTTCATGGTCAAGGAATCTAAATATTTTGATGACACAAAGGTAGGACTAATATTTATGGTCAAAATCACAATATGGATAAGGACTGTGGCGCTGGCGGAGGTCTGCGCTCTCCGAGTGCTTTTCTAGTTTGATAAAGCAGCCAAGAGACTAGGGATGTAATGATATGAAAATTTTGTATCACGGTTATTGTAACCAAAATTATCACGATTATCATTATTATCGCGGTATTGTTGCAGTGTGCTCAAAATGTTCAAAAAATACTTTTACACAGAATTGAAATGATTTCACCCCTTTATTATTATATACATAACCGTTCTTTTGTCTTTTTTGTCAATAAATGTGTCAAATTTAGAGGCCAAACAATGCAAACTACACATGTGCACCTCGCGTGAGGCTCCTTAATCGAGGACAGATACATAGTTCCGGCTTTTCCAGGCAAAGAGCAGCATCACCGTGCGTTACTGAGGCAGTGTGGGGATCAAGCACAATATAACGATAATTTTATTTGGACACGGTAACGATTATCGTGGGAAATTTTATCGCGGTTTACCATTTTACCGGTAACCGTGACATCCCTACAAGAGACTAAGTACAGTTTTTGTTGTCTTTGTACAATGTTACTCTGTTGATAGTTGAAGGAATGTAAATAAAGAAGACAATACTCCTGCCACTCTATCAAAGAGTTAACTTTCTGCATAGCTGTGTCTAAGTCGAGCTGTGAGGCTAGAACAACAGGGTGAATCTTACCTGTGGCTCTTTCCTAGCATGCCATAGCAGTGCTGTCCATACCTTAAAAACAAACGACAAGTCAGTGAACTTCATCAGTGCGTCATACCAAACATGGTTAACAAGTTAAATTGTTATAAGAATCATTCTTCTAATTTTAGGGCCTCTGCACCACCCTTCCCATCCTTGCCTCCCCGCCTAAATGCAAAACAAAAAGGCTAAAATTTGGCGCCCACAAACACCCTTCAAAGGGATATCCGAGTATGTGAGCAGAGCACAGAGGCCTCTACAGTATCACCGAAATAAAACAGGCTTCACGAGGGGATTTGGGCCTATTCTTGGATGATAAAATACTGTATCATTACACACAAAGACACACTGTGTGCAACAGATTGTCAGCTCAGTGGAGCACATCATCTCACACCAACCATGAAAGAGGATATCTCAGTATTGATTTGATCTGAGATTTTAGAAAAACACCTCACGGAGAAAACTCCCACAGTAAAAGCAGAGCCCCGTGCCTTCTGTTTCACAGGATGACTAAGCACACCTTCGTCCCTGCTCAGCATCACTGTTGGCCTGGTGGAAAGACCTCCGCAGGTGAAGAGAGGAAGTTTGCCGGCTTCATCCTTTTCCTGAAACAAATCAATGACACGACCACCATAAACTATTCAAGAAAGCAGGTATGATGCAGAGAGCAAATAAACAGATGGTGCTTTCTGAGTGGAGAGGGAATAAACTGTTTGTGTTGTTTTCCCTTTTCAACTTTTTTTTTTTTTTATAATATAATCCAAACATTGAGTCAAGATGTCCAAAATAAATCAGATGTGAAGCTGCCTCCAGATAACGCTGGACAATATCCTCATATGTCTGCAGATTGCATACGTCCATCCATCCTGTTTACCCGAAGTAGAAAATTGTGTTTACTTCTGCTGCCACATCCTATTTAATAAACGGCTTTGAGAACACACGAGTATAGATAATATTTTAGGGGGAGTTTCTGCAGAACAAGATCAGTTTTGCTGCAATTCAACTCAACATGACAGCTTTGTTTGGTCTTATGTTTAGCGTAAACAGTGTTGCAGGTTTTTCTACTGAAATAAACAACCAGGTCAATAAAAAACAATCCCAAAACAAGCAACTTCAGCTATTTTTGTATTATGTGGTATACACTATGTTTTCAAGGAGAAATCTACATAAAGCATGTTTTGATTTTTATCGACATAACTTCAATTTCACAGTGACAATTTTCTTGTTTGTCTCTTAAATTACTGATTCAACATCCTTCTATTTAGAGGTGGAATATTCTTTTCTTTATACAGAAGTGAAGGGAGGGACTGCTGTTATTTCTAACTCTGTTGTCACTAAAGAGTCTGTCTTACCCTGATTTTTGTAACCAAACAGACATAGTCAGGCTTTATTTTAAGTTTATGTTGATCCTCTCCAGCTGTATTAATGTGAAAGCAGTAACAGCTACTTTAGAAATAATTGTGATTCTAACAATAACGATTTCTTTTTGGTGGAAACATCAGTTTTGCCTAGGCCTGTCACGATAATCAATAAATCAATTAACCGCACGATAAATAAAAACGTCCTCTGTAAGTTTGCCAGCCTCGATAAGTTGACATGTGCATGCATGTTTGTTTTCCTCCTCTCTTTCTACCAAAAAGACTGGATGAGAAGATGGGTCACTCTGTGCAACTTTCTCAACACCTTGGTGTGTTGGTTCTATAGCGGATTTATAGCGGAGTGAGCCATCTGTCAGTCATTCAATCTTTGGGGGGGAGGCGGGGTCGCTTGTGTGTACACACACAGAGAGCTGAAGTGAGCATCCCGAGGAGTAACAAGGAAACAAACGCTAATATGAATGATGGCACGAAAGCTACGGTTCCTAAGCTGAATGCCACAGCCCCAGTGTGGGAACATTTTGGTTTTAATCAGAATGAACAAGGTGTGAGAACATGAACACCGACGAGCTGATATGTCGTATTTGTTTGAAAGTAGTGGCGACGAAGAAGGGGAGGTGCTGTGGAGCCTTCGTCCCAACAGTCAGCGCTTACTGAGGCCTTTGGTTGGCAGCTTAAAAATAAAGCAACAAAAAATGGTGCACACTCACAGACAGTGTCGTTCACTACATTGCAAAAGAAATGCAACGCTTCAATACGGTTGAAAAGCCAGCAATGTAACAAACGTTTAAAAGACAGTACGAATTGACTGGGAGAACATACATGTCACAAACAATTCAGGAACTGTATAAACTCCATTTTATTTATTGTTTTTAACTGTTGTGTGTATTTTTATTGAAGTTTTATTTTCTTTACAGAGAGGGGGTCTATTTTTAATTGTTTTTGATTAATATGATTTTTATTTACATAATTTTTTTCCCAAAAGAGAGTCCATTTCATTTTCATTCAGTTTTTTCTCTTTTTCTTGTTAACTTTATTATATTGTTTAATTTATTTTAATAAAAAGCTCTTAATCTTCCAATTACAGTTAAAAACTCTTAAGAAATTAAAGTTTATTTGCTGATTTGCTTTTAACACAGTGTACTCCATTATGCCATATATTATAATAACATTAATGAAAAAATGATGCTTCAAAACAATATTGATATTAATATCACTTATCGGGAATAATATTTTGGACAATTATCGTCCAGCAAAATTTGTTATTGTGACAGGCCTACCTTTGCCCCTGTTTTTAGAGTCAAATTTACATTTGTGTTTAGAGTGGGACAACATAGCCGTGTAACTTCTGAATTGAGTTTATATTGATGATAGAGTGTGGATCAAATCCCTCCGGCACAACAAGCCCAAATTAGCAACTGAACTTCTGGAACAACCCACAACTGCCAATAATTACAAGCAACTTTGCAAAAAAAAAAAAAAAAGAAGCCCAAAGTTGCTTGTTATAAGCAGACCTTGCAACTCTGTATGTATGACAAGTGTTTTTAACCTTCAACAAGTGAAAGTGCTTTTCCTAGTGACCGTATTCAAACAATACATTTCTGCAGAAAGCTCTGAGTTTACAACACCAGGGGAAGAAAAAACTATTTATTCTGCAGGAACTGTTAAATCAGTTTACATGTTACATGAACAACAAAATCCAGGGTTGGAAAATAATTAGTGTTACAGAGCTTAATGATCCGAGACTTCAGTTTATAAAGTAATCCCATTCTGCTCTGAGCTCCTGCTGGTAGAGAAATAGCGTGCTGTTAAAATAAACTGAAAGCATTAGAAATCCTCAGAAGTCTTCGCTTATGAGAGACAGGAGGATCATGGTATAACTGCACCATGCTGCAGAGCATTGTAATTATGTGGAAGCCTCACGAAGAACAAAGTGTAACATATAGTTGTCATGGTAATACAATACCCATGCATCTGCTGCAGCAGTAACACACATCCATGTCAGGAGTTCATAGGACCTGCTACCAAAAATAGCCAAAGGTCTTAACCTCACACACAGTTTTTCTCATGCTGCTGCAGAATGATTATTTCTGTGCTCATGGCTGTGTTATTAGTCGTGTTGTTGCCATGGACAAAAAGCCTCCGCGCTTCCTGTTTCCTCTCCAGAGACTGTGTTTTCAGTTTGACCTGCATGACTTCACCCTTAATTCCCTTAACAGGCTAATCTTAGCATTTAAATTGCTGTTAAAGCACACAATACAATTAGCAGGCTAATACACTGCAGGGAGCACAGATCACAGTCCATTATTTATACAGATGTTACTATCCAGGAAATGATAATCCTTTCTTAATCCTCATCTTCAAATGAAGGCCAAAGCCCTTCCAGCATAAAGACTGACACTTGTCAAAAGACCTATTTTTATTATTCTTATGCAGAGTAACAGCTACTAAACATACAGTACTGCAGATGGCTGACTTTGTCATCATTCACTGCGTCATTTCATGAGGAAAAAAACCCAATTGGAAGTGATTTTAATTCAGCATTACAACTAGCTCAAACACAACACATGGGAACTGTATTTTGAGGGCCTAGTAGCTGATAAAACATTAACAGTCATGGAGGAAGGAGTTCTAAAGTTAGGAATACAATTTGACATTTAATGCTGACACTGCTGTATATCAGTCTCAGAAAGTGAATTAAAATTGTGCAACAAGTTGAGTCTTTTAAACAGCTTTTTTGAGTCAATGAGTAGGACTGATTCACAGTTCTGAGTGAGCCGATCCTTTCTTAAGTTAGCAGGCAATTTGTATTTAATAATGTCCTGCAAACACATGGTTCACTCAAAATTATGAACGGTTTTCATCATTTACTAAAAAGAGCAGGTCAAAAGACTCAACTCGTACGCAAACGTCACATATCTCTTGAAAACTTCTGCAGAAGTAGGTTGAAAAAACAAAGCCTCTGTTAAGAAGTAGAAGAAGATAACTTGAAGATAATACGGAGATAATATGAAGATAAGATGAGGATAATAAAAGATAATGTAACATACAATAATGGAAAAAACGAGTCACAACAAGCACAGAGGACCGTTTAGAGTTGCTGAAAAGCCTATCTGATGACTGTAGGCAGAGGCAGGCTGGTGCATTGACTCCTGGCGTTTTAGCTAAGCTAACTAACAGTGGGAAAGCTTTGGCTGTCCCTTTGTTATAAGTATAAACATGTGCTGATGCAAAACCTGATAAGACCTACCATGATGAAATATGAAAATCTTCAGTATATTCTTACATGGATTAAGTCCTGGTTTATTAATCAGATCAGATCGGTCTGGTGCTGTACTGCACAGGGTTGTAAATATCTGATGCTTTCTCCAAATACATATCAGTATTTATAATTGTTTCTTAAGCGTTACCTAGCCTCCTCTGTACCCAAGTTTTTTTTGTCGCTTGCAATTTTTTTGTTTACACTTGTTCCATGATTTCCTGACTATCCTATGTATCTATAGGATCGGGCTGGGAGTGTGAGTTTATGTTTGGGTTTTTGTTTGTTTGTTTTAGACATCATACTATTCAAGATAATATTAAATCACGGATTATTATCTCTGCTGGCTAAATTGCTTTTTCTCTGATTGTTTGATATTCATACTTGCCTTGTATGTGGGTAAAAACTAAATAAAGATATTGTTCAAAAATGGATTAAGTCAAGAAAAAAAAGTCTTTATTCTTTTATTTTTAAAGGTGCTATGAGGAGAATCTATTACCGGCAACGTAAAGACTCTGCTACCCATGAGCACGCGCGGCGACTGTCGTAATGCTGTGTTCCAGTAACCTCGGAACTGGGAGTGACATCATCATCCTCGATCCTCGGCATTCCAGTTGAAGTCGTAAAAAAACATGCCGATCTACCAGGCTATTGTTAGCTGTTGTTAGTACGCCCTGCGCTGTTGTTCACAAATATCCCATGAAGAATGTGATTATCACTATGGCAGCATTTTTGTAAAAAGAAGTCTAACAATACTATGTATACAGCTGATCTAGAGCGACACACCCCAGTCAGAAGTGCAAATAAATTGATTATTACAGGAGCTAAATAACTGTTCACACTGGGGGCATCCGTCTTCGACTGTCAACTCGGGGGTGGCGAGGTTTCACCGAGTTCCCAGTAGGAAATTCAGAATTCGGGGGACATTCCAGTTGCAGTTTCCTACTCGGAACTCAAAATTCCTACTTCTGACTACAACTGGAATGCACCAAAAGACGTGTGCACTGCAATCCAAAACGCGTGTTTGTTGTGGAGCAGCTCGGACCTTCCTCAGAACTCTGCATTGCTTTACAACTTCTTTTTTCAACAACTTACAGGATGCAAAGCCACGAGGTAATGTATCTCTTTCTAGTGACGTAGCGGTAGTTTTTGATGTGTGACAACAAGCAATTTTTGGAAAACTTAGTATTGTAGTTTTGTAGCCGGCTATATATCACTGCTTACAGCCCGGTGCTCTAAGACGTGTCTGAATAATATAAATTGCTCTGGTTTGAATTGTTTTGTCCCTGAAGTTGAGTATCCAGGCCAGTCCAGCCCTGTCCGACCCGACCGGAAGGCTAAGGAATAGCATTTATAGGTAACCTATTTTGATGCTATAAAACTCATCTTAAAGTGTGTATTTCCATCAGGCATATATCTAAAAGTGAGACTTTCTTGTAATTACTCAGAAACTCCTCACAGTCCCTTTAAATCCTCTGCCAAAAATAATCTGAATTAATCAATTTAGTGGATATATTGCCCAGCTCTACTTTATTGTAGTGACGATGACAATGAATAGACTTGGAAACTGGGGATGAAGAGTGGAGGCTGGATTAAGGGGCAGGCAGACATGCTCGTGCCCCTTTCACATTTAATTCTGACACACAGTGATAAATGAGTTTTCACTTCTTTTGTGATCATGCAAGCAAGGAAAAATTAATCCAACAAATCCTGAAATCTAGGAGCTTAATTCACCAAACACACCTAAAGCTGCCTTTAATTTTCCACCTTTAGTTTGGGAGGAAAACAACAAATTTTAGATAAAACAGCCCAAAGCAGTAAAGCTCGTGTCCCATCTGTGCATCAGCTAATAGAGCAGCTGACGACCTTTGGCTCCACGGAGAGCAGCAGGACTCATCCCTGTGGAAACGCTGTCATCTGGAGGTTTGGGGCAGTTGTGAAAATGAGACACAAGGACAGTGCATCCTTTTGAAAATGGCAGGATGGGTCACTCTAGTGCACAGGTCAGTGACCAAAAAAGAAGGTCGACAGAGAGTTTTAATGAACAACACCTGAGCAGTTCCTTTTTTAAGATCATGCAGCTCTAAAAATGTCCAGAAAAGCAGCAGAAAGTGTGCCTGACATTCTCACTTGCAGACTGAGCTCTGCAGGGAGAATGAGGGTATTTTCAGATTATCATGGACTCATGGTGAATACGAGGATGTAATTATTTCAGTATTGCTCTTCATTTGCATCAGATTCACAGCTGAGACTGAATTAGAGCTCTGGTTTTCAGCTCTCCTGACCTTTATTCTTCCTTTTTTTTTTCACTATGTGATTATGCAAGACCGATTTAATTATGAGCTGGATGGATAAAAACAGCTGTATACTGAATCCCAGGGATCAGAGCAGAATGTCAGCAGGTTAAGGACATTCATCAAGTCAGGCTTTGCAGACTAATCACCTGTGTAAAGGAATGAAGAAGCAGGTGCAGAGTGAGGTTTCATGTTTTATTGGGATCTTCATGAGTGAACAATCAAAGTTTCTTGGTGTTTCCAAATCAGACTGGATTATTGGATCCATAGTTCTGCCTTCTCCTCAACTGCCTTCACATAACTGATGATAGTCCATGATAGCCAATGCACAAAGTAATAAAGCAGGTGGTTGTTCGCATGTACGTGGTTTGTATCTCAAGGAGAAGACATCAGCAACCTCCTTCCCATATTCACATCTGCAGTGTTTTTAGTTTTAGTTTTAGTCTTTAGCCTAAAATAGCTTCTAGTTTGGTCATCTGAAACTGTCTAGTTTTAGTTGATGAAATTTCTCATTTTAGTCAACGTAATCTGCTGTAAATTTAGTCGGCTATAATATGAAGTGTAAAGAGTAAGGCATTTTTCATGTTTCCCTAAATTTCAGAAGTTATGGTTTAAACATGGACAAAATGAAACATCTAATAACCCTTTACTGAATGATTATAAAGTTTGAATGTAGAAATTACTTGAACAAATGCAGTCACCTTTATTTAGGCTACCTGGCAGAGCATCTCAGTTACAATACCAGAACTGACAACAAACAGTGAACCTGCTCTACATGAATATATCAATTCATAAAGAGAGCAGCTCTGATTGGATCACTCCACAACTTATCCCACCACCACCAAGCTAAGACAGCTGTGATTGGATATATTCCTAACTTCTTCCTACTTCCTACATGACCAACGTGGATCTGATTCGATAAAGTCTCTGTCAAATATTTTCGTCTAGTTTTTATTTTTGATGAAAATGTCAGTTAATTTGGTTAAAGTTTTTGTCTATGTCCACTTGTTTTTATTAGTTACTGTCTAGTTTTTTTTAAGTTATTTTTCCCTTTGTTATTGGGTTTTGCAGGAATATACAATTGTATATCAACATCTGCAAAAAGTCTTTCTTAAAAAAGTTCCTTTTTCCTTTTAGAAAAAACAACTGAAAAACAAAGGTGGTCAATTTAGTGTTGCTTCATACTCGAACATGAACAACAAAAACAACAACAATCAAGAGATGACTAATAATATAAAAAATTTAAAAAAACAACAGTAACTAGAAAAGCACTCGGAGAGCGCAGACCTCCGCCAGCGCCACAGTCCATAGCCATATTGTGATTTTTTTTTGTTTTGGGCATTTTGTGCCTTTATTGATAGGAGAGAGACAGTGGATAGGCTTGTGAAATGGGGTGAGAGAGTAGGGGAAGACACTCTGCAAACTGGTCACAGGCTGGATTCAAACCCAGACCGGCAGAAGCAAGTACATGGGACGTGCATGGTTGCTAACCACTCCGCCAAACCAACACCCCAGCCATATTGTGATTTTGACCATAAATATTAGTCCTACGTTTATTTCATCGAAATATTTAGATTCCCTGACCATGAAAACATACCATTAGCAAATGGATTCATAATGATATCTAGTTTAGTTCAGTAGGTATTCACAGAAATCACATTTTAGCCATGGCGGCCAGATGCTGATCCGGATCTACACCAAAATTGAATCAGTTCTTCCTTTTCCCATGCTGAACATTTCCTGAAAATTTCATCAAAATCCATCCATAACTTTTTGAGTTATTTTGTTCACAGACAGACAGACAAACTCTCCCGAAAACATAACCTCCTTGGTAGAGGTAATAAACATAAAAATAAAATGTTGGACTAAGACAAAGTTAAACAATTAAAAATAAATTAAATTAATAATTAATAAATAATTAAGAGAGACAAAAAAAGAAAACAAAAAACAAAATGAAGGGAAACACACATCAGTCTATTAACAGTTACCTGCCATAAATGTAGCGACAGACATCCCAAATCAGAGTAGCAGCATATGACCCTCATCATACAAATAACCCATCTGCCTCTCTAAGCTGTTTGAGTAGTTACCGTTTAGTTTTCGTCAGGGGAGAAAAAGACTGTTGATAAAAGCTATGACAAAAATAAATCGTCAGCAAAACTGTCATTGGTCTACTGTGCAGTTCTAAAGATGAAATGACCATGTGCCATGACGATATAGTTTTAGATCTCTCTCCTCTAACCAATAAAGGTATGAAGAAACCCAAAATAAATCCTAAGACAAACAGACTATGTTTGTTATGAACCTTCAAAAACACCTGAAGATTCTGCAGCTGTCCTCTTGCCTGTTATGAGACAGTTTTGTCAACTCATTTATCTCTTTCCATTTTCAGTCTGACACCTCACAGTCACTGATTCACTTTGGGGGGTGTTGAGGTGATTTCCATTTTCACCTACCAGTCCCCAGAGAGTGAAGTATACTCAGTAAAAATGTGACACACACAACCAAACAGTGTTTTTTAAGAGGATTAACAACATGGAAAAGTGGTGTGAAAAAAATGTAACGCTTGATGTTAGAGTCGGGGTAACGGTGGGCTCACACTGGGTGTGTGTGGCTCCAGTAGTTTTCATACCTGGTGTATGTGTGCTAAATGACAGCTCTGCCTCTCAATATTTCACCTAAATAGCTTCAACAGGAAATTTAGGTAGGGCTCATGTAGGCTGATATGGTGAAAATGTTTATCTCGATATTTTACAGCAGAATGGAAATATTCAAGATATTTTACAATATACTGTTCTGCAAATAATTAATGAAACGATTCAGTTCTACATCAAATCCACATGATGACAATTACAGTATGTAACTAGCATGTCATGAACCCAGTCAATGTGTTTATTCATAATTAAATGAAAAGAAAACACCAGTTCATAGATCAATATGGGCTCAACGTGGGATAATGAAGCTTGCAGTGTATATTGTTTTGGTGCAGAGGACGGTAAAGACTCCACACTGCAGTTTCAGGTACCCTGTGGTGTTGTTGTAAATGATGAATGAGATCCATCCAGCTTAAACCTTTAGAGGGGTGGACTTTTGAGTTTCCTGGAGTTTCACTTTCCCAGACTTTTCAAACTTTTCACAGCCTGCATCCCTTCAGACATTTGACCTGCAGCCATGTTCCCCCTACTCTCACACACTTATAGCAGCTAGAATCTCAAGGTTTTTGAAAAACAAAAACTAACAAAAAACAAAGGTGCAGGACCCAAAAGCAGAAAAATACAAAAACCTGTATTATTACACTAACAGAAAAGGGATCAAACACAAAAACAAAGTACAAATCAAATCACCAAAGATCTTAACAAAAAAACAGACTACTTACAAACTCAGGAGATCACACTGAGAACACTGGAGACACTGAAGAGCACGAGCACATGGTGGAACAGGGAGGACAATCAATGACCCAACAATGAAGACAGGGAACACAGAGACTAAGGCCCCATCCACACGAAGCGAAACCGAGGTCTAAATGCATACGTTTTTTGCCGAATCTGCATTTCATCCATACGAAGACGGCGTTTTGGGGGTCTGTAAACGATCATTTTTGAAACCAGGTTCCAGAGTTGAAAGATTTTGAAATGCCGTAAACGCAGCTCCATGATTACTGGCTGTTTTACAGTGGTTTCATGCGTATCGAGTGCATTCATGTAGGCGCACACATTTTCTGAGACGCCTTCGTCTTTGTGACGATCGTTTTGGAAACTGTTCAGCGTTTTGTCTTCGTGTGGATGGGGTCTAAGGCCCTCCTTACACAAGGACGGCCCCGTATTGTCTTGGCGTCAGCACCAAAACATGTAATGCTGTTTACACATCGTATTGTACATAGGCTTGTGCATTTACATGACAACGCAAAATCCACGCAAAATCTTGTCGGGTTGCCTGTCTGGTTCTGCTCCGAGGTGGATTCCACATCAACAAGTGCTCATGCGCGCATAACATGCTGTGTCTCTGCATGAGCACTTGTTGCTGTTGTGCCATAGCTGGTGTTGTTGGTGTTCTGTGAGCAAATGTTGGAATAAAAGTCGTAGCAATATTTCTATAGCTGTTGGAACAAGATCAGAATCAGCCCGGCTGCCGCCATTGTTGTTGTTGTTGTGTGACAACATGAGTTGGGGGGCGGGGAGGAGGAGGGGTGCTATGAGGTCACCGTCTTTTCCGGACTTATCTGTTTATACCAACTACGGCATGAAGACGAATACCCAGATATCCACTTGCAGACCCGTTTTCAAAAATGATGCGGAGTCATAGACAAATACCCGTCTCCGTGTGTCAGTATCACCAGATCGATAGTTTATTTTATGTGTAATGTGATCTTGATCACATTTCTTTATCAAATGAAAAACAAACAAGAAAAGTGAAAGCATTTCTTAATAGAAAGGACATTTTTGCTCCACTTCTAACATGTTATGGCGAGAGTTTGTTCTACAAAGAGGCTTACGTTTTGTATTTTACACCATGGTGGACTGCAACATTAGTTAGCGAGGAATACGATCCCTTTTCAGATATGCTTTTGAAAAGTTCATTATCAAACACTTAAGCTGTGTTTGAAAGCTCACTCACTATTCCCTAATGTCCAAACGAGATTTCGGACACTCCACTGAAATTTCTAAACGTCACAGCGTCAGTAGATGAGTCGGATACTCTTGTGATGGAAGTGGATGCACCAAGAATCATGTAAACAAACCGGGGACTCAGGAGGATAAGTAGGAAATTTTGCATATAATAAAGCTAGGCTACGAATTTGTTAAAGATACTTAAATGTTTCTCACATTTATAAATGAAAACAGTGCCAATTTGTGCCTAGGCAGCAATCTTCCTCTTCTTCCTCTGGAAAAACATGCCCACATTACATTGTGGTATACGGGAGTACAATATAGGGTACATCGTATGTACACTGACATTTGCTGTGCATTGTGGGTATTTTGTAGTGCACTATATAGTGAATGAAATTAACTGCTGAGAATTCAAACAGCACAACAAAATGGTGAAAACACTATATAGTACACTTTATTTGTGATAGGGAATGATTTGGCTTTTCTCTGGACTGTTGTTCAGATGGAGTAGTGAAATGTACTGAACGGTCCAGCTGGTGAAGTGTTAAAATGACAACATCGTCAAGTCAGAACTAAAAAAGACATCTGTGCCTCACGCCAAAACACTTTGCTCCTGGCATGTGATCAGGCCCTCAAATGGGAAGATCTAGCAACAGCCAAAGATTATAACATTTAATTTGCTTCATCTCAACCTGCAGACTGATGCACAGGGGCTGACATTTTTGTCACTTCATGATTTTTTTGTGTCAATTAGATTATGTTTCTTCTAGGATAGATTTTAAGATTCTTTTACTGGTTTTTAAAGCCCTTAATGATCTTAGTCCTTCATATTTATCTGATTTGCTTTTAATGTATGAGCCTATTAGAGCCCTCAGGTCTTCAGGAAGTTCTCTGTTAACAGTTCCCAAAGTTAAAACAAAAACTTACGGTGACTGATTAGATTCATTTTGTCTTCATAGAACATAAGTGTTTTTACTGTTCTTTTATTAAGACAAAAAAGGTATGGTTACCTTGACAGAGACCGCCAGGCAACGGGGGACGTAGCCGGCGGGACAGATCACGTGATCAACCTGTCCCACCGGCTGCTCCCGGAAACAGCTGATAAAGACACGTCACAGCTGTCAGGATGAGTTTCTGAAGAAGACGGCAGAGTAACGTCCAAACATGTCAAGGTAACCATACCTTTTTTGTCTTAAAGGTGTACTCAGCGATCTTCTAATCTTCTAATCAAATGCAGTATTTGTGAAATTCACCGTATGTCTCCTCTCCATCCACAAGATGTCCCCACTGACAGCATGTTGAAAAAAAAAATCCGGTCTCAATATACAGCCTTGACTCAGAATTTCAGCAGGTAAATACTGTGGCCCGGACCAAGTTACCAAATCAAAGTAAACCCCCCCACATCCAGGGGGCGATTATACTCATGCGCAGAACAGACAGAAGGGGGAGGGGGAGTCGTAGTTTGCGTAGCGTGCGCAGTTAGCGTAAGAGAGAGATACAATAGTTGCGGTAGCAATGGCTGAAAACAGCCCAAAGAAAGAGGTCAGAGGAGTGAAAAGTGGAAAAGAAGGGCTATGACCAAAAGAGCAAAGACCCGGATCAACATTGGTGTTGCTTTCCGACGGTGGAGGGAACTCCGCGAATTGAAAGACCTGAAAACGGACGCGGATGTCGCCGTCCGTCTGCTGGATAGGTAAGCTAAGCAACATTAGCTTTGTGGTGCTTCACATAACAGTAGCAGCCGTCAGGCATTCATCTTATTGTCTAATCTGCCAAACTGTACTGTTGTTATGTTTTCAATATTGGCAGTCGAGTTGTCTGACCAGTCGGGGTTTCCTTAGCTACGTCAGCTACGCAGTTTCTACGGCCGTTTCCATGACGATGCGCGTCAATCAGCTTTCGGGAGGCGGGTCTAAATTCGAATATAAACAAACCCTCCGCTCGTTTTCTCCCACATCGCTGGCTACACCTTTAATAAAAGAACAGTAAAAACACTTAAAAACTTACGGTGAAGCAGCTTTTTACTACTTTGGCCCCCGCTTATGGAACAGCCTACCTGAAGACCTGAGGGCTGCACCTAGGGATGTAACGGTTACCGGTAAAATGGTAAACCACGGTAAAATTACCCACGGTAATCATTACCGTGTCCTATTAAAATGACCATTTTATCGTGTTTGATTACCACACAGCGTCAATAACTCTCAGCGATGCTTCTGTTTGACTAGAAAGGTCTGAACTACGAGGCTATTACTCGCTGAAGTAGCCTCATGGGGACGCGCATTTTCAATTGTTTATAAAGAGAATCCTGTTTAAAGTTCAAATCTGTTTTTTTCTTTTCTTGTAATCACACAGTGTTTAAGCATTTATAACAATAATGATAAATACATGCTGGAATTGTTTACTCTTATTTCTCATGAAAGAAGGGTAAAAAATTGTACTCATAGAGCTTTCTTGACACATTATTGACAAAAAAAGACAAAAGAACTGTTATGATTAGAATATTAAAGGAGTCAAATGATTTCAATTGTGTGTTAAAGTACTTTTTGAACATACTGAGCACACAGCAACAATACCGTGATAATAATGATAACCGTGATAGTTTTGGTCACAATAATCGTGATACCAAATTTTCATATCATTACATCCCTAGCTGCACCCAATGTAAATGTCTTTAAAAACAAACTCAAAACCTACCTTTTTAGTCGAGCTTTTATCTGAATTACCTCTTAGTGTTTTTATTTATTCTAATTACAGGCCACTTTTTATTATTTTATCTTATCTTATTTTTTTTATCCTTTCTTTTGAACTCTTTTCTATTTTTCCTTTTTTTCTAGTTTTCCTATTTTATTCTTTATTTATTTATTATTATTATATATATGTATATTTTAACTTAATTTCAAGTTATTTTTTATTCCTCTTATTTTTTAAAATTCATTTTCTTATTTTATTTCATGATATATTTAATTTTATACTTTTAACCTAACCTCCAGTGTTTTCTCATTTTTAAACCTTTAAGATGGCGTTTCCTCAGTACGTACTGGGTACAGCTGTGTGCCTTATTATTGTCATTTATTTACGATACTTTTTATCAACACTGTGTATGGATTGCTGTGTGGGTGGGTTCAGGGGCTGGGTGGAGTGGGTTTGGGTTATAAATCCTTTCATTTAATTCGTTTGTCTGTTTGTAAAGCACTTTGTGCTAAAAAAATGTTTGTATGAAAAGTGCTATATAAATGAATTTTGATTGATTGATTGATTGATGTTGAGTTTAGCACATTTATACTTTGCTTACTGATTTTGATCCCCTCCACATAGAACCTACTGTTGACAACACCACACTTTGACCTTAAAGAACTTCATCTGAGGATGATCATGAGGGACGATGAAGAGCTTATACAGGTTTACTGAACAAGTAGGACTTTGAGTTGAGGTTTTTCAGTCAGCTGCAGTTTCCAGGGTCAGAGCTGAACTCTTCTGTTGGCGGCAATGTGACACAGACACGTGTTTAAAAGAGAAAGACCTCAGTTTGGACCCTCTGTGATTTCAACACCACCTTCATATTCAAGCACTCAAACATAAGAGTCTTTACAAAATGACCAACTCCTATTTTAGGACTCCTTATCGCCGACCATGAGACGTAAATATCCTGCGTTTGAAGTTTATTCTGTTTCTATGGACACCACATAGTTGCTACGTGACAGAGTTGGAGAATGAGTTTGTATGTGGCATGTGATACGTATGTGAGCTGTACTGTGTTCAGCACAATGGGGGAACAGGTTGTTTCTGATCTTAGGAAACAACAGGGAGGTTAATACTGCAGAAGTAGTTGCATGGATCCCACTTTTCAAAGACTACAGGCCAAAGGAGTTACAATTCAATATTTCATACTGTCCTCCTCAACCAAAAAAGACAAAACCTTGTACACAAAAAGAAGCAATTATTGGACTATCAGTGAGCCATGGCGGATTTCATGGGTCTTTAACTAGTTCTTTAATAAGACTGGTAAAACTACACATTTTTAAAAACTCCAATGAGAAAAATACTAAAACGTAATACCATAAACATCCATCAGTCCCAGCTGACACTATGCAAGAGGCGGGGTACACCTTGAACATAATAACATATATGCCCCTTCCCCACTGGCCAAAATCCTGTTTAAACCCGGTAATAATTCGATCCTGCAGGCAGTGGGAGAGGGTCTAATCTGTATTTAACCTGTTCAGCCCCAACGTACCGAATTTTTGTTACTCCAACAAAAACGTAAGAAAAAGTGAACTTTTCATGTAGAAATATAGTCATTTGCACATCAAATTAAACAGGAAATTTTCAGCTACACAATCATTTAAGCCGTTTTTACACATAAAAATGCAATGTCAACACCAAGCAAATGAATTATCAAATATCCAAATCTGTTTCACTTTGATTCAAACTTGGGTTGCTTTGTATGGATTTCTTTGAATGGGAAAATGTAGATTTCTGGTTGATTTTAATGAAGGGTCATTAGATGTTTCATTTTGTTCAAGTGTAAAACATGACTTCAGAAATTCAAGGAATGAAGGGCGCTAGAGAGCCCGAACAAGCTGGCAGCATAGCTTGAAAGCTCCATCCAACTTCACACACAAAATCACCCCAAACTTGTGAAAGCCTGGCACACTACACAAAACGGACTAGGCCAAAACCCTCAGCACTCAAGGAGTGTGATATCTTTTCAAAAGCTCCTAAAACGAGTTCATGAATCGTGAAGACAAGGTTGCCGATGGAGAACGACAAAGCTAACAATATGGCTAACTTGGCTGAAGTGCTAATGGAGCTGAGAGCACTCCGTTCTGAGTTTGGCTCGAAGTTGGATGGGATAAACAATCAGCTGAGCGAGCTGAAAAGCTCAGTCTCCGTGCTGGGAAATAACTTGGGCGAGACCACACGAAAGGCAACGGCTATCAAGAAACGTGTAGAGGAAGCCGAAGCTCGCATATCCGCCACAGATGACATGTTGGAAAGGACCGAGACAGCGGTTGAAGGAAAAAAAAGTTTATTATTTATTTATTTGTTGAATATTTCATTTCAAAAACAGGCAAAAACTGCCACGGATAAGCAGAAGAAGATGTGAGATGACTAAATTATGACTAAAACTAAAAGATATATGGGCAAAAGACTAAAAACTATATTAAAATGTGCTGTTAAAATTAACACTGCTCATCTCACCTTGTATCTTCCCATCAGTTCCTGAAAAATTTGCCCCTCATCTGATCCTGCATCCCTCTTCACCACCATCACCTGTGTCTTGACCTCAAGAGATGTATCCTATCCTGCTCGTGGTTAGGGGTGAGTATTGGCAAGAATCTCACGATATGATACGTATCACGATATTCTAAAGTTAACTAAGAAACACTAGAGATGGTGTGTATTTAAATCACACAGTATTACTCAAAACTTAAAGTACAAATCAAAACTATCTGATTGAAAGCAACTTTTTCACTTTGTTTTTGAAATATGTCAAATGCAGTGTTACATACATACACTTAACTTGAAACATAGAGTGCATCAAGTCACTTAAACTTATGTTACAAAGAAATTATTCTTGTTTTCCCTTTGACAATGTATTTAAAGCATCCTAACCTGCAGTGCAGCTCAAATTGTAATCAAACACATAAGGAACAAAGTGCTTTGAGTTACTGACAGCACAACAGTAGGTAAAAAAATCACATTTCTCTTGTCAATTTCTGAACTGAATGGACTGCATGAAAAAAAAACGTGCATACATATTTATGTGTTGTATTTTATTTCCAACTTCGATAAAATGTGACTTTTTATCTTTACAAAAAAATTTATATTAAGATTTAAAAAACTGATATTACACTGGGCATCAAAATATTCAATATACTGCTTTATCAATATATTTTCACATCTCTATTTGTGGTCTCACTACATTAAATACATGGAGACATCTCAATGGGGACAAGGCACCAAAGATCCAATTTTTAGAGAAGAACTTGTAAAACAAATAAATGTTCACTCAAATCAAGTCTTTTCTGATTGAACTGATCTGATATCAGTCACTCAACAGTCAAAAAAATGATGGCAGGAAGGGTTATAAATAAATAACTATGGACGGCTTAAATTCCTTTACAATAAGAACCAGTTACTGGATAAAGTGTTAATTTAAACACCGAACCAAAAACAACGTTTGGGTGTAATTATCAACCAGGCAACATACAGAAAGAACATTTTAATGCACACTCATAATAACCATTATCAGAGAAACAAAAGAAGGCATTAAGCAGCTCAAAGCGGAGCAGAGAGAGGAGGTTCTGCACAGACTGCAGTGAGAGCAGAGCTGTTATTTAGCACAGCTATAATCAAAGAGGTAGTGATCAACACACAGACCTGCTGAGCTGGAAGCTGACACCTCTGACAGTCGACGTCCAACTGTCACACTCAAAAGTAGGCTGACTACAGAGAGACGGGCAGAAAGAGAAAAGACTAAAAAAAAGCTTTGTCCTCTTTCTGTTTTTATCTCCTTGGCAATTACAATTTTCTTTAATCATGAGGTGTTTCTGTGAAGCCTAATCTCAGACACAAAGCGTCTCCAAATAAAGCAGAAACAGGAGGAAAGCAGGCAGCGGCTTGGCTGACTTAATGAGGCCTGACTAATTGGGTATTCAGTGAATCTGAGATCTTTGACAAACAGGTCGTATTCAGAGTTCAGTATATCGGAGATGCTTAATCCTCACCATTGACCTCGGAATAATTAGAAACCAGATCTGCAGGAAAAATCTACTCCATTTGCATTTAACCTTTAACATATTACCTAAATGATGTGGCAGCAATAATAAATACTAGAGGTGTAACAGCACATGTATCCGTGCCGAACCACTCGAAATGGATGTTCGGTTTTGTACAGTGCTTTACTCGAACGAGTACAGGAAGTTTACGTTAGCCGCTGCACATGGCTCTTTAATATTCTCGGGGGTACTTGTCTATGATTGGCGTGGTTAGGGAAGGCTTTTTAATATTCATGAGTAAACTCGTCTGTGATTCGTGCTCTTGCGATCATGTACATATCATGTGGATATGACGTATCACGGCGAGCCAATCAGAAGACGAATATCAAAGAGCTTCCGTAACCACAAAAGCTTGTGTCTGCATTGTGCATCATGGCTACTGCTACTGTTTGGGAACACTTCATGTCCTTAAAATAAGACTCTGCATACACTGAGGGGCAGATTCTCTTCTCTGATCATTCTGATTTTCTCCATTCTTTTTTAAAAATTTTTTTCTATTGTAGCAAAGACTCCAAAACGCAGTATTTGGTTCAAGATCCTTCATTTCACTTTTATGGGGAAGACAGACCGATTTCCACCCCTCTACCCTCATAACACAACAGAAAAAGTAGACATTTCCATGTCAATAAGACACCCGCTGTCACCTCCGCCTGCCTCCACTGATCACCTGTCATTCTACACTGAGGTCTCTTCTCAATAAAAACTCCATCTGATGTATTTACTTAAAGTCAAATCAATGTTTTTCATGTAACACTGAACACATTATGAAGGAAAAATATAGCTGGAATGATATGCTTTTCTCCCGATTCGATTTTTTACGATTTTTTTTAGGTGATGATTCGTTTGAAATTGTGATTCCACAATATGGCCGATTTTTACAATCTTCAGTTAGTTTTTCAACACCAGCGAAAAAGATGAACAATGATGATGCCTACAGACTAGGGATGTAACGGTATGAAAATTTCATATCAGGGTTATTGTGACCAAAATTATCACGGTTATCATTATTATCACGGTATTGTTGCAGTGTTCTCAAAATGCTCAAAAAGTACTTTAACACAGTCTTGAAATCATGTAACCCCTTTAATAACATAATTTTAACATTTCTTTTATCTTTTGAGTCAAAAATTATGTCAGGAAATGTCCTATAAGTAAATTTGTTTAAACTTTTTTCATTAGAAAATAAAAGTAAACAATTCTGGCAAGTATTTGCCATTATAAATGCTTAAACTGTGTGTAATAACAGGAAACGAATTTGTACTTTAAACTTTGCGACACATGGCTGCTTCATCGAGGGGCAGACGCACATAGTTTCGCCTTCCAGACAAAGAGCAGCATCACCATGAGTTATTGACACAGTGTGGTGATCAAACACGGTATAACGGTAATTTTAAAAGGACACGGTAATGATTATCGTGGGAAATTTTACCGAGGTTTACCATTTTACTGGTAACCGTTACATCCCTACTACAGACTAGGGCTGTAATCAACCAAAGAAATTGTTGGTCGACCAAAACACAGCAATTGTCACCAAAAATCGACCAATTGCGGGTGGGGGGGACTCAGCGGACCGCGGCTCAGTAAAACTTATATTAGCACCTGCTTCTGTTTTAGCCCAGATTTTCTGCTTTGTGTCCCTTTTTAAAATGCGCCCCAAAATGACGTGCTGCTGCTGGATTAAACTTATATCAGCACCTGCTTCTGCTTCTGTTTTAGCCCAGTTTTGGCTTTGTGCCCCTTATTAAAATGCGCCAGAACATGACGCGCTGCAGCCACGGCGGGAGTGTGGCCGGCGTGCCAGGCGCACCTCCAAATGCCCTGCATCTTAAACCATTCATGGGACTCCTTAAGTGTTTCCATACAGAGTTCCATACTTGCCACGCTGTTCACTACAACAGACACTTTTTTTTCTGCTCGACCTTTGAGGCATCGGTAAGTTCATATAATCCGCAGCGATGTTTCTTCCTGTGTCCGCCTCTTCTATTTTTTTCTCTCTCAACACAAGACTCTTTGCTTTCCAGTCTTCATCAATGAAATGGGCAGTCACTGTCATATAGGACACCATTTGAAGAGACGTACACATCTGTTATCTTTATCTATTAACTCGGAAACTTTCTCTTTTTTCCTCCCTCGTATTTTGCCGTGAGCGCGTGCGTAATTGTCTGGCTCGCCGGCACTGAATATCCAGGTTTCAATGTTTTTCCTGGCCTTCCACAACACCAATGGGCCTCATACCCTCAGAAATAAATTGTCAATTCCTTCTGTGATGTCGTTTTTGCATTTGGGTGTTTATATGAGGCATAAAATCCTCGCGGACTGGGTGAGGGATGCAGCCGCTGCAGCGCGGGCAGCGGGCAGAGTGCACGCAGTTATAAAACAAATACACAATTATTAGACTAGAATATTGAAATGTTCTTGAATAAAAATATTGAAATGAACGATAAATACATTAAAATGGTGTTCTGAGACATGATGGGGGTGCTCAGAAAATAACCCCATTTCACTTGATACGTTTCTTCTTATGAAATGAACTAAAGGGGGGGGACATTTGGTCGACCAATCAGAATTTTGGTCGACTGAGCACGCATCGACCAATTAGTCTACCAGTCGACTTGGACTTTACAGCCCTACGACAGACTATATCAGGAAAAATACACATCACATGCGAGTCTGTTTGTAGGATTTATTCAGCAATATATTTTAACCAGCTGTTCATACTCTCTCTTCAAAAGCTTGGATTGCATTTAAAAGTTGCTTATTAACACAGACTAAAATGAAGCATTTACATTTGAAAAAAAAAAAAAAATTTGGAACAAAAAAATCTATTTAATAAAAATCAAACAAAAAATCCTGATACTTATGTGTATTGATTTTTTTTCTCCCACCCCTAAGGAAAAGCTCTTCGGAGTGGACTTCCTGGTTTATATGATACTGTAAAAACTAACTTTTTATATTGTTTCCATGAAGAATGACAGCTGGTAATGAAATACAATTTTAATAGTGATATGATTTGTACGGGACGGGGCAGTCTCCAGTCACTCTCCAAAGGTTTTGAAGAGTGCAGAGCCTTTCAAAAGTGTATGTAGAAGGTGATCGGAGGATTATTCTCTCAGTCACTGTCATTACAGGCCAATCAGTTGTTGAAGTAGCCCGCCGCTACTGCCAGTTCATAAGTAGACTCAGCAAAAGATGTCAGAAGTAGAGTGAAAACATCATCTTCATGGACAAATGCATTCATTGTTTTTCATGAATGGATTGTGAAGGCTAAGAATGAGCTTTTTTAAAAATAACTGCTTTTTATTTCCAAATTTTTACACCACATGTGGCTTTGCGTTTTAGCTGTTATTTTTTTGGCCTGGTGAGATCTCTCATAGGAAGCTGGCTCACACTCTCTGACTTCTGTCCAAGCTCAGAGTGTTTGACCGTCATTAAAACGTGTTATTGCTTCTTGTTCAAGGTTAGTCACACCATTTGGAGTCAGAGAGACACGGTCTCTGCTGGATGTAAATGAGGTCCTGGACTCGACATTTAAGTGAGACGGAGGAACAGGAGGCTCTCTGTGCCTGTTCTCCACCGAGCAGATGGATTTTCTCTCCCTCTTTCTCAATCTGTTCTCAAAGACAATATGGACGTTCAGAAAAAGCTATGGCCACAGGGATTTATAATGAGAGAAAGGTCAGAAATGATACATACATAAATACTTTAAGTTCATTATATCTCTCACCTCAGAAAAGGGAGCTCCGTGGGAGGAGAGGAGCGAGGATTGAGGACTGAAAAATGGACAGAAATACCGAACTTCATTATGTTTCCATGTGAGCTATGGCACAAACAATCTGTACGACAACATCGTTAGTTTAGTTCGTCTACTTGCTTGTGTTTGACTTCTCACTATCAAGTTTAATTAGCACACTATGACCATGAACACAACCATGAGACTGACCAAGCTATCTGTACCCAAGGGAAACAATCGCTTTCACACAATCCACTCCAGTCACCAAGAGATTTAAGGTGAAGAGACAGGTTCTTGTTATTTTATACTTCTGGGACAGTTCTGACACAACAAGGTGCAGGTGTCACACCTGAACTGTTGCACCCAATAAAATCTGCTCATAGTCTGAAGGCCAACATCTCCACAGAGACAATGAATCAATAAAAACATGTTAAAGCGAATAACAGTATCACCTCAACCCTTCTCTGACATATAAATATAAATATTGACTTAAATCCTAAGGTATAGCTCACATAGTATTGTTCTTACAAGTGACACCCAAAAATAAATATGGAGCTTGTTCTTGTATTTTAACACTGTTAAAGGGCTGTGAATATTGTTCGGTGGTTAAAAATGTGTCTTTGTACCTCCTCTGGAGTTGCTGCACAGGTCTTGTTTGTTTTGCTGGTTTCACTTCGATAGGCTGCACTTTCACACTCTTGCATTAATCCATCTATCTCTCTATTAGGGCTGTACAATCATGGAAAAATTTACATTGAATTTCCGGATTTTTCCGGAATTATCCAAGATTCTTATTGTAACATAAGTTCTGTGAGACATCCTTCTCATTAAAGCTGTGGTGAGTTTGTAACAGCTTTAAGTTCATTACTGAATATGTTCCAGAAACGTACATTTCTTTTTCAAAAGTGAAGTGGTGTTGCTCACTGACATTGCTGGTAAATAAATCTTTTTAGTGAGACATAATTCACTTTAAGAGGTTTTATTCTTATCTTATGTGTGTCTGAAGGGGTGCAGGCTGTGAAAAGTTTGGGAACCACTGCTCTACAAAGACCTGATATGTAATGTTCATATTAATATATATTTATTTTGCACACTTATTTTTTAATTTGATGCCTGCAACATGCTCGTAAAAAGCTGGAGCAGGGGTACGTTTACCACAGAGTTACACCATCTTTCCTTTTACCAACTGCTTTGTAGGTGGTATTTTTCACATTCCTACTAGATATACGACTTCAGTTGCTCGATGGTTTTGGGTCTCCATTGCTATTTTTTGTGTTTCATAATGCTCCACACATTTTCAGTTGGACACAGGTCTGGACTGCAGGTCAGTCTAGTACCTGCACTCTAACTCTGAAGCCACATTGTTTTAACACGTGCAATTATTATTGTCTTGCTAACATAAGCAGGGACATCCCTGACAGATGTTGCATTAATGCAGCATGTTCCTCCAAAGTAGGGCGAAACGATTTTAGGAAAAGATTGAATTGCGATTTTTCTGGCAGATATTGCGATTTCAATTCGATTCACGATTTTCTTCAAATCAAGCTTTGGGATATTCACATGTAGGGCTGAACGATTTTAGGAAAAGATTTATTTTATATTTTTCTGATAGATATTGCAATTCACGATTTATTTACAAATCAAACTTCAGTGCAAAATTAACTTTGTTTACAGTACAGACAACAGTAAGGAAATAAATGATGAAAAACACTTAACACATTATTCACCCTTAATAGTGATGATAATCATCTGTTTTCATTAACTTCTACTCCTAAACAGAGGCTTTGTTTTGTTGACCTGCTTACCAGGGCCCTGTTCTACGAAGCAGGATTACTGCCTAGCGAGGTAGCTTTGAGAATAAGTTCCGGTTTCCCTGTTCTACGAAACGGGATCACTCCTTAGCGAGGGGAGTCTCCATGGCAACGTACGCTGAACGGCTAACCTGCTCCGGGGCAGGTTAGGTTCCAGATTGAACTTCGAGGACAATAAAAACCCGCCCACTGACCAATGAGCTGACCCGATGGCTGCAGAGGGCCAGCTCCTCTGCAGGAGTAAAATCTGGGGAGAATCCCCAGTTCTTTTTTGTGTACTTTGATTGGTGCTGAAACGAAACCCAGATTTAGAGTCACTACACAGTACATGACACTTGCTACAGGTAGTTAAAGGGAATGAAGAACTTTCATTGCCGTAACAAGATCTTCAATGCTAACACTTCTGTTCCATGACTTAAATTTCTACTGAGATGTGATTTTGACCCCTTAAAATTACCTATGGAGTTATCAGACTTTCATCTACAGGTATTACGGAATTGGAAAATGCTTTACACACATAATTTCAGCCCACATAAAGCCATCATTTGGAACAACAGATATATCTTGCATAAAACAAAGTCTTTGTTCTATAAAAAATAGAATAGGATGGAAAAATGTGTTTGGGCTGTAATAAATTTAATAGATAGGCTATATAATTTAATGAAATATATTAAATCATACCAATTTCAATCTGAAATTCAAAATAAATTGTTCTTACAAACAGTATTCAATAGTGATAAAAAGCTGTTCCTGTAGCCTTGTTCAGTTTGATCAGAGTAACTCTGAAATATTCTGCTGTAACACCTGTACTTGACAATCTTTTTATTGGTGAATATGATTTATTAGACCGTAAGTGTAATAACAAAATTTTGAGAAGTCTTATCACAAAGGAATTATTTCCTCTTCCTATTAAAAGAAATATCACTTTTCAGGTTTTCTCTGAACTTGATTTGGTTAAACTAAGAACTAGATATTTAGACTTTCCATTGTTGCCAAAAATGAAAGAAGTTCATTTTAAGACTATTAATGATATCTATCCATGTAATGAATTTCTGAGAAGACGATTTAATAGGCCTATAGATAAGAATGAATATACGTTTTGTCATACAGAAATTGAAACACAGGAACATCTGTTTCATGATTGTAATGCTATTAAGATTTTTTGGGAAATAATTCATGCATGGCTAAATGCAAAATACGTAATACCTATTTTTAATTATCATATGATCAAATTTGGAATCTTTGTAAAAGATAAAACTGTTGGATTTTTATATAATAATATGTTTATTATAGGGAAATTCTATATCCACAAATGTAGATTCTTCAAAGTTACTCCCAATTTTGCTGATTTAAGAACGACCTTAAATTATTTTCTCGATCTTTAAAAAAGATTGAAAAAGAAAGTGCCTCAAGACTCTATGAAATTCTTGATTTGTGTATGAATTGAACCCTTTGTAAATGTTTTCATTGAATTGTTTTTGAATTATTTTTATTTTATTCTTTTTTTATTATTATTTTGTTTTATATATTGGTTAGTGATGCTGCTCAGTGATTTTTGAAGAATGTACAATGCAAAATATGCCTGTTTGTTACATGAAATGGCTGAATAAAGAATTGAAAAAAAAAACTTCTGCTCCATGACAATATGTTATTGCCCGTCTTAAAATTGTGACAGGGATTCATGTAGTGCTCATGTGGGCTACATATCACACAAAAAATGTAAACAGGATAGGAATGAACAAATGAATAAATTCATCTTGGAAATGAATTAGACATATTACAGTAAAAGTGCATGTTGAACAGTGCTATTTCATGACGATAATGCACCAAAGATTTTTTGCACGCTATACTTATGCATTGAGACTGTCAGCAATTTTCTGCCAGCTCTCCTTCCGTGCTTTTGCAGCGGTGACGGTGTTGCTTTTGATGTTTATTACATGTTTTAGTTCTTCATAATTTGTCATTGTGAAGTATGCAGTCCTTCGCTCTGACGCTCCAGACTGGTCCATGTTCGCGATTGGTCAGATGTGGCGGGCTCCGCCTTATATGCGTGCACGCGCTCATTGCAAAGCTGGATCCACTTATGAGGTTGATAACCAGCGTCGTTAAACCGTGTAGCGAAACAGCCGGCTACTGCGTTCACTTCAGCGAGGTAGCTCAAAGGCTGTCTCGCTAGGCTGAACTTGCTTCGTAGAATAGGGCCCAGCACTTTTAGATTGTCTACAAATTTGTAAAACAGTATGTGTATAATACTTGACACAACAGATCCTGAGTCAGTCAGGAGCGCTGCAAAAAATTGCTGCTTTGGCGATCACACAATTGCATTGTCTAAAATTGCGATTTTGATCTGAAAATGATAAATCTTTCAGCCCTACTCCAAAGCCTGTATGTATGTACCAGATGTACAAGTTACCCATGCCATGGGCATTAACACATTCCCATACCATCACAGATACTGTCTTTTGACCTCTGCTCTAATAACAGTCACGCCCATGATGTCCAAGAACAGTCTGAAATTTGGACTCAGACCACAGCAGACTTTTCCACTTTGCCTCAGTCCATCTTGGATGAGCTTGGGCCAGAGAAGCTGGTTGTGTTTCTGGGTGTTGTTGATATTTACCTCCGCCATCTGTTTGTTTGCTTGTTTGTTTGTTTCTCTGTTAGAAACATAACTCAAAAAGTTATGGACGGATTTAGATGAAATTTTCAGGAAGTGTCCGGACGAGGACAAGGAACAAATGATTAGATTTTGGGAGTGATCCGGATCACCATCTGGATCGGCCATGACGAAAAATGTGATTTTCATGAATAACTACTGAACTAAAATAGACATCCTTATGAATCCAATTGCTAATGATACATTTTCATGGTCAAGGAATCAAAATACTAAGATGAAATAAAGGCAGGAATAATATTTATGGTAAAAAAAAATCACAATGTGGGTGAGAACTGTGGGGCTGGCGGAGGCCTGCGCTATCCAAGTGCTTTTCTATTTCGCTTTGTCTTTACATGGCAGATTTTGACCTTGACAGTGTAGATGTATAGATGAACTGTGTTAACTGACAATGGTTTTCTGAAATGTTCCTGAGCCCACGTGGTGAAATCCTATTGTATCTCTATATTTCTTGCAAGTGTATGTTGAGTAGCGTTCTTAAACTGTTGGGACTATTTTCTCATGCAGTTGTACACAAAGTGGAGAACCTTGCCCCATCCTTGCTTGCTCCTTCTATACTCAATCATGACACCTGTTTCCAGTTCACTTGTAAAATGATCCAAACAGGTGTTTTTTGTGCATTTCTCAATGTTCACAGTCTTTTGTTGCCCTTGTCCCAGCTTTTCAAGAACGTGCTACAGGCATCAAACTTCAAACAAAAGAATATTTGCAACAAAAACATTGAAGATTATCAGATTAATATTACAAATCTCATCTCTGTGGCATTTTCAACTGAATATAAGCCAAAAGCATTTGCAAATCACTGCATCTTGTTCTAATTCACATATCATACAATGTCCAAACTTCATTTGAATCTTGGTTTTTTAATTTTTAATATAGCAAATTAAAATCTACACTCAAATTTCAACCATCCTTCAATTTACAATCAGAATCACAAATGTAAATTTACTTGTATCTCCAGGGGGATGATTAGGGTTAAAAAATAGCAGGGCTTAATCCGGAAATAATTGTTTGTGCTGAAGTTTTGCAAAGTTTGGATGGAAAGTTTTAGCTGATTGTTGGTTTAATCCCCTTGAGACACAGACAAACAGGGTATAACAAAAGCATGAATGAGAAGCTGAGTAACAAGGACTTGTTTGTTTGTACAGATTATGAATCAGGTATCATAAAACATTAATCTGACGTTGCTTACCGAAAGTACCTTTATGAATTTTCATCTTTATGGATTCCTGCTCAGTGGACAGTAAATCCTGTGTACGCTCAGCCTCATCTGTCCTGTTTGAGCTTGTCAGATCAGAAATGTTGTTGGTCTGCAGATTGGGACAAAGTAGTTTGTAAATGGTTTAATTTTTGAGATGAAACCATTGATGCCACTTTCCTCCTCCTCTGAGACGTCCCTGCAGCGGAGTGCTCGAGTAATGTGAGACGCAATTTTGACAAACAGGCAGCTCTCCACGCTGGACCACCCAAAACAACATTTCAACGACGGCAATTAAACTGAAACTCAAGACACACAAAAACAACCCACTGTGAGTAAACGCTCAACACCATCAGCATGACAGCCTCTTCAGTGTGCGGACACTTTCTGTGAAGGTGTAAACAAACAGCGGCTTGATGGAGAGAGGCATGTTTGAGACTTCACTGAGCCAGGAAGACAGATTTCATCCACTATAGCCCTTTGACTTTAACTTTAGTTAATCAGGTAAAAGCAAAACTACAGAGACATAAGCAGCTTAACTCGCTCATAATGAAGCATGAATAGTACAGGGGTGGACTGACATTGTTAAAATGAAAATCTTCCACTGAGTAATTTAACAGTTACCAGTAAAATGATAAACTGTGTAGGGGAGGAAAGGAAGAACCACCGCAACATCAGAGGGGAGAGGCCTGGCTGGATTGTTGAGTGCAACTATTTTGGGCGCACATGCACCCAAAATTTGTGAGCGTGCACCTAACATTTTTTCTTGGGCACACTGGTGCACCAAGACAAAATGGTAGGTGCACTCTTACAAATTTAAGTTGACAAATGTAACTGCAGAAGCCGAAAAATCTGCTGAAAATGGACAAGACACAGCACCTGCTTCCTCTCTTTCCCTGTCCCTGCGTTGCATCTTCACAGGCTGCAGGCCCTCCCAAACACACGCACACACACAGCCCTCAGTAATCATTCTAGAGCTGAAACGATTCCTCGAGTATTCGCAAGTACTCGATTACAAAATATCCTCGAATAAAATGTTGTGCCTCGAAGCCTCGTTTAATGTATAATTATACATATAAATATATATATGGACTACTATACAGTGCACGGTGTTTGACACGGACGGTAATTTCTGTGGCACACCTCGCCTGCTACCTCCGCTACCGCGCAAATTGTACAATCATGAAGGAAGAAAAAAGAGAGGGCAGAAAGGAGAGAGTCCACAGAAGAAATGGCAGAGAGTGTCCCAAGTGTGTGGTCACTAGAAGAAGGGACGAAAAGAAAACACAGTGCAGTGTGTCTGATGCCAAACTGAGTGAGCTTAGCACGTAGCTTAGCATGATAGCACGTTGTTAGGGCTGCAACTATTACAGCATTTTAAATATGCCATGATTTCAATCCAAACTACACAATGCCCTCCCGAACACACTTCACAAGTATAATTGCAGAATTATATTACTGCTTTGTAAATCAGTATTGTATTGGCTTTGTTTTAAGCCAGTACTGGTTTAAACTTTGAAAGTTGTTAAAATAAAAACCCTTTTCTGAGGAATAAACGGCATTTGGTTGCTCATTTTGAAAGCTCTAACATGTTGCATTGTATACAATTGATTTATTTGTTTAAAAACAAAAAAGTATATTTTGTTAGAGTACTCGAAGAAATAATTGACAGAGTACTCGATTCCAAAAATACTCGATAGTTGCAGCTCTAAATCATTCACTCAGCTGTTAGTATGCAAATGAGTCCAGGCGGAGCCTGACTGTGGTGTCAAGTTTCAGCACGGAGCGGTAACTCTGAAGAAGCAGCAAAGTTCTGCCTAATTCGTCTGTCAGATAATTAATAATTACCAACAAAAGCAAGTAAACCAAAGTAACGTTAACCATAGATGGATAGATAGATAGAAAGTCTCCACTGCTGCTAGAGTATACAGTTTAATTATTTGTATTTTGCTGTATATAACCTGTGTTTTTTTTATTTTTTTTTTATTTCTATCTTATCTGCATGTTTTTCTGTCCTATGGCGTTACCTGCTGCTGGAATCCGAATTTCCTACGGGAACCTTCCCAATGGATTAATAAAGTTTCTTTCTTTCTTTCTTTCTTTCTTTCTATCTTTCTATACATACTCGCTTTCTATATATACAAGTCGCCCTCACATCTCACACCGTTTACCATAAAGTGTGTATTGTTGTTCGTTTGTGTCAGGAGCTCACTGACCTTGTGTTGGCAGAAACTACAGAGCTCGCTGCATATCTCCTCTGAATCAACATCTCTGAAAGGACACGTGAAAGGCACAGGTTACAGAGGGAAATTGCACACTGCAGCCTCACAAATGAAGAGTTGATAAATGACACATGCCTTTAAATTGTTTTGTTACTTGGTGCCATCAGGGTTATTTATAGCCGCGGTTGCATGTGACATTAGTTATCAAGGACGTCCACTGTAAACAGCAGCTTTTCTTGAAGACCACTGCAGCAGTCCTGACATTTAATCACAGCTTCATTGTGCTGAAATTCTATCAGCAGCTCATTCTTGTGACATTATTTGTGATCACGGCAGCAAAATTAGGGCCCGTTTGCACATCAGCGTTGTCCCCAGAAACAGAAAGATTTTTCCTTTGCATTTTCAAAAGCACAGAAAAGAACAACTGAGATCAAATTGAACTCAAAAGACGAATTTTCCACAAAAAACAATGGTGACTGGATGCGCGAAGGCGCTTGAGTTTCTTGAATAGACAACAAATCTGTCTGGATATTTTTGTCTGAATAACAAACAGGGGTGAAATATTTATCATTTACAGACTGAAATTGCATACTTTTTTTATTTACAAATTTGCAGGTAATTTGCATTTACAAAAATGCAGGAGCATGAAGGAGCATGTTTACATGTCAAAAATTGACCCCCAAATTCCAATGGAAGCGAAAGCGCCACGCAGTGCAGCACAGCACCATTGAAACGTACTGCGGAGCACTTTGTTCCCATTGTAGTCTATCGGACAAATTCCACTGCACGCGCAAAGCGCCTGCGCGCGCCAAGGTGAGAGAGATACGCTTCAGGTCAATTTTCTGCGTGGCTGCTTCCAAACTTCGTAAATTCACTGTCGTTAAGAAAGCACCAGACAGGAAGTCCCCGTGTGGAGTATCCGGAAGTTTCAAAATAAAACAGAATGCACCGTGTCTAGAACATAAATTTCCTCGATAGTTTGTCATTATGCCAAAACAAGAGGCACGGGCATCATGTCAGCAGTTGGTCAGAGGGTCCCAGAGGCAACACGACACCATGGACGAAGAAAAGTGAATCGTAGAGGTACAGAGATATATAACATTGTATACATGACACCAAACATATTTTCTACACGGATATAAGCGGATAGAAGTTGAATAAATCACGAAGCTGTGTGGTTGGGACCAGCAAAGAGACCTTAGAGAAGTGAAAAGAGGTGTTATTTCTTTTCTCAGTCTATAACACGTTTTATGAGTGTGTGACATCTCTATTCTCATGAGACCCTGTGGCTCTACGGAGATCAGCCCTCCCCCTATGGGGCTGCGCGCTTGGCGCCGCTTTCAGTGGGTTTTGTCTGTCGGAGCAAGACCGCAGCCTGTCACTTTCGTGTGCAGTGGAATTTGGGGGTGAGACTGACAACAGGTGGATGAAAACTAAGAAGCTAACAATATGGGGAGAATTTTGACGTGGAAAGCAAAGCAAAGCAAAGAATAAACAAAGGTCAAACGTGGGAACAGGATATGTGAAAATGATATGCGAGACAGTCTATAAATGCTGTTTTAAGTAATATATTTATTCATATTTTAAGATCAATTAAAGGTCAAATGTGTTAAATGAGAAAGCTAAGCTAATGTTTGTTTTGTATGTTATTTCTGTCCAGCTCTTCTGTTGGTTTTACTGGTGCACTAAATGCAAGAAATGAACTTAAAAGGCACAAAACCATCAATCCTGGCTAACTTCTTTCCACTGGATGCTACAATGAATATGGAAAACAAGTCCGTTCTAGCAAGATGTTTATTATTGTTGCATTGGAAGTCTATTTAATATCCTTCTCCAACTGGCTAAAAGATGTCATGTTTTTTCTAAAACTTGAGAAAATTAAATACACGTTGAGAGGATGTACAGACAAATTTTACCAGAAATGGAAACCCTTTATTTCATCTTTCAGTAATTTAGATGTTCTACCTGATTAAATGTGTGCCTGTGACTGTTGTACCTTTTTGTTTTGCATGAATAACCAGAAGTAGTGTGTGCATGGATGGGAGATTTGTTACTGTTTGTTATGCTTCCTTTCAGTGTTTTGTTTTGTTTTTTTTGGGGGGGGCAGGGTCTTTGCTTTCTTTATCATTTCCATATATGTATATATCTGAGTACACATGGATATATGTGTTTAAAACATGGTGAATTGTATTCTGTGATTGGAAGTACTGCATTGTCCTTTTTTTTTTAACAAAAATATTTTTAAAAAAAGGAAAACATTGCCTATAATGCGAAAGGTTGAGAAGTGATGGACGCTGTCAATGCTTACCCTGTGAATGTTTCCACTGATTTACTTTTCTTGTTCATCATTTCATATGAATATTTGAATTACATTGCTGGTTTATTATCTTAACTTTTATTCCAGTCTAATATGTAGTTTTGTTCTCTCTTATTATTTATAATCCCTGTATTGCTGATAACGTTCTAAAAGTCTATAAAAAGCGACTTAACCCTTTCATGCATGAATTACTAAATCGAAAAGGAATACTTTTTTTGAAAGCTTCATTTCATTTTGAAACAAGTTAAAAATCATGCTCATTTTTTTCAAAGTTCTATTTGAAGTAGTCTTACATCCAACCACTTCACTGTGCATCAACATAGTAATTATGTGGAACTAAATAAAGATCCACAAACACATCTTTGACAAACATTAAGAGTAAATAAAATAAAAAGCAAAATCTAAAGTATATATTATTTCTGGTTAATCAAACTTTTCATTTGTGAATTACACCAAAATTTAAAATAAAAAATACAACATTATGTGAGATCTACATACCAAATATCAAGTTTTGGATTTTGAATGCAATTTCTCAATATGGTAAACAAAAAGGGCAAAGATAATATTTATATGAAACTTGTTCGGGAGTTCAACTGATAGTTGGACATGGTACTGCAACATACAGGATATAAAATTGATTTTAAATATCTGTCTACTGTAGTGGACACCATGCATGAAAGGGTTAAAGAAAGAAAAAGGACTGGGCACTTTTTTCTAATGTTTAACCTTTACTAAATGGGTAAATTCACCTAAAACTGGAAAAAACACAACCTTTTTTCTTACAATGTCAAATTATATATGTTTTTCTTATATTTTAAAGGCCTTCTTGCAATTCCTTTAACTTCCAGCCTGATTAAAACGATCAAAACGCTCCATCTTGACTGTCTCCTTGACTCAAACAAAAACAACAGCATGAGAAAACCACCGACTGCATAACATAGTGTCCACATATATGATGTGAGGGGTGAGGCGGTCGCGGTAAACACTGTTTGGTATGACGCTCGGTACCTCGCCTTCGCCCACACACGCCCACTTCTGATTAGAGTCAACGGGCTCACACCCACCGCTCACTGCTGCAAGTGATTGTGGGAAACACAGGAAATTACATTAAAGAATCAGTATGAGGCATGTTTACGAGAAGAAAAGGCTCCTCCAGTGCTGAGGAAGATTCAACAGCTCGGACAGTAAATGTAAAAAATAGGACATAAAATCAAATTTATAGAAGCTGATGTTTACTTCAGCATTACAATATGTGCTTTATGTAACTGTATATTTTCTTTTAATATCCAAATCAGCTTTGTGAGGAGTGGACAGCAGCAGAGGGAAGTATTATGTAAACACAGGAACTCTGGCTCAGAGCTGTTGGAGGAAACGAAAGAATAAAGTGGCGTTTGTTGTGTGTTCAGAGTGTGTTTGTGGGTGGTGGGTGGCAGCTGTATTTACCTCTACAGTCTGTTGTTTTCTCAGTTTTAATGAGCATCAGGTCCACTTCAGAGTCAATGTCAGCTTCAGCCTCACAGCATGAAGTCCCCATCCCACCATCTGATTATGACAGATAAAACGGAAACAGTGCGACGGTTCGGGCAGCATGTGGAGCTCTTCAAACTTCATTTTTTAAAGGGAAGAGAAAAGCAAAATACAAGAGTTAAACAGTGGAATAAAGCTGATTTTCTCACATTTGATCTGCGCGTGTATCTTATTGTACAAACCCAAAACCAGTGAAGTTGGCACGTTGTGTAAATCGTAAATAAAAACAGAATAGAATGATTTACAAATCCTTTTCAAATTATATTCAATTGAATACACAGCAAAGACAAGATACTTAATGTTCGAACTGAGAAACTTTATTTTCTTTTGCAAATAATCATCAACTTAGAATTTAATGGCAGCAACACATTGCAAAAAAAGTTGGCACAGGGGCATTTTTACCACTGTGTTACATCGCCTTTCCTTTTAACAACACTCAGTAAACGTTTGGGAACTGAGGAGACCAATTTTTGAAGAATTCTTTCCCATTCTGCTTGATGTACAGCTGAAGTTGTTCAACAGTCAACAGTCGGGTCTCCATTGTTGTATTTAGCTTCATAATCATTTCAATTTTCAATGGGGGACAGGTCTGGACTACAGGCAGGCCAGTCTAGTACCGCACTCTTTTACTCACGCCTCTGTCATCCAGTAAGCAGAATGTTGGCATTGTCTTGCTTGAAATAAGCAGAAGGCATGTGCTAAAAGACGTTGCTTGGATGTTGCTCTGCTCCAAAACCTGTATGTACCTTTCAGCATTAATGGTGCCTTCACAGATGTGTAAGTTACCCATGCCCTGGCACTAATACACCCCATACCATCACAGATGCTGGCTTTTGAACTTTGCGCCTATAACAGTCCGGATGGTTCTTTTTTCCTCTTGGTCCAGAGGAGGACACGGCGACACAGTTTTCAAAAACAATTTGAAATGTGGACTGGTCAGACCACAGAACACTGTTCCGCTGCACAGTCCATCTTAGATCAGTCCATCTTAGAGAAGCTCGGCCCAGCTAAGCCGGGCTGTGTTTCTGGGTGTTGTTGATAAATGGCTTTTGGCTTTGCATAACTAGAGTTTTTAACTGCACTTACAGATGTAGTTACTGACAGTGGTTTTCTGGTGGTTTCCTGAAAGTGTTCTGAGCCCATGTGGTGATATCCTTTACACAGTGATGCGGTTTTGATGTGCCGCCTGAGAGGGATCCTTGTCCACGGCAGTCAATGTTGTTTTTCGCCCTTAAGTAATTTCTCCAGATTCTCTCTAGAACCTGATGATGATGATGATATTATAATTTCCTTCCCAAATTCCCCTGAATAGCTCCTTGCAATAAATGTTGGACCATGTTCCAAATAAGTGTTTGATGAGCATTCCTCAACTTTCTCAGTCTTTTTGCCACTTGTGCCAGCTTTTTTGAAACATGTTGCAGGCATCAAATTTCAAATGAGCTAAAATTTGCAAAAAATAACAAAGTTTTCCAATTCGAACATTAAGTATCTTGTCTTTGCTGTGTATTCAATTGAATATAGGTTGAAAGGGATTTGCAAATCATTGTATTCTGTTTTTATTTACGATTTACACAACGTGCCAACTTCACTGGTTTTGGGTTTGTACATAACAAGTGCCCTTGAGCACCTGTTAGCCTCAAAGAAAGCATAGATAGACATTTTTTATTTGAATTTCATGTTTTGCCAATCAATCACGCTTACATCAATACAAAAAAACAACAAATGTAATGTGTGTCACATTTCAAAACTGTCAATTTTCTATGAAACTTTGGTCTGCAGGGGATCAAAGTTCACATTTTTCAGTATAATTAAGCAGATAAATTATATTAAGATATTTGCTAGTAAATTGCACTCACATAATAAATTAATAAATTATAATTACTGAGAAAAATCTTTCAAAGTCAAAGGTAAACAGGCAGCTCATATGTAGGCTATATATGCATACAATTAATTTTTTTTTTAAATGTATATTTTTGGGCATTTTGTGCCTTTATTGATAGGAGAGAGACAGTGGATAGGCTTGTGAAAGGGGGAGAGAGAGTAGGGGAAGACACTCTGCAAACTGGCCACAGGTGGGATTCGAACCTCGACCGGCAGGAGCAAGTATATGGGGTGCTAACCACTACGCCAAACCAGCACCCCAATACTATTAAATATTTTAAGGTAAACTATAAAAATGTACACTGCTGAGAAACATTAAATGACATGAGCAGGCCTCCATGACACTCCTCACCTTTCCATCCAGCTCAGAAAAGTTGTTTATCGTCACAGTGAGGAGAAGTTACTGCTGCTGCTGAATGGCAGTAATTAGAAGAAATGTCAGTGTTTGACTTGAACACAGCTTAATTAGAAAAAAGGTGCACTAAAGAGCTTGGTCATTCAACTTTTGAGAGAAGTGGTGAGTCCTGCTAGACCGAAAATCTTTTTCCCCTTTTAATCACCTTCTTTTCAATGTGCTCTAACTGCCTTTGTATGTGGTCAGAATATCATGCAAAGTTTCTGTCAAAGCTAACCTATAACTAAAATTACTCTATGATTTCAGGTTATGGTGGAAGTACCCTACATCTGACACTGTCACAGAAAACCTGTGTAGGCTGACTTTATCCACACAGAAAATACAAAAGTATCACTAAGGAACTGAGTTAATAAGCAGAATTAATGGTATTAATATCAGTAACATCTTACAGAAGTCCATCCATAATAGTTACAAAAACTTTTTAAGGTTTCATGAAGGAATCACTTTATCTGTTAAGCTGATTCATCCACTTCATAACTGTATAATTGGGCTTGTTGTACTGCAAACTTCCAGGATATATGTTATTGTTTTTCTATTTTATAGTACTTTGAGCATTTTCCTGTAAAAGTGCATTTTTGAGTTTCTGTCTGCTAATATCATCTATCCTGATTTAACTTTTCTGAGGTTTAAATGCCTGGTTTGTTTATTATGCAATGCAATACTTTGATTTTACCTGTACAGTGAATAATGTGGCTATTAATTCAAATAAAATTCTAATCTTTGGTTTAAATAAGACCTACCATAAATGTATTCAGTTCTTAAATATATGTAGTTCTGAATTTACTTTGAACATAAATGTTGGGTAATCCTGCAAACTAGAGAGCAGAAACCTCCACCAAAGCATTTCTGACAACATTGGCCCATCGAGCAATGTCAAAAATACTTGGAAAAAATACTGGATTACAAGCAAAATCTAATCGTTTCTTCACTGGGCTAAATAATTCAATGAATATCCAAACAAATTCCATTGGCTGAGTTAAACTGTTTAAACACACGAGTAAACCTAATCGTCTTGGTAGAGGTGATAATTATTTCATTTCAACTTAAGTTTGGCACACTGGTTGTGCATTAAGAGATGAAATAAACAGAAAGTTATCACCCTAGAAAATGTAATTAAGAGGTTATTCTTGCAAATATATGGTGAACCTTAAGATTTTAGCTTGGTTTTAAGTAGGCTATGTCTTGGGTCAAAATACTTTGAAAACCAGCTGATTTTAAGTGTGTTTAATCATAAGTTTGCATGAAAAAAGAAAAATATAGAAGAACACAGAGGTGTGTGTATTATGTAAAGAGTATGTACTTTATTAATAATAATTAATAATTAATAATTAGATACTATCGTTTACAGGCAGTAATTAATAGTTAAAGTAAAAGCTTTCAACAGAAAAGCTTAAAACATTCATGGCTTTTACACTCGGAATATCAACAACAGCCAGCCTCTGCTCAGCATCAACACTTAGCATGTTTGCTAGCTTGGTAGCATGCTAAGCGAATTAGCTCCGATAAATGATGTCAAATAATATCGACTTTTACCATTGACCTTTACTCTAACCTCCGTTACACCTGAAATTAAGAACGGAAAATGCCCGCTTTGTTTTTCTTAGTTTGGCAACTGGACAGGTACAGATAATCAGCATTTTCTGACATGCTTTCGACACTTTCTTTAGAAGTTAGCTTAAAGTACGATCACTACATCCGGTCAAAGTCTTCGGTCAACATGGTAACGACGTAAACCTTAACACCAGTTAGTGACCGTTAATATGTAAATTTACTCGTTAAAAACGGTTCTTACCTGGCAGTGACTTATCCAAGGGTTTCGCAGAAGAATTAACCAGAGTTATGGACAGCACATATGGTTAAAATAAATACTTTTATCAAAATGTTGCAGTCGTGTGCTTCAGTAACTTGATTAGCTAGCAGCGCCCACCTGTGCAGGTCGAAAACAGGTATCGGGCGCCCCCATATCTGCAGTCCATATCAGAAGTGCACACCGGAAGTTGGCCTTCTTTGGTTATTTTATTTCTTATGACGCTGAATAAATTTACCTGATTAGATTTGATCAAAACCCTGGAGAACAAGGCGTGAACAGCTAAACACAGAAGTTATCCTGGCCTACAGTAACATATTGAAGGACTTCCTGTACATCTTGTTCCTTGTTGATTTCTTGTGTTCAACAATTAAAATGATTGTCAGTAATCCTTGCAGATGGGTATCTTTTTGAGTTGTGGGGTTTACCAGTTGGATTATATGGAAAAACAACTTTTCCATAATGCATGGGTCTGCTAGAAAGTTGAATAACACTTTGAACATGGCCTCAATATAACCATTCTAGGCAGAATGGGGTCTCCTGTGTTTGGAAGCAGATTTTTCAAAGTTCTAACATTTTTTATAGATCTGATTATTTAAGAACTAAAGGCTCCTATTAATTCACCATGCAGCTTAAGTTCAATTTATTTCTTCCATTTGCCCTCGGTGTTTTCATTTGACGTAGTTCTTTCTTTTGTATTGTAGAGGATTAGGAAACTGTTTTTTTTTTAGGAAACACAACATTTTTAGAGGTTTAAAATTCTTTTCCACTCCTTGGAACAAGTCAGAATTGTAATATTGACATCAGAACTCCCCATATCCCTGCCGGAGGTATAGGGGGAAAAGTATATATATATTTTTCTATAGCTTTTTAAAGGAATTTCCTTTCCAGGGTTTTGCACTCAAGAGATGTAAAATAAAAACAATAGCAACAAAAAAATCTTCTGGGTCAGTGTAAACAAAACCATGGAGCCAGTGGGATTCACAAAAATAATCCAAAAATATATATTTTACATATATTTTGACAATGGACATTGTGTTCATATCTACAGATCCCAGGAAAGGAAATACTGGAGAAAAAAATGGCAATATAAAATAAAAACACAGACTCTGGCAAACTTTGCAAAATCTCACAATACTTTGCAAAGTTTTACAAGCGGTTGCAAAATTTGTCCTTTTGTTTTTCTAACTGCTGTTTTTCCGTTTATCCCCTTTAGGGCTCTAATAAAGCTTCTGTTGTTCATAAAAGCATAATCCAAACTGGCTTTTGCAGGGCCTCACAAAGATTTTGTCTATTGCGAGATCTATTTTATTAGTTATTTACTTTAAAATCTCTATTATATCTCACATTTTTTGTAATTATTTTTCTCTCTTATGTCTCCTCTTGGACTCCATAGAATTAAAAAATCAAAGTTGTGATCTGTGTCCTCATGTATCAAGCTTTTCTTACTTATCTTTGATTTCAGCTGTGTTTTATATCTCTGTTTATATGTAAGTCTTTTATTTTTTCTGTTTTATATCTTTTTTTTTTAAATCATTTACTCAGTTTTATTTCTGATTGTGGGAACTGTGGTAAACTTCATGTTTTTTTTGATTAAATAAAGTGCATTGTATTGTTTTCGTGAGCTGTGGATAAGTGCTTGATCAGATTCAATTTTCAGCTTTGATTTGTCTAAAATCTCCTGTTCTGAGTGTTCCTCTCTGTCCACAAATGGAGCAGCTCTTGTGTTCTGTGATGTACTTCTGCTCAGTCTCTTGAATCCAGTGGAGAGGCTGTTGAACATCGCCCTCTTCCCCCGGGCCGCTCTCACAGGCTGTTGTCTCCCCCTGCAGGCCGACGGCGGAACTACAGCTCAGTTGTAGTTTCACCGTTTGGCCACTGGTGGTCGCTGTAGCACTGTGAACCTACAGCAGCGTGCATGCACTGTAGACTCAGTGTTTCCATGTCTGGCTTTTAAATTCCTGAGCAGGTTATATGGAATGATTATGTAACTTTTTATTGCTTTTCCCTTCATATATCTGTATCAGTATTTACAGTTTTAAAAGCTGTCATTATTTTCCTCCTGATGTCTCTGTGTTTTACTCAAACAGCAACAAAAATCTAAATGTTCAGTTCACTAATGACAAAGTTAAAGCAAAGTGATAAAATTGTGTCAAAAGAAGTCTATCAGAGTACATTAGATATTCTTGAATCTCCTGAAAAAGCCCAGTTTTGAGCAAATTTCTCCTCTGAGTTCATTCCTCATTTCCCCAACTTCTTTCTCAAACAAAGGTCATGCCATGTTTTGAAATATTAACTCCACCCATGTTTAAGGAAACAGCCCAATCATTTTTAATTAAAGCATACAAAACAGTCAGTTAAAACAATAAAAGACAAACTAACACAGTCTTGAGACTTGATCATGTTTGTTTTGATTGTTTTTTTGTTTTGTGTGTATTAATTTAGTAATTCAATGATTTTAGAAGTGTTTATGGCCAGTATGAGAATTCAATCTCCTTTGTTTAAAACACACCATCAGCTTACCAAAGTGCTTCACAATGACTACCAAGCAGATATAAAATATATACAATTAAAAATATATATAAACAAAAAATTTAAATTATTATAAATCCAGTATTTAAGTAAAAAAACAAAAAACAAATACTAGTTGTTAAAAAGTCATAAAATAAAAAAATATATAGGGTGAATTCAGGTATATTGGGACATCAGGTAATTTGGGACAGATAAGGAAAAACAATGCTTCCACTTCCCTTTATAGGGCTGTGACAAATTAAGAGGTGCTAATGCATTGCTGTGAATGTCTCCTTTAAAAGTCACATGACATATTTTGAGGGACATCCCATAGGGGTGTGTGGTCAGCATCAAACAGGAAGCTGACCCCTGATATCAGGAGGTAAGGAAAGCGGCATGTGCTTCTGTTGGATTCAATATAAGGCTGTTAAATTTCTATGACTTATTTACTGTGGTTACGTGATTTATATTCGGATGTATGATGCAATGGTGTACTGAAATAAACATACATTGTTTTCTGATGATGTTTAAATTTTCTTAATTGGGACATTTTCTTGCTGTCCCAAATTACCAAACATGGTATGGTAATCTGGGACAGCATGTTCAGGTTATTTGGGACAATCTTTCTGGGTTTGTATTGAAATACTTTAATAGTGTAGTCATAAATTACATGCTTTAAATTAAGAAATTCTCACACATACTGGGGAAAACATGTGCCTTTGGACCTTTTAGCACATCAAGTCAGAGGTAAATGTTGCTAACAGTACAGATGTATGAAGTGGGGTTCAAAATTGGTCAGATTGATATTACGTCTTATAATTTTATAAGTTATCAGAATTCATTTACTACAACAATAACAAATATTTTAGTAAAGTAACCCAGAAACTTATTGAGGTATAGTTATAAGTGACAGGAGGCTATGAAGTAGGAAAGCTAATGCAGGCATAGCGTAGTATGCACATTACCCAATCATTGTCAGGCTATTTGTCCTCATCTGTGAAATTGATTTATTTACAGAATAGAATGGCATCCAGGGAGAGAAAGCAAAGGAGAGTTGAGAGAGAACTGAGAAAAGGGAAATATAACAAGTGGAAGGAAGAAAGAATGAAGGGAGCGATAGATGAGTTTAGAGAGGAGGAGAGGGCAGGTAAAAAACCACTGCTGCCGTTCATCGCCAGGGCATGGAATGTCCCCAAATCAATTAATGAATTTTACTTGTGTTCTACTTATGCAGTCTATCAATGTATTTTTATAAGTTATTGCAGCACAATGCAATATTCTACATCCACAGGCCTTTGTCCCAAATTACCAAAACCACTGTCCCAATTTACCAAACAAGTTGTGAAAAACAAGTTTTGTGTTAACACCTCTAAAATAGAGTGCTGTGCCCTAAAAACATATTTTTATTTTAGTACTTTTTCTTTTTACATAAGGAATGTAGACATCTAGAGGAATACAGAAATATCTGATCTATTGGGTATTTATTAATCTTAATGACAAAAGGTGGCTCAGAAATTGAATTTACAAAAATTGTCCCAATATACCTGAATTCACCCTACAAAAAGAGGAGCATTGCATGTCCTGATGAAAAAAAGAAGTTGAAATATTGAGAAGTATGTTGAAATAAAGTGCTGTATGTAATGGGCTCATGTGGTAAAAGCAAATCAGAAAAAAAGGATGGACCAAGAGCATTAAGAGATTTAAAAAACTTTGAAAGCATCTTAAAATCAGTTCTAAAAGACACAGGAAGCCAATGTAGAGACTTTAACCCTATAAAGCCAGTTGTTTCAGATTTGATACATACATTTATAATACCTCTTTTTACTCAATATGATGAACAAATTACAAAAAAACACAATCAGAAAAATGATAAAAATGCCCTCAAATGGATTATCAGTTGCCAAAAACACCTAATGTATCAAATGGGATATGAAAAATCTATATGTTGAATTTTATGGACATTTTGATTTTTATGGATTTTAGCAGAAAGTGAAACAAACATTTCAGCTCCAAAAAATTAGAATTTTCTGGCAATAATCTTTGGTCTTGGGCCTTAAAGGGTTAAAATCGAGGTGATGTGGGCTCTCTTTCTGGGCTTTGTCAGAGCGTGAGCAGCTGAGTTTTGTAGGAGTTGTAATTGTAACCTAATAAAGTGGCCAGTGAGTTCAATGGAGACCTATGTTGGCATTGCATAAGCTCAGAAATGTGTAGATTTTCAAGAAAAGTGGCAAAAAAAAAATGACGAATGATAAATTAGTTGTCTCATTTTCTTATTTAACAGGCCATCGTGTGGTTCTGTGTTGTTTTTGTTGATAAACAGATCGGAGATGTTGAAAAAAAACAGGTAGTTTAATGAGTTGAGATGTTTAGAAGGAGGACTAAACACTGACGATGAGGTTTAAATGCCAAAAAAATGATTCAGCACTGAACATCCCTAAACTTCTGCTCCTAAAATGGCCCCTGATGTCTGGATATTAAATCTGATTTCTTGTAATTTAATTTCCAGACAATGTTTCTAACGTCACCGGATCATCTCTCTGCCCTCCGTGTCTCCATGAGCTCAGCCTTTTTTTGTGAAATAATGAATGAAATGCCAAACTCATCATGTATTTCATTCTTGTTCGACTCCACTCAGTGAGACTGGGGGCTAAAGGCCGGGTGAGTCACTCTGGGGAGGCCGAGGCCCACGTGCTGCCTCCCTCTTTTACTTCTCACCCGTGATGATGTCATGACCAGAGACTTCCTGAACACAGGGTTCATTCAGAGCCGACCTGCCAACTTGGGACCGAGCACCAAACAAGCCGTTTCCATGGCAAACGCAGCCTCCGGGTGTGTGAGGCCCCCTTCGTGTTGTTGTTTGGTGTTTGGGGAGGAAGGGGCCGCAGAGGATGTGTGCTGTGTGTGCACATGTGTGTCTTTAGTGTGTTAATAAAGTCATTTGATTGGTTATTTTGAATGTTTTTTGATGAATAAACAAACATCCTGGTCCACAGTGAGTCCGTCTGCCCTGACTTCAGGTCATTTGATGAGTCACAGTCTACCGCTCATCCTCTGAATATGTTCATAGTCCTCTTTGAATCACAGAAAAGAGTAAAGGCCAAGCACCGAATGGATTCACTTCCTGAATTAAATGTTATTTTACCCTTCTGGGGAGGTTCTAATGCTGCGTCCCATTTACTTAGAAACTGGGAAGAGGGAATAATGACATCTCCGAGTTATCAGCGCTCAAGTTACAAAGCTGTAGTGTTATGCTCAAGACAACAATATCCGAGACCAAGACTTGTCCAAGACCAGAATGCACCAAGACCAAGACCATCAAAATCAGTTTTAAAAACCACAACAAGGTTGAAAAGTTAGGGAGGTCGTCCCTCAGTCACCAAATTGGGAAGGTTGCAGTCATCACAGGGGGAAATAACACATGAACTGAAGCTTTTTGTTGTTTTACCAGGTGTTCCTCCTTATTCACATTAATGAAGTAGAAGAACAGCAGATCAGTGCTGGTCTTGATCGGTCTTGACGGAAAGTTCTGAGTCCAGCCAGGCCGAGACTGATACAAAACCAAGTAAAAATGCTCTAGAGGGGGTGCTGGTTTGGCGGAGTGGTTGGCAACCAGGCACCCCATGTGCTTGCTTCTGCCGGTCCAGGTTCGGGTCCCGCATGTGGCCAGTTTGCGGAGTGTCTTCCCCTGCTCTCTCTCCCCCTTTCACGGGCCTGTCTCTCTCCTATCAATAAAGGCACAAAATGTCCAAAAAATACATTAAAAAAAATGCTCTAGAGTCCAGGACTAGACCAAGAACTTCAAAATGTGGTCTCAAGACCAAGACCGGTCGCAAATAACACAACACTACAAAGTCGGAAATAATTTCCGATCTACCGGGCTATTGTTAGCCGCTGTTAGCATGCACTGCATTGTAGTTCATAAATACCACATGAAGAATGTAAATAACACTATAGAAGCATGATTGGCTGATGTTGTCATGATGATGGGTGATTTAGTGCCATAAACACATAAGAAGTGCAATTTAACAGAATATTACGGGAGCCATCTTTGTCAACTCCCCAGGGGAATATTACAGGAGCTAATGCTACGCTCCATTTGTTGGAATTTCCTAGAACTCGGGGGATCCTCACCATCCCCGAGTTGACAATCAAAGATTGCTAACAATGGCTAGCACAACAGCTAACAATACCCTGCTAGATCAAAACAAGCTTTTTTCCGACTTTGTAACTGGAACACTGATAACTCGGAGAAGTCGTCATTTCCACTTCCCTCTTCCCAGTTCTGAGGTTAATGGATCGCAGCACTAATAACTGTTTACACCAGGGGCAGCCATATTTGATTGTCAACACGGGGTGGTGAGGATCCCCCAAGTTCCCAGTAGGAAATTCTGACAACTGGTACGCAGCATTAGCTCCTGTAATATTCCCCTGGGTTGACAATCAAAGATGGCTGCCCCCAGTGTAAACAGTTATTAAGCTCCTGTAATATTCTGTTTATTTGCGCTTCTGACTAATGCTATGGCACCAGATCAGCCGTAAACACAGCACTGTTCAACTTGTATTTATAGAAATGTTGCCATAGTGCAGTGGTTCCCAAACTTTTCACAGCCTGTACCCCTTCAGACACTTGACCTCCAGCCATGTACCCCCTACTCTCATGCATTTATAACACCAAGAAAAATAAATGTTTAAGCCTGCTGCACTCCCAACTCCCACATTTTACATGCATAACATACAAATAAAATCTATTGAAGTGAATTATTTCTAACTAAATAGATTGATTTACCAGCAATATCAGTGGGCAACACCAGTCCACTTTTGAAAAAGAAATGTACATTTCTGAAACATTTTCATCAATGAACTTGAAGCTTTAATGAGAAGGCTGTCTGAATGAACTTACTGTATATTATTTTAAGAATCTTAGATAATTTAGGACAGATTTCCTTCTCCAAGATGCCTCAGCCTCTCTGCCAACACTTCAGGCCTTTATCAAAGCTCACAATACAAACATTTATCAGTTTGAACTTGAACTACTGAAACAACTGTTTAGACCTGACAGTTTTTCACGTACCCCCTACATCACTTTGCGTACCCCTGGGGGTACACGTACCCCAGTTTGGGAACCACTGCCATAGTGTTATTTACATTCTTCATGTGATATTTGTGAACTACAACGCAGGGCATGCTAACAACTGCTAGCAATAGCCTGCTAGATCAGCAAGTTTTTTCTGACTTTGTTACTGGAACGCTGATAACTTGGATATGTCATCACTCCCACTTCCCTCTTCCCTCTTCCCAGTTCTGATGTTAATAGATCGCAGCATTTATAACTGTTTACACTGGGGGCAGCCATCTCAGATCCCCCAAGTTCCTCGTAGGAAATTCTGACTTCGGTGGCGTTCCAGTTGAAATTTCCCATTTGAAACTCTGAAATCCCGACTTCCCAGCACAACTAGAATGCAGCATAAGTTACAAATCTGATGCTTTATTAAAGGGATATGACAACTTTTTTATGTTTTCATGTCTTGCCTCGTCTCTGAGTCCACGTCAAGCAGACAAACACCACGGAAACAGTTTTCTTTTTTATTTTATCTCTGACATATTTTCTTCTCACGTACCTTGACATGTTTTGGCAGGAACTTCCTCCTTCCTCAGAAGTGTCACTCGGTGGTAGGTGTGACATGTCATGTCAGCTAGTTTAACAGAGGCATGAACCTTCTGTCACTTTGTTTGCTCTAAGTGTGTGGGAGCATGTATAGACGGTTTTCCCTGTTGCAGTGGTCCATTGTGGTAGTTTTGTATTCCTAAGTTGCTTTTTATTTGTTTTTAAATGTATTTTTGGGCATTTTGTGCCTTTATTGATAGGAGAGAGACAGTGGATAGGCTTGTGAAAGGGGGTGAGGGAGTAGGGGAAGATACTCTGCAAACTGGCCACAGGCAGGTTTCGAACCTGGACCGGCAGAAGCATGTACATGGGACGTGCCTGGTTGCTAACCACTCCGCCAAACCAGCATCTCACTTTTGCTTTTATTGATTTTGTCTTGTTTCTGTCTCCTTCTCACATTCTTTCTGATGTTCTTTCCTCCGTGTGCTGAAGCTCCTCCCTGTTTCCCCAGTAAAGATTTCACTGCATAATTGTCATGGTATTTCATACATGACATTGACCCTCCAGTCAAAAAACTGACAGAAGGTTCACAGCTTTGTAACACCAGCTGACATGACACGTCACACCTACCACCAAGCAGGGCTGGGTATTTCCAGCAACCCCACAATACGATACGTATCCCGATACACATAAATTGTGAACATTGACTGCGCTTTTAATAGAATTCCCAGCAACTTTTGTTTTTATTACAAGAAGAAAAAGAACAAGCATGAGTTTTATATAATTCTTCAACTTAAGAACTTCAATTTATTTTATTTATTTTTATTCGAGTCAGGCTATTCAGGTCCCCAAAGATCGTAGATCTAAGTTTAAATTTGGAACATGGGTTTTATCATGTAGCTTGGCTTCTACTTTGAACTGTGCCATTGTTAATTTTACCCAAAGTGTATTTACAACAACTGTCCAAACATTGAGGCCGTATCAATTCTGTAGAATCCGTATCGATACACGTATCCCCAAGAAGTGCATGACGATATTTTGCCGTATCGATATTTTGAGCACAGGCCTACCACCAAGTGACTCCGCCAAAATGTCAAGGTACGTGAAAAGAACACATCTGAGATAAAAGAAACAAGAAAACTATTTCTAATAAACTGAAGACATAATGACACCATTCAACCACTCTTTTGACTGTGCGTGCAGTAGCAAGACAGACGTACAGAGATCGGCCAATGCTAATTAGCTTAGCACAAACACTGGGAGTTTATGGGTAGTGTTAGCCTGCCTCTGATTACTCGATCTACTTCAGAGGGGGAAAATCATGATGAGTTTGCTCTAAAATCTACTAAACGAGCTGAAAACTGCATTTTATATCCTTCATTAGTATCACATCAAACATATTTTACAATCATGCATTTATAACTTTCAATCTCAGAGATCGACAAGCAAGGCTAAACTTCATTTTTTATGGACAACTTAACAAATTATCAGTCATCTGTCGCAGAGAGTAAGGAAATACATTTCCCTTGAATGCTTTATGTAACCAACATGGCTGTCACAACTTATTTTTTATTCTTCTGTCTCTAAAATAAGAAAGGATCACACCTTCAGTGCGGATCGGTACATTGGCCTCCTTACAAATTTATTTAGTGTTGTTTTAAATCAGTTAAAACAGCATTGTCTGGGATAACAAATTATGTTTTTTTTGTTTGTTTAAAAATGAGCACCACCTGAACTTTCCTGGTCTCTTCCAGTGTTGTGTTGTGTTGTGTTTTACGTTACTGTAACGCATTATAAAGTAACGCGTTACAGTAACATAACTACTTTTTCGGGTTAAAAGTGAAGTAACGCGCTACTTCTGAAAATTTGGTTAAGAAACGTAGTTCCTTTTTTAATGCGGCGCGATGCTACTTTTCCCACGGACAGATCAGACACCGATGCTGCCTTCCCAGCTGCTCTTACAGACACAAGCAGCGTTGCCAAGTTCACTCGTTATAAGCATCTAAGGGCTGCAAATCTCATGAGATTGTTGTGATTGTGGTTTTTTGGGCTTGTTTTTAGACATGAAGTTGTTTCTTGGGGCTCCTCTGTCTGTGTGAATCCCCCTGATTATCTTCCAGCTCCTAACATAAAACAAAACACAACTGCGGTAGGCAGTTTGTCCACGTCCTCGTTTCCTTGCGCACGCCCCCATAACACACTCATATATAGCACATACTCCAGAGCCAAAGTTGCCAGGTCTGCTTATTATAAGCGACATTCTTTTTCGAATAGATGCTTTGCACTGTGATATTGAAATTTAATGTAGATGAAAATTAACACATTTTATGTAGATTTCTCCTTTTAAAAAGTAATATATCACATTAGGAAAGGGAATAGCTGGAGGCTACTTATTTTGGGCTTGTTTTTATGGACCTGTTTACGTATTTCAGAAGCAAAATGTGGAAACACTGAGCAGGAGCTCTCAGATATTTGACATGATTTCGTAAAATAAAGAGCACAAAAGAAATAACTCTTATGTCCTCTGTTGTTGAACTTTTTGTAGGCCTTCAGATTTAGGAACAGATATGGGGTTCTGTCCAAAGTCGAGCAATGTAAAAGTAATGTAAAAGCAACGAGTAATGTGAAAAGTTACTTTTCATAGAGGGTAACTAAGTAGAGTAACGAGCTACTTTTTTCAGAAGAAACGAGCAAACACTACTTCTTAAAAGTAACTTCACCAACACTGGTCTCTTGTTAAAGGAATACTACACCCAAACAACGATTTGGCCTCATTTTCTACTCACCCTCATGCTGAACAACACTGTGGAGTAGTTTTGGAACATCTAGGATGCACCCGGAGATCTGGGGAATCCTCGCTGTCCACTGACATTGATATCATGACTTCGGTAAGAGCCCGAACAAACAGTGTCCTTAAAAGTCCACAAAAAGTCGACAATATTCCTCCATACTGCTCGTGCGCTGTAATCCAAGTGTCCTGAGCGGGTAACGTCCACCATTTACTCGAAACAACATCATTTAGCACATGTTTGTAGCCTAAACAGTACTACTTGGCATTTCTATGATACTCTTACGGGTGCCTACGGGAGCCGCGGCTGACCAAACAAAGGAATGCGCACTCTGCAATAACTAGGAGCGTAGAACAAGAAATCCCAAGACAGTCTGGCTGCAGACCGGACCCAGCTCTGCAGACCTGCACTGAGAGGACCCGCTGCACTGAGAGGACCCGACGTCACGTTACGCCAACGTCACGTTACGTTGCCTGCACTGACAGGACCCTACGTTGCAGATGTCCCAGACCTCCGATGTCACGTTACGTTTTTTTTAATACTTTTTAAAATTCTTTTTCATATACGGATCGGGTAGTGACAAGCTAACGACAGTTAATGACCGTTAGCCGCTAACTTAGCTGCTAACAGCTAACGGCCTTATACTATCGTCTTACACTAAATTGTATCACACAGATGATTCATTTAACTCTTATATGTAACATGAACCTTGTCAAAGACAATCCTTACAAGTAAACTTCTGAGGAGGGCAGATTTCGCCAAGTTTTACTAAGTATCTATGACAGGAGTCACTACCCGATCCGTACGTATTTCTATGTCTGAATCCATCGTGTATATATCTATATCGCTGTCACGGCTCGAGAGGAAGTGACGCAGTGTTCGCGCATGCGCAGTACAAATCGGGTAGCCGTACGGATCAGGTAGTGACAGTCTGCAACGTAGGGTCCTGTCAGTGCAGGAAACGTAACGTGACGTCGGCGTAACGTGACGTCGGGTCCTCTCATTGCAGGTCTGCAACGTAGGGTCCTGTCAGTGCAGGTCTGCAGCCAGATCCCTCTCAGAAATCCCACATTGTGCTGTGAGCGACGGAGCCGTGGACAGACACAAGAGGGGTCAGCAGAATGTGGGATTTCTTGTGTTCTTGTTTCTTGTTCTACGCTCCTAGTTATTGCAGAGTGCGCGTTCCTTTGGTTTGGTCAGCCGTGGCTCCCGTAGGCACCCGTAAGTGTATCATAGAAATGCCAAGTAGTACTGTTTAGGCTATAAACATGTGCTAAATGATGTCGTTTCGAGTAAATGGTGGACGTTACCCGCTCAGGACACTTGGATTACAGCGCACGAGCAGTATGGAGGATAAATTCTTATATTTTATGTAATAGGTCCTTTTAAAATAAAACATAAATTCAGTCTGAATTTTCTTCTTTTTTAATTATTTTCTATTTACATCTTCATAATGGCACTTTTTTTCTTCACTCCAATCCAGTCAGTTCTATATGAAAATAAACAAATATGTTTTAAAATGTTCATTTATTTTAACAAGGCAGTCTGTACGTGCACAAAAATGTATTTCCCTTACTGTGCAAACTGCATAAAAATTACAGAAAATATTATGTTTGTTTTTACACGGGCAAGAATGAAGCTGCTGCATAGGAACTGAGCTGTAAATACACTGACTGTCATTAAAGAGCAACTCAAAATTCAACTTTACAAATACTAAAAATACTCTAACTATATAATTTGGAGTATCCTGTTATCACAGAATATATTGCTGTTATCAAAAATGATAGCAATGCAAACACTTCATGATTTTTTTGGATTATAAAACAAAATCTGCTGTAGTTTTAAACGTAGCAGAATCTTCAAATATATTTTTAAATAATTACCAAAAACAGATTTTAATAAGAGCATTTGAATCTTCAGAACTGAAGCTCCCCGTAGAGCATCTTTGGCATATTTCAGCTGAATACAAAGCAATGCAAATATATATTTTATGAATATAAAACAGTACACTATTCACATGATTGAGACATTTTATAAAAGTTCAGATATGGACCCCCTGTGTGTAAAAACAGTGCATATCAGGAGGCGTCACAATAGTTCTTCTGTAGATTTCTAAGGCAGTGCGCGCTTCACTTCGATGACAGAAAACTGCACTTTAGATGAGATGATCGACATGTTAGCTTAGGACAAACTGTACAAACAAAAAAACACACGGATGAGAAAAAAAAACAGAAAAATAAAAACATTTGGCTACAAGATGACAAAGTTTCAGTTTGGATGCTGCTTTGTTTTTGGTGATTAAGGTCCTAATTTTAAGACAAGAGTCAGATTTCTGAATTTGATTTCAGACTCTGTTTTTTTTTTCATGTAACTTTTTATTTCAACGTTTAGACTGGTGTCCAGTGGAAAAATGTTAAAATCCAGAATTTGATTTTAGAATGGTCATGATCTCAGACTTCAGACTTTGATTTCAAGTTTGTCTCCTAAAGTCTGATATTTTATTCTTACTTTAAGATTAAGTCCCACATTCAAAAAGAAAAGTCAGACTTTTGACTCTGACAACAGACTTATGTCTTTTTTTTCCAAGCCTTTTTTTCCTTCTCTAAGTTTTAGATCGAAATTCTAAAACTTCTACCCATTTGCAAAACTAATTTCAAAATTTTGACTTTTGTTTAATTTGAGATTTAGGTCCAAATTTTGAGTAAAATCAAGTCAAATTACAGATCACAGACTCCTGTCATTGATCTCATGATTACTTTTGCTTTTTTATTTTGATATTCAGGTTCAAGTTTTAAGACAAAAGGCCAGAACTCCTCAGAATTTAGCCTTCGTTTCTTGATTATATTAACATTACGACTATTGTTTAAATAAGATCTAAATCAGAATTCTTAAGAAAGACTCCTGACATAAATTTTAAGACAAAAAGTCTGATTTCAGAGGGCAATCCCAAATTTCATATTTTCTCAGAACTTTTAACATTGTTGACATAAATTGTAAATTCTAATCAATTTTCATGAATCTGACTTTTTAATTTTACAACTTCGGCGAACTAAGTCAGTACAAAGTCGGAAATCTGGCTTTGACCATCGCCGTTTGATTGTTGTCTCTTAAAAATTTGTCTTAAAATTAAGATTTGAATGAGAATTCTGGGGGAAAAATCTAAATTTGGACTTTGATCAAAGAATTTTGACATTTGATCTAAGTTGTCTGAAATTCAAGTCCAAAATTCAGCACCCAAATGTCAAAATTCCTATTTTTATATCAAAAGTGTGATGCCAAATGCTAAATTCTGACATTAATTTAAAAAAAGTTGGAGATTTTTAACTCTGAGATTTAGGTCCAAATTTTTCAAATAAGGTGAAGAACCTCGCTTTGATTACATAATTTAAATTTTGTCCCTTGATTGTTATTTTTAAATTCAATGTTAGAAATTCTTGAGAAAAATATTAAATTGATCTTAAAACTTCCTTTTATTTCATTTTGAGCCTTAGGTTAAAATTTCAGGATCAAAAGTCAGAATTATGATTATTATATAACTCCCTAAAATGTCATAAATTCTTTCACTCTAAGGTTTAAATGATCATATTAACAGTAAGATTCCTGACTTTAAATACATTTTTTTTTTTTAATTGATGAGATTTAGGTCCAAAGTTTGAGAAAAAAATTGACATGAATCTTGGAAATTGGTATATTATTATTAATGGGAAAAAAAGTTTTTTCTTAAATTTTTTAATTCTGGCCTTTTTATTTTGAATTTAAAGTAAAAATCAGTAATAAATTGTAATTCTGACTTTCATCTTACAACTGAAGAAAACTGTACTGCAAAAAAAATATGTCTTTGCCCCTTTCTCTTCTTTTTAACTTTATTTTCAAACATTCTGCATGTTTTATAACTTTGATTGTCTTAAATCCGCCCTAAACTGCCTGGACATTCAGAATAATGTTTTTATGATTTTATTTCAGACACTTTAACCTGATAATCTCTTTTTAAAAAGCATTCAAACTTGAGGCTGAAGAATAATAAGGCACTTTCTCCTGCTCCGTCTTTGGTGTGGACGCTGCGTCACATGGATCGTCCTGTTTGCTTAATCAAACTGTTTATTGGTGGAAAACATCCAAAGCAAACAGGGCGTCCAGGAGCCGCCGTTTCTGCCGCTGCGGGTGAAGAAAATGAGGAAGAGACGGTCTGATTGTCGGTGGACGTGCGTCACCTCTCTGGAAGGTTAAGGACTGCGTGTGTGCGTCTTTGTGTGTGTCCGTGGGGAGGTGTGTTGTCATTTCCCGCCGGGGTCCGTCCTTTATGTCTGCCCTCTGGCCTGAACTCCGGTCAGATCTTTTCTTATGATCTCATTCACTGCAGAGAAGGAAACAGAAGGGTGTGAGTCAGCGGCAGCATTATGTAAAAACTCTCTATGTTTAATCCAAGAGAAGGACGACGTTTAACAAGTGTGGCTGTGTTCATAATCCTCCATCATGTCCTTTAATGTATCTTCATTTTGGAATTTTAAGGTGAAATATAAAAAAATAGCAATGATCCTGTTACTGAGACAGCAGCTTCACTCCTCATGTTCAGCTCATTTCTCTGTTCGTAACCCAGAAATGGTTCAAATATGGAGAGATTCTCGTCATCAGCTGTTCCTTTTATGCTTTTACTTGATGATTGATGCGGTTTATGTGTGACACTACTTAAATACCAAGTGAAGACCCTCTAATGGGTGATGACATACCAGAACACAACAAAAAGAGAACCGAAACAGCTATGAATCAGAACAAGAAATACTTTATTCATCACCAAAGCTAAATTTGGTTGTTTCAGTTGCTCTATGTTTAACAGTAGGAATATCAAATAAAGACATTAAGATAGTTAAAAGCATTAAAATTAGTCTTCATTCCTTGATTATATCATCCTGACAAAAACTAAAGACAAAAAGCCTGATTTCTGAGTGTGATTTCAAAATCCACATTTTATCAAAATTTTCATTTTTGTTGATTTGCACATTTAGATCAAAGTTCAGAGGATTCAAAGTCTTTGGAAATCTGAATATGATCTCAGAATTTTACCTCATTTTTAACTGCACTTTGAATTTTACTGAAAGAAAAAGTACAATTCTAAATATAACGTGAAATTTTGACATTTTAATTTTACATCTAAATCAGTACAAAGCTAAAAATCAAGCTCTGATCACCAAATTTGGACTTTTTTCCTCTTAAAATTTAGTTTTTCTTAAATTTGAGGTTTTAATGAGAGCTATGGTGGGTAAAATCTTTGATCTTTGAATTTAATGCTAATCTAAGGCATTACTTAAAATTTTCTTAAAATTTTCATTCTATTTTTGACATTTAGATCAAAGTTTAGAGGATTAAAAGTCTTTGAAAACTTTTAATCGTTATTTTTGAACTTAGAATATTTATGTTGTTTATGTTGTATTTATTTATGGTGTTAAGTTTTTGAAAACCTGAATATGATTTCAGAATTTTACATTATTTTTAACTGTACTTTAAATATTTCTTAAAGAAAAGGACAATTCTAAATATAGCGTGAAATTTTGACTTTTTAAATTTACATCTAAGCCAGAACAAAGTCAGAATGCTGGCTTGGTGGTGAAATGGAAACTGTCAGCACTCAGACTCTAAATATGGAATAAGATGTGGGTTTCAAACAGGTCTCCAGAGTGCAAAATTGATCTGTTGGTATGCAAATGAGCCCAGACAGAGCCTGACTGTGGTGTCAAGTTTCAGCACGGAGCGGTAATTCTTATATAACATCTTATACTTGTTTAAAAATCATTTACACTATAAAACAGTTATGGAGAGTTATAACATGGTGACAATATGATTTTAAATGGGGCCCTATGGAAAATTTGGGTGCACCTAATTTTTGTGCTGGTGCACCTTAAAATTTTCTTTAGATGCACCTTTGCAACCAATGCAAAAAGTTAGTCTGGAGCCCTGTCAAACTTTTGGCCTTAATCAAGACTATCGTATAGAGAAGATGAAGTTTGCTGGAGTATACATTACAGCACAGGGTCAGTATTTCAGACCTCTGCAGACTTCATCTTGTAAAGTAAAGAGGAAGTGAAGCTGTGTGACGCGTGAGGCCGTAAATCTGCTCACCTGCAGTCAGAACATGAACAGGTAGCTCTGAAACCATCAGGAAGCAACGAGCGGTACGTCCAAACACCATCTGCGCTCACCTCAGATGTTTATCAGCGGGCCCAGGCCTTGAGAGCCCGCTGTGTGAGTGTGTGTGTGTCCTTGTGTGTGTGTCTTTGTGTGTAAGCTGGCACTTGGAGACATTATAGGCTGGTGCCACTGCTTCCACTCTGCCTCAGGGAACTCATTAGGGCCGATGACTAATATAAGTATTTCAAAATGGGCCAAAAAAGCTTTTTGCCTGTAACTAAGTCATTAGAGACTTCTGTGTCCGTGGTTGCCATGCTAACGCTCCACACTGTTAGACTGGGTCTTTCAACATGTGTGTTAAGATCTCAGAATCAACACTGGTGACACATTCAGCAGTTTGATGCTGATTTGCTGCAGAATGATTTGTTCTGGTTTACCAAACTCTGAACTTCACTCCAAAGAAAACCCAACAGAGAACTAAAAGATGCACACGTCTTCATCTAATAATAATACATTTTATTAAAAACGCCTTTCAAGACACCCAACGCTGCTGTACATGATAAAAACAATAAAATCAACAAAACTGTTGAATATACAAGCAGCTCAACGATACTGATGGTCCAGTACATGTGAGTTAAGGCATTGAATCACACACTTAGCTAAGCCCTTCTTAAAGGAGTTCTGCAAAAGAGCAAGAGTGTAGACCAATTTTGTCTTCAATTTATTGATGAAAACAATTAAAATTGATGCTAATTTTGAAAGTGAATATACAACATTTTACTGTGTCAGTCCCAGGGGAGGCATGATTACTCTTGGGCACAACTAGGGCCTGTCACGATAACAAATTTTGCTGGACGATAATTGTCCAAAAACGTATTACAGATAAACAACATTATTGTCAATATTATTTTGAAACATCATTTTTTCTTTAATGTAATTATATGTCATAATAAAGTGAGTACACCATGTCAAAAGCAAAGAACTTAATAATAAAAAAACTTTATAATAAATTAAACAAACAAAAAAAGAGAAAAAAAGACCTAATGAAGATGAAATGGACTCTCTTTTGGGAAAAAACTGCATGTAAATAAAATCATTATATTAATCAAAAAAAAAAAAAAGAAGGGCTGGTCTCTGTAAAGAAAAAAAAACTCCAACACACACAACAATAAAAACAATAACTAAAATGTAGTTTATACAGTTCTAGAATTGTTTGTAACATGTACGTTCTCCCAGTCAATTTGTACTGTCTGTCAAACGTTTGTAACATTTCAGGCTTTTCAACCGTATTGAATGGTTGTATTTCTTTTGCAATGTAGCGAACGACACTGTCTGGGAGCACCATTTTGCGCTGCTTTATTTATATTTACTTTGCAGACCAAATGCCTCAGTAAGCACTGACTGTTGTGACGAAGGCTCCGCTGCACCTCCCCTTCTTTGTCGCCACTACTTTCGAACAAATGCGACACATCAGCTCATCAGTGTTCATGAGCTCACACCTTGTTCATTCTGATTAAAACCAAAATATTCCCGCACTGGGTCTGTGGCATTCGACTTAGGAACCGTAGCTTTCATATTAGTGTTTGTTTCCTTGTTACTCCTCATGACGCTCACTTGCAGCTCTGTGTGTGTATGCGCAAGCGGCCCCGCCTCCCCCACAAAGACTGAATGATGATTGACAGATGAATCACTAACCCTAACCCTGCTCACTCCGCTATAGAACCAACGCGCCCAGGTGTTGAGAAAGATGTTCAGAGTGAACCATCTTCTCATCCAGCCTGTTTGATAGAGAGAGAGAGAGAGAGAGAGGAGGAAAACAAACACGCATGCACGTGTCAATTTATCGAGGCCGGCAAACTTACAGAGGACGTTTTTATTTATCGTGCGGTTAATTGATTTATTGATTATCGTGACAGGCCTGGGCACAATTAAGGGGTTACTTTGTCTGACTCAGTGTCTGTAATCAGGCAGGTCCATCTTGCCAAGCTGCAATTTACAACTATTGTGCTTGGCCCAAAGTGGCACGGTCCAATCAGCATCCTTTGAAGCAGGAAGAGGAGGAGCTACGAGCAAGACCACAGCAGGAAGTGACCCACTGTACAGAGATTAGCATAGATGCTAACAGCCTCAGTAGCAGTCAGATGTGGACCTCATCGCCACCATGTTATGGCGATAGTTTGTTCTACAAGGTGGTTTATGTATCTGTATGTATATGTATATTATTTGATCTTATTTATTTAATTTTAATCCTCTTAATCTGTTTCATTTCTTCATTTCAGTCCAGATCCATTTTTTCTGAATTTTATTCTCTGTTAATTGATTTTCTGTCCATTATCCTTCTTGAGCAGATTTTGATGTCATTTGGCGTTTGGCTTTCTCATGTTATCATGGTATTATCTAACATTTTATTTCATTTTTTAAATTTATTTTTACCCTACAGTGTTATTCCTTTTTTCACTAAGTCATTTTAATCTTAGCTCCTGTGTTTCCTATTTTATATTCAAGAAAGCATCGTCTCAGTCCTCCAATTTAGTTTTGTTTGTTAGACTCTCCTCCTAATGGGCAAGGGTGTGATGTGAATTATTACCCAATTAAAGTGCTTCTTAAGCAAACGAAAAGCTTTTATGGTTAGACTACTTACTTCAGATCATTTATTTACTTACTTATTCTGTGTGTTAGGGAATTTCATGTCTGTATTTTCATTGTATTCAGTCTGAAGTATGAAATAAAAAGACTTCAACAGACAACAAAGTATGTTTGGTTCAGAGCAAATGAATCACCTCAAACCAGAGACTCTTGCAGTCGTCATGGTCAAGACCTGCAGCTACAGTAAAAGCCAAAAATCATCTAATAAAAAACATAATAAGCAATGAAAATGATAAAGTACAACTGTGATACTGTTTCATAATCACACTTGAGCATCAGCAGAGCTTCCCTCCATGTAAAAACTGATCTTTATCCATCTCTGGCTCTCTGCTTCGCTCGCAGCGTCTCTATCTGATCAGTTACAGATGTGCGAGTGAAACGTCCCATATAGTTACCGCAGCTCAACACTGAGCACACTTTATGGCCACAGCAGCATCTGAGAGTCACAAAACTGCAGGAGCGGCCAAACTGGACGCTGTGCTGTCGTCACAACGTCAGCTTCCCTGTTTATTTTAGTATGCGAAGGAATCCCCTCTGACACCTAATGCCTTAAAGACACTTTCATCTCCCCAGCGCTGCCACAGGGTTTTTCCTGAGTATAAAACAAGCTCAGAGAAGCAGCAGGAGCACCACAGCGGGGAGAAATACAGAGGGGCTTTACTGGATCTAATGAAGGGTTGGCACGGGCAGACTATTTGAGGCTGGGTACGGGGAACGCTCAGGCTAGTTTGTTCAATAGGTGAGTGTCTGGCTCCTGGGTTCTGCACCAATAGGAGGGTGTGTTTGCCGACCAATGTTTGGAGGAGAGAGAGACGGAGTGCACAGTAGCTGACTCAGTCTCTGCTCTACGCCTGCTGCGAGCCGACTGTGTGTGTCTGCAAGAATTTGCATGTTAATATGGGGTTTGTGTGTAGAAGGGTGTACAGTTTGTTCATGGGTTGGACATGGCTGGGTTGATTTGAGAGGGGTGAGCATGAAGCTGAACAACCGAAGACAAAAGGAGAAGGAAGGGTTAGAGGACTTCTTTAACCACTGAAGCACTTCTCTAACCACAGATTCAGTGTCTCATACACTCTGTCCTCTTCCACTGATCACATCAATATGTTGACTTATATAATCAGAGATTGCTGCATGTTGTGCAAAAACAACTTGAGCATCATGAAAAAGAGTTACTGTCACTTTAGACGCAAATGAAGAAACAACTGCAAGCCAGTTCAGGCACTCAACTCAAACTGCACTGATTTCACTCATAACATGTTATTTTTAGTCACATAATCACAGTAAGCTGCAAGATAAATGCTATTTCTCTGCTTTAGCTTTGCCAGCTCTGCCCTGCATCAGTGCTGCACTCTTGCTTTCAACACTTTGTGAATGGCCAATGGCAGCTGGGATAGGCTCCAGCTTCCTTGCAACCCCGAAAGCGATAAGCAGTATAGAAAATGAATGAATGAATGAACTCGTTATCTCAACTATCCTTATCTAGTTTTTATGTAAGTTAGGCAAATTTCTTAACACAAGTTAGCAAACTTAAAAAAATAAATTTAAAGACAGGTGTGTTCAAGCAAGGTTAGGCCAAACTCTGACCAGACGGGTCATATGCAGACAAAATATCATTGTGTGATTCACTGGCACAGTAGCAAGCAAAGAAACATGATAGAAAACAAATCCCACACAGGACTGTCTTTATTTTAAATAGTTGTTCTCTCAACTAAACATTGCGAGTTTTGACCCAAAACTTGAAATCTAGTGCAGAAAGTTACCTTGAAATTTTGAGTTTTCTGGATGTTTTTGTTTGTTTTTTCCCAGTCTGGCCTCTCAAACTTTCCTCAGCTGTAAATGGTCTGTTGTTTTGCTGCTTGCAACCGTCTTTGGAACAAAATTCACCCTCTGACTGTTACAAAAGCCACATGAGTTGTGAGGATGCTTTGGTAGTTTAGCACAGCCGTCTAGGTACCAAGAAAGCCTACACTGGAAAAGAAAGCAGAAAGGACCTTCACAGTGCAGGGTTGAGCTATGATAGAAGCACTGTTCTCATAACCCTTAAATCAATCAATCAATCTTTATTTGTACAGTGCCAGTTCATAGTGTTATGACCAACACATACGTATACATACATAAAATGACTATATTTGTATATATACATATGTACATCCAGTAGTGTTTCCATCCAGGCAGAGGCAAAATGACTAAAATGGCATCTGTCTCTGATGAAAATAGACTAAATAAATCTTTATTTGCACGGCACCATATTTGTTGAATATACATTTATTAAAGGTAAGCCCATTGAGATGTGGCATCTAATTTTGAATAGGGTCCTTGTGTCTATGTTTGTAAAGATAGTTTCTATGGATGTATAAACAATGCAACCATGGACAGAGACATCAATATAATAAGAGTGGGAGAAAAAAATCAATTCACATAAGTATCAGGATTTTTGTTTGACCATTTTTAAATCAATTTTTTTGTTCTAAAACCATTTTTTTTTTCCAAATTTAAATGCTTCATTTTAGTCACTTTTTAATGCAGTTCAGGCTTTTGAAGAGAGAGTATAAACAGCTGGTTAAAATATATTGCTGAATAAATCCTAAAAACGTACTCACATGTGATGAGTATTTTTCCTGATAAAGTCTGTAGGCGTCATCATTGTTCATCTTTTTGCAGGTGTTAAATAAGCTAACTAAAGATTGCAAAAATCAGCAATACCATAGAATCGCAATTTAACTCGAATCGGCTACTAAAAAATTATTTAAAAAATCAAATAAGGAGAAAAGCATACTGTCCCAGCCCTACAATATAATTAGAATTAGACATTAGAAAGCTTTTATTGTCATCATACACAGTGTACACACATACACAATGTAAAACGAAATTTGAAAGACAACTCTGATGGTGCTACAGAAATAAGGTATAAATATAAAAAATAAGAATAAAAAGTAAGTTAAATAAAATATTTACAAGGGAGCATTAAGAATGTACAAGTGTGCAAGAGTGCAGTAGAGGGCATGATAGCAGCAAAAATGGAGGTAGATACATATAATATAGCACAGTGACATGACTGAAACACTTCAACAGCATCTTGATGAGCATTTGAGTTTTCAGTACTCTGATTGCACTAGGATAAAATGTGTTCATAAATCTAGAGGTGCGGGTGATAATGATAATATTAGTATCTATAATGAATATAATGTATAATATATTGAGAAGGACCATGTAGCAGGTTGTTCATTATTGTTTGTCACAGCCATACTAATACATGTGTGCTGTTTGTAGGAAAATCCTCGTCTCTAACTATGATTAGGAAAAAGTTAAAAGAACTTTTTTTCCGATTCAAATCAAACAATGAAAGCATCCCAGTGTTGTGGTCATGTGCTTATCGTAGTGGTTGTAGCAGTGTCTGGATACGGCTAAGTTGTGTATTTGATCAGGCCCTCTAAATGGGGCTGAAGTGAGCTGAGACTAATGCGTATCCACGAGGCTGTTTCTGTGTGCTTTATCTCCGCTGCCCTGAGCTCTACCTGCTGGAACAATTTCACCTGCTCCACTGCCTCTGGGCTTTATTCCACACCCACTAAATCTGTCACCCTCTGCTTTGTACACTCTGCCAGTCAGCCTCTCTCTGTGTTTTTATCAAGTATGCAGATAGCTGTGCCAGACTTTCCTGACCTTTATGGCACAATAGGAAAGGCATGTTCCTACAGGTTGGATTTTTGCAGTGTGATGTTAGAGAGAAATAGTTCCTCGTCTCATTCAGTGGGTTGGTGGGAGGCATGGGAACCAGTGTGAGGGCTGATGACAACCTCCCCTCGTCTGTGGGAGGGGAATCCTGCCACACACTGAAGCCCTTACTTTCATTTAACACTGAAGCTGACACAGTTCAAGCTGCTCAGAGATGTGGCAGTTATCGACCACAACACTGTGACGAAACCAGGATGTGGTTTCACCCCCATTTTTCTTAAAGTGACTAGAACAGACCTCCATGAGTAATGTTGATCCTTCTTCTTTGGTGATTCTGCGTGACTTGATTAACTTTGGCAGTCAAGGTCAGGCTTCAACACCTCTGTGGGCAAATGGGGGATTTTTATTTTAATGTTATGTTTATGTTTGCCCTTTTGAATGTTGGGAAGTCCCCATTTTTCTGCCATGAAACATGCAAGCAGGTATGCTATCAACTGTGGGCGTGATAAGCAGGGGACTCAAGGCATCAAGATAGAGTCACAAAGAGAAGAAAACATCACGTTGGCTGGTCCACTTTTGTACATCATCAAATTTAACAACTTTTAGGTTAAAGCTGGGGTTGGCGATCTTATTTAGATACACTTTTTGTAATACTGGTTAAAATGGTCTTCATGACCCGATGGTAATCAACTCATAATGTGTTCTTAAAACAGAGCGAAAAATATCCGCTATCTACAGCAGGAGTAAAACAGGGAAACCCCCAACCAATAATCATGCCGGGACACCTATTTTTAAACCAATCAAATCCCGTCGCCATTCTGCCCGCCTGCTGCGCGTGCATTTTCCCGGCGTGCACAGACTCGGTCCGTGTAGGTAGCCGAGCAAGGGATCAGACTCCTCTGGAGAATGCTTACCTTTCAAGTTTTGTCTTTGAAAATAAGGGAAGCCCGCCGTGAGCTGTCCCACAACCCCAACCAAGCTCCAGTATCCCTCACATTTTAAGACAGATGTACAAGAAATCTAAAATAAACTCTTTGTTTTTCTAAGTTTGTTCTGCTGCTCTAATCTCAGGATAGCTGCCACCCAGGCTACTGCAGGTGGACGTTCTCGTGAGGCTTTTTCTTCTTCTTCGGTTTTAGGGCGGTTGGCATCCATCATTTTGGAGCATTACCGCCCCATTCAGGTTAGAGACAGAGGTCAGTTTGGAGGGGCAGAGGAATGTTTTTATTATTATATCATCACACGGGAGATTTACGGGAGAATACTGATACAGGAGGACGGCGGGAAAGAGGATAAAATACGTAAAATACGGTAGTTCCATGGCCAAAACGGGAGATTTGACAGCTATGTGGAGAATGTCAGAGGAACTACCTGTACACGATCAACATCGGCTGTGAGTACTAACTAACTTTACATGTTCTTTGGTGTTTTCTTACCGCTGACTGAGACATGACTTGGTGTAGTGTAAAACAAACACATTGTGCTGAGGGTTTGGAGTTGAATCAGTTTTCTGGATATATCAGCTGCGCGCGTGCATGTGAGAGGGGGGGCGGGGGTGGGGAGGCTAGGCGGAGCCCTGAGGAGATGCTACTTTCAAATTCATGCTAGTTTTCCAAAATTACCAACCCCAGCTTTAAGATATGATGAGTTATTGAATTTGCTTAATAAAAAAATAAAAGTCAACATCACAAATTTCCCTGAAACCTTTATAAAAAACAGCCAATCACTGTTGGGGATTTTTAAGTGGTGAATCAGTTTTAAGAAGGTCCTGGTATCACTGGCCTTTGCAACCAGGATGAAAAGGACGCTCAGTGTTGCAGAAAAGTGAGGCATCAGCAGTTCTTTCAATATTTGGACACAAAACAAGATCAAACTGCACAAAACTGATTGGAGTGTTGATGATTGGAGATGACTGGTGTCACATTTTTCTAAATTGGACCTTGAGATCCAGCAGAGCAGCAGACAAATGTATGCAACTGGTGTTGCTAATTGTTGCAATAATCTTTCTTTGTTGCAAAAGCAAAAGATTTATGTTCTAATAAGAGACATATTTTGTTAAATTGGCTGGTGACAGTCAAAAATGGGCCAAATCTGTCCTTTGGAAATAGTTAAGACCAGTGTTGTGTGTAACACGTTAGAAAGTAACGCGTTACAGTAACGAAACTACTTTTTCGGGTAAAAAGTGAAGCAACGCGCTACTGTTGAAAATTTGGTAACGAAACGTAGTTCCTTTTTTAATGCAGCGCGAAGTTACATTTCCCTTGGACAGATCTGACACTGAAGCTGCCTTCTCAGCTGCTCGCACAGACACGAGCAGCGTTGCCAAGTCCGCTCATGAGAAGCGTCTAAAGGCCGAAAATCTCGTGAGTCACGGCGGTCGGGGTCGTAGTTTTTTGGGCTTGTTTCTAGACGTGAAGTTGCTTCTTGGGGCTCTTAAGTCTGTGTGTATCCCCCTGATTATCTCCCAGCTCCTCACATAAAGGAAAACACGACTGCGGTAGGTAGTTTGTCCACTTCCTCGTTTCCTGGTTATATGCACGCCCCCAAACACACTCACGCACATGGCGCATGCTCCAGAGCCAAAGTTGCCAGGTCTGCTTGTTATAAGCGACGGTCTTTTCTTGAATAGATACTTAGCACTGTGATATTGAAATGTAATTTAGATGAAAATTAACACACTTTGAGTAAACTTCTCTTTTTAAAAAGTAGTATATCACATTAGGAGAGGAAATAGCTGGAGGTTGCTTATTTTGGGCTTATTTTTATTGACCAGGTTTCTTATTTCAGAAGCAAAATGTGGAAACACTGGGCAGGAGCTCTCATTCCACAGGGTATGTGACATTTTTTAAAATAAAGAGCACAAAAAACTGTTATGTTTTCTGTAGTAGAACTTTTTGTAGGCCTTCACATTTAGGAATAGATATGGGGTTCTGTTCACGATCAAGCAATGTAAAAGTAACGGAAAAGTAACTTGAGAAGTTACTCTTCATGGAGGGCAACTAAGTAAAGTAAAGAGTTACTTTTTTCAGATGTAACAAGTAACGAGCAAACACTACTTTTTAAAAGTAACTTCCCCAACACTGGTTTGGACATCACCAGATTAAAAAATTATTTTTGCTTTCCAGGATTTATCACACCTGAAGAAGAGAGGGTACATGGAGGACAGGTACACAGATTCCTAAATCAAGAGATCAGAAGGCAAAGGGCTCTTCCTGTGGCTACCCCTATAGTCTCAATGTTTTTTGCTTATCTTAAAACTCATTTTTATTCCTTGGCTTTCAACCAGCATGAGGCTCCGCTCCTGTTTTGGTTTTTCATGGCTTGGTTTAAGTTATTTGTTTCCACTGTTTTAAAATTGTATTTAAAGCAATGAAGCCATTATTTTAGTGTTAAACCTGCTTAATTTATTCTTTTAAATGGATCTTGATGGTTTTTATGTCTGCATTGTTTTGTCTAGTATGTACAGCACTTTGTTTCAACTGTGGTTGATTTTTTTTTTTAATTTACTCTTTATTTTTATTTTTGTGAAAACATAACATAGTTACAAACAACAGAGGAACAAACGGCAGGGGGAGGATCCATCACACAAGCAACTTTTAAACCACTTATATGACATCATGCCCATATAATCATATTAGTTTCTTTTATTTGCGATTAAGCCTGAAGGTATGCCTCCCATATGGGGCATGTTGTTGCTAAACAAAAACAGGTCTTACTGTTAAAACATAAGTGAGCCATTTTGACCTAATATCAGCAAAAGTATCAATTTTACATCTCAGTTTAAATGTGATTCTCTCCATAATGTATATATTGTAAACAACATCAATCCAGTCATTTATAGCATGTATATCTCTTTTCAGCCATTTTCTGGTCAGAGCCTTCTTGCTTGCTACTAACAAAAGTCGACTGTGGTTGATTTTGAATACAGTTGAATTGAGTTGAAACAATTTTTTTTTTGTTTGATTGTTCATATTGATTTTTACATCTGGTGGTTCTTAGTGGCTTTAAAGGAAAAAGAACAGCAGCTCAACTAGTGGTGCAACAATTCTTAGTCAAATGGTCTGAAGCAACAACTACGGCTTAACACACGCGTGTGAGCTGCAGTACTTTTGGTTATAAGTGAAAATAACTTCCTTCATTGCTGCCCTTTTTCTCAGCATCTGCTCTGCTTTGCTTAAGTCTGAGTAAACGGTATATAGACTCGAGCATAGCACTTTTCTCGTCTTTGACAACTCAAAGCAGCTTTACACCACAGGTCACAGCTACACATTCACACCCATTCGCTCTCACATTCACTCACTGATGATATGAGTTTCTATGTCAAAAGCTCATCAGTATCAACAAACACATTTACACCCCTTCATGCTCATCGACACAACACTGGGTGGAGTGTCTTGTGACACCCAGAGATGGGTTCTAACCTGCAATCAGTCCTTGAGTCAGTGAAGCACCAAAGTTTGGTGATCATGCTGCTACAGCGACAGGAGAGGCAGGACCCTTGTTCTTCTAATCTTTGGCATGAGTAGAGTGAAGATAGCTCAGCACTTGCAAAACCTGATAATCATACTATTTAATCTTATTAATACAGCTATCAAGTCTTGTTCTGTGATGGAGTGTCATTATATTAAAGTCAGGTGCACAAATGTTTGGTCATTAGGTCCCATCAGGTCGGAGGTTCATGGTTCCTGCTTGTAAAACCAGACGCTACAAAAACAGCTTTGTACCAGCAGCCATCCGTGCTATTAACAAGTGAGAGAAATTGCAACATTACCTCACTAAGTTTTTTATTTCTTGTACTGTTTCCTTCATCTTGTTTTTATAAAAGGCACATATTTATCTTTAAGCTTGGTTTGACATATTTTTAGGCCTTTTTTTACCCACTGATGTTTTAACTTTTCTTGCTTTTTATCTCAGAACTGTCCTCCTTGTTATTTTAGCCTAAGCACTGTCGTCACTTTGTCTTGTTTTGAGTTGTTTTGTGTGTCTATAATACGAGAGAACTCACTCATTGTAAACTGGATTTACCCAAGGGTACAATAAATATTCTATACTCCACATTATAAATGTCACAGCAGAGGGAATAATCCTCCTCATGTGTTCAAAATGGCAGTGAAAACCACACAAAAATGGATGGATTCAACTGGTTTGAAGTTGAATGACTTATGAAACAATAAGATGATAATTAGACAATTACTGTCATTAGGATGTGTTCAAATGTTATTCTAAGGAAAAGAAAATTTAGATTTCTTTTTATAGCAGATGTGAGCTCCAGATAAAACGTACTTTAGGGCAGCTCAATTGTGGCAAAAATAATAATCACAATAATTTTGGCAGGTATTGAGATTGCAAATTATGTTACTGACAGACTTTACAGAGTGCACCCAATGTAATAGGTAAGATTAAATGCTCTTAACTCCATCATGCTTAACATTTAAGAATAAGTAATAAATAAGAATCTATGTGAAAAATACCAATACCTTAAAATAACTACAGATGGAAAAAAAATGCAAGTGAAACCTCAATCGTTCAGTTATCATTATACCTGCAGACAGTAACTATAACGGAAATTGGAACTTCATTAATTGTCGAAGTAAAAGTGCTATTTTTTAATGTTATATATCAAACTGTGAGCTGCATGGTGGTGCAGCAGGTAGTGCTGCTCCTTCGCTACAGGTTTTGATGCTTTGACTTCCTGCTTGAATGGAGCCTTTCCGTGTGCTGGAATTCTCTCCCGTGCATGTGTGGGTTCTCTCTTGGTGCTTCAGTTTCCTCCCACAAACCAAAGACACACATATTTAATAATTATGCCCCTTTCAGACTGACCAAAAAACCTGTTTAGATCCAGTAACGATCAGCTCCTGTCAGCAGTTTTAAAGGGTTTAATCAGCAATTTCACCCGGGTTGATTGACCCTGCAAGGTTTTAATGGGCTCGCCTCCGATCGGCTTCAGTGAGAACATCACACACGGGTTGACACACTAGTTTATAGATGACGTCAGCATAACATCTCAATGGCACAATATCACGCCCACCCCTCTGTCTATAACTTCATGGCTCTTTGCTGTCTCAGAACTAATTCCATCCACCTTTGTATCATCAGTTTGTGCATTTTTATAGAGGGACAAAAGCACAAAGTACAGAAAACTGTGTCCATGGCCTCCATGCTCCTCTCCATTGTTTACATGGAGGGGCTACATTGCGCTGATGATGTCATCGACGTGATGACATTAGCTTGATGCACCAGAGAAATAAACAAAGCCAGGCACTTCGTCTGCTGCTACCCACGTTCAAAAAACCTGTGTTGACCCACTACTTTTAGTGTGAAAGCAGTACTAGTGAGCCTATATTGCCCCTTTGTTTGAATGGTAGTCTGCCTCTATGAGTCTACCCTGTGATTGGCTGGCCAGGTCAGGGTTGTGCCCCGCCCCTTGCCAAGTGTCAGCCGGGATAGGCTCCAGCTCCTCCACCACAGAAGAGATGGTGACAACATTCAAAAAAGTGAGGAAGACCTGATGTAGAGGGATGTACCTCCACTGCTCCGCCCACTTTCCAAATGTTGTCAACATATTTGTGCAATCAAGATCATTTGCTGGTGTTTCTGAAGTGTTTAATTATCAAGAACAAGAAATTACAGAGCTCAGAACAAGTGAAAGAGTATCAAATGACTGGTCAGCCTTCGCTAAGCGGTCATATTCCTGGTCGTTGGGGTTCGTTTGGCACCACCTCACCTCAGGAAACAAGCTTTTCCCTCTCTGGCTTTAAAAGCAGAGAGGGAGGGAGAAAAAAGTGTCACTCTGCTGATCGCCCGGACATGTTGACACTGTTATGAAGTGAAAAACAACCTCCATGGTAACCATTGTCAAACAGTGGAACGGGCTGCCTGGGAGAGCTGGGGAAAGCCTCTTTGTTTGTTATAGTTGGCCGCGACTCCTCCTTGGCCTTACGCCCCTCGATTCAGTGGGGGGAACCCACCAGAGGATTAGCTTTTTTCCGACCGCGGGATTCTGCCAATCTGGCACAAGAAATTCCTATTTGCAGCTGCTCTCCTCGAGAAATCCAGCCTGATCTCTGGAAGATAGCGGGGAGGGCGGAGGGCAGTTCGCAGGAAAAGGGAAGGGGCTGTGTGTGAGTGGAAAATATGAAGCAGAGAAAAAAAAGGCCAGCAATGGAATCTGTGTTTTTTGGATGAGACATGCAGGGTTTCCCTCCGCAGTAAACAGCAACAAGCTCTGAGATGGTGAATTAACAAGGAGCCAGAGGCACAGCGAAACTGAGGCCCCAGTTTGATCCACATCACATCCTGAAGGGGCAGCCAGAGCACCCAAAGGTGCTTCTTTATGTCAGTTTACTCTTATTTAAAAGGAATGTTCAATTTTGAATAAAAGCTGAAAACACTGTTCAGGGAAGATTTGATGTCCTCTACAAAGACTGAAATAGTTTTATCAGTATTGGTTGTAGTGTAAGAATATCCGATTATTAGCTAGGGGTGTGTACTGGCACGATTTTAAAAATACAATACTTTTTGTTTTTTTGTCCATTATGTTTATTGGAATTTCTTAGTTTATACAAAAACAGAAAATGACTCAGTAAGTCAACAAGTTTACACAGCAACATATCACTACAAAAAAATAAAAATAAAACAAGCAGCTCAGGCGGGATCATGAACATTGCAGGTCGAGGCAATAACAATTATAAGCTCATAATAGGTCAAAATACAGGTTTAACGGACTCCTTTAACAATAATGACAGAGAGATCAGGCCTAATGTAATCTAAATAAGGCTGTCAGACTTGTAAAACTGATCTTTCTTTGCATGTAATATGCTTATAAGGTATTCAAGGGGAACAAGTTCAAACATAAGTTGACTCCACCCTTTAGCAAAAAGGCTCTTATCACTAATCCAATGTAAATACATTTTTTCTTGAGAATGTTATACAATCTTTTATTTGCATCAGAGCTTAAAATCTGACTTGAAAGGCCCAAAATTAGAGAAATGGCATCCACCTCAAAGGTTTTATGAAATATTTTGTCCATTTCAAAAAAGTACTTCTGGCCAATACTTCCGTACAATACGACATGACCATAAACCAGGGGTGGACAACTTTAATTACCAAGAGGGCCACATGAAACCATTTTTCCCAGCCTGAGGGCCACATTGTTACAAATTTCCAGAAACTCTCGATGAGGAAAAAGAATGTTGGACAAACAACAGATGAGAAAATAAATTTGTCACTAAATTAAAATGTCAGTATTCATATATTACCAGTTATTAAGCATAATCAAATTAACTTGACATAGAATTCAAGCAAATTTAGCTCACATACATGGAATTAAAGCCAATGAAACTATTTTCAACTCAATAAAATTATGAGTGTTATTCAAATTTTTAAAGCTCAAATATTTTGCTGCTGCCATTATACATTTTAGTATTGAATAATACTTGATATAATGTTCAAAGGCTTCATAAAAGAGATTTAGAGATACTTTTATAGCAAAGTAAGGTCATAATCAACTTACATAAGCCAACAAAAATATCAGTCTAGATTATATAGAATTATTTCTATTGGATATCTGTTTTCTTCTTATTTACAACTGCTGGTTTTAGGAATGAATGGCGGGCCACATTTAGTGACGTCGAGGGCCGCACTTGGCCCCCGGGCTGCCACTTGCCCACCCCTGCCATAAACAGTGAGTTAGAGTAACAGTTTCTGTTTTGCATTTAACACAGGGAGGGAAAAGTGAAGGGTTAAAGGAATGCCTGCGACTGGGAGATATGAGTTCGATGTATAATTCTGTATTGGATTGACTTGGTCCGTGAGCATATTGAAATCTTCCTTGCATATTTCCAAATACTTCCCCACACCTCATCATTAATAGTCACTGATGATTCCCTCTCCAAAAATACAATACTTTCACTGATGCATGGGTGATGATATGATATATAATGCCATATCATGATGGTTCAAACAGGGTTATGCATCACAATTTTTGAACTCAAAATGTGTGTTTTTTATTTTTAATTTTAAGACAATGTTATGTTCATGGGAAATAAGGCTTTAAATACTCCAGTGCATCACAGAATTTTGTGGTGCACTGTCTTGGTAGTTTCAGTGCAATATTTTAATTGTTTATTTTTCAATAATTTATAGATTTGGGGATAGTTGTTTAGTAATTTAGTTTAACAACTGGCCACTTGTTGGCAACAGACATGTTACCATTTGTTCCCTGTCTTCCTGTTACATTACTGATGTTCTGTCATTGGGATGGATAATAAAACTTAGGGCTGTCACTTTAGTGCATTAATTAGATTAATTAATTACACCGCAAATTAATGCGTTATAAAAATTAATCGCAAGATTAATCATAGCACACAAACATTTTGATATTGGCCAGCTGGAGGACCCGTACATGGCAGTGGCACATGTCACTTCACACATGTGTCTCTGGTCAAACCAAACAAAGCCCAGGTGACAACAGGAATGGCCTATTTAAGACTTGGTCTTATTTTATTTTTGAATTTATTTATCTATATTTGCACTACATTCTTTAATAATGCATCAGGCCTAATTGTTTTGCTGGATGTCCTCGACCTTTTTCTTATTTTGAATTTGATTTATGAAACACACTTAAAGTGTAATTTGAGTTGCCTGATTGAGCTTAGAATTTTCTGGACAAGTTGCCCTGACTTTGGTTTTATTTAGTCACCAATAAAAATGTGGATTTACAAACTTCACTTCTTAGTGTGTTCATTTGATCAGTCATGCACTACAATTTTATAATATCCTAGAATTCAACTTCTTTATTTGGGTACTTTAAGCAGATATGAGATTAAAATGCGATTAATTAGATAAATTAATTATAAATCCGGTAATTAATTACATTATTTTTTTTAATCGTCTGACAGCACTAATAAAAATATGAATGTTGCAATGACTGTAACTTATATAACACAGATTAAAGCTGTGTTTCATGCATTTAATGTTTTGGGTTTATAATGTTGTAAAAATTACTTTAAAAATATTGTGAACCCACATATGCTCACATCATATTCAAACACTGATGGCTTTCGGACTGCCATGAAAAATAAGTACTTACTGCTCCCATTTGTTCTCAGTCATACACCACTGATCCAGCAGAAGCCAAGGACACATCAGCAGGAGCTGGAATCAAACCCTTGACCTTCAGTTGAGAAGTGTTTCTACCACTGATTCACAGCCACCTCCTTAATGTATTTAGTCACAATGTAGACAAACTGCAGCAGTGTTCACAACAAAGAAGCAGCCCCACATTTGGTGCTGAGAACTTCCATAATTGTTGCTGTGGTATCAAAATATGTATCCAGAGTATTTTATTTCAACCAAAAGCATATAAAACTTCATAAACTCACAGCCTGTAAAAGCTCACCTGACTGACAGACCATATAATGGCTCTCTATTATTGTGTGGAATAATTCAGTTTTGACAACCCTTAACTCCAGAGTTAAAAGGTTGAGTCCCCGGCCTGCTGCTGGACGTGGCCCTACATTAATCCAGTCAGAGGCTAATGGGGTTGACAAGCATAAGTATAAACACATGAGTCATAATCCGTGTTATTTCCACCTTGAGTGGAACATAACTGCACCTCCTGCAGAGGATTGTTTTAACAGTGAGAGCACGCTCGGTCGGCTTTGTTCTGACTGATACTAAAGCACATAGATCATACCTCTGTGTGTGTGTGGAGGAGATTGTGCACATATTGTAAATATCCTTGAATTGTTCTGAAGCAAAGACGTATCTCTGCTGCAGAGCCTTATCATTCATCTACTTCACAGAAGGGAATAGCTCCTATCCATCAACCCTTAACACCAAAATAAAGACACTCAGGGGTAAAATATACAAAAGCTTTGCATTAAAATGTCGACTTTCATGAAAAATGACTGAACCTGCTGCTTCAGAGCTGAGTCAGGGGTGCAAAATACAATGTATTGGCTGCAGGCATTTACTCACATAAGAGGCTAAGTCCATATATTGTAAGACAGGTGAATAGATAAATGGATCAGTAGTTCAATAGACAGACAGATAGATTGACAGACAGACAGACAGATAGATAGATAGACAGATAGATAGATAAAGACACAGACAGACAGACAGACAGACAGACAGACAGATAGACAGATAGACAGACAGACAGACAATCGATTGATAGTTCGATAGATAGATAGATAGATAGATAGATAGATAGATAGATAGATAGATAGATAGATAGATGATAGACAGATAGACAGACAGATACATACATACATAGACAGACAGACAGACAATTGATTGATAGTTCAATAGATAGACGGACAGATAGATAAATAGATAGACAGATAGATAGACAGACAGATAGATAGATAGATAGATACACAGACAGATACATACATACATACATAGACAGACAGACAGACAATTGATTGATAGTTCAATAGATAGACAGACAGATAGATAGATAGATAGATACACAGACAGATACATACATACATACATAGACAGACAGACAGACAATTGATTGATAGTTCAATAGATAGACGGACAGATAGATAAATAGATAGACAGATAGATAGACAGACAGACAGACAGACAGACAGACAGACAAACAGATAGATAGATAGATAGATAGATAGATAGATAGATAGATAGATAGATAGATAGATAGATAGATAGATAGATAGATAGATAGAAAAAAGATAGATGAATGGATAGACGGATAGACAGACAGATTTATAGTTCAACAGATAGACAGCCAGACAGACGGATAGATAAAAAGATCAATAACATCGATAGATTGATAGACAGACAGATAGATGGGTAAATAAATATTACTCTCTGTTTATCTATCTATTCGATAGATAGACGGACAAACAGAGAGACAGATGGATAAATAGTCTGATAGTTCGATGGACACACAGACAGATAGATTGATAAATAAATAGATAGACAGACAGATAGATAGACAGATAGATAAATTGATCGATAGTTCAATAGATAGACAGACAGACAGAAAAACAGACAGATAGATAGACGAATAGATAACAAAAGGCAAATCTCTTTTCTACACTAACAAATCACAAAATAGATCGAACATTTACTTTCCTGTCTTTATTATAGAGTTGCCATGACAAGACACAGCAGTTTTTTTTTTTAAGTTGCCATGGAAACCTAGGATGTTTAATCGAAGGCTGTTTCTTAAGGGGGCTGCATCCACAACTGGAAGCTGGCGATCAGTTTCTGTGTCTAAGTCAAGTTTTGTGCTGCTCATTTGAGACTGACCACCCCTATTCACGTCTTAGGTTGCACATGCTACTGCCAAACTTCATACAAAACATTTAAGATCAACCAGTGTCAGCAATTCTTCTAACTGTGTAAACCTTAACAACATCTTAGGTTACTGTCATGTCATTCTCTCCCACACACACGGAGTATAAAAGCATGAACTTACACTCACCATCATCTAGGTAGGCCTGGTCTAGGTTCTCCTCCTTCACTGTCACCCTCCTCTGCCCGTCTCCTGCAGCCTCCATCTGCCCGGCCCCAGGTGGTGTTCTGCCTTTTTGCTGCCCCTTCTGAGGGTAGGGCTGCTGTTGGATCACGGTGGGATAGTGCTGAGGGTGGGGTCCTGCTGCCTGAGCCTGTGGGGAGGTGGGGGAGTGGGCCGTAGCTCCCTGAGGAGAGTACCCATCGCAGTAGATGATCTGCTGGTTGTCAGGCTGCGGTGCGGGGAGAGAGTGAGCGTCTCCTGCTCGTAGGAGGTGGTGGTTGGTCGGGGAGAACTGGATGATGGACGAGTGCTGGCCCGAGCCGATGGGAGGCTGAGCCGGAGTGCTCGTGTGCACCAGGACTGACCGGTGAGGGTCTGGCATCATGGCTCCGGGCTGCTGATAAAGGCTGGGGCTGCCGCTCAGACTCTTCCCACCGCGGGAGTACATGATGGTCGAGCTTTGCTGATGGAAACGGGAGTCTTGGTTTGGGAGGCTGGAGCTGAGGCGCTGGCAGGACGCCATGCCAGGGACCAGGCCATTGTCTGGGTGGAGGAGACTGCGAGGGTTGTGGTAGAATGAATGAGGAGATAAGCCCAAAATCTGAGGCATGGCGAAACCCATGTGCTCCTCGTACTCATCAAGAGGTTCCGTCTTTATGGAGGGGGCTGTGAGAGAGTTAAAAGTTGAAAAAGAGGTCCGTTACCTTTCTTCTGTCACGTATGTGTGGTATAAGAAAATACTCAGGACTAATAAGCAACCACTGACAGAGTACAATTTATTTGTAGCTGTCTTTAAATAGAGTGGAATACTGAAACTCAAAGCCTTTCCTGTGAATGAATACTTTGGTGTAGGTCTGTGACACCACCGGCCGTAATCCCATATGCACTGAGTGTACAGTTACAAAGGGACTGGCCAAAAGGTAAATGCACTGGAGCCCCTCCCCTCTCTGCACAACTTACTAAATTTGTATTTTTTATTCTATTTAACCTTTATCACTTAAGATTTAAAAACACTCAGAGACACAAGGTTCTATAGCAGCCTTATTCGATAAGCAGCCCGTGACCCACATGCGGCCCAAAAGCAACCCACGAGTGGCCCGAAATCAACCTGATTGGGATTTAGGTCTGGCGAGAAAAACAGAAAAACCTTTTACAAACACTGAAAAAGTCTTACAAAAATTCCAACATTATTACAGACATTGAATGCAACACGTTCTGGAGGTCGCTGTTTAGCATGCTACTTTTAATGCACTTTCAAATGTGTCCAAAACATGGTGTTTTTGATCTGATCTTTTTTTTATGTTCATATGCACCTTAATATGTGCTTATGTTTACCTGCCAATACGTGTTCAAGTTAAATGTTTGACATGTTTAATTTAAAGAAACAGTATTTTATCAGAAGTTTACTTTAAGTGCTGCTTTTTAAAATGAGTTTACTGTATGCCCTTTTGGATATGGTAATAAATTAATAAACATCAATTATTTTAGTTATCTTTTTGTTTCTTTTACGGGGTTAAATTTACTCTCGGGGTGCTGGTTTGGCGGAGTGGTTAGCAACCAGGCACCCCATATACCTGCTTCTGCCGGTCCAGGTTCGAATCCCACCTGTGACCAGTTTGCAGAATGTCTCCCCCTACTCTCTTTCCCCCTTTCACAAGCCTATCCACTGTCTCTCTCCTATCAATAAAGGCACAAAATGCCCAAAAAATACATTTAAAAAAAAAATAAAAAATTTACTCTGGCCCAGCTCATGTCCTAAGTCTGAATATTTGGCCCGACTCTTCCATAGTTTAAGTTCAGTCTGTAGATTATTCCATGTGAAAGGAGCAGAAAATCTAAAGGCCTTCTTTCCCAGTTCAGTTCTGACTTTGGGAACAACAAACTGTGCAAAATAGATGAACACAAGTTATGTAATTCGTACTTTACGACGAGCAGAGAGGAAAGATAGTCTGGAAAGTAAGTAGCCTAAAACGGCTTGTATACTATAAGTGGATAAGGATAATTTTTATATTTAACACAAGCTACAGTTCAGCACTTTGAGTTTGTTCGAAGTTCAAGATAATGCACCTCAAGTTTGGTAGCCATGAGATATTCTCACTTAAAGAAACACTCCAACATCTTTTTTGTTTTCATGTCTCGCCTCACTCTCGAGTCCATGACAAGCAGGTAGACGCCATTCCTTCGCCTGTGCATCCAGTAAAAAGGAAGAGATGGAAAAAGCTTGCCCACCACTAGTAATCTTAGCTCAAACACTGGGAGTCAATGGGTAGTGTTAGCCTGCCTCTGCCTACAGTCATCAGATAAACTCTTCATCAACTCTTAACGGACCTGTGTGCTTTTGTTACTCGTTTTTACTCCTTTATGTTACGTTATCTTCTACCATCATCATATTATTTTCTTCTACTTCTAAACAGAAGCTTTGCTTTTTTAACCTCCTCCTCGATGGTTTTCGTGAAAGATGTGACGTTTGCGAACCAGTCGAGTTTTTTTTGTTAACAACTTTTAATTTGCAGTATTTAGACCAAATACACACAATGAAGTGCAAAACCAAAAGGAACAAAAAAACCCTAAGCGGCATTTCATAACATGTTATGACCTGTCTTATATTGGAAATAAAATTAAAAAAAAGGTGTAATGACTTGAATCAACAATGTATTGCATAAAGGAAAGCAGGAAGACATATGGATATTAAGAGAAGAAAATCAGGACAATCATACTTAAGAAACGAGCTTTTGGATGTCTGAGGTTAACGGTCTGTACTACTCGAGTGTTTAAACAGCTCTTTGAGAAATGATTTGCAGTTGTGAGTGAGCTGCTCGTTTGCAAGCCATAATTAAATGATAATTGTCTGTAAATTTAAGAACCCAACAGCTCTGAAGAACATTGATTGGGCTGTGAAGGACGTGGGGTAGCTGAACTCCTAACAAACACTTTCCTGTATTTTAAATTTCACATTTTTATATTTTTATTATTATCAAACTTTATGATATGAGCATACCAGCGAAGAGTTGGGCTGCGTTCTTACATGCCAGCGGTGTGTAAGTGAAGTGCTGAGGCTGGCTGCGTTTCCTCTTCCCGTTGATGACGTAGAAGTTGACTTTGACAGGATGACACACCGACGTGTCTTTGTAAGACGGCACCTCCACAAACAGCATACTCTAAAACACAATAATCTGTTAAATCCAATGTTTGACTCTTAAACCACAAGAACCAGCACTCTGGTATAAAACACTCACCGGCTGGCTCTTATCTTTGTCCACCGTGGCCTCCATTTCCCAGATTTGCTGTCCCTCTACGAAGAAGAAAACAGGGAAATCAAACCTTTAACAATCTGGTGATTAACTGTGTTGTAAAGCGAGTGAGGTAAACTGTTTCAAGATGTGCTGCACAGTGGTGGGATTCTGCAAGATCTGAGCACGCATTTTTAAAAAGTGCTGAATCGGAGCAAAATCAAGACATTGCCTCTCTGAAGGGAGGAAACATTTAAACAGGAAACATCCTCAAACACAACTGAGAAATAACACTTAAGGCCCAAATCTATCACACAAGTGGGCACAACAGACTTGTTCTAATTCTGCCCTCTTTCCTTCAACAGCTGAGGATGGTGTTATAACATGTTTGTACATCTGTACAAGCCAAGGCCGTCCATCAGGGGGCAAGGGTCCAAAAGGGGACCAGAGGTGAGGAAATATGGTCAGTACTGCCTAACAATCAGAACCAGCCTTTACAATTCATATTTTAGTCGACTAAACTTATAGTTGATGACTAAATTATGGCTAAAACTAAAAGATGTTTTAGGCAAAAGACTACAACAAAAACTAAAAAAGTGCTGTCAAACTGAACTTTGAGGAGTATATTTTTTACAATGTTTCTTCCTTCCCACCTTCAGAAGTGCTTTTTTTGTCATTTCCGCCTCTGCCCCTAAACATCCTGAACCTGCCACAAACTAAAACCAAATCAAAATGTACAGATCAGAAAGACACGTCTGCTTTTAAACACTGTCAGAAACCAAACACTAGCTGTGATGTGACGAAAACTGTAAATGTTTCTCAGCTGCTCTCTGCCTAAAGCGATTATGCCTTCTGTTACATCACACCTCATCACACTGGAGCTGTCACCCAGGTGAAACATTAGAGAACCAAATGGGTTAGAAAATGTAAACTCCATGTGCACTAACACATGATCCAACATGTGCTGCTCTGCTTGGACGTTAGAGTAGGTGGGAAACCCTCTGTCAAACTGCTAAATTACAAACACATGCCTGTAATGAGTCAGCAGGAGGAAGAGGGGGATTCCACTCGTGTTGCCAGATTTTCTCGAACTTTTATTTTTATGATCAACTCCCTCCACGTCTTACAAAACGTGATGACTACTGCTTTCTTGGCTGGGAGTGTTTGTTTGCAGGGATACCCCGACTCTTGTTCTCCCTCGGGGAGTTGTTGTGTAAGAAGGTGGAAAAGCAGAGGGTGGGTTCGAGGGAGAAGGAGCCAGAGCAGGCTCCACTTGGCCTGAGAAAGCTTTCCTCTCTGCTCAGATGCAGCTGTCCCTTCTTCAGAGGGATTTCACAGCTGCTCTGCTCCACAACTTTGACACACAGAAACTCAAAAACCATGGCAATCCCACCTTGTAAGATCTCTTTTTCCATCCCCGTCCTACTATCCATTACTGTGGTGTGTCGTAACACGGCGGCAGGGAACCCCAAGCAGAAAAAAAGACACAGAGCAGAGAAGCTGGGGCGTGTGGGTCCAAGATTTAGAGGAGGCAGCCTGTGGAGCGGCTGTGTTTAAAAGGCCAAGACGTCCTCTCAGACAGGAGTGGAGTCAGTGAGTCACGGCTTCGGATGATTATTTTAACACAACTGTCAGCAGGGCAAAGCCTTCAAACAAGCAGAGGTAAACAGAAGAGTCCAAGATTAACAGCAGGAGATAAACACACATCTATTTTTAATGTTTCCTGAAATTAATCCAAAACAAGGCTCATAAAACTAACTGTGCTTAAATGTTGACGCGTCCCAGAGCCGCACAAACACACCAATAAAAACAGAGAGAAAGTCTTCGGAGCAGCTGAACTTCCAACATTATATAACAGACACAAGACATCCCTGAGAGACGGTGCAAGGGCAAATATAACCTTAACCGTAATTACATCCTTGATATGTCAAGGCTCTTCGGTTCATCAGCAGGCAAACAGTATTCATTCATCCATCCATCCATCAGTGTTACTTTGTTGGCTAGATATTTTCCTGATAGATTTCATGAAAACTTGACAAATAAAAAAGTGCACATGGACAACAATTCAAACGAAATGAACTGACATTTTCATCAACAAATAAAACTAGATGAAAATGTTAGACAAGTTAGGAATATATCCAATCACAGCTGCCTTAGCTTGGTGGTGGTGGGATAAGTTGTGGAGTGATCCAATCAGAGCAGCTCTCTTTATGAACTGATATATTCATGTAGAGCAGGTTCACTGTTTGTTGTCAGTTCTGGTATTGTAAATGAGATGCTCTGTCAGGTAGCCTAAATAAAGGTGACTGCATTTCACACAAAAGTTTGTTTCTGTTTATCCGTACATTCTAACTTTCCTTGCATTCAATAATGGAGTTATTAGATGTTTCATTTTATCAAAGTGTAAAACATGAGTCAGAAATTCAAGGAAACATAAAAATGCCTTACACTTTACACTTCATATTTTAGTCAAATAAATTTACAGTAGATTTTAGATGACTGAACTAAGACTATATCTAAAATATATTTTAAGCAAAACACTATAACTAAAACTAGATAACTGCTGTCAAATTGACACTGGATTGGGTCAAAGGCGGGGTTCACCTTAAACTGCTTACAGGACCACATAGAGACGCACTCACATTCATACCAAAGGGCAATTTGGGGTCACCAGTTAACCTATGAGCAGGTTTCCGGTCTGTGGGAGGAAGCTTCAGCACCTAGTGAGCACCTACACATGTACATGTACTACACACAGACACGCTGACACACACGGAGCACCAACGTGCATGAAATGACTTCACTGAAATTCTGAATAACTATTTAGGATGAAGAAAACTGTTCATGCCACAATGTGAGTCGTCTATATATTCCATTTTCTTTAATGTTGCACAACAAATGGATTATGGATCACTCTTTTCAGCAACCCTAGTTGAAGCCAGTTGATAAATATGCACTCTAAATTACATGAAATATTAATTTACAAACTGTAATTAAATGCGTTTCAATTACCCTTGGATATGCACAAAATGTAAATAGTGCACTTAGAAAACTGGCAATGGAAACACTTGAATTTAGAAAAAGCAGTAGAATATTGCTAAAAAGTTTTTATGCTTTCATGAGGTGGTTTTTCAAACGTTTTGATATTCAAATATATTGCAAAAGCACAATGGAAACACTTTTCCACAATTATACGTCACAGGACGTGACGTACATGGTCACATGATCACTTATCTCAGAGTAAACATGGTGCAGTACGTTTGGACAGAGGAGGACACGGAGACTTTTCTTGCCATTATTCTCAAGAAAAACACAACTGCCATACTAGACAGAAAAATGAGGGAAAATGGGAGAAAGGGTTTGACAAGCTCTGGCATCCATCTTCCTGCAGTGAAATCTGACGGGATGATATTTCATGAGAGCTACGACGCTCCCGCCTAGAACAACGTTCAATGGAAATACGTTCAAAGCGCAAATGTACTTTGTCGAAATTTTAGGAATATCGCTTTTATTTTACGAAAAACTGTAATGGAAACCCAGCTACTGTCTCATTACAATATTGGATTTTTGCTGATATCCAATATGTTGATATTTTTTAATTCATAAACGCCAATATCAATATTTCTTGCTGAGATCTCAAGCTCTGTACTTTGGAAAAATTGACTTGTTTCTTTCAGTGCTACAGTATATTTTAGTGAGAAACTGATTTAAAAAAAAAAACAGGAAAAACAACTTTTAACTCTTGCAAAAATTAAAGCCTTGATTACCTCCGCCAAGGAGGTTATGTTTTCGGTAGAGTTTGTCTGTCTGTCTGTGATCAAAAGATCGGAGGTCTGCGCTCTCTGAGTGCTTTTTTTAGTTTTTCAATGCACTCATGCAGTGAGGAGAAGGTGCATCAAGATTGTACATTTGTGCAATTTGCCGATATTCTAGATGATATGTGTGGTGATATATCAGCTGTACAGATCTGCAAAAAAAATGAACCTATCAAATATCAAACCATAATGATATTGTGCATATATTTATATCAAACATAATTATATCATAAGTCATATTTACTGCAAAAGTCCTGCTTATCAGTATTTGAGTTATTGTCATTTGTATGTTGAGAACTGAGTTCTTGTCAGTATTTAGTTATAGTTGTCTTGTTGATTGTTATGAGTTTGGTTGTCTTGAAAGTTAAGCAGTTGTTTGGTGGCAGGAGCAGAACAAAAACAGAAACTGTACATTAAGTACATGTCAAACAGGGAAACACCTTCTGACAATCAGCAACATCACACAACAAAAGACATCTTCTGAGATCAGGAAGTCACACAACCAAAAGACCAAAAGGAAAGGCATATCAGTGAAATCATGCAAAAATAACTCCCAAAAGGCCATGCAATAAGTTGCATCAAGTGACAGTGGTGACATGCAAATATGAAAGCTGCACAATGCAGTGACTCTCATATGAAAGCTGATGAGTCACTGGGTATCAGTTTTGTTCTGGCCTCTTCGTGACATGAGGTTGTGTAAAAGGAGAAAGTACAGACACACAGACTCAGCCCTGGGGTTGGTTTCGGGTTACAGTAAGCCCTAAGGTGATAGTAATGTATGAAAATCTTTAAAGGGACTGTGAGGAGAATCTTTTACCGGCAACGTAAAAGACTCTGCTACCCATGAGTTCGCACGGCGACTGTCATAATGCTGTGTTCCAGTAACCTCAGAACTGGGAGTGACATCATCTCTGACTTATCAGCGCTCCAGTTGAAGTCTGAAAAAAACATGCCGATCTACCAGGCTATTGTTAACTGTTAGCACTGCCCTGCGTTGTTGTTCTAAATATCTCATGAAGAATGTGATTATCACTATGGCAGCATTTTTGTAAATATAAGTCTAATATTTACTATGTATACAGCTGGGGGGCGCGACACACCCCAGTCAGATGTGCAAACAAATTGATTATTTCACAGATACAGGAGCTAAATCTCACACTGGGGGGGGGCATCTTCGATTGTCAACTCGGGGGGGTGGCAAGGTTCTACATTCCCAGTCGGAAATTCAGACTTTTCGAGCGTTCAGTTGTTTCCTATTGAACTTGAAAATTATAACCTATTTTGATGCTATAAAACTCATCTTAAAATGTGTATTTCAATCAGGCATATATCTAAAAGTGAGCCTTTTTTGCAATTACTTAGAAACTCCTCACAGTCCCTTTAAATTTACTTATTTTGGGGTTTTCTGGAGATACAATGAGACGTTATGGTTTGACTCTTCACACTCACCCTGGGTTTTCTCCATAAAAATGACCTTGGAGTCGGAGCTGAAGTTCTGCCCGGTCAGGATCATCTGCTGGCCTCCGAGGACGGAGCAGCTGTCCATGTCCTGCTTCTCCACCATGGGAAGCTCATGAGCTGAACGCTGGGCTGCAGAAACACAACAAACACTTTTATTTTAAGTCAATCAGACTTACATGAGAGAGAATCATACACATAAGCTAGCAGAGGTTCTATTATTTCTTGCTTCTGGACTTTTTTAAGAAAAATAAATGTGAAAAACTGCAAATATCATTCCTCTGGCTCTTCTTATATGATAATTTGCAGTTTTATTCTGTTAAATGTCATAATAAAAGTGAATATTTTTGATCTCAAGGTTGAATAATGAGCTTTTTGCCCTTAGAAACTCAAGAGATCAAGTGTTATTCCTTACTGAATTAGTTAAGAGTTATACCTACTGTTCATATTTTTAAAAGTAAACTCAAGACCTACCTCTTTAGTCTGGCTTTTAGCTGAATTTTGTTTTACTCTCTTAATTTGCATTTTATGTGTTTAGCTCAGTTTTAGGTTCAGAGTTACAATTTCATGTTTTACCACTTTTTACTTATTTCCTTTTAATGTTGGGGTTTAAACACTTTTATTTATTTATCAACTTTTAACACTTTAATGTATCCTATCATGGTTTTATCCATTTAGTTTGAGCTAAGTGTGTGCCTTGCAGTATTTTTCTGCTTGAATGCATGAGTGTGCGTTTGTGTGGCTGTTAATGCTAAATGTGGGCTGGGAGGGTGAGTGGGATATCATGTATATTTAGATATATTTTATTTATTATTTTATTTTATTTTTATTTTAGTATTTTAATTATTTTTAGCCCTGACTCTTATCTGCTTGTTTATTTGAATGTTCAGCACTTTGTGTTACATTTTATGAATGAAAAGTGCTTCATAAATAAAGATTGATTGATTGATATTCTGGTTCAATGCATTACATTTGTGCATTTTTCTGAATCCTGTGCAATCCAACACATTTCTTTATTTTTGGTTTTCTATTTTATATCATATATTTTTTAATATGAAATGAAATTAAATGATAAATACTTTATAAATACTTAATCAATCCCAGAAGGGAAATTTCAAGATTGCAGTGGTTTTTATAATTAAAATAAAAATATTAACTAACAAGTCTTGTTGTGTCTGCTGGCAGGAATGATCTTCTGTATCTTTCTGTCCTGCCACAGACCTGATGAAGCCTCTCTATGAACACACTGTGTTGTTTCTTCACAGAGATGTGGAGAGGGTGTGAAGAAACCTTCATTATTTTCAGCAGCTTGTGCATATTTATCCTTTTTTATAATTTTAGATTGTATATAGAGTTGGATTCTATCTTGCATGTTTTTGTAAAATAATCTGACCGCACTAAGAAAAGAGAAGCTTTATAATGTCATTGTACATAATAGCAACAAAAGCCATTCTGGTCTAGTCTACTCTGAAAGCATGCATCCTACAGCTTCTCATAATTGCTCTGCAAACCTTTACCAAGAATTAACAATGTTTCACAATAAAAACTGATGCTGAGTCACCCAAGATCACTGACAGCTGTAACCACAGCTGAAGGGAGGAATCAAATGAATTTAGAGCTGTTTGCATACAATATCAAGCTGTACAGGAAGAGGAAATGTTTTGATTAATGAACCTGCAATAAATAATATCTGCTGTGGTTGAAGCTTGAAGTTAGTAATGGTAGAGTGATGAAGAAATCAGCCCAAAAGAAGCAGAAGTGAAACACAATTTTGGCGCTTCCAGTTCCCACATGTCAGAGTCTTGAATGAGTGAAGCAGTGAAATTGCTGAAATAAAGACTGTGGTTAAAAAAAAAAAAAAATTGACAGGTCTGAAAGTGTTCAAAATAGGGCACATCTAGGCTTTCTCACGTCTTGGATGTCAGCAAGTTCACCTTTAGGACATGTTTTTCAGAGACATTAAACTTTATTGGTTTTGATTGTCTTTTTTCCTCAAGTTTATTTTTATTTTAATTTCTTTTACAAATATATGGTGCAGGTGCAAAATGTTGACAAGTTTGTAAAATATAGTCAGCTCAAGTCAGAAGAGATTAAAGGATAGGTTCGGTTTCTACAGCTTTCACATTGTTTATAGAATGAAGTAGAACAGTATACTCACCCAGAAGGCTTTCCTGATTTAAACAGTGCTTCAGGAGATATTTAGATCCAAAATCGAGCGGTGGACATCCGTATAATGGTAGCACATAGGGCATGTATAGCGCCGCTCCTAAAACTGCATTAATTGTCCAAAAACTCATTAGTTTCACCAATATTTCATCATGGTCCGCTCGGGCTACTCCTCCATTACAGTCTGGTGTCGCTCCACCCATGTTTTTGTGACTGTGCTGACCTCTGAACTGAAGACTGCTCTCTGGTCAGCTGTTCTTCTCTTTGCCTCCACGTCCTCCTTTCAATGAGCTCCTCATCTGTAAACTCTGGCTCTAAACTGTAAGGACACCCATCATATTCAAAGTTCTCGTCCACAACATCTTCATCCGATAGATATTTGTCCATTTTGCACAAAACTGGAAGAAGAAAGTTGTTGAGTAGCCGGCGGTTGCCCCTGAAACAATGAGCCATACTGCACATGCGCGGCAAAGAAAGTCTTCAGTTCAGAGGTCAGCAAAGTCACAAAAACATGGATGAAATGGTATACCTGTCCATGCACTTTAGGAAGAAAATGGAGCACAACAAAAGATCTTCTCTAACCCAACCAACCTCACCCATCATTCTGAGCCAGACTTTTACAAAAACAATAAACAAGACCAAAAGGCCAAATTATTCCTGGAGTGATACAGGTAACAGCCCACTTTAGGAAGAAAAGGTACAACTTCAATCTAAAAAGGTAAAAAAAAAAACAAGCAAAATAAACAAATAAATAAATAGATATATGTTTATATGAACTATAAGACCCTACATTGACCAATGGGAGACATCAGACAGAAAGTGATTCATACACTGGTACTGTTGATGTGAAAAACAGAGTGAAGTGTGGGTGAGGTATCCAATCTCTTGCTAATTTGAAGGTTATAGAAGTATTCCAGAAAAGTCCCCCGCATTTTTTGAAACTTTTCTTTGGAACTACAGATTGAGTAATGTATTTTTTCAAGGTTTAAACAAGACATAACGTCTCTCAACCACTGAGCATGAGAGGGCGGGGCAGCATCCTCCCACTTCAGCAGTGTTGCACGTCTGGCCAAGAGAGAAGCAAAAGACAGAGTTCGACATTTGGCAGGGGTCAGGCGCACATCAACATCGTCTGAGGTGCCAAAAAGAGCAAATCAGAGGTTCGGGCTCCATGTCCAAGCTGACAATTAGGAATAAAGTTTGGAAGACTTCCCTCCAGTATTTCTCCAAGCTAGGACATTTCCATGACATGTGAATAAGAAAAGACTCCCTTTCTTACATTTGGTGCAACGTGGATCTATCATCATCTGATCATCTGAGTAATAGTGAAACAATTTGGATTTGGATACATGAGTCCTGTGCACAACTTTGAATTGGAACAAGCAGTGTTGGGCACAAAGAGAAGCTGAGTTAACCAGATAAATAACTGTGTCCCACATGTTACCAGAACGTCTTTAAAAAAAAAATGGTTAGACCCACTGTTGCCACAGCCGTAAGTGCTGACTAGTCCATGTCAGACTACAAAGAAAGTCTTTTAAAGAAGAGGTGAGAGCATGAAAATAAAGCCGCACTACGTAAGAGTCTGGCTTTCTGCTCTCTAGTGCCCTCTGTGGTCATTGAGTGTAACTGCACAGTCGTACACCAACCTGCATTTGTTGACACACAGAGGGAGGAGAAGCCGACAGGACGTCCCGAGAGACAAATAAACCATGTGGACTGATAAGGTACAGTCTGATCATGTTTCTATTTAAATAAATCATCATGTACTTACAGGTCGAACAATAACAGGGCTAAATCAGCATCTGTCGAACACCCCTCCTCGTCTTACAGCTAACACCAGCGAGTGAACACCAGACCAAAGTTTATCCCTGTCTGAGCATTCAGCTTGTGACTCTCCAGCTTTCTTTTTTTTTGTCTCCTCTGTTAAAACGTTTCTTTTCTTCAGGTTTTTTGCTGCTTCCACCATGATAGCGTCATTCTCACTCCCCTTTTTCCGGTTCTGATGTAAACTGAACGCAGCATTTTATATATATTTATAGTTCATACTAGGGATGCAGGATATTATCAGTTTGATATCGGTAAAGGCTGGTATCAGCCTAAAAGTTAAGTATTGTAGCGGCCGATATTGAAATTTTTTATATTTACAGTTGATATTTCAACCACACATATCGGCCATATAATGAATATTATGAATATAGAATATTGGCAAATTATTCAAATGTTCAAAATTGATGCACCTTCTCATCTGCATGGGTACATTTAAATATCCAAGGTTTCATTTTTGTAAGAGCTAAAAGCTGTTTGTCTTGTTTTCCATCTGTTCCTGTGATAATATGCTGTAACACTGAAACAAACAAGTCAATTTTTATTAAGCACAGAGCTTGTGCTCTTAACCAAAGATATCACTATCAGTATCAGAAATAATGAATCAAAAAATATCAACATATCAGATATTGGCAAAAATCTAATATCGTGCATCCCTAGTCATCACATCAGCTGGTGGGTTCGAATCCAGATTGTGGCCAGTTTTTGCCCTTCCCTAACTCCCTCTCGCCCACTTTCACCGGCCTATTCACCCTCTCTGTCCTATCAGCAAAGGCACAAAATACCCCAGAAATAATCTTACGGTACAAAACCACTACAGTGTGAAAAATCAGTCCATATTAAAGAGAAATGATGCAATGTAACAGTCTTCTTTTGTATTCCAGGCCTGTTCTGTCGGTTCCTCATCTTGTTTTCACCCATTAGCTGAAACTCCACAGTCACTGATGCGAGCTGAGGCATCGACAAACAACCCCGTGACCTTTGAGCAGGTTTGTTTCAGACGACGGCTGCGGATGCTCGGCCTCCTCAAACACACAAACGTCACTGACACATTAATCTTATCAGCATGACAGATGTAACACAGGTGTGAGTGTAAACAACTCCACGCTCACTGACAGACTGTTCAGGAACTGCTGTGTCATTCCTGCGATTAGACCACAGTAATAAATTCGTATAATAATCTGCGTCACGATTTTTATCACGACAGGACCAAACTGTGTCATAACTGAAATGACGTACTGACTGGGGTGTTGGTCAGCACCCGATAAAAGGTCCTCTTGTTTGCCTTCTGATTACACCAGGTGTTTTAATAAGCCTGTGTACACATGTACTGATGTACCCAAACACAGATTTTACTACTGTGCACATACAAACAGGTACACACACACTCAAACATGCAGCGCCCACCTACTGGACGAACGCCCTGCGCGCATAGAGGGGTCTTTGTACGCAGGATTCTGGATATCAGCCCCTCTCCAGACTCATTTGAATGCGGGTTCCCTTTTTTTATGGTGTTTGTTTTTGACCTCAACAGGAAGCTCAGACACATGCAGCTTTGTGTGAAAGTTAAGAAATAACGAGTAGAAGAAGAGTGTGAAACTATGAGGATGATTTAGCAGCTTACAGCACTCAATGGGATGCGAGGCCACTTGCAGGGAGACGTGCTGTCCTCCAGGCTGAGGTATGTGCACGCGAAACACGAGGCGGACACGCGTATTTTTCCGACCCACGTCCGTCTCGCCCTTCCTCAGCTCGATGTCGGCGTTCCTGAGCTTCAGGATCCCGGCACAGTCGATTCTGGGAGAGGAGGGAAGCAAAATGAAAGATCAATAAGAGGGATGGAAATAAATAAAATATTGTGACTGGAATTAAACGCAGAAATTTAATAATAATTATGATAATATATTTTATATAAGGGCGCTTTTCATGACATCCAAGGTGCCTTCCAAAGTATGAATAAAAGTGCATTAAAACAGGCGCAAAAACAAACAGTTCAATAAACCAGACAGTGCAAAAGAAGTAGGAGAGCTTCAACAGATGGTTTTTAGTCTCATTTGTTAGCTGTCATAAAGGCTGAACACTACATTGTTTATACATTGCAACTGCATTGTGCACATATGTGATTTAAAGCATTTTTCTGCCACTTGTGTTCTTCAGTGGAAACCAGAACCATAAATATTTCTCATTTATTGACACCACAGTCCAATTTATTTTTCCATCAGTAGGCTCACTTGGAGAAGGCCATGGTCCTTGCAGAGTTCGTGGATTACAAAAAAGTAAACTAGCAAGCACTCGGCTTAAACCTCCGCCAGGGTAGCTCACATACTGCTGTTGCATCCATAAGCAATTTTTTCTGTGATAAAGTTTCCATCATAATACAATTCATGACCCTAAAAACTCCCACATAGCACTCTTAATTATGTTGACATCGCTATAACACACCTCTTTGCGCTGGCTTTTAATACTAGTTGAGCAGGACAAACAAATTTTATCTTTTTCTATTTACTATGAGTTTTTCTTCTAGTGTTTATTGTTCTTATTGTAGTTGTTGTTTTTTTAAATATTTTTTAATATATTTTTAACCATTTGGTTTTACTTAATTGTGTTTTAAGCTGTACAGCACTTCGGTCACCGGGGTTGTTTTAAAATGTGCTATATAAATAAAGTTTGACTTGACTTGACTTGAATATCAGATAGATAGTTTTTGAGCAAAAATGATCATGTGCTGATGGCAGTCATCTTGATCACCACCAAAATCTAATCACTCTTGGGTTGGGCAACAATCTCCCAACATCTCCAGAAAATTTCAGCAAAATCCGTCCAGTAGTTTTTGCATAAGCTTGCTAATCAGGAACAGCTTTTTGAGAGAAAAGGTAAAAAATAAAGCAGTGAAAAGAGAAGACTGACTTGATGTTTTTGTGCTATTTGTTTCAAAGTCATTTCATTTTTTCTCAGCTTACTCCAGTCATAGTGTTTCAGTGTTTGAAAATATGATAACTAAATAATTATAGGCCTTGTCAGGCGTTAACGCTTTTATTTGTTCTTTAAATTAGATTTAATATTGATCAGATGGTTCCATGTTACTATACAGTGAAAACAGGTCATCCTTCCGTGTTTATTATGTAGACAGGCCTTCCCGTGTTTGAACTACATAATCAACATTTTATGACAAAATTACAGCATTCATTTTTTCTACATGAGGGAAACTCTGCTTAGTTTTGGAACATATTTTGATAACATGAGGGTAAAACTTGATTCATGGAATATTTGTGTCACTCGGAGGTTTTTTGAGAGGGAAAATGATTAAACTAGCAAATTTAGTTTTCTGGAAAAAAATGGGGATTTTATTTTGAGGACATATTGCCCAGCTCCTATTTCCAGTACAGCTATTAAACCTTTTAATTTACATAAGATTAATAACAGAATTTTGACAGTCAGTCACATATAGCCACTCGTGTTGAAAATTCAAATAGTTTGCAGTTTAAAGCTCAAATATGACATCGCAACAACCAAATTGACTATTTCTCACGGGCGTCTAGATTCAGGAACCAAATGAATGAAAAGAAAAGCGCTTTATGATGTGACCTTAGATTTAATACTTAAATGAGTGCCACACTACCACACTGTATTCTGAAACCATGACTCTGTGGTGTGCGAAAGGATGAGCCACACTGCACTCCACAACCAAATCATTCACAATCTACCAGGGCTTAAACCCGAAAGCTTGTTATCTTGTACAATCAAACGTGACTTTTGAGTTAGCAAACATTGCAGAGGATGAACAAGAAAAAATCAATTAAATCTGGCTAGCTGTTTGCTATGTGGATAATTCATAGAATTGCAGTTTTGGTCCAAGTCCTTGTCTTGTTAGTTTGGTTTACAGCAGGAGAGAAGGACTTAATAATCACAGTAAAGGGAATATTAAACACCGCACACCACAGGATAAACATGGCTTGATCATTTTTAGGATAATCTGATAATCGTAGCCTTGCAGAGCAGACAGACCTGCCTGATTCTGAAATCATGCAGATCAGTCTTGCCAGCCTTCATGTCCAATGGTTTCACTCGGCTAAATGCTTAACAGCATAATCAGGGAAGAGAGGCGGGAACAGTGGCATGACGACAACAGGAAGTGACTTGACAGGAAGTGTATGAAAACACTGGCAGCTAATGCCGGTTAGCCTGCGGTGAAATATGCTCTCCTCATAAGTTTACTTCAGAGAGATGTAAATGTAAAATAATACATCTGTGTGGTATAATTTAATGTGAAACTATAGTCTTAAGGTAGTTAAGCTAATGGCTGCTACATTTAGCCGCTAAGTATGCTACATCATAGCCGCGCTGCTTGATATGGATTGGTCTGAGGAGTGTGACAAGCCGAACTATCGTCCAATCACAAACTTCTGTTCTTTTTAAAGGTTCTGCCCCTGAAAACATTTTCGCAGGGCTCCTTCCCAGATGAATTAGTGAAATATTTCCAATATGGAACTGTCCATCTGGTGTGTAAGGTAATGATAATCGGGCTATAGCCTAATTTGATCAAAAAGGGTGGAGTTGGGCCAAGAATCTGATTGATGATCTTGCACTGTAGTGTGTTCCCCCCTTTAAAAGAAGCAGATTAATTTGCATTTTTTAATCGAATTCACAGTTAAACATGGTTATCAATTAAGAAATATCCATAAAAGCATGTAAGAAATGATTGACTCATTCCATATAATCTCCTAAAAGGCATTAATTGACCTTTAATTGCTTTGCTAGTGCAAGCAATATCTAGTTATGGTTTAACAAGATGCAAAAACAAAATTTAATGAAAATCAGTCTTTGTTGTGCTTTGACCTTGTAGTTTCTAGTGTCCTAAGCTGAGGGTCCAAGCCCTCTGTTTGCATAAAGAGTTGGTATATTTAAGGTACCAAGATCAGCATACTAGTAACACCAACCTAATCCACAATGTTCCAAAGTGTAACATACACCCTCTATGACGTTTCACCTCCACCCATAACAATCTGTAGAAAGAATGGAGAAAGTAACGGAGGCGGGAGACAGGAGCGGTTCGAGTGAGCGTTTGCATTTGTGTGTATGTAGCGGCATCCAATCAGTATTGCAGCATGACTTGACACATGTTGCAGCCTTATTGTGTATGTCTCGGTGTAAATAGAACCTTTTTACAGGACTTTTGTGAAATGGCACTGTGAATTGGGCTAAAGTAACAATTTTTGCAACAGCTTAAAAGTGAAAAAAACAACAAAAAGGTACACTAAAAAGGTTTGTTTTTTCTTTTGCCGTTACAAAGTGCAGACTACTGTTGACTTACCCACTGAGCTGAGCTGTCTACAACTTTTGAAAAGTGAAAAGAGACATTCAAAGGAGCAGTAGTGTCCTTATTTAAATCACTGAGAGCAGGAGGATGCACTAGGGACAAGGGACCACTACAGCTAAAATATAACACCCAGAAAATACAGTTTTTAGAATGCTATGTGTTCATTTTAGACCTTAATGGTACAACTAAATCCTTAAAGATGACAGCCCTAACCAAAGAAGAGATTGAGTTGAGGTTATTAACAGTCTCTCCTTACATTGCTTTCATGTTGTTCTTTGGCTCCAGCGGGATCTCCAGGACTTTGGTGCCGTTGATAATCTTCTCGTAGCTGGTGGTGGTGACAGTTTTCCCGGTAATTCTGTGGACCTGATAAAAGGCGTGTGGTTTGAGGATTCGCTCGTCGGCCGTGCCAATAAAGATCTGGAGGCCGAGCGGCTCCTTGCCTCTGTAGCCATGTAACTGCAACACAAAGAGAATCACAGAAACAGATAAATATTAGAATCGATGACACAGAGATACAGTATGAAGGAAATGTCTGAGTCACTCTGAACTGGCAGAGTCTTCTAACTCTGCGTTTCCAGATGTTATTTCCCCCCAAAGAGGTGCTTAATCACTGTCAGGCCCAAGTGCAAAAGCATGAGCCAGGACTCTGAAAGCTTAAAAACAAACACCAACAGGAAGCCCATGTTCTCAGGCCTCATACCGATAAATCTTTAACTGTACAAATGCAGGGTTTTGGAATAAATATCTGAATTACTGATAAATGATGAAAGCTGTGTTGTTCATTTCTCACCTCAGACATCCTGAATAGCTTTAAAAAGAGAGCAAACATGACGTCAGAGCTCTTATTTTTATGCCTGTCTTCACTTAATTTTGCAAATTTGCAGCTTTGTTTGGCATTAAACCGAGAAGGGTCTCGTGTGTGCTGTGCCCTAGAAGTTAAAGGTGAAGCTGCAGGGAAAGTCTGACAGACACAGAAACGGAAAGACAGAGATGTTACTTTTAACCTGGCGGTGCCTCCTGAGGAAACCTGCAAAAACCACAGAGCACTAAACTGCATCTAGATGCTGCTTTTGTGCAAACATAGAGTGTGTAACCTTTATCCTAGAACAGAGGCAGAGAGATGTTTCTATAAAATAACATTAAATATAATGATAATCTATCAATGGTAAATGAACCATGAGCAGGTTTTATATATATTATAGCAGATTTCTTTACCGTACGGTTTGTTACAGAACTGTTCTTTTTTATTTTTAGGGTATCTTTATTTAACATTTTTGGAAAGCGTATAATAGACAGACATAAAAAGAAGCTAAATTTAAGGCCTTGTAGGTATCAGATCAGTCATTACAGCAGAGAAAAAAAGATTTAAAATCACAGGGAGCAAGCAATAAGTACCAGATCATAGTAAGATCACAAGATAGCAACATATGAATGACTACCTGACAATGTTTCGCTGTCTGTGTTGATTTTATTTCCGTATGGTGCTGTATTTTAAACTTACCCCAGAAACTCTTCTTTCTTGTTTTACTGCTTTGTATTGATCTACTTATATTAGATTAGATAGTACTTTATTAGTATTTATGTGTTTAAACTATTATTTATGTACTTGGCGAGGTTGTCACAGAGTCAGTAACGTATTTCCAGTGAACCAATGCGGAGACAGAAGAACACACAAGATGGAGAGACCACCTGATTGAAATGACTGGGGGCAAATTGCTGCAAAGTGTGTGATGCACACTGTATGCCACATAGGTGGATTGTGTGGACAAAGGGAGTCACTGAAGCAGGGAGAAGAAGAGTTGTGCTACAGAGAGAATTTGGCACCTATCCCAGCTGTCATTGGCGAGAGGCAGGGTACACCCTGAACTGGTCGCCAGCCGATCACAGAGCCATATAGAGAGACAGACAACTATTCACACTCACACTCATACCTAAGGACAATTTAGAGTCATCAATTAACCTCATGAGCATGTCTCTGGGAGGAAGCCAGAGTGCCTCGAGGGAACCCACGCATGCATGGGAAGAACATGCAAACTTCACACAGAAAGGCCCCTGTCCGACCCGGGAATCGTACTGTGTACCTTCTTGCTGTGAGGCACGCGCACTACCTGCTGCGCCACCTTGCCGCCCAATAACAGATAAGAAACAAGTAAAAGTAAGTAATAAGAAATAAGTACAAACAAGTAAAAAAAAAATTTTCTTTCTTGGGAACTACTGTTATTAGCTAGGGCAGTTGTTCTCAAATGGGGGTACGCGTACCCCTGGGGGTACGTGGAGGTATTGCAGGGAGTACATGAAGCTTTTCAAAATATCTTTAAAAAATCAGTAGGCTCATCCTAATAATAAGTCTTGGGGAAAATTATTTTGTAAAAACTTTGACAAAATATAAATGTGTGTTCATGCACTGAATTTTATATTCAGTATTTAGTTTCAATATCCTTCTAAATAAATCTGCCCCCCCCACCCCACCAAGTTAGTTTGACCCACTGACCCAGCGCACTTGTCAATGACCTGTCGTTACCGAATAACACTAACTCTGGAGACGTCCTAAAAGAGGTAACGTTAATTATTTTTTGTGAGCAAATCTTTATTTCTTAAGTTATTTCTGTGAACACATTTTTGTTATTTATTTAAATTTTTTATTTTGTACCATTACAGAGACCAATATAAATTAGCAGCGTTTTGCATATTTGAGTTTTGACGGTACCACCAGGAAGGTGGTCACCGTCTTCTGTTTTTCTTTTTTGTTTCTACATGCAATGTTTGCAATATGAATGTATTTGTCAGGTTCACTGACATCAGTTGTTTGGCTTTAATAAATCAGACACTGATTTTTACAGCACTGTACCTCTTTTTTCTTCCAAAAATGTTTTGCCCGAGTCAGGGGGTACTTGACTAAAAATATATTTCTAAGGGGGTACATCACTGAAAAAAGTTTGAGAACCACTGAGCTAGGGTAATCAAGTAATAAAGTACAATCTAATCTAATCTAAGTCATCAGCTGTTATTATACAGGTGTAGTCATTCTATATAGACATTTTAGGTCAAAAACTTTACATACTGCACCTTTAAGACCGTCTGAACATCATGAACATCAGTCACATTGCCCGCCTGAATGAGAGGAGAGGCCACAGCGGTATGAATGAGTGTGCTTGGCCCCACACACACTCACACAGAGCCGAGTGTAACAGAGGACGCTCACTGCAAACACTCAACGGCCAATGCGAGTGCTCGGCCGGTTGTCATGGCAGTGGCAGGAGCAGTGAGTCATGACAGAGAGCAGCGTTGGAAAAGAGGATGAAGAGAGAGAGAGGGAGGGAAGGGAAGAGGAAAAACAGAGTAAAAAAAAAAGAAGGACGAGAAGAGGAAAGAGGGAGCGATGAGGTAGAGGAGTGAAGCCGTGTCTAGCCAGGCCTGACCATCTGATTGGCCGGGCAGGACTGACCTCAGGGTGAGGCCTTCTTGGATGGAAAAGCACAAGAGAAACAAGCGGCTTCTTTCACCAACAAAAACAGCTTTGAAATGTTGCCACAGTAACACAAGAGAAGAGGAAGTTGAACCTATTCTTGGACGATACAGCCAGACAGCATGTGTGTCACAGCTCATTTCAACATGCTGTTTGGATTCAGAGATGAGACTGAGGCTGAGAAAGGTGCAAATACCTCAAGATTTTCTGATGCCATGTATTTAGGGTAGAACATCAGTCATATTCACTGATTCATAGTTTAGAAAAGCACACAAGCTTTACAAAACTACAAACTCTCAGTCAAATATCTAAACCTAATGATAATGTTTTTAAAAGCAAACTCAAGATCTAACTTTAAACTCTGGCCTGTACCAGAATTTAAAGTACCCATCTTAATCTGTTTAAGTTATTTAAGTGTTATCTTATTCTGGTTTATCTTCAGAATTATCTTTTAGTTGTTTATCCTCTTGTTTTATTGTTGTTCCCCATGTTCTCCTGAAGTGTTTTACAACCCTGTTTGAACATCTTGCTGTTACCTTTAAGTGTTTTTATTCCTAATATAGCACTCTTTTATTATTTGTTAATTATGCTACATTTTCTTGTGTGGAAAGTACAACATAAACAGTTTGACTGATTGATAAATAAGGCTGTCAAACAGTCAAACTCACACAAAATAGACAGCCCCATAGTCAGCTTTATTGGATTTAACTCTTCTTTAATCACAAGACCAAAAATCTTTAACAATTGAATTTAAAAGATCAGATTTTTAAGTCTTTATTTGCAGTACAAAGCAAATCTAACTAGCATCTTGATTTGGAAATCTACTTAATATAAAGAAATGCATTTTCTTGTGTTGACAATTGGATTTTACCATGTGCTACGCTGCCACGCTATATCTGAGAGGCAAGAGACAGCTTTTCAATGCTAAGCTTGTCAAACACAGTCTAATACTTCTATACATGAAGAAATACTGATATTTTCTAGTTCATGTGATAATATGTATACCGCTAAATGATTCCCATGTGTACTCAACCCAGTTTAAGTCAACAACTAGGCAAAGAGATTTTACAGCTTAAGCTTTTTTTGTGTGTATTTACAGGGTAATTTGAACTTCAGAATATCAGAATATAGACCATAATTGTTGAGCTGCATCATGCCGAGCAGTTCTACCCAACTTTTGCTTACTCCTTATTTTGAATAAAGAGAATTTACATCAATAAAGTACATCACAGGGTGTATTTACTGATCAATAAACCATTGTCCTTGTTTCCTTTTGTTGAATTTTACATACTGAGGGAGAAAAGCTGTTCGAAAGGTGATGCTTCCCTGTACCTTCTTGTGAATCATAAATGACGCTAAAGTCAGTTGAACCTCCAGGCTTCTAGGACCCCCTAAATGCCACCCAGGGACCTAACAGGAGGTCAGGACCCCCTGCTTGAGAAACATTAGCCCACCACTTCTATTCTGACGCCCCGGAGTCGACAGAGATATCAATTGTTTCATTTTAAATTGTGTTGCACAAAAGTTTGGTATCATAGCAACTCAAGTTGTGACTCTTAAGAGGCCAAACAAACTTTATTTTTCTTTGCTCCATAATTATCTTAACCACATGCAGACCCTTTTTTTTCACACACGTCTGAAGAGGGCGAGTGTTTCAACACTTCAGGTCAGTGCCAGTCAACAAAGCAGTGTGTAAGAGGAAGTAATGGCCGACGTGAACACAGATCTGTCTGTGTGGTTAAAACCAGGAGGGGGAGGGCGAACAACAGCTGACTATAAAAAGAAGCAACACTGAAAATAAGCAAATCAGACCGTCTGTGGTGCTCACCGCTCTCTGACCTGAGCGCAGTGCTGAGGGTTTGTCAGAGTGGTTACTGTGTGTCATGTATGTCTGAGGTCAGCACGGGCTTATGATTTGATTCATGGAAGGAGAAATAGGGAAGTGATATGAGAGTAAATCACTTCTGGAGACAAGTTTATGCTGTAGGCTCAACAGGCTTTAACACATTCATTTGATAAACAGTAATGTAAAAAGAAAATACAACAACTGAGCCTTCTCATCATGGTTGCCACTGAAGCTGTGAAACGAGAGGGTTCGTTTAAGGGTTTAATTAAAGCCAGAAAAAAATAGTGTGATTTGTTCAGCTCTATGAAAAGTGGCTTCAGTCCTGATAATCCTGTGATACAGAGCTGAGACCAGTCACAATGAGATGCACACTGTATGAGTGGATTAAGGGGGAAAACAATTGTGAGGGCATCTTTAAGGACAAATAAAAAAAGGAACAACTGGATTTACAGTTTGTTGCTGTCTTAAGGGTATCTCTATTGGCCTTTTTCCACTAGCACACCTTGGCCCTACTCTACTCGGCCCTACTCGATTTGCAGCATGTTTCCACTAGCCTGGTACCTCCTAAAACAAGCTAGTTTTAGTACCTACTCCGCTCTGGTTCCAAGCGAGCTGTGTCGATACTAAAAGATGACGTCACCGACTGCCGGCTACTGATTGGTCAGACAATGTCGTCATCGATGAGTCGTGAGTGCGACGACCTAGCATGCTAGCAGTAGCTACCATTAGCTTACCCTCATACGTCTTTTCTTTGCAGCACGATTGCTCTCGTCCTCGGCTTCATTCTGTTGTATAGCTTCCAAAAGTCTCCTGTGCTTCTCAAGGGGTATTTCTTCTTACCACCTGCAGCCTTCTTCTGCTTTTCTTTTTTACTCGGTTTGTGACAAAAAGCCACAGATTGTTGTGTTGCGCTCAAAATGACGTCACCGCAGTGCCGTTCACCCCGTTGGGCAGGCGGCTGGGGCTAATGGAAAAGCAGCACAAGGCGAGTAGAGTAGAGCCGGGTAGAGTCGAGTCGAGTAGAGTAGGGCTAATGGAAAAGGGCCATAAGTCATACTGAAAAAACTCAGATCTAAGTGACAAGACAATAAAACAAACTAGACTTAATCTTATCCACAATTTGTTTACATGTCCGGATTTAAATCTCATATGTAGATATAACCAATCAAAACAACACCTGAGTGGCTTATAATAATAAGTAGGAGAATCTGCCAATAAGACAAGACAAATTTAACTTAAGCAGATATTAAACCCTAATTTAAAGGCCTCATTGTGTCAAAATTTCCTTCTTTCTTTTGCAGAAATTTTCTCTTCATTACAACGATTCAATCCCTTATTTTTTACTTTTATTCCTTAAAGTAAGTTATTTATCTGGTTTAGTTGAGTGATTGTGGATTGGATTGAGTGTTTTGGATACTTAACTTAAAAATAGACAAACACACTCATCAAGATCTGAGTGTTTGCAGAGCAGCCTCTCCCTACAAGCATTTCTGCAACCCCCAAAACAATTATAATCAAATCAAGTTGATTAGGACTGACTTCATGTTTGAAGTGTTTTACAGAAATCCACTGAGGAGTACAAGTGTGTGAGTCAAAAAACTAGTGATGGAAAACAGGACAGCCTCATGATGGCTCAGCTGGCCCCATGAGGTTGTCAGGGTGATAGGGACTGATCTCAACCCTAAAGCCTGAGATAAACTCACTGAAAATAAAGAAATAAAACAATTTGTATATTAATTAGACCAGAATTTTTAAAAGATTTTTTGGGCATTTTTTGCCCCTTTTTGATAGGTGAGAAAGAGATAGCGGATAGGCTTGTAAAGTGTGATTCACACCCGGGCCGGCAGAAGCTTATTAATGGGTTATCTACCACTCTGCTAAACCAGCACCCCAGAATCTTATTGTTTAACTTTATTTTTTAAATCCAGACCCTGTAGCACCTAAACCCAAGCTCTTGTGAGACCTAGTTGATGCTCTAAAACAACGATAAACCTTAACTCTTTAACTCCGAGCTCAACTGTTAGGCAGAGGTTAATATATTGAGGAATATTTAATGTGTTAAAAATTGTTTGTTTCTGTCAATGTTTGAGGATACAGAAAAAACTGCAAACAAACTAAATGACTGATTTTGTCTTTGTATATGATTCAAAAAGCTTAAAGTTGCTATTATTACCATCATTACTATTGCAAATACTTAACCCATTACTGATTTACACTCAGTCACACATACATACATTTAAATACATTTAACATCTTATTCAACAAAAACATTTTTTGTGTTTCGTCAAACTCAATATCATCCTTTAAAAATATTTGCCTTTTGTGATTTGATTGATTTCATCCCAAATATCTGTGCATTTTTATGTCATCATGTAATCAACCATTAGCTTTTAAAACCTTTAAATCCCAGATCCAAGTAAATATCTGTTTTTTGGTTTGCTTGTTGTTTTCTCTGTTCCCTGAAATGTTAACAGTATCAAACAATGATTTGATTTGTCTTGTTTTTTAAAACATTAAATATCAGTGAATGTACTGACGACCTCAGCCAAAGGGTTACATCCAACACAAACAGCTGTAGTTCATCTCACATTTTGTTTCAGATTTAACTGACTTGGGTCTTTTCTTCTGTCTTTTTCAGTACCTGTACAACAGGGTGTCCTCCTGTGGGGGCTTTGACTGCACCTCTGCTCCCCTCTGTCTCATAGTGAGCTCTGTGATGAGGCTTCGGCTGGACCTCGATGTGGAGTTCATACTGGTCTGTGCGCCGGGGGATCGGCCACTCCAGAGGAGGGAGAGACGCAACAGGGATGCTGCAGACAATAAAAAACATAAATAAAGCAATGTTTACTACTTTCTAGAAAGGTAAAATCCCAGGAAGTGTACTGTTCACGTCCAATTACAAGACTTTATGAATGAAATAATTATCTGGAAGGTCACAACTTTACAACCAAAACAGGTCTGAGCTGCTTTTGTCAATACAGAAAGCAGAATTCAAAGTAAAGTCTTTTTTTGAGAAATTTTACAAAAACAGATCCAAGGACCCACAAACCACACAAGTAGAAAAACAATATTGGTATAGAAGAGCTGTTCTCCCGTGTGAAAGTGCTGCATGAGCTTGATCTGATTCCTTCATGACTTGATGACCAACTGGATCAGCCTGAATAAATGTCTGCACTCAAGCTGATCCATTCTCCAAAGCTCCAATCTACAACCATTGTGAGCGTCTCAAGGTGGAACGGCCCAATCAGAGTCAATTAGAGCAGGAAGTGACTGCCTGACAGAGATTAGCATTGGTGCTAACAGTGTCATGAGCAGCTTCTTTTAAAAATGTCTTTATTAAAAAAACAAAAAACAATTTCAAACCCTAAAAACTTCTCGATGGAAAGGATGTTTTCACTCCGCTTCTAACATGTTTTGCTGAAAGTTTGTTCTATGATGTGGTTTATGCTCTGCTGCAGCAGCATCAACCTGCAACATTATCTGACTGCCCTCTAAAATGAATTTGATTGATGGAACAATTGTCCAATCATCCACCAGATATGCTTTTGAAAAATTCTGCCTATTCCCAAACACTTTCAATGGGCTGGTTTTACAGATGGACTAGTGAAATATATTAAATGGTCCACCTGGTGTGTTAAGTTACTTTATTTATCCTAATACTGGGGACATACTTGATAATTTCCAGTCCCAGAAATGAATACATTTTTTTACAGTATAATCCTCCAAAAGCTCATACAAGATACTTCAACTGTCCTGCTAGATGACAAACCCGTTTGCTGAAATGATGTCCAGTGAAAGACACCAGTCAGGGTACTAAAGTATGATTAACTTTTGACCTACAGTTTACAAAAGAAAAAAAATGTAGTGGATTGTGCTTGTGTTTTTGTTCTGTGCTTCTTTTTCTGATTTTACATCAAACAAATCAAACAAAGCAAACAGAAAGTAAAAATGCTATATTTCCCTGCCTTTTTTTCCAGTAAAATTCTAATTATATATTGGCAACCTGACGATCAGTGCTCTTAGTTGGCCTCTCGCCTACAGGGCCGGCCTTGACAAAAGCAAATTAGGCAAACTGTAGGTGACCATTTTATAGGGCACACAAAATGACATACAACAAAAAGAAAGAAGGAAATGTGTCCAACTATGTCTTCAATATTATCTAATCTGATGCTATTTTTATGTTTTTCAGGATTGACACACCGAGAGTCATGATTAACATCAGTTTAGATTAAAAAATTAGCATTATGTAAAAAAAAAAGCCTTAGCCATTAGGAGCATCTTTTACCACCACTGCATTATGTTTCAGCACACCAGATTTCTTTCTCTACTACAGATCAAGCCTCTTTAATTCTCTCCTCCCAGCCAGTTGCCTGCCAACTTCCAGCCAGTTTCCAGCCACTGGCAGCCCCCTTAACTCTCAGGGCTTGTGCCTAAAATCCATGCAAAACATTCAAGATGAACTACTTAAACTTTTCCCATGGTTAATATAGTCATTTCCAAATCAAAACAGAGCAAACTTGACAGCCTAAATTCAAATACACATGGCCAAAAGTTTATAAGCTAAATCTGTTGGGGTGGGCAGATGTGTTGTTATGGATCTGTCAAGGACCAGCCAAGACCTGATCAAGTGAAGTGGGAGTTTTAAGTGACTAAAAAGCAGCAACAATGGACCCTGCTAGTTCAAACTGGTTCAATAAAGCACAAAGTTTGTTAGGGCATATATTCAAATAAAGAAAGCCTGTTTAACATCAAGGTGCATTAAGTTTTTGTGGTGGAAATTACTGTAATACAAGAAATATCAGGATGAAGTTCTGTTTTGCAAAATAACCCCACAAACAAAAACAAAAGATGAAGATGGAGGTGGTCTTGGATGAAAATAATCCAGAACTGGACCAAGTTTGCAGTCATGTTTGTGAGTTAAATCCATCACAGTATCAGGCTGTTATCACTGTCAGCGTCCCTTAACTGTCTCCTCACTCCCATTGGCTCCGGCAGGTATTTCTCTCATGCCCAGAGTCAGGACTAAACATGGGGAATCAGGGCTCCTGTTTTATGTCGCTAAAATCTGGAACAGTCTTCCTGAAGGTGTGAGACAGGCCTCTACTCTGACAATGTTCAAATATAGGCTCATAACAGTCCTATGTAGCTGTGCTTATGACTGAAAGGATCTTATCTGCACTCTCTCTTTTAAAGGTCATTTATTAGGATTATTTATTACATTTTTCTTGTTCTGTAAAGCACTTTGAATTACCTTGTGTACAAGTTGTGCGCTACTCATAGATTTCCCTTGCCTATTTTATTGTTGGCAGCCTGAGTTGGAGAAGAAATATGAAATATTTCTGGCATTTGCTCTATGAGATTAAAGAGGCTTCGATATCGCTGAAGGAAGAGCAAAAAGAAAGCTGAACTAAAGGCTTAAAACTGAGAATAATTAGGATGTGTAAATCATTGTAACAAGCCTTGAATCCAGTAATGCTTCTTTGATTGTTCACAGGGGGGAAATTGGGTCCAAAATCTGGCTTTTAATCATCTAGGTAGACCAATGTATCAAGCTAACTTTTATTGCTGCATTAATGCTTTGAATAACAACTAGAGAAAAGAATCAACTGGAACTGAATGCTATGTGGTTTCGTAAGCCCTCCTGTTTGTTTGTTTACCTGCAGATGCTGGACACCAAAGGCTTGGACCAGATAGGGGGTATTACAAAGATCTTGTTGGTGGAAAAGCAAAAAGAAAAGTTGAACTGAAGGCCTATATCATTGCAACAAGCCTTGAAACTAATAAAGCTTCTTTGATTGTTCGCAGGGTGAAATTGGGTCCAAAATCTGGCGTTAAATCATCTAGGTAGACCAATGTATCAAGCTAACTTTTATTGCTGCATTAATGCTTTGAAAACAACTAGAGAAAAGACTCAACTGGAACTGAATGCTATGTGTTATTTTCACCCTCCTGTTTGTCTACATGCAGATGCTGGAGACCAAAGGCTTGGACCAGATCGGGGGTATTACAAAGATCTTGTTGAAGGAAAAGCAAAAAGAAAAGTTGAACTGATGGCCTTAACCTGAGAATAATTATGACATACTGTATAAATTATTGGGACAACCCTTGAAACTAATAAAGCTTCTTTGATGTTCACAGGGGGGGGAAATTGGGTCCAAAATCTGGCTTTAAATCATCTAGGTAGACTAATGTATCAAGGTAACGTATCAACTAGAGAGAAGACTCAACTGGAAATGAATGCTATGTGGTTTTGTTAGCCCTCCGATTTGTTTACCTGCAGATGCTGGAGACCAAAGGCTTGGACCAGATGGGGGGTATTACAAAAAAGGGTTCTGCAGCTGGTTTAGTTTTTACGTCCTGGTCACATGACACCAGGTAGTTTCCTTCTATGTGGTTCTCTGGGTAGAGAGTGTAAACCTGGTTGGAGGTCTTGACTATTTTGGTGGGCACCAGGCCGGGCTGACCGCTGCTGAACCCGTTCATGGCGTCACTGAGGCTGCCATGTGAATAATGGGCACCAATGTTGTGATCCTCATGGCCGCTGTGGGGGGAGGGGCTGCGGGACCGGTGCCCGGGGATCAGGCTGGGGTTCCTGTACATGTCGTAGGTGCGTTTTCCCTGCGGGGAGGTGGAGCGAGAGCCGGGCCTTGGGGAGGGCGAGCGCGGGCCCAGGCAGCCGTCCTCAGCTAAGCTGGTGCGAGGGGAGGTGCCCGGAGAGGTGCGGGGGGAGCCAGTGTGGATGTTCTGGAGTCGGGGGCAGAGGTCTCCCGGGTTCTGTCCGCTGCTCGGGGACACGCAGGGGGACGCCCAGGGGGAGAAGCTCTCGGAGTGCCAGCTGGTGGAGGAGTTGCTGCTGGCGGGGCTCAGGCACTGCGGCTCACGGTAGGAGAGGTTATCATGTCCGGGAACGGTGAGGGTGGGGCGGGGGCTGATGTTTATGTGGTGGTTCTGGAGGGAGTCACGACCATGGCTATAGTGCTCACGGGACGGGGTGATCTCGATCCGCGGGCTCAGGGCCAGGCCTGCGGGGCGGGTGCTGTCCAGGTAGCTTCTGGCCTCCTGGTTGTCATATCCTGATAAGACCTCGGTGTGCTCGCTGTAGGATGGGCTGCAGGATTTGATGCCGTAGGGAGAGGCTTCCTCCAGGGGGAACGCCTGCTCAGACTCCGGACTGAGGACTTTGTGAGATGTAAGGTTTGGATCATCTGCAGAGGAAGAAGAGACGACAAAATAAGGGAATGTTTCAAGAAATATGGGTCATAAATTTGATTGTAATAGCAGTGAATCTTTAAAAGCAAATCTCTGCCAACAACCTCACAGGTGAAACAAAAACGTAAAAACAAAACAGTACTTCGTTGGGCTTGAAATGCTTCTGTATGTTGACTCTTAACTTTTCTGCATTGGTGATTTTACCACAAATCAAAAGAAGGATTTGCTTCACAGCTCATGCTCCATGAGGCCAGATATGACATTTATGGGTGAGCATCATTTTTTTGTCCCTCAGGCCATAAGACTGTACAACTCCTCACTGCGGGGGAGGAGGAGTAACAGGAAGACAGAGGACGGGATGGAGCAGTAGCAATATTTTTATTTGAATTTATATCTGTTATCCAATAGGTTTTACTTTTTTACTTTCTGATAATTGTGTGCTGCTATACAAAGCTGTTACAGTCTTAATATCCCTGAGGGATTAATAAAAGTCTTTCTAATCTAATTTAATATAATCAAAGTATGAGGTAAGTGTCTAAGACAACTTCAAGTGATTAAGACTGTGATTTTAAACATATATGAGCAGTAACTAGTCAGCTTAACATACTAAAGATGATCAAGTTACTGTAAAACTGAAAAAAAATCGATCAGAATGATCCATGTAGACATTAGGATATGATGACTTGGTTGATTACTGGGTGGTAAAATGGCAAAGAAAAGAATAAAATTTGATTTTTGCCAATATCTGATATGCCAGTACTTCAGAGCTCATTACTGCTGAAACTAGAGCTAGGCATCTAATCTTGTATTAGTGTCATTACAATTCCTGCCTTTCATGAAAAAACAAGCCATCAAGATAAAAATATTTCAGTGCCAGGTGCGATATTTACCTCTTCTGTTTCCATTCTAATTGGAATTACTTAATTAACTTGTATTTGTACATGTATATTTCTAGGTATTGAGACTTCTACACTGTTCAAAATGATTGGGGTGCATGATTTAAAATCAGTGACTAATTATGTTTCATAATTGTGAGCCCAATTGCTTTTAAAATAATCATGGTTAGGATTTTTGCCACAGCCAAGCAGCCCAAGCTGATATCAATATTTTATTCAAGAGCTCAAGCCAAGAAAACAACATGTTACTCCTTCATTACTGAAAATTCTGATTGCTAAAAGAAAATTTAGTAATAGTGAAGTAAATTATTCTGGATCATAAGCAGATTCTGCCAATATCAAGGCCAATATAAGGGAGGTGTATGGCCAAAATGTGTGACCAGCTTTCTAGGCAATTATCTGCAAATACCAATATTTCAATGATATTGTGCATCCCTGCTAAAACTGTGTTCAGATCAACCAATTTTGATAAGACTAATCCATTTAGTCATAATGATATAATGAACTGGATGATTGCACTTGCTGTGACATGGCACATTACATGTAAAAATGTAGGATTTTCTTTTAATGTTTTGAAATGGCAGGCAAAGTTCTGCACAGTTTTCAAAGTAGCACAAAAAGGTTAAAACGTTTGGAAAAGTAGGTGGAACTGCTGAGGGGCAAGACTTAGGTTTGGAAAAGATGCCAATAATTGAGACAGTACTTTACCTATTTTGGTTGAAAAGCTGACTTATGATCAACAAGTGTCTACAGCAGATAAATATTTAATAAGTAATAATTGGTTTAAATTTTAAAAAGTGCCAAAAAAATCCAACACATCCATTCAAATTGACAGAAATGTAGCTGACACGTCCAAAATTTACCAAACCCTTTTTAAACTACGTTTCAAAATGACAAAATCATTTTTACTTTTTATAGGAGTGGAATCCAAAAAAGAGTAGGGCTGCATAAACATTAAATGTAGTTATAATTAGAAAGAGAAAGGCTGCGGTTTAAATTGCCAAAATATGGTGACGACATTCATGTAAGTGGGTGGAAATTGGTGCTTTGAAAGCTCCACCAGCGTAACAAAACGCTGGGGAATGTTTCAGTGCAATTTAGCTGTTTAGGAGGAGCTTGACTGCAACTTTTAAAAGTTTAACACCATAAACTCCTGGGTGCTGTATTAAATGAAGCAGATATTACATTTTCTAGCATAAACACGGCTGCTCTATGTCAGTCCCACCCACTTTCCTGATGTTGCCAACCTATGAGAGCTATTTAAACAGCTCTCTCTTTTGGTTAAGAATATGATTGGATATCATCTACTTGAGTAACTAAAGTCCTGGAAAAGGTTTTGATATCAATCAAATGGAAGTGGGTTAAATCCCAACAGGCATGAAGAAGTTCCTCCTTGTGGACCCTCCCCAGGGCCTCCGTGTAACTAAATCAGCCCCTGCCTCTCATGGCTAATGAACAATAGCATTAATCAAGCAGCCTGTCAAAATTACTTCCTGTTTTCCCCTCTATTCACATAAATGAACACTAAGGTCATATTTTAATTTGGAGCCTTAAATGAACCCAGAGAGTGAGAGCAGCCTCCGGACAAACCTTGATTCCCTCCTGCAAAGTCGCTGCAAGGTGGCTCATACTCAAACAAGAACTCAAACTCCAGATCGCCATCGGGGCAGCTGGCTCGACTGAGCTCTTCCTCCAGCTCTTTCTCGTCGTAAAAGGAGCTCATCTGTCTTAATCTAGCTTCTCCTCAGAGCTCAGAGTTCAGCCGAAGCGCGGAGAGGACGCGGATCAGGAGCTGCAGCGCTGATGTGGATTTGGGGAACCTGCTGCTGCTCTGCGTGTCAGATGATGCATCGGTGAGCTGCAGGAGGTGAAGCGCCCGGGTTTCCTGTTTGAGCTCGGTGCTGTTTATTCTCAGAGGAAGGCGGGTCTATTTTCACTCTGAATGCAGACTTTTAGGAGTTGATCCCCGGGTGTGATCACGCCTCTGCTGCGCGCTCGTGTGCGTCGAGGATGAAAAAAGAAAAGTTCCGCCTGATGTTGATGAATTAGCGACCTGCTCAGTCACAGTACTGCGGTGTTTTGACAGCGAGCGCAGCCTGGTGCTGCCCCCGGGTGTCTGACACGCTGCAGTGACACAGCAGGGTGCTGACCGGCTTCACAAACTGGTTTAACGACCGGTAACACCTATGCGTAAAAGCGCGGCTGGAGGGATCAGACATTCCCGTGTTTACATACCAAACTGGACGATTACAAGATATACTTGGATAATTCTGACCTGTTTTTGTTTAAGAAAAAGATCCAGAGCGTATTCTTGTTTCTTTTTACGCACAGGTCGGTGCTCCTGAGGGAATCCCCAGTTTTACGCACGACGCAGCACAGATCCCGGGGCGTTCCTCCCACCCACTCGGCGAGCAGGATGGATGCTCATTCAGCATATGATGCACATTATGTACCCAATCAAATTCCCCTACATATTTATGGTTACTTTACCATGTTTGTGGTTTTAAAATCTGAATTTAGCTTCTGTGAGGCTCTTTGGACTTTAAACCAGAATAAAGACCCTCTTTCTCGTAACAGCCAAAATGCACATTTGAAACATTTATAGAATTATTTAATTGAAAGTTATAAAGAAATAAATGAAATATGAACTACACTTGAATGTTTACAATCTTATATTAGAATCATGACTAAGTGTTGTATTTAGTCACACCCAAGATTCAGTAGACAGACAGCTCACTCAGAAACATAATTTATCGCTCATTAATCTGTAACGCGCTGATGTCGTTTAATTTTTACATTCATTGGAGGTCAGAACTGCAAGTAAAATCCTGTTAAAATGGTATTTGCCTATTCGGTGACAAACCAGAAACTTTTTTAGTTGTTTAAATTAAATATCATTCACATGTGATACCGTAAGTAGTTGTTTTACTTCATTATAATCAATGTCAAGGCTGAACGAAGGTCCGTGATGCTGCGCTTTTCATCCAAAGCGTGTAAAAGTGTCCCATCCAAACACAAACATCCACACAATCTTAAAATCTCAATGATATCACATGCCAGCAAAGCTCAAATAAAATTAACATTCAGCATTTTATCGCTCAAAAATAAGCTATCATTTAAAAAATCAAATATTTGATTACCAGTTAATCACAACACTTCAGCAGTACCTTGATCCATGGACCTCATGGTGTGGTACTGTGCCAGCCTCCAAGCCTCTCTGAACATCTGGAGAGAGAATAAAAGCGAAAAAATAAAGAAAAAGAAAAATTAATTTCCGCTGGTGATCGTAAAAGAAGCAGTTCTCCTGAGTTGAAAATGTTGAAAACAGGACAAAAAAGTTTCAGTACACGTTTAAAAACTTGTCGCTGCTTCACAGCAGCTGCGCGCAAACTCCGTCTGTGAGACTCAAAACATGCAGCCGCATCAGCTCCAGCTCTGCTCTGCTCCGCTCTGCTATGAAAGTCCCTCTTCCTAGAGCTCTATAAGGATTACTTGAGTATCAAGAGCGGCTTCCTTCCCCGCTCTGGGTGTTTATAATGGTCCAATGCTGTAAAATAACGGGATTCCCTCAGTGTTTCCTCCTGTTTGTGCGCCTTTGCCATGGAAACCTGGAGCCGGTCCATGTCGGAGACTCAGGGCTTTCCTGCAAAGCCCCACACTCAGGAATCCATGACGTCTCCGAGTCCTGCGCCAAGGCATTTCTGCGGCTTCTCTCAGACAGTAGCACACAAGAACTTCATTGTGGCGATGAAGAAATTACTGTAGGACGCAGAGGGAGAGAGAGAGAGGGAGGGAGGGAGAAAATGGTTTAAAGTTTGATTAAAGGATACAGTACATGAAATTTATTTAACACAGATTACTAGGCTGTGGAAGAGTTCAACTTTTATCCCACTTTGTGAATGATTTCACTCAATATGGCTCCAAAACAAAACAGAGTGGGCTAAAATGCAGCTTCAAACATGGAATATAGAGAAATCCATTGTTTCCACAGGGAAGCAGCTGCTGTCTAATATTTCCACTTCCTAATGGAAATCCACAACATATTCTGATACTTGAGTGGAAAAACAAGGACGAACAAGACCAAGACACAGACTGACCCCAGACATATTCTCCATTGCAATATAAGTTACATAAGGAAGCATCTAAGGGGAAAAAAGTATGGATGTTTTGGATGCCAAGGGTAGAGACTCACTTTTTCATTTCCACATCAAGCTTCGGCACACTGAAACATCCAAACAGTAAACTGCATGAACCTGTGAAAAATAACTACAATAAAGGGTGTGTTGTGTAACAGTGATGATGGTTTTAGCCTCCAGCATATCTGATGAACTGTCTCACACTACTTTAAATCCAATACAGACCTCGGTGCAGTGTTGGCAAACAATCCCAGAGTTAATCTTATACACCGGGCTGAGTCATGTCTCACTTTATGTGCCGTCATGTTTATTATTAGCTCTCGTCTGTCCTGCACCACTTTTGATTTCTAAACATGATGATGAAAGGGGGTGGTCACACCTTTTTTTTCCACCTGGAGGCCAAATCAAATCTGTTTGATGCAGGAGATTCAGATTATTTGGCACTTTTAGACTTCTCAAAGTTAGATATGAGGAGCAGGAAGGGGCAAAAACTGTTAGTGATCTACGTTCAATGCTGAGAGATCTAAAAAATGACTCCAAGTAGTGCACATGCCTCCTAGCAAGAAGGCCAATGACTCCATCCCCAGATCAGGCAGGGCCTTTTTTTGGGCAGTCCAGCTTCCTCCCATAGACCGAAAACATGCTGATTAGGTTAATAGGTGACTCCATACTGGCCTCAGGTATGAATGTGAGAGTGAATGGCTGTCTGTCTCTCTATGTGGCTCTATGATTGGCTGGCAACTGGTTCAGGGTGTACCCAATATCTCACCCAAAGTCAGCTGGGATAGTCTCCAGCTCCCCATGACCCAGAAAAGGATAAGCTATGTAGATAATGTGGATGGATGGACAGAAGTGGGCTCTTTAAGACTTGGTCTTGGACCAAAGTGAATTCATCAATGAAAGACTCAGCGGTGACTCTTTCATTGATGAATTCACTTTGGACTTGTCCTATGATAAATCAATATTGGCTAAAGGTTCATTGCTATATTGCTAATGTTGTTGGAGGAAAAAAAAAGTGCTCTATCAGCTGTATAATAATAATAACTTAAATTTATATAGCGCCTTTCAAGGAACCCGAGGTCGCTTTCCACAGTAGGGGGGACAAACTAATAAGAATCAACAACAAAGACCAAAGCAGGAAACCTGATTTGGACCTAAGCTAAACATTTAAACAGGGAAGGCCAGGGAGAACAGGCGAGTTTTGAGAAGCGATTTGAAACAGTCCAGAGTGGGAGAGTTGCGGATTTCTGCGGGGAGAGAGTTCCAGAGGGTGGGGGCAGCCACACTAAAGGCTCTGTCACCAAAAGTTTTAAAGGAAAAGTTCAGTTTCTACAGCTTTCACATTGTTTATAGAATGAAGTAGAACAATATACTCACCCAGAAGGCTTTCCTGATCCAAACAGTGCTTCTGGAGATATTTAGATCCAAAATCGAGCGGCAGACATCCGTATAATGGTAGCACATAGGGCATACAGCGTCGCTCCTAAAACTGCATTAATCGTTCAAAAACTCATTAGTTTCACCAATATTTCATCATGGTCCGCTCACGCTACTCCTCCATTACAGTCTGTGTCACTCCAGACATGTTTTTGTAACTGTGCCGACCTCTGAACTGAAGAAGAAGAGCACTTGCCTCCGCGCCTGCGCAGTACTCTCTGGAGCGCTGCCTCTGCGTCCTCCTTTCGATGAGCTCCTCATCTGTAAACTCTGGCTCGAAACTGTAAGGACACCCATCATATTCAAAGTTCTCCTCCACAGCATCTTCATCCGATAGATATTCGTCCATTTTGCACAAAACTGGAAGAAGAAAGTTGTTGTGTAGCCGGCTGTCTTCCCCTGAAACAATGAGCCGAACTGCGCATGCGCTGAGCAAGCGTTCTTCTTCTTGAGTTCAGAGGTCAGTACTGTCACAAAACATGTCTGGAGCAACACAGACTGTCTTGCAGGAGTAGCGTGAGCGGACCATGGTGAAATATTGGTGAAACTAATGAGTTTTTGGACGATTAATGCAGTTTTAGTAGCGGCGCTGTATGCCCTATGTGCAACCATTATACGGATGTCCGTCGCTCGATTTTGGATCTAAATATCTCCTGAAGCACTGTTTGAATCAGGAAAGCCTTCTGGGTGAGTATATTGTTCTACTTTATTCTATAAACAATGTGAAAGCTGCAGAAACCGAACTTATCCTTTAAGTTTGGTCTGCGGGATGGAGAGGACACCACCATCAGATGGCTCCTGGATGGGGTGGCAGCCAGGTACTGGGGGGCAAGTGCGTGAAGGGACTTGCAGGTGAGTGAGAGGAGCTTGTAGTGAATGCGGAAGTTGACCGGGAGCCAGTGGAGGTGAATGAGAGTGGGGGTGATGTGCTGCCAGGGTTTGGTGCGAGTTAGAACCCTGGCAGCTGAGTTTTGCACATATTGGAGCCTGTCCAGGGTTTTGCTAGGAACCCCGGACAGGACTCAACTGCAATAGTCCAGCCGGGATGTAACGAAAGCATGGATTAGAGTTTCTGTCACAGAGTCTGATAGTGAGGAACGGAGACGGGAAATGCTTTTGAGATCATGGAAGGCTGATTTGGTATGTGATGTCAGACCATTTAGCTTTTTTTAATTGTTCAAGTAGAGGGCAGACAAATATAATGTTTTCTTCTTGCTGCCTCTTTCCAATCATGGAAGTGTTTCTTTGAAACTGTTGTGTACTAATGTACAATTTCTGTTGTAAACTTTCATGTAAGGCAGAAATAACCTAAACTAAACGAAAGTTATATAGATTGTTTTTGGACATCTTATACCTTTATTGATAGGAGGGAGATTGGCCACAGGCTGAATTCAAACCCAGGCCAGCAGAAGCGTGTATCAGAGTCATTCCTGGTTGCTAACCACACAGCCACAACAGCACTATGAAAGTTAAATATTTTGAGAGACTATACAGTCTTATCTGCCTTTTCAAAAACCAAACTTGCTGGATACAGATTAAGGAACAGAAAAAACCTGGAGAACCTCATTTTTCATGTTGGGTGGCTGAACTTAGCTGCCAAATTAGAGAATGTCAGGACAGACTGGACAAATCCCTCCTTAACCCTTGTATTATGTTTGTGCCACCCCCCCTTACTTGGGTGTTCCCGGTCAAATTTGACTGGTCTGGTTTAACCTCTCTTATATTAACACAGTACACATGATTCAAGCATAATTATTACCAGATTGTATTTAACACCCCTTCTAATGCTGTAAACACTGTCTGCAACCATTTGTGAACCTTTATGACTGCAGTAAATGTACAAATTATTGACACTGAAAATATAACAATTATCAAAATGGACCAAATTTACAGAAAATCAGAAAATCTACATGAGTAATCAGCTCTTTTTGTGTGTGAGTGTATATGCATGTGTGTATGTGTGTGTGTGAGTGTGTTCATGAATAATACAAATATAATATATAATACATATGTTGGTAATGGCAGTATTACAAAGCAGGAGATCGAAGAGTAATAAGAGCAATATAAATCATGGCGATAAAAAAAATAGGAAAATTTGTCATAGCAATAGTTATTGAAGCTACACAATTTTCATGGATGGAAACCACAAGAGGGCCCGGGGCAGCAGGGCACGACCGCTCCACTGCAAGGCCACACCCACGTCCAAAATGTCAATGCAAAAGCCGCCGCGATGGCCACTGAGGGAAGTTTTTTTGTTTTGATTGGGGGGGAGTGGAGAGACATTAAGGGTAGAGGAGGGAGCCATAGGCCTGGCGTCCCAACAAACACCCATCAAAAGTTCCCCCAACCTTCACCACAACGCCTCCATTAGTAACACCCCAGACCCATAACCCCACGATGAGCACGCCTCATCACCAGAGCCCTACACATGTATATCCGGTGTGCGTCACTCTCTTGTCCCTCTAAAGTCACCATAAACCTGTTATGGTCAGGATAAACCATAGTCTAAAAGTTGGGTTAAGTCCCCACCCAGACAGGTGGGATATCTCAGGCCCTGAAGCTTCTTTCTGAGACCTGAAGTGAGCTAAATTTTTCTCAATGTTTTGTGCAGTGTCTTAGCCTTATACCCATGGCTCTAAGACCTTGGGAAAGGTGTGTAAACCACCAACGTACCCATTTTTGGATTTTGTCTGTCTATGCAAGGTAAACCAGTATGTGTGTGTGTGGGGAGGGTGGGGGTGGATGGTTGTGGATGTGTGTGTCTGCATGGATGTTTTCCATCTAATGGATGAACATAATCAAGCATTACACATTCATTTTCTATGCCGGTCATTTTTGACCGGGAACACCACAGGTGTTTCACAGTTGATTGTACCAGTCAAAATTCAATGAAAGTGGTGATCAGCAATTTTATTTGTGCAAATGCCTGGTGTGGAGGATATCATAAGGCCTTGAGGCAATCAGAGGAAAAATACATTTTTTATGTTTGTATGAAGTTGTAAATCGGTCTAATTTGACCCGAACATCATAGAAGGGTTAAATGGGGCCTGTCTTTGTGATTATAAGAATTAGTCTGGTTGATGTTCAAATAGAAGAAAAGTGTTCTGCAGACTTTTTTTTTCATCAACTTAAACAAGACTTAAATTAAAGAAAATATTTAGATGACTAAATCATAACTTCAGCTAAAATAAATTTAGGCAACAGACTATGCCTAAGACTAAATTAAAACTAATAACAGGCTTATTTTATTTACTTCAGTTGTAGAATATGCTTATGTTTTAGTTAAACACAGTGGTTATTTTGCAATTTAAAGATATATGTTTTTGTTCTTATCTGATTTCTTGAGGTTACTTTTAATCTAATTTATTTTTTAATTTTATTTAATTGTACTTAATTCTTATGTTTAACTGTTGTTTGCCCTTGCAAGCCGTTAGCCATAGCGGCTTACGGTTAGCCGTTAGCCACTATGTTTTGCCGCTACATCTGTTACGTCATAGCAGGGCTGCTTGATATGACTGGTCTGTGATGAGTGTGATGAGCCAAACGATCATCCAGTCACAAGCTGCTGTTGTTTTTGAAGGTTCTGCCCCTGATTAATAACTAATAACTAAGACTAAATAAAAAAGTGCTGTCCAAATTAACACCGGGACAGCGTAGTCTGTGTTTTTTGGACATCATAATCAACCCAGCGACCTTTGGTGGGCGCCAAATGGCTCCAAACCAAAGTCCTATACAATGTTGCTCTAAAGCTGCAGCTCCTCAAATCTCCATATGTTGCAGCAGTTTAAGAAGTGTTACTCTCGTTAATTCAGGTTTTTAGGACACACACAGGGTTGAAACCGACCCTAAATAAATTTTCCAATGAAGTCCAAAACAGGTGGTTGAACCTGTGTCAAAATAAGCTGTTATTGCATTAGCAGGTTCTTGTTTTGCCCAGGAGAGGAAGCTGTAGCATAAACCATCCAGCGGAGCCAAGTTAAACTATACATTACTGTTTCACTGCCATGGATTCATGCCTGCTCGGGTGCTTTAGAGCACGGCTGTGCTTACCTTATAGACTCCAAAATAAAAAGGGTGTATATTTGAATTCAGCACAGCCATAACTTATACTCCAAGTAAATTTCCAAAATGTTCATGGCTTATGTTTTATTCAAAGACGAGAAGTAACCCTGGAGCTCGACTCAAGAGGTAAAAAAGTAAGACGGAGAGGGAGTGTAGCACCCTATAATGTAATAACTCACTGATAATGTAATAACGCCTGATAGTGTAACTTGTTAATGTAAAAAATTAACCAATAATGTAATAAAATATCCTGACTGGTATTGTAATTATGGAATTATTGGGATTTTTTGGGTAAATTATGAGATTAACCTGCAAAAGATAGTCAGCTCTATGGCAGGAAGTTTGGCAATAAATTCCAAATAATGTCATAAGGTATAACAATACCAGTTCAAATGTTAATACAATATCAGGATACAGGAACAGGATATTTTATCACATTTTTGGTCAAGTTATTACATTAAAAATTTAAATTACATTTTTGATTGAGTTAAGTGCAAATTTTGTTACACTAACAGGCGTTATTACATTATCAGTAAATTATTACATTATAGGGTGCTACTGGGAGTAAAATACTATAAAAGTACAGGAGGGTTAAAAAGTAATCAAAAATTACAAATTATGGTCAAGAAGATCTTTGAAGGTGATCCATAGTGTGCAAGGTAACATAACAGAGCACAAGGACTATCTGGCAGGCTTTTAATGTTAATACACAGAGGATTTGAGGAGCCTCAAAGGATTAGCAGAATTTAGCAGACTTTTAATAATCATAGTTTAAACCATGGTGATAATTCTTTACACACGACTGCAGGGTCAGTTAATAAGTGGTAATGGCAAATAGGCTGAAGCGTGAACGGCTCTTTCCAGTTATCTTACTGCTCTAAACACTTTTCACACTGCAGGTCGCATTCACACACTGATGGTTTCTATGTAAGATATTGATCAGTATTAGCTAATCAAAATCACTCTTATGTACATATTGACATGCCACAGATGTAATAGAGTAATATGGGGACTGCAATGACTGTAGGAGCAGGATTCGAACCCTCACGCTCTGGTTTACAGGACCAACTCAGCCATTTATGGCCCTTTTCCATTAGCCCTATTCTACTCTACTCGCCTTGTGCTACTTTTCCATTAGCCCCAGTCGCCTGCCCAACAGGGTGCAGTGCTGCTGTTAACAGCTGAGCAACACTGCAGTGATGTCATTTTGAGCGCGACACAATAATCTGTGGCTTTTTGTCACAAACCGATTAAAAAAGGAAAGCAGGAGAAGGCTGCAGGTGGTAAGAAGAAATACCCCTTGAGAAGCACAGGAGAGTTTTGGAAGCTACACAACAGAATGAAGCCGAGGACGAGAGCAATCGAGCTGCAAAGAAAAGACGTATGAGGGTAAGCGACATTGTCTGACTAATCAGTAGCCGGCAGTCGGTGACGTCATCTTTTAGCATCGACTCAGCTCGCTTGGAACCAGAGCGGAGTAGTTACTAAAACTAGCTTGTTTTAGGAGGTACCAGGCTAGTGGAAACACGCTGCAAATCAAGTAGAGCCGAGTACAGTAGGGCCAAGGCATGCTAGTGAAAAAGGGCCATAAGATTGAGCTTGGCAAGATGGATGTCCTTGATTATAGTCATTGAATAAGGCAGATCCAGCTGCTGTAAAAGGCTACCAAATTTCATGAACTTACTGCAAGTCAACAGGCAAAGGAAGTACCTGTTTGGGGTCCCAGTCCCAGGCTTTTAAAGATGACCAACTTCAAAGACAGCAACGGCTCAAAATGTGCAAAATTTGCAGTAACAGTAGGAAACCCCCTCAAAGGGCCCCATCTGACAGCTGTCATGTATGGAAACCAGTGATTTTTTTAAGCATTTTGTTGGCATTAGAATATTAATTATAGTTTACCATAGACTGTTTACACTAGTGCAAACCATCATCTGCTTGGCCATCCATTTTAGGCCAGTTCATAGCATCGCCATATTTAAAGCAACAATACATCACTTTTCTACATCAAACTTTGCTTCAACTTTCAACAGGAAGATTGTATTTTGGGTTAAGATGCCTTGAACCAACTGCTCTTGGCCATTTTTACAGTGAGATATTGTTAGAGCTCTAGATTATGTAACAAAAATTACTAACTCCACCAGGCACCAAAATTAGACAAGTAAGGCTGAGCTTTTGTTTTTCAATGTATAAAAAGATTCTGTGGTGTTTTCTGTGCAGTTGTTGTGGTCACTATGAAATGGCAGAATTCTGGTGGCTCGAAGTCTGTTGTGTAATTTTTTGTCGGATATAAATGGCCCTGGAATAAATACAGAAAACTAAAAAAAGACAAAGAATTTAGCATGAAAGACGTGGGCACAGCTCCTCAAAACAACTCCGGCTGACCTTTGTGCGTCTGGTACACAAGGCCGAAAACACATCAACCAGCATGGGTGTCATACAGGATGGAAACTGGTACTGTACAGCGGGGGCCGCACCAGAAGAATGGGTCACTGATGTGCCTGAAATAAAAATGCAAGTTTTGCTTTACCATTCTAAATTTAGGGCAAAAATGGCTGAATATACAAATTGACTCGTAACTCTTTGTTCATCAAAATCTTTGTGTTCTGCTCCAATAATCTCAACACAACCGAGCACATCACACACAGAACCATTCTGTCACACCACTGATCTAGAATCTAGTGCTTTAAGAGGGATCTCTGCGTGATCAAATGTGATCTAACAAAAACTATGAAGAAAAATAGCAGCAACCATAAACGTATAACTCTAACAACCAGAAGGCACAACATGCAACATGGGAGAGGACATACTGTACGAGGAGAGGGAATGATGGTGGTCTTCAGACTTTTTTTGATAGAAAAAGAGAGAATTTAAAGAAAAGAAAAAAGACAGACATGAACACGTGAGCTGGTCCTCCATTTCTGAGGTCCACCAAGCTTTATGTTTCAGGTTCTCTGTCAGTTTGCTTTTTGATTGGCTACATTCATGTCACAAATTCATGGAGTCGATGGCTTTCCCCACAGATGAAGATTTTGGGGGTAGATACTGAACAAGTTTAATATTCATGATCCCTTTTCAGAGTTGATTATCAGGACAAATGAACTCGTAACACACCTCAAACCACAGGATAATCTTATAGGATAATCTTAAAAGACATAAGACATTCTGGTGTTTGCTGTCCTTGGTTGGGAGGGGGGAAAGTCGGGACAAAAACAGCCGATAATCATCTCCTTATTCTTGGCTGAAGGACCTCATGTCTTTTCTTTACTTGGAAAAAACTAAATACAGCATTAGAGGTTGCTCTGACAATTTTAATAAGACATGGGGTCCTTTTTGTCCTTTGTTGACTCTCTTCAGTCTTTGGATGACTAATGTACTGTTTGACAATCACATTGAGCAAATAATCTTATTTCTGTGCTCAGTTGTGTTGTACCGACTTTTTTTTTTAAAGTGTGATTTATTATAAGAATTATCATTTATTTTAACTATTATGTTACTTAGTATTTGCAAAGTTTTTAATTTAATATTATCATTTTATATTAATTTCATTATTTTGATGTTTTGGAGGGAGTGGGGTTAATGGAATGGAAATGTGCTATGTTGATAACCCAAAGAAAAAAGAGGAAAAAAAAACAGACGATAATCTTCATGTGTGTAGCCACCTTAACTTACGCTAAATCAAGATGTGAATTGATGTACCCTTGTGCTATGATTACTAGCGTCAGTTAAGTTTGCTTTCGATGAATCATGAGGGTATATACACTGGTAATCAACCCAAAGCAGACATGTGTCTGATTGGTCTTGGTCAAGAACAGGAGAGGTGATCTTATATCCACTTCTGTCTGCAGCACTCAGTGCAGCCTCATAATCTCACCATTAGAGGTAGAGAGAGAACCTCTGTTTTTTGGGTTGTTGACTCAAATTTAAGGATTTACACCTAAAATTATTTTGAATGATCAAGTAAAGCAGCCTTAAAGAGATTGGTGACAACATTGTGCATTACCTCCACCAAGAAGGTGGAGGTTATGTTTGTTATGTTTTGCTTATGTTTGTTTGCAAATGGTAAATGGACTTGAGCTTATATAGCACTTTTCTAGTCTTTGACTACTCAAAGCTGCTTTACACCGCAGGTCACACCTACCTATTCACACCCATTCGCTCTCACATTCACTCACGGTTCTGAGTTTCTATGTTACTTATCCATCAGTATCTCTAACACATTCACACCCTTTCATGCCCATTTACACTCCACTGATGCAGCACTGGGAGCAACTTGGGGTTAAGTGTCTTGCTCAATGACATATCGCCATGTGTTGCCCGGAGCTGGGCTTGAACCTGCAACCTCCCAAACACTGACAAAGCGTACTATGCCACTGCACCAGCGATGCCCCAAGACCAAGCAAAATTAAAAGTGTTTTGCTGAAATTTTCAGGAGATGTTTGTAATGGCCCAACTTAAAAATGATTACATTTTGGTGGTGATCCAAATAACCACCATTAACGAACGATCATTTTTGCTCAATAACTGTCCAACTAATCATGACATCAACATGATTCTGAGTGGTACGTGTGGGTTTTCAGGGTCAAGTAATCATATTAAGATGGAAACTTTATCATGGGACTATTGCTTATAGATGTAACAGGAATATGTGAGCTACCTTTGTGGAGGTTGCGCTCTCTGAGTGCTTCCTAGTTTTTTTTGTAACCTGGTCAGTGTTACAAAATAAAGGTCACTACATCACTACAACACACTAAGAAGACTTTGTCCATCAAAAGCTTGTATAACCTTAAGCAGCACAGCAACAGATGCTGAGAGAGAGGCCTGCAGACTAATGAGTCAGCAAAACCAGTCAGAACCAACAAAGGTTATATTGTTGGATCCTGTCTGATATCTTCTTGGGACCCAAAATATCTTGTGACACCTCTGCCGATCAGCCATTTGACATAGAAACTAAAGAATTCAGTCTGCTTTAATGAAACACTTTCACTATTTGTCATGTTTTCAGCCGTCTGCATGGCCTCATTGACTGCCCACTGCTTACATCAGACATGTCGGACTCAAGGCCATTCATAGGAAAAAGTGTGTCCTAGAAAGCGAAGGGGGGTTTGGGGTTAATCAGAGGATCTGCTCTGGATTGGGACCTGGATTAGGCTGAGTGAGGGGACCCTGTCTTGGCCGGCTGGTTGAACAAGTCGACTCGATCCATCTATAAACCTCAGCGACCAGAAAGAGATGGTTTTAGGGGTTACCATCCAGCAGCAGCCCCGTCTTCCAGATGTAAATTCCTCCACTGTTACGGAACTCTTATGCAACCCAAATTATGAATGAGTAAATGAATACGGCACACGCTTAAGAAAGGAAAACCCGCCGGTGTCCAGACGGCCGACTTTGCACTTCCGTCTCTCTCTCTCTCTTTTCTCCACGGAGAGCCCACATTTTCCGAGTTCATGCAGGATTTTCCATCACTGTAAAAACAGCTCATTGAGGCAGAGTTGTCTGGGTTAGAGCATTGCCCTGTTTGAGTTTTCCAAGTGTAACATGTGTGGTTGAGCTTTTAAACCCAAGCAGTGGAACTTCAATATGGAAATGGTTAATTGTGTCATGTCTCATGGAAAACTTTCGAAGGAGATTCAGGGGGCAAAGGGAGGCATGGACTTCTGCTTCTATGTGGGCCATCAGACCTGATTTCTAATATACCTGGTACATTTTACTACCTGCTTTCTTTAGCTTTAGGTATCTGTCTATGCAGAGGCTAAGGATTAGTTAGTTGATCCATTTATCATCAGTATTTGTTTTAATTATTTTATTTTTAACAAGTTTACAATGCGGGCATTTATTTAAAGAAATGACATTTGATGTTGATGTTTTATTTACTTTACTTTAACCTTGTACTTTTTTTTTTTTTTTTTTAAATGTATGTTTTGGGCATTTTGTGCCTTTATTGATAGGAGAGAGACAGTGGATAGGCTTGTGAAAGGGGGTGAGAGAGTAGGGGAAGACACTCTGCAAACTGGTCACAGGTGGGATTCGAACCTGGACCGGCAGAAGTAAGTACATGGGGTGCTAACCACTCCGCCAAACCAGCACCCCTTAACCTTGTACTTTTTGTGTCCCTCTACACTTACTCCAGTTTCCCACTGTTAAAAGTGCCAACCTAATTCAGCTGACCTTATTTTTCTTGGTTAGTAGAAGCATAAAATCAGGGCTAGGGGAACAAATTGCTACATAATGGTATTGTGATATCTGACTTGGAGATAGTATATTGGTTGGAAAGTATTGAAATGTTTTGTACATCAGAATAATAATTTCTAACATTTAATAAAGCTTTAAGTTCAAAAGAAATAAAACCAATTACTTTCAAATCTAAACAGAAATGTTGATAAGCGATTGTAGATGAGGTGGGCAGAGGTGATGTTCATTGTGCAGGGGTTGTTCAGGACTTGGTAAACAAACATGGCAGCATGTAAAAGAGACAAAGGAGAGCACCAACAGGTTTTTGAATCTGTTGTGTGGATTTATTTGGACTTTTAAATGAATATTAGGGGTGGATATGTCACAAGGGGTATGTGAGGATTGATGTATTAGAGCAGTGATCACCAACTGGCGGCCCGGGGGCCACATCAGGCCCCTCAGAGCTTTCCATCCGGTCCTCTGACTATTATTTTACAGAAGAGAATTTGGGCCACTGCAAAGGAAGTTTTTGAGGAGATTTAGCTTTTCTTTGACTGTGAAAAATAAGCAGTATATGCAATATTAAGTATGGATTAATTCTCAAAATTCTTGCTTTTCTCCTCATAATTTCTGCTTAAATTTCAGAGTTCTGATTTTTTTTTGCATAAGTTTTAATTTAATCTTAGAATTATGAGTTTTCCCCCCAAGATACTTCAAGTAATCTCACTTTTTACAGATTTAAAAACAAATTCAACCCTAAATATTCCTTTCTTTTTTACGTTTTGTTTGTCCTTTTGGTCTTTTGTATTACTAATCATGAGGAAATGTACAGAGTTAGAAATGTTTTTGTTTTAAGGACAGCTTTTCTTCATTTGATACCCTCAACTATTAATAAAACCTCATGTGACTACTTCAGGCCTGGTGGACCAAAACACTTAATTATAATTGTTTCTAATTATTATTAGTGCTTTCTTAAATCTGGACCCCAGAGCATACATCAAGGAAAAACACTGGCCCTTGTATAAGTGTAGTTGATGACCCCTGTATTAGAATGAATGTACTGTGGGCATACAGTTTACATCACCTGGCACTGGCCAGAGAAAGTACAAGCTAATGACAGCAAAAACTAACGCTAAGCTAATCCTGCCAATCAACAAGCCAACACTTGACATGCTGAGCTGCTTTACATAGAAAATAGCTCAATCCATGACTTACTTTTTTGCAAGAGGTCTTGATATTGTGTAGAAAACAAGTTTTTTTTTTCAATATGCTGGTTGTAGCTCAGGTATGTGCCTCTGTCTGATTATTTCAGCGACACATCAGTACTGAAGCTTTACAGAGCTGAAAGTTATAGAGAGTCTGAGCAAAGTAGAGTGGGTTGTGACATTGATTGATTAAGATATGCTTCATAATATTTTTAATGGAACTTGGCTATTTGTTTTCTTTTTGGATTGAAACACAGTCAAGAATGTAAGTAAATCACAATATCAAGTATCACTATACTCTGTATATCCCAAGATATTAAGAGAGACATCAAACTGGGACTCCTGATACTATGGTATCATGGGACCATTGGTGATTCCCACCCATTTTGAAAACCCTACTCTTCTATAACAAAATCAGTTACAAGCAACCTGAGCAAGAGCATACTGCTTTTATAGATCTTAAGTAATCCACTGATCTTTATGATTAAATCTTATAGATGTACATTAACTTTGAGGGTACCATATAGATGCAAAATAAAATGATTACAAATCATCTGTTGGTGGTATGGCAAATATCCAAGTTCTGGAAATGGGAATCTCAAGAATCAAAACTTTCACTGGACCTCAAACCAGTGTAGATGTTAGCATCGATGATAGCCTGTGTCAAGTTTGAGCCAAATTAGCAGACCAACTGTTTTTGTAGGAAACATCAGACAAGACAAGAATAGCCTCTACAGCAGTGATCATCACACTTACTTCTCTTTTTCCAGCTATCAAGGCAACACAAAAATAAGTTTATCAGGCATAAATTTATGATTGATATTTTTATACGAAATCCATCTGTCAATCATCAAATATTCAACAAGGTGTTCAAGTGTGTCTCAGTGCTGGACAACACAACCGATATGTGTATACGGAGCCAATAAATTGTTTCCTCAAGGGTGATAGGGACTGATCTCACTTTCATAAACTCAGACTTAAACATTTTGTTAAATAACAATGCTAAAACTCAGAGCCGGCCCTACCCAATGTGGTGCCCTAGGCCAGATTTTACATGGTGCCCCCCTCCATTGGCCATTTACATATGCTTACAAAGGAAATCAAGTAGCATTGTTTTAACCATTGTCTTTAGTTATTAGATAACAAGCTACTTAATTTACATGCTTAACAAATTACAAATAAATACAAAAAATCTGAAAACTACAACAATATTACAACAATCAATATCGAACAATTTAAATAACCACACAGTTTGCACACAGCAACTCTAAACATAATGTACATTTACACTATGCTATAACTATATAAAAAACTACATAACATTATTTGCTATTATCATGTGTTGCAATATTAATCGGGCATTGCTTTACATTTAAATCAATATGGAGTTTCTCCATTTTAAGAATTAAGAGCAACAACTCGTTTAATATTATATTAAAGTTTTTTTTCCAAACTCTGTAGCACCATTCCTGGATGCCGTGGCACCATTAGCATTTGCCTATATTACCTAATAGGCCAGTTGGCTCTGCTGGAAATATAATACATTAATAAGACTAAAATAACATAATTCATTTTATTCTATATCTGCTCCCACTGGGCCTTTCAAGGAAGTAAACAGCCCTTTAGTAAATTTAGTCCCTGCTTTACTTTTTTGTTGAGGTTTGCACCAAAATAATCAGAGTCCTTCAAAGAGGCCTGTGTTCTTCATGACAGAGACAGTTGGTCCAAAAATCTACAAAAATAATTTCCCATCAAGACCACATCCTGTGTCTGAGTTTACGTTAATGCCCTCAGGCCGCAGCTCTGTCAGGAGAACAAACCAGTTCTCTAAATCTTTTATTCTTCCTGCCGTTACGCAGTTAAACTTGTATCATATTTGTTCCTATACTTGAGTTAAAACGTACAGTATTTTGTCTTGGATTTCTTATGCTGGTGGCCTGCTCATATATATTCTCTGAATGCAGACTTGAAATGTTATTTGCTTTACATCTTTATGGACCTGACCTGACAGGATGTTTGATTGTATGAAGTGGATAGCATTAGCCTGAACATTAGCCACAGTGAGAGATCAGCCCTGCGTCTGTACAGAAAACACAAGGAAGTAATTTTCTCTCAATTAATGAGTGTTTTTTTCTTATTCAAACGCCTATGTCTTCTCTAATGCCCACCTCACTCATTCATACTAACTAGTCTGACTAAAGCGTCATGTGAGACACTTTCTGACTAATTTATCGGTTGGTGATCCTTCAGTAAGTGAATGTAGCTGCTGTAAATGCTAGACTATAAGGAGTTGAATGGCCCAAGCTACTCTGTCAGAAACTTTTTGAGATCAGCCACAGTCTGGATAGGTAGGTTGGATATGCAGTCTGGACTTGGGCCAGTTTAAGTTTGCCATTTGATGAAGCCTGTCTAATGAAAAGACAGCCAATTAATTCACCCTGAAGTGGATAAATAAAGCTTTCCAACACCATACTTGGATAAATTTAATTTAAAGGTGCTATGAGGAGAATCTACTCATGAGCACCTGCAGCGACTGTTGTAAAGACGTGACCCAAGCCAAAGCGTGCGTTTGTTGTGATGCTAATGAATGCAGCTCGGACCTTCCTCAGAACTCTGCATTGCTTTACAACTTCTTTTTTCAACAACTTACAGGATGCAAAGCCACGAGGTAATGTATCTTTTTCTAGTTACGTAGCGGTAGTTTTTGATGTGTGACAACAAGCAAATTTTGGAAAACTTAGTATTGTAATTTTGTAGCTGGATATATATTGCTACTTACAGCCCGGTGCTCTAAGATGTGTCCGAATAATATAAATTTGCTCTAGTTTTAATTGTCTTGTTCCTGAAGTTGAGTATCCAGGCCAGTCCAGCCCTGTCCGACCTGACCACGAAGCTAAGGAATAGCATTTATAGATAACCTATTTTGATGCTATAAAACTCATCTTAAAGTGTGTATTTCAATCAGGCATATATCTAAAAGTGGGATTTTTTTTGTAATTACATAGAAAACTCCTCATAGCATCTTTAAATAAAAGAAGTTTATCAAACAAGCTCAGTTTGTGGGTGGGGTGGGACTTCAAACTATCACTGGAGAGATTAATGAGGTGTTAAAAGGGTAAAACAACTGAACCAGGAGGTTCTATTAATAGGAAAGAAGGCTCATGAAGTCTAATCTAACTTTTAAAACTCATCAGACATGTATCAGTGAGTCTGCTCAGACTTCTGCTGACAGGATTTCAGTCTGGGTGCAGCGCTGGCATGTCATTGTGCAATAAGGAATCTGATTTCCTTCCTGCCACAACTTGAGATCCCTGGAAAACATTTCCCTCCTTTTTCCGAATTGTATGAATGAACTAATACGTTCCATCAACACGGAAACTACATACATCTAGGGCGGCTGAAAACCACCTCCTTATGTAAGAGGATTCTGATCGATACTCGAATGTTTGTAGAGAGAACTCAAGCATCTTACGTCCAGTGGAAAAGTGGCGGACGAGCTCATGGATTTTTCCCCTTTGAGGACCGGATTATGAAATCACATGAAACAAAATCAACCCCCCTGCTCGTCTGCGGGATTTCTGTCCAGGTTTCCGAGTCTGTCCTACAATATGTCATAGCTTTAACATTTGTCTGGATTTACGATCAGATAGAAGCAAAAATAATTCAAGTGACTATTGAGCCTGTGATCACAACAGATCACCTGATTCTTATGATAAACAAAACACAGAGTCCAGAGCATTTGAAAGTGTTGTGTGCGGTTTGTTCCGGTTGTTCTGGGAGCATTAAATAGTGTCATTAGTGATCGCAGGGAGCGGCAGGGAAACACATCTGCGGCCCTTTTTAACGACACTGGGTGCTAAGACAAATCAAAGCATTCCTCACACACACAGCTATAAATAGTGCTAGAGGAGGGTGTGTGTGCGTGTGTGTGTTGGTGCCCTGTAATGACTCTTTGAAGGGGCCTGTCATTGCCTAAATCCAGTGTTTACACAGGGCACAAACAGTGTGTAGTAAACAATACAGAGCTTGTTCATTAGATGGTGTCATTTGAAATCATCCAATGAGGGTGTCTTTAATTTTAAAATAGCAAGCTGCTGCTAAGGAGACAAGTTTATGTGGCGGATCATTCTGTGCTTCAAGCAAACTGGAAAGTTTATTTAAGTTTACAGGATATTATTTAAAAAGTAGATTCAGCAATAAAAGCGAGGCCATGATTTTAGAATAACTGGCTACTTGTGGAGCATCAGAGACTGTAGAGGGGATTATAATTAGAAAGTTCAGGTCTGTAGTCCTGAGTTCTAACAAGAACTTCTGTTGGTGAGCTTCATGCCTGTGAAGTGTATAATTGGAAGACTGAAAGTTAAATGTTGGGTCAGGAAGAAGGTCTGGGTGGTTTTTGAAGTAGTGATTCATAGAAATCTTTTGGGAGGGAGATAAATACAAGACTCAAAGGCCTTGTATGACGCAAGTTGAAAACTTGAGGCCACATGAGGCCCATGTGGAAGTGCTGAAAGCTGTAGTTCCTCAAGTGTCCACTTGAGGTTTGCTGGAGGTACCCTGGAAGTTTTTTGATTTTTAGCGGGGTGTGGACGGCTTTCACACCCTAAATAAACATCTTTACATAAACGAGGGGCTAGAAATCAGAAGAGAGATCTGTGTTATGGAAGGAATGACCTATCAGTTCAAACTAAAGGGGGATGTTTTTGTGAAAAATGGGAAAAATTGACAATTTAACTTATTTATCTGGATATTGTTATTATTATTATTATTAATAATAATAATAATAATTAATCATACTTTATTTTATCAATATTTTTTTAATTTATCTATTTTTTGTATGTATGTTTATACTGTTTTTTTTCTCTTAATTATTCTACAATAAAATGGATATTTGACGTACATTTGCATATAGGCAGAAATATTTATGTATGGAATATGTTTTGTACCCTTTGCTTTACACCTCTGTCCTTGTCTCAGATGATGTTCTATGTTTAACTGAAGAAAAAATAAAATAAAATAAAAAGTTCCAAAAAATACTAATAAAAAAATTGACAATTTATGACACTATGAAAGATACCTAAGGAAGCACTCTTATGTAAATTCAAGATACTGAACCTATATACACTACTTTGGCAATCAATTCAAAAAACTTTATTTGTCCCCGGGGGCAATTAAAGGCACATAGAGCAACCAGTGCATGAAATTACACATAAATGTTAAAAATGCTAAAATCAAATTACTGAAAAATAGAAAATAAACTATGGATGTTGGGGACTATGACTGTTATGTTCTCTATCTTTTGTTTAACACATCTTATTCTGATGTGGAAAATACATAACTCACTGTTAACTCTTTTGATTATTGTACAACACAAAACTCAGTTAAAAATTAAAATAACCAAAAAATCTTTCCAGGTTGGTTCAGAAGCCTCTTTAATACATTTAAGTGTTTCTAATGTATGAGGGTGATTTTTTTTAAGACCACGTCTGTTCTCCTTTAACAGAGGATTTCTGGTTTTGTAATTTAGGGGTGTGTTTGAAATGACTACAAGTTGATGTAGATATGCTATTGGTCCAACCACCGCAAGTCCCGCCTTAATACAGCCTCTTCGTGAGTAGGTTGAGCTAAAGTTTGGTTGAGATGGCCCACACAGTTTGAGTATCCGCTATGAGACACCAACAACACTGCAAATAATTATTATAATAATCAAACGACTGACACCACATGGCTTGGTCCAGTTTTTTCTACAGTTAATGGTTCGACATTTGTACCTTTCAAATGTAATCAGGTCATCTAGTAAGAATTTAAACTTGTGCAAACTTTGACAGAGAATCAGACACATTACATGTTATCAAGTTCACTTAGACATTTTGGCTTCATCTCTCCAAAAGCCACAATTTCCAGGGGCATTTCTGTAAAATCTACAGGGATTTCTTTAAAGTATTTATTGGAAATTGTATCACAAGCAGGTACTGAATTGTCCCTTTTCCACTAGCACCCCTTGGCCCTACTCTACTCGGCCCTACTCGATTTGCAGCGTGTTTCCACTGGCCGGATACCTCCTAAAACAAGCTAGTTTTAGTACCTACTCCGCTCTGGTTCCAAGCGAGCTGAGTCAATACTAAAAGATGATGTCACCAACTGCTGGCCACTGATTAGGCAGACAATGTCTTCATTGATGAGTCATGAGCGCGACGACCTAGCATGCTAGCGGTAGCCACCATTAGCCTACCCTCATACATCTTTTCTTTGCAGCTGGATTGCTCTCGTCCTCGGCTTCATTCTGTTGTAAAGCTTCCAAAACTCTCCTGTGCTTCTCAAGGGGTATTTCTTCTTACCACCTGCAGCCTTCTTCTGCTTTCCTTTTTTACTCGGTTTGTGACAAAAAGCCACAGATTGTTGTGTTGCCCTCAAAATGACGTCACAGCAGTGCCGCTCAGCTGTTTACAGCAACACTGCACGCCGTTGGGCAGGCGACTGGGGCTAATGGAAAGCAGCACAAGGCGAGTAGAGTAGAGCCGGGTAGAGTTGAGTAGAGTAGAGTAGAGCTAATGGAAAAGGGCCAAATGTGACACTCGGCTAGCTTTGACCCATGACTTTGGAAACAGTATAATTTTGATTAGATGTATGATACAGTGGTGGATCTTGTCTAGAAGGGGCAAAAAAAACAGAGTGGTTTATTTTGAACACATACAGAGTATTATTCTTTGTTTGAATGATTAATATTACATTTTTCTTAACAAGTCTTCTTGGATCTTGGCTCTCTGATGGGGTATCATGTTAAAGGAAATCTTAAACTGATAAGAAAACATGAAAGATATTAAATTGTTGGGGCATTGGTGGTTCAGTCGGGAGATTTGCTTGAAAGGTTTGAGTTTTAGCCCAGCTCCAGATGTCACACATCAATGTGTCCCTGGGCAAGATGGTTAAAATCACATTTTATGTAGAACTCTAACCACCAGTGAGTAAAGGAGAGAATAGTAGATATGAAGTACCGCGGAAAAGAACTTTTTCTTTGTCAGGAAGACTAAAATAATATAATAATAACTTTGTTTATACAGCACCTTTAAAAACAGAAGTTTACAAAGTGCTTTAACAGACAGAACAAAGGCAGAAAAAGGCAGAAGAAAATCAACTATCAGTTCATCCTAGACCACGAGAGTCAGAGGAAAAGGCACAGAGGGTTAACTAAAGCAACAAAATGAAAGAAAACAGAATAAACTGGATGGATTGAAACAGCTGGTATAATGCATAATGACAAGGAGATGATAAGACAGTGGATAGATGATAGATTTACAGATACATAGATAAATTTAAGACAGATACATAGATAAATTTAAGACTGTTGAAGGCTGACAACAACACATCAGGAAGATTGAAAAGAATAAGGAAGATAGAGGACAGGTAAAAAGAGAAAAAAAATTATAAAATAATGATAAATACTAATAATAAATAAATCAATACATAACATAAAGTGAAATAAAATAAAGATAATAAAAACTGAATATGTCAAAACAAGAAAAGAAAGTAAAAACAGGACTAAAAGAATGAGAAACTGTGAGGAGGACAAGAACAGTAGAACTTAAAATAATAAAACAAGTAAGTAAAAAAAATCATGTAAAAGCAAGTTTATAAAAGTGGGTTTTAAGATGTGATTTAAAAGAAGTTACTGATTAAAAATGCTTTACATGTTCAAGTCTATTTATCTTGTACTACAAATAGCAAAGAAGCACTGATGACCAATAAAATTAGAACTCTACCTCCAATATTAAAACCATAGTTTCTATAAAACCAGTAAAAACCAAAAACTATGTCAGCCTAGCTCTTTTCATAGCTTTAAACCACCAGACGTGACCCAGAAGCACGGCTGACTTCAGTTCTGTCTGCAGGAAACTGGCAGAGCGAGGGCCCGGTGATGTCGCTGATGTGGTCTTTGCTGGCCCGCAGGTTTGATTTGGATCCCACACGGTTCCATGCTATCATTTGTATTAACCGCTGCCGTCGAGACCTGGTGTCAGTCTGTGGTGTATCCTGTAGCACGGTTACGTTTCTCTCTGTCTCTCTGTCTCTTTGCCTTGTTCCACTGGGAGCAGCGTGTAAGATGTTTCCGAGCTGGAAACAAATTCCAGTCTTGAGGTGCCAAAGATAAAAATGCACCGACCTTGCAGTAATTAGCCCCGGATTTGTTACGCAACAGCCGTGAGCGACCTCCTTTTAAAAGCCTGAAAATCCTAACCTCGTAAAATGCAAAGTAAATTTCAAAATAAACTCAGACCTTGATTGGATTGTGGATTTGGCAGCGGACCAGCCGGGCCTCCATAGCTGGCTTCAATGAAGGCAGGGGAAAAGGAAAGACCATGAATGTTCAGGCTCGCAGGAAGCTCTGTTGATTCTGGAGTGGAATTTCACTTTTCATGGGACTGATTAACCCAAATGGTTTCTTTTAATGGTTTGACTTACGCATGTGGGCGATGGAACAAGAAGAGGAAAAAAGTTGGATATCCACTGTTGTTTTAATGTGAACATGCAGTACTGAGAGGCTCGAGTGCACGGTCGGAGACGGGGGAGTAGATTTTATGACCGAGAATCAGTCCAATTCAAGGCTGTGAGAGAATTAATCAAAACTTTTTAATACCACATATTTAATCTTCTGTCAGAGTCGTTAACCAAAACTGCCACAAATGAAAGAGAGCAGAAACGGTCCATTGAAATTCATTGGTAGGTCCAAATGAGTTATGAGTTATGACTGAGAAGGAATGCTTCAAAATGAGTCAACTCCAGGAGTGGGACAAAATATAGATACAGCATGTTAGCATCAAACTGATATATGGGTGAAACTGTAGACTTATGGAATCATTGGAGGGAAGGTTCAATCATTTAATATATATATAAAAAAAAGTAGATTCAGGCATGTTTTGTTTTTCATGTTAATGGCCAATGGCTACTGACCACCCTGTAAAGTCTGAGGAGCATAACTGTTTGAAATTAAAAATTTTCAACGTTTTTTTTTGGTGTGTGGATTTTCTTATACCTTTTCATGCTAATTGTTTTCATGTCACTCACAATATCCCTTCTATCTGACCCCTCATGGTGGCACTTAACCCTTTAACTACCGGGTCAACTGTTTGGCAGAGGTGATCAATGCAGTGAAAATTCTGTGATGTTTAAGGTTTTAAAAAGGAACAAATCAAACAATTGTTTGACACTGTTAACGTTTAATGAAAGACAGCAAACTGCAAACAAACCAAAGAACAAATATTTTATTGATGTGGGATTTAAAGGTTTTTAAAAGCTAACAGCTGATTACCTGATGACATAAACATGCACAAATAATTGTGTCTAAATCAATTATAAAAAGCAGAAATGTTCGTATATAAAATAGCAAAAAAAAATGATAGAGTTTGACACACATACAAAAATATTTTTGATGAAGAAGAGATTAGACATATGTTAATGGTTAAGTATTTAAAATAATGTTAGTTTTAATAATAACCTTTTAGCTTTTTAAATCCTACACAAAGAAAATGTTAGTTACTTTGGTTTGTATGCAGGTTTTTTGTTTCTTAAAACATTTACAGAAACAATGTTGTTGTTTTTTTTTTAACACATTAAATATTCCTGAATTTATTGATTTCTGCGAAACAGTTGAGCTGGTAGTTAAAGGGTCAAAGCAGTGAGAACTTGGGATTCAATGTCTTCTCCAAGGACACATGAATGTGTGACAGCGAGAGCTGGGCTTAAACCTGCAACCCTCTGATTATTGGTAAAGCTCACTATCAGACTAACCCATTGAAGCTTATGTGGTTAATAGGAATGTCATCCGATGTGGTCTTCTGCTTCTGTAGACCACATGTTTCAAGACTGTTTGTTCAGAAAATGGTCTTGAAAGAGTCTGCCTAACTCGGTTTTAAAGCCAAAGTCCAACAGTCTTTTTGTTTATATATCTTTCTTCAGTCCTGAGTCCACGACAAGCAGATAGACCGCTAACTAGCTTAGCTTAAATTACTGGAAGTCAGTGGGAAGTATTAGCTTGCTCCTGCCTACAGTCATCAAACTCTTCAGAAACTCTTTATGGTCCTATGTGCTTGTTATGACTCATTTTTGACTGCATCATGTTACATTATCTTCTACTTTTGTCATATTATCTTTTTCTACTGGTCTCGCAAATGAACGGCCCACTTACAACTGCAAATCAGTTCCCATCGTTCACTTTAAAGAGCCATTCACAAGACTTGGTTTGTTTGCAGACTTCACTAAGCCACTGCGAGAGTAGGTCAACAAAACTAAGCCTCTGCTTAGGAGTAGAAGAAGTTGATACGATGAAAGTAGAAGATAACGTAACATAACGCGGTAAAAAATGAGTCCAAAACTGCTGGTCATTGTATTTTGAGTGTTGTACATTTGCTTATCTATCATAGCCAATATTGGTATTGTTATTATTTTGTTATACCCCCTTTTGTGGATGTAATAACTTCTATGTGGTGTTGTGTACATTTTGTATTTTTTTGTTTTACAGCACTGTCTGGTCATGGGGAGGGGTATTGCGTGTTGTGTTGAAAGTTTAAAACTTTCAATAAAATGTTTATAAAAAAACATTCTTTGAAACCCTAATGATGGTAAAGTGTTTACATCCCAGTAAATCAACAGTTCCTGTAACAGAGACCCTCACGTCTAACCCCAACAACCATGACACATTAAAACAACTTAAGTCACCTTCCTTCTTTATTCTAATGCCCAGTTTGACCTTAAGTAGGTTGTCATGATCAGGTTTAGATGTCTAAAGTGTTCCCGCAATCTGATTTATCAGCTTTTAGCGTTAACAAGCATTCAAACAGGTGATTCAGGGAATTCTAATAAAGTTTCCATCAAGAAAAAGAGTAAAAACAGAAGCTTCAGATGATTGTCTTCGACTTGCCATGACAGCTTTCAGCAAATTTCAGTGGGACCTCAAATTGTTCTTCTGTTTGGGCCCCTAAATTACTAAAACCCCCTCTGAGAATGAGTCTTAAAGAGTCAACTAGTCTAAAAAGGATGCAGGGATTGAGCATTTTTCTTTCATATAATCAGTTTGCAAAGCTGATTCTTCCAAATATTGTAATTTAACTTGTGATTTACATGAAAAATTCACTATACTGCTGCAGGAAAACTTGATCTAAATGTCGGTATAAACTTCAAATATTAATTGATGTTCTCACAGAAGTTATACTTTTATGTTTTAGCAGTTTTCTGTGTGGTTTCTGAACATCATAGTGTGTTTGTGGATTACCTGAGACTAGCCGTCTGTGTCCATGAATGAAGGAGTGAAGCAGAGCAGCAGCCTCCCCGGGCTTCAGGGACTCCCTCCTCTGGTGAGATCCTGCCAAACACCCAGCTCCAGCTCCTCCTCCTCCTCCTCCTCCTGCACAGCATGTCCTGTGTAACTCACACCTCATCACAAATGGGACTGACGTGAAACAAAACCAAAATATCCATAACTGTTTTTGCATGCAAATCATTGAAGAAAGATGCCACGTGCCAGGATGCCCTGAGAGAAGGAAAGATAGTTTAATTCACAAAATCTGCTCTTCATTTTTTCTAACTATTCTCATGTTGGGCAACGATTTGAGACACCCTCAGCTTTAATTCCTCTCTGCCCACTGAAGCCATCAAAGAGCACATTAAGCTCAGCTGTTTCCACTTGGCTAGTTCATGAGCGGGTCATCAAACCACATTAAGAGTCATTATTACTTTCTGTGGCTTTGCGTCACAATTTTTACTCATGAAACCTCAAACGCCTGCACTATTTCTGATGGTTGCAAAATGTCATTCATATAGCACGGCTTTAAATTAGATATATCTGCTGTGTTGCTTTTGAAACTCGTGCTATCAGGATTAACTTTATTTCTTCAATTAACCAAACCTAATTCTAACTTACCCCCTTTTATAATTCAATAATATACCAATAAAACAGAGGATGGATTTCAAAATAAAAGGCAAGCAACAGGACAAAACAATGAAAAAATAACCCAACACATCTGAAACAATCAAATGACAATGAATGTGATCAATAATGTAAAAATACAGCAAGATGTTGGCAAGTGTGTTTGTCCATTTTCAAGCCAAAAATATCTAAAAAACTTCTAATTCTAATCCACATTCACTTAACCAGGAATTAAAGGAAAAAATAAGGCACTGAATTGTTTGTAATGAAGAGAAAATTAACTTATAACTTAAGATTTAATATCTGCTTGTGTTGAATGTGTCTGTCTCATTATTACAAGCAACTCAGAATTTACTTTTAGTCTCAAAACCTTCAAATAAGATCACAATCCAGACATGTCAGCAAAATGTTGATTAGAAGAAATCTGTTGAGATTATGTCTTGAAAATGGACAAATACTCACATAGATCTAAGTTACTTCAGTGTAGGAAGCTAAAAAATGCTTTAAAATACAAATCAGTTGAAGAAATAACAAAATTAGTAGAAATTAAAGACAACTATGATGTAAGAAATAAACATAAATGCTAAAAAAAGAGCCTGCATTAGAAAGCAATTCTAAAACTGTACAACATACAATATAAAAAACAAACGTGTGTATATTCTTTTACAAGCTCAAAAGTAAAAAAGGGTTATATAACAAGATAATGCAAATTAAATGATAAGAATATAAGATGTTAGAAATATCAAATGCCAAAAAATGTTAACTGAAAACAATACTAGCATCATAAGACACGTTTGTTTGCAGAAATTACTGAGCCTTTTTCCACAAGCGAATCAATCAAAATAAAACCAATAAGGTAAAACTTCAGAATAGTGCTTTGACTAATAGATATTTAGTTGCAACTACAAGTTCAGGCTCAAATCTTAACTGTATATAAGATGGACAGAGCAACAGATGACCAAGAGTGAGGCCAAGACATTAGATGTCATGCTTGCTGACTTACATCAGTAAAGGTAATAAATCCTCGCCCCTCCATCATAACAGAAGGGCCAGACTGTCAAAGCAGTTTAAATATTATTTAGTCAAAGTCAAATAGCTATCATTCCGATTTACATGTTGTTTTTCTGAATTATTTTGCTGTCTTGATACCCAAAAACTGCTCTTTTGGCATACGAGGCTCCTTATAGCGTTCACAACCAGACCAACTATCAATTCAGCCATTTAACTTTATTTTATAAGGAGTATTTGCTTTCAACCAATCAAATCATAACTCTTGATCTATGGACCAGTGTGACATTAACTTTTGTGTCATTCACAATTTAGCATGGTTAGTGAAATGGGTTCAGCAGACTCTACAATCTTCGCACAGTCATCAAGTTTCTTTGAAAACGTCTTGGCCACAATATCAGTGCATGCGTATGTTAGTGCTCATGGTGAGGGGTCGATGGCTTCAATTTTGCACAACTGAAGACAACGGAGATGCACTGTCCATGTTAAATACAGTCAGCAGTACGGACAAGAAACATAGAAACAAGAAATATATGTGTAGGGTTGACATAAAATTGGATTCCTCTGAACTTCCTGGTGTTTTGAAAGGCTATAATCTGTTATTACATTAACTGACAGACCGAATGGATTCCTTCAAACAGGCATACAGCAGAAGTTCAGATTCTTAAACATTGCATAAATGTTTCAACATCAGTCACTGGCATGATTCTAGTAGCATACAGAAGCTCCTGCATATGTTTTTTATATCAGTTAAAAACAAAAAAGTCAACTTTTGCATTCTTAAACCTCCAGTTTAAAAGGATATGCCAACTTCTTTTTTCTTTTCACGTCACAGAGGCAGGCTAACACTTCCCATTGACTCCCAGTGTTTGAGCTAAGCTAATTAGCAATGGGCGAGCTTGCCTCTTTTTCTTGTTACTACACACATAGCTAAAGAATGGAGTCTATCTACTGGCCCTTTTCCATTAGCCCTACTCTACTCTACTCGACTCTACCCGGCTCTACTCTACTCGCCTTGTGCTGCTTTCCATTTGCCCCAGTCACCTGCCCAACGGCGTGCAGTGTCGCTGTAAACAGCTGAGCGGCACTGCAGTGACGTCATTTTGAGAGCAACACAACAATCTGTGGCTTTTTGTCACAAACTGAGTAAAAAAGGAAAGCAGAAGAAGGCTGCAGGTGGCAAGAAGAAATACCCCTTGAGAAGCACAGGAGAGTTTTGGAAGCTATACAACAGAATGAAGCCGAGGACAAGAGCAATCGAGCTGCAAAGAAAAGACATATGAGGGTAAGCTAATTGTAGCTACCGCTAGCATGCTAAGTCGTTGCGCTCACGACTCATCGATGATGACACTGTCTGACCAATCAGTAGCCGGCAGTCGTTGACGTCATCTTTTAGTATCGACTCAGCTCGGTTGGAACCAGAGCGAAGTAGGTAATTAAACTAGCTTGTTTTAGGAGGTACCAGGCTAGTGGAAACACGCTGCAAATCGAGTAGGGCCGAGTAGAGTAGGGCCAAGGCGTGCTAGTGGAAAAGGGCCATACTTGTCATGGACTCGAGAGGAAAGGAAGAAAAGCAAAAGATGTTAGTTCATCCCTTTAAGTTGCCATTGCATTGACATAAAAATGCACATTCAGTTTAAAATCCCGTTATTCTGACCACTCCACAGAAGCAAAAAGAGGCAGGCTTAAAGAAAGCATGAGATTTATTAATCATCATCACAACATTGACATCAAGACAGTTCTCCCTTTTGTTTCTGCTCGTTGAAAGTGATCAACACCATTAAATAAAACATGTTAATAAATTAAAAAACAGGTTATTTACAAGCAACCAAACTGTTTTAGCGTCATTTTTTTATTCTACTCTAACATAAAAATATAAATAATCAGTTGTAGAAAATAAAATTCTGTGCAAACCTCTTGTTGACTTAAGTTTAGATTTTGATTTCAGTTAGAAAATGATTACTTATGGCACCCTGGTCGCTCTGTTTGACACTGATTCATACAGTCACACCTCAAAAGTGACATTTTCTGCAACAGTATTGGCATTTTATTGAAAATTATTTAAAATAAGTAACTGTGGTCATGTCTTTCTTCCAGTTGGGGATTATTTACAGTAAATTGATCATCACATCAACAGTGATCGGAGTTTTCTTTATTCTCTGTGTGCAGTTTTAATAATACTTATTGACAATATTCACATTATTCTAGAAGAAGCAGAGGTGATTTGATCCCTTTTTCTTTCTCAGCTGAACTGTGGAGGTTAGTAGAAGTGAAGGACCCTGGATTAGACATAAAGGAGGGGGCAGCAGGTCTGGAGTTGGTGGGATATTTTCAGTTATGGCTTTAGGTCACTGTTACAGTGAGTCATCATGCAATGCTGAGGAGTGGCCGGCGCAGGCCTGCCCAGCAGCCACATGAGAGAGGCTGCAAATTCTCCTGCGGACGCACAGCCAGGGGAGTGTTTTCTTTCTTTTTTTTTTTTTCTTCAGAGCTACAAATAACCGAGGCTCCTTTGTGGCTGTTGTGACCGCGCTCCACAAACACTAACAACTCCGGGTCCGTACAGAGAGACAAAGACAAGTTTAACATCAGACATCATGGGTCATGCTAAAATAAACAACCTCCTCCGCCGTGTCAAGCCGTCGCATCGCGCTGACGCAGAGACAAATACACAAACTTGCAGACGTGTTTTATGCAAAGTCTAGCCAGTAAAATTTTTGGTTTATTACCGTGTTGTTTCTCAACTGCATTTAGGAGTCACTGTCAGGAGAGTCTGAATCAACTCCTGAGCGAGAGTCTACGTCAATCTCAGGGTCGAACAGTAAAAAAGGATTGAAGGTGGATCTAAATCGAGATATTATTGAGTTTCCATCACAAAACAAATTTATAGGCCTGACCTACTTTTCCCACGCACTTTCCCTGACGTGAGTTTTGTTGGTGTAAACCAAACCTGACCTGCAGAATTAGACAAACTTATTTAATTGTACTACAGGTCATTTTATATTCCCTTATACATCAGGATATGTCCATGATAATATGCAGAAGATGAGGTTGATCTGTTTCATTTCTTATCAATGTAGGTCAAATGAGCCAAAGATTCATGAAGAGATCATAATATCGTAAATTTACAAGAGACCAAAGTAAGAATTTCTTGTTGAGCTAGTCATAAATTCAGGAGGAAAACCAGAGATTTTGGAGTTTAAAAATGTTGAGTTATTCATGAAAAGGCCTTTTACTGAGGACGAAATTTTAACTGCTTAAGTTGTTTGCCTACAGTTGAGTATCTGGCCAGATCATTCTGTAATGAGTAACAATTAAGAAGTTATGACTGATCCTTTGTCAAGCCCCTCCCATTACAGGAAGTGAGCCTCCATTAAGTCCCGCCCTCCACTCCTCTTGCAAAGATGTCTTACTTCATAGGGAAAAATTAGCAGCCTACATTGGATATGTGTTACCCACAATGCACCTGCCAATGGGTCTGGCATCAAAATTAAACAGCCACAGTGTATATCCATGGCAGTTTCAGAAATGTTAGCTTTAGCATGATGCTGTTACATTTATGTTACAATTAAGCACAGCAGTCTCAGGACATTTACATTTACAAGACGTTCTTATGTCTCACTTGTATTCAGAGATTAAAATAAATGATAATCTAATAAATCACTCTCGCTAGACATTTTTAGTCAATGAATGGATGTTAATTTAGCAGTGTTAGCCATTGGCAATTATCTGGGCAACAGAGTCCTTTTGATTTCATGATCAGAAACAGAAATCAGATCAATTAGGGAACTGGAGAGCACATATATAAAGACTATAAATCGATGAAAAGACACTGTTCTTTGGTAAAGAGCAATAAAGACTCTAAGAGAGAAAAAGCACTAAAAAAAGGCAGTTGTCTTTACCAAAAGTTTAAAATGTAATAAATAATATCTTAAAATAGAGCATGATGGAAAACAAACACTTGCATTTTGGCATCAAGGTTGCAGTGTTTTTTAACCAGATCTCTATTTAAAGAACATATCAACATAATAAAGGCATTTAAGACTTTAATAACAAAGGGCCTTGTTTTCTTTGTTTTTTACTAAAGAGTCAGATAAATTATTGGATTTAGGAGAGAAAGTACAAAGCTGTTTGTGTAACTAAGGGAAGTACTATTTTATGTCTTTAATGTAGTTATCACATTACAGTCATGATTTCAGAGAGAGACATATTTGTAAGTTGGGATTATTCGGATGTAAAAACATAGATTTAGAAGGATTTTTTAGTTTCTCATATAGGAATGGCATCAAATCAGGCAGATGCAATAAAAATAAATACATAAACACAATAAATGTTGCAAATGTATGACTTTAAAAAACTCCAAAGTACATTATTTCCTTTTCAAACTTCTTAATTTTGAAAACTCAGAGTTTGGTCTCTTGTAAATTAATAACTTTACCAAAAAAATAAATTGAGTTTTGCTTCAGCAGACCCTATTTAAGATTCTTTTAGTAAAGAGACACCCTCAATGATGTTGTACTTCTGCCTAATTTCCTTCTTGGATTCTCTCTGTTAAAACACAGTTTATAAGGTGCTGCCTAGATGGGAACATGAATCACTATTTCTTCAGTAACATCATTGTTTTTACTTACAACAAGCAATTCAGGTGTTGTTTTGAGGAGTTGGTGTCTTTATAAATTAATATAAATAAATTAATTCTCCTTCCTTGTGGAGTGAAAGTGGCTTAAATAAAAGCAATGACTTATAAAGAAATGAGGAAATGTACTGACTTTTGTACTGATTTTTTGAGCTCTCTGAGAAGACTGCTGAGAACAATAGAAACATGATATTTTTAATTTAACCTTTAAATGACTGCAGTTGTTTCTCACTTGGGTAAATTATCAGTCAGTCTTTGCATCAAACATCAGGAGCAAGTTAAAGTGCTTTAGACCAGCAGCTCTCAGTAAACACTCTGTCCCAAATCAAACACTTTCAGTACTGTATCAGAGTCTGATAAGTTAAAGGGGATGAATCCGTGTTTGATTCACCGATGGAAGAACAGCCTCTGCTGGAGGGAGAGCAGCAGCGTCCTGCTTTATTACCAGAGGCTCTTCCTGAGTCTTTAGGAGGTCAGCTTGGAGTAGTTTGGAGGGGAGAAGCGTCTGCGGAGGTACTTGAGGATGTAAAGTGGCAAACAGCTCACCAGCGTGATGACGGTCACCTTCCACAGGAACGATACCGTGGTGATGAAGTACACGTCTGGATTGAACAAGAAGAACAGGATGAGGGAGACACGATAAGCATGACTGAAAAAAGATGTTTTGTTGTTCAAATGTTTGATGTTTAAGTGTTTCATTATCAACATAAGGCTGTGACTAAATCTTTCATGGTATAGTCTAGGAACGTAAATGCTCTCTATGCTTCAGTCTCCATAATTTGAGGGTTTGAAGGCTGTAAACAGTAAGTATAGGGCTGCCATGGAGATGGAATCAGCTGTGGACTAAACAAACAAAATGACTACCAAATTAGCCTTAAGCAGAGCCTGTTTGTCCCCCATTGAGGCAAAATTCATTTCAAAACAGCTCAAACTTGCGCAGCAGCTGGTCCTGCCTGATTCAATACCTGTAAACAACAACAGAAGTGGTTGCATGTACAGGTGTTAGCATAGATGCTAACAGCTTCACTTGAAGTTTCATCAAATCTGGACTGCATGTCTTTATCAAATGAAGAACAAACAGACAACACTGATTGAACTTCTCAATGGAAAGTTTATTTTCACTCCACTTATGAGATGTTTTGGTGAGAGTTTGTTCTCCAACGTTTTGTATTATACACTGCAGCAGTAATGCCCGTCTACCACATTATTTGACTGGCTCATAATGAATCTGATTGACAGAACAATCATCCAATCATCTGCAGGATATGCTTTTAAAAGGTTCTGCCAATTCCCAAACACTTTCTATGAGCCGTTGGACTTGTGAATTATATTGAATGATCCATCTGGAGTGTCAGGCCCAGTGTTTCCCTCAGTGATGACAGGGCAGTAGAGTTGGCTAGTGTATAGGGTGTAGCGTTGATTGTAGGCCTTATTTAATATGTACCTTAGTAAGTTCATGTGGCAATATTGGCTTCACAAACTGATTATATTCTCACTTATTTCAATATTTGTTACAAACTTCTTAAAACTGGTCATACTACTTCCTTTAAGCTCTTTCATCTGCACTCCAGTACACACATGATACATACATCTCTTCTGTCTTAAAAACAACCACTTGCCCTGCTTCAGCTTCTCCCTAAGTAGGAATGGAGATAATCATTTTCTTCACACTTACACTTTTATCATAATCCTTCATGATTCCAGTACTTCTTGGAAACTCTAATGGTGATTTACAATCATTTGATTTGTGTGCTAGTATTGGCTGCTCTGAATGGGTTACCTTCCAGCACCAGGAACCGTCAGTATCAGACAGTACATCTCAATGATACTTGCAGCAATAATAAAAAAAGAGTTTTTAGTAAAACTGAAGACAGAATAAAATGATCACATTTTGATTTAATTTGCTACCTCCCCAAAAAAGGTCGGATATAGATGGAATGAGGAACCACTTTCTAATCTCTATCACTTCTCTTTATGTATGTATGTGTATATATATACATATATATATATATATATATATATATATATATATATATATATATATATATATATATATATATATATATAATTTTCTCATGAACAATTAATTGGTAATTGTGTAAATAATCCTTATAGTGTAGTTTTTTTATTGCTAGTCTTTACATGTATAGTAATGCACGTACTGTTTTTTATACTTAGTCTATATTTTAATTATCATTGCTGCTGTAACACTGCAAACTTCCCCACGTGGGATGAATACAGGTTTATTCTATTCTTTAGACGGATTGACCCAAAATGTTTTATGATTTGTTTGGAAGAGACTCATCTGATAGCTAATCCTACTGATACGCCCATAATCACCATCATGCTCCTTATCTGTTTTATTCCTGTTGATTCACTGTGTCTGTGTTTTGTTCTTGTCCAGCTTCCACTTGGATCAGCACTGGATCACTATGACCTGGATAAATGAGAGCCTAAACAGACTTTCTGCCACGTGTTTGGTCATTTTTGCTTCTGACCTGATAGTTTATGTTCATTTTATGTTGAACTTTAACCGTCTGAGCACTTGTTTTTCTAAATATATGGTTATTATTACTATCATTCTATTGTATGGGGCTTCACTGGAAGATCCTCTGAATGCTGAATACCGAAAATCACGTGTTCAAACTGTAAATGCTGCAGAAGAATAGCCTTTGAATCTGGTCTGGCTTCTTGAGGGAGAAAAGTGTCCAAAAAAGGGTACACTTGACCACATGCCAGTCATGATCCTCAGTGGTCGCAGTCGTGGGCTTAAAATGGAACTCCACGCCCCACATAAAGCTCAAAATAAAGACTGGGAATTCTCTCGGTTGGAGCATTGTGTAAGTCACGAGTCTTAATATGGCACAGCTTTAATTGGCCTCTTTCTTATTTCTGCAAGGTCGAGTAAATAGATGCCAAACAACCTTGAAACATGCAGGCTGTGATAAAGTTACATAAACTCAAACAAAAACAACCTTCTATGAATGTTTTCGGTTCTTTTCTGTCTAATCCACCGTCATCGTGTAATAAAATCATGAACCTTGAGACTCCAAAGGAAACTAACAGGAAGGTTGGCCTTTCCTCTGATACTACACTGGGACTATTTGTCACTGAGCTGACCTTTGGCCTTCCTTATATCCAGGTTATTGTACACCAGAGGCATAATATGAATAAGCATGCCCTCCCCCATCACTGCTGACGTACTATTTCAAGGTTAGCAACAGCACGAAAACATCCCTGAGCCTGCAGAATAATGAGACCACTGTATCCAAGAGGGAGGTGTTGTGTGGCAGATTTGACTTTATTTACCTGTGATGCGGCTCTCTTACCTATGAACTCGTGCAGGAAGACGAGCGAGGCGACATAACAGGCCAAGCTCAGCAGCTCAGCCACGATCATGAGCCAGTGCCACGTCTGGATGGTGAGGGCGACCATCAGCAGCTCGGTCAGGATCAGGGAGGTGAACGAAATGGCAACGATATGAACAAACTCTGACTCGAAGAGGAGGAGAGCCCCGTACATGATGATGCTTCCTGTGGAGTTAAAACAACAGGAGAGGCTCAGAGGGAGTGCAACAAATCACTTTAAAAGTTCAGGGCCTGATTCACTGCAGGACTGTGCCAGTTTTCTCTGTCAGATCACAAAAGACACAGAAAGTAAATGATCCCTTTAATGCAGAGCAGAGCACACAGCTCCTAAATGGAACGTTAGAAAGAATTTGGTGAAGTGTTTGACCCTTCCAATAAAAAAAACTAGGGGTGGGAGAATAAAAATCGATTCACATAAGTATGGGGATATTTTGTTGGACGATTTTTAAATTGATTTTTTTTTTCCAAATTCAAATGCTTCACTTTAGTCTGTGTTAACAACCCACTTTTAAATGCAACCCAGGCTTTTGAAGAGAGAGCATAAACAGCTGGTTAATCGCTGAATAAATTCTAAAAACGGACTCACGTGTGATGTGTGTTTTTCCTGATATAGTCCGTAGGCATCATCATTGTTCATCTTTTTCACTGGTGTTAAAAAAGCTGACTAAAGATTGCAAAAATCGACAATATCGTAGAATCGCAATAGGGCTGGGCGATATGGCCTAGAAATAAAATCCCCGATTTTTTTCCATAACACTCAATTTGCGATTTTAATCGATTTTTCCCTCATTAAAATAAACAAAACTCCCAGTGTCATAAAAATTAAACAAATCAAGTTTTGCCTTTATGTTGTCTAAATGTTTCCCTCTTAAAGTCAAAGTCTGGGTCATAAAAGGTTGATTATGTAGTATAAACGTAGGCAGGTTTGTCTACATAAACACTAAACGGCTGAGGTATTTTTACAGTATTAGCCTGAAACTCTCTGATCAGTATTTAATCTACTTAAATAACAAATACAAGCCTATAAAAGTGCTTGTGCAAACCCTACAAGGCCAACCATCATGAAAATTGTACTTTTTTTCAAAAATTGCAACTACTTACAATTGGACTAAGGCAAGAAAAAAATCTCGATTCTTACATTTTTAAATCTTCCGCAGAAAATAATTCGAATTAATTGATTTTATCGATTTTTTGCTCGGCTCTAAATCACAATTTAAATCAAATCAGCACCTAAAAAATTGTAAAATCTGGAGAAAAGCGTATAGTCCCAGCCCTAAAAACCCCTCTTCTTTATTGTTATGGAAATGCTTAATGAGATTAAATGAATGCGCCATGGTTTGCGCTAGAGATGTGACCTTGCGAACAAATTGAGTCTTTTGAACAGCTCAACACCATCATACCCTCAACATTAGACTTAAGCACTAATCTGACCTCCAACTGCAAGATAACTCCAAGTTAAAGGGATACGCCAACTCAAAAAAGGTGGTCCTGGCTCACTTCCATCAATCACTGGAGAAGTTTGACTCATCATAGGTCACATTGTAGTGTTAGTATAAGAAGCAGCAGTAGTAATAACAGCTGCAGTAACCAGACTTAAGATAAGTAATACAAAGTAATACCTCACCTCTATCCATGATTGATACATCTATACTAACTATAAACTATAATAGTAACTATTTTTAGCATCACATAGGCATGAGATCCCTCAGAAAATGGGATGTCACATCTCAAGAAGTTTACCTTCAATACATACAATATAAAATGATCACCACAGTCAAACAGACACGAGGACCCTCCTGAAAATGAGATGTAGCGTCCCAAGAGGCTAACCTCTATGGTTGGTCTGTGGCATGGTCTATGGTTCATGGATCTGTCACTAACTTTAGTTCTTACTTTAGTCCACTTGTCTCCTCTTACCTCCCTTCCTCTGCCCTCACACCCAACACAGCATCGTGTGGATTTGCTGTTCATCATGAGACTGGGATCCACATTCAAGATTTCCTGCTGCTTAACAGAAGGTTTTTTCTTGAGTCATGATGGAGGGATTCATGGTTGCCTTTATGGATTCATGTTGGGTGTTGGATGTATATATTTGTATATATATGAATATGTGTATTTTATATGTATATATGTATCTATGCATCTATGTGTATCCATAAAATGAAGAGTTTTGTGCTCTATTGTAAAGTGTCTAGAGATAACACTTGTTATGAATTGGCCCTATACAAACAAAGATTGATTGATTGACTGACCATAATTCAGATTAGAGGTAGTCATGGGCTTGATTTCATCCCTTTGTTTCCATTAGCTACTTTATACTGACTTTAAGGTATGCAATTGGCTGAAATCCAATTGCATACCTTCATGTGTATGATTCACTTGTTGGTCTTTAGTATCTAAACCAAACTCATGTTGAGTCAAATAAAGTTGAACCATCACTGCGTATAAAAAGGCATCATTTAGTTTCCCAAGACAACATTTTGGCTGATCCTGGTCCAAGAATGTTTGAGTATTCCCTTTTTTACTTGAATTTTGATTCTAAAGATGTTTTTGTGTTTCTTACCTTGATATATACTTATTAAGACCCATATTAGAAATGTCTTGAAAGACAGTGGTCGACCCTGTGGAGAGAAAACACCAAAACAAATGTCATATTTACCAGTTTACATTTAGATTTTTGCATCATTAGTTCTGTATTGTAAATCATGCTGCACTGAAACTGTAAGAATGTTAAAAACCTTTAATAGATCCTTATATAGTTCCGGATACAACATCGCAACCTCAGACTTCACATCTTTGTCCAACACCAGAGAGAAGACGGGGAACATGGTGTACAAAGTGGAGTATCTGAATCAGCAGAGTGGGAAATATGCTTCAGACTAAATGACAAACATTCACACAGTTTTAAAACGTGTAATTGTTCAATTCAGCACTGAAATACAAGAGTAGTTGTTAATATGTTCATATTTTCCCCTGCTCACATTTCAGCAGTGAAACACGGAGGAAATGCCAAGAGAACAGTGCAGCCAAATGCTCTGATGATAAGTCATCACTATTCAGAGTTTGTATCTCACCCAATAATCAGAAATCCTTGGTAGAGAGGGACCGAGGCAAAGTAGAAAACAGAGCAGAAGACAGCCTGGGGAAAAAGAAGCACAAAAACAAAAGAATGACTACTCAAGTATTGCAAAGGAAATAATGTCAGGGCCTCTATTGTTCAAAAAAATTCACCTGAATGCTGTAAGAATGATCCAGACTTCTGTAATCTTCTGTTTTATTATTTTTTCTATTTAACGGATGATGGCACAGTGCAGATTTGTAGGTCTGTGAGACTGCTGCCTTGAGTAATACTAGGATTAGTTCTAATCAAAAATAGGATTATTGATCCAAAGAATGAGGTTTGAACTTGATTCTAAGAAAAAAATAGAAAAAACTGATAAATTGGTCAAACAAAACAACATTTCTTTAGGAAGCTGATATTCTGTGAGAATGTTTAAAGGACAAGAGTCAGTAGTGACTCGCATTTTGTATTTTTACATCACGGCAGTAGGGCTGGCCTACTACATTATCTGATTGGTCAGGAATGAATATGATTGACAGATCATCCAATTACTTGCGGGATATGTTTTTGACAGGTTCTGGTCATTCCTAAACACTTCCTATATTATATTGAACGGTCCATATGGTGTGTCAGGTTAATAACTTTTATCCTGTTACAAAAAAAAGACACAAGTACGTGTTGTTAATGAATATCGTTAACCATTTTCTTGAGATATAATCCTGTGAAACATTACTTAATCTTAATGAATTACTTTTGAACACTGAATCCAAATTCACAAACCAGAAAGCTCGAGGTGAGTGCAAACCAGGGTCGCTCAAATACTGCTGTTCCATCGAAAAAGCAACAGTTTATGATAAATTTACCATCATTATATGATTAATGACCCTGAAAACCCACAACTAGCACTCAGAATCATGTTAAAAACCAGCAAAAACAGTCACTTGCTAATGATGGTTATTTGGATCACTACCAAAATCTAATCATTTTAAAGTTAGGGCTTTACCAACATGTCATGAAAATTTGAGCAAATCCATCTGGTAGTTTTTTGTGTATTCTTGTTAACAAACAAACAAAGACATATCCCTGTACAAACATAACGTCCCTGGCGGAGGTAATTACAGCACAGAGCATCGACTTAGTCTGGTGACACACTGACTGGGAGATTATCACTTTGACGACTCAATCAACTAAAATCTAAAATGACTTGCGACACCACAAACCTCGTCTCTGCACCACAGGGCTCTGCTGGAGAAAGTCAAACCCTGGCTGGCAAACTCAAACATGTGTCTTTAACGTGTGCACGATGCCAGCATTGAGCTGTCAGGCTGTCATCGAGCGGCCCCACAGCAGACGGGTCGCAGCTGCGGCTGTGGTCGGTGTTAATGTGAGACATGCGGAGGAGGGCCTCCCTGAAACCCCAAAGTCCACCAAGCGGTGAGTCATGGGCTGTCCCTCCAGGCGGGGGCTGAGGTTGGACCGGGACATGGGAATGTGATTTGGGACGGTGTTTAGTATAATGTGTGTGTTTGTTGAGGGGGGCTCAGAGTGGCACCATGGCCTAGCTCCTCTGAGTCATGCTGCACCCCACCCTGCCATGGCCACCCCTGAAATGTCTCCCTGTCCAAACCCCAAACGTTTCCTCCGCGCATTTAGATGTTAGGTGCTGTGGATAAACAAAACCCACATCTCCCTGCCCACACCTTAACATAGAACACATTCTCTCAGGTATTTTAAAGTGTTTTACGACGGCTTTGACTCAGTGTTTCAGACTGATACACTCTTAAGGTGATAGATTAATATAATTTTGAAGGACGTATTTGTTAATGCCTAATACTTGTGTGTTAAAGTTCCCAGACACATACAGAGGCATCTCTTTTACAACTTATGTCTGAGCTTTCAATCTGTCTTCTTTTGTGCAGCACCAATTAGAAAATGAAAGCAATCACAGATAACCAACTTGTTCAAAGAAAGCTCATTTTTTAATTTTATCTTAATTATTATTATCATTGTTTACTTTATTTACATTTTTATTTTACTTTGTTTTTCAATTATTTAAATAGTTTGTTCTATTTTTATTTATTTATTTGTGCAGCACCAATCATAAGTTGAAAGCACTTGGAGATAGCCAACTTTCACCAAGGAAGCTTATTTTTGAATTTTCTATTTATTTATTATTATTACTATTTACTTTATTTAGTTTTTTATTTTATCTTGTTTTTAATTATTTTAACAGTTTGTCTTATTTTTATTTATTTTTTGTTTCTATCTATCTTTTTATATATATTTCTATTTCCTTTTTTTTACCTAGTATACTTAGAACTCTGAATCATATTTTATTTTATTTTTATTGACCTTTATTCAACCTGGAAAATCCTCACTTAGATTTATAATCTCTTTTTCAATAGTTTCCTGGCCAAGACACTTTAGCAAATACACGCATCAGCAAAAACATAAAAGCAAGACTGCAATACATTAAGAAAAAAGTCACAATTTCAGATTTCAATTCTGCTAAAATTGCCCATGTGAGAAAGATAAAGTGCATCAGTCAAAACTTCTGCAGCCTGATGTGTTCACCTTCAAGTGGCTCAACATCGTCTAAATGTGTCCAGTGAAACTAGACCTGTTAGTTTCAGGTCTTTTTTTGGTTCATTCCAAGTATGTGATATAATTATTAGTTAGACAGTTACTGAGAAAAAAACACCGTTTTCTAATGTCGGTTGTCTGGATCACCACCAAAATCAAATAATTATTAAGTTGAGCCTTTATCAACATCTCCTGAGAATTTCAGCAAAATCTGTCCCATAGCTTTTACGTATTCTTGCTAACAAACAAACACACAAGAAGACAAATAACAAATGATATGTATTGTTGCTTCACAAAGGAGCAGGTCAATGCCATACCCTTCCTTCATATTTTATTTCTCTTTGTATTCGTCTGTTCTGTCTCATTTCTGATAGCTTGTATTTTATGCTTGCTTCAACCTTGTGGAGCACTTTAGTCAGCTGCTGATGTTTAAAATGCGCTTTAGGAATAAAATTGACTTGACCTGAACAAACTCGAACTCCAGCACACATCATTTTGCATCACTCCGCTCTCTTAAACTGTCAGATTCAATGTCAAAGACTGCAGAATTGGACTTGTATTCTTGTTTCTCTAGAAGCCAAAGAATCTTGATTGCAGAGTTAAAGTCTGTTATTCTGTCTTTGGCTGCTGAGGCTGGTCTATTCAAAAATACTACAAGAGAAAAGAGACTCAGTGTATTGTGTGATTTGGCTGAAGTGGAGATTAAGTCTCATTCTCTCTTTCACTGTACAAATACATAATGGCTTTAGAGAGTAAAGGTTTCATGACTAAATGTGTAAAACATTTATGTTCGTTGCCAACTGGAGTGGTTGTTTATAAATTGAATTTGTCGGCTGATTTCGTCTCTAAATCCTGGGAAAGACAAAACTACTAGGCACTCTGACTCTGGACTGTTTGAAAGGATGATTTGTGCTCGACACTCGAGGACATCAGTCTGTATGTGGGTTGTGCAAATCAAATGCAAGGTCCCCAGCATTTTCTACACACTGATATTAAATGATGTCCTGAGGGCCCGTTTACTAATCCTTTAAGAGGCCCAGCCATTTCTGTGGGTGGGCCAGTTTTGGATAGAAAGATTTCAATTAAACTTTCAAATAACAAAGGTGTTCAAAATCATAAGCCATGTACAGAGCTACATTTGCAGTACTGTTGCTGTACTGTAAGTAGTGTTGTGTTACTCGAGACCGGTCTCGAGACCACATTTTGAAGGTCTTGGTCTTTTCTCGGTCTCGGACTGGCCGGACTCGGGATTTTCCGTAAAGAGCGATCAAGACCAGCACTGATCTGCTGTTCTTCAACTTCATTGATGTGAATAAGGAGGAACACTTGGTAAAGCAACAAAAAGCTTCAGTTCATGTGTTATTTCCCACAGTGATGACTGCAACCTTCCCGGTGTTGTGACTAAGGGACAACGCCCTTAACCGTTCAACCTTGTCATGGTTTTTAAAAAAGTGATTTTGATGGTCTTGGTCTTGTCTCTGTCTTGGTCTCGACTCGGTCTCAACTCCCCAAAGTCTTGGTCTTGTCTTTGTGCATTCTGGTCTCGGGCAAGTCTTGGTCTCAGATAGTGTGATCTTGAGCCACAACACTACTGTTAAGTTGGATTTATTACCACTATAAATCCTGAGTCATGATTAATTTGAAGGAAACAAATATATGAAAAAGAGGCCTTAACAGCAAGATCCAAGTTTCATACACAAGTGTAAAACTAAGAGACTAGCTATGAAGATATTTCCCAACACATCGGTGATATCAATCTTATTTGTCAAGAGTGCAAAGCCTCCACTTTACTAAAAACTGACCATTTTCTGTCACATTGACAGTCTGTTTGCTTTAAAAATAGATCTTAAGAAGAATATAATACGCATATTCTGGACATGTCCAAAAGTGAATAACTTTTGGGAATCCATCTTTAATTATTTCATCAAAACCTGCAACACTTCACTAAAGCTATGGCCCTTCATGTTGATGCAGACCACACACATATATTATGGTCATGGCCAAAACTAAAAGGGTATTGGTAAGAAATATGGCAAAATCTGCAAAAAATATTACAATATCAGATACCCAAAACATGTAAGATCTTATATTTGGAGAATTTGTCACATGATATGATACAAAAAAAGGATGAGTATCTTATCAGCAAGTAAAAAAGTAATCACCAGATTGTGGTACAAAGTAGAACCACCGACTGGGGAGCAGTGGGTGTGCACTGTTGAGGAAATATTTGTAATGGAGTAACTCGCACACAACTTAAGATTATAGGAATCACAATTTGTGGAAAAGTGGGAAAATTGACTGTTTTCAGGAGGACTGCAGAGGACACCACCACTTCACTGGACAATAAGGACATTGATATGAGGAGGATTAATAAATGAGATGGATTTTGCTATGCCCTAATACTGTACCTACTGTACAAAAAATCCAATAGACATAAGTATAAAAAAGAGGCTTTTTTTAAATGAATCATCAAACATTTTATGAAGGGATGCACAATTGTAATATTTCTGATATCAAATTGACAGTTTGCATGTTTTAAACATACATAATCAGAAGAATGTTCTATGCATGTTCTGGACATGTCCAAAATTGAACAACTTTTGGGAATCCATCTTTAATTATTTCATTAAAACCTGCAACACTTCGTTAAAGCTATGGCCCTTCATGGCCCTGTTTGGGGTGACTCCAAGAGACATCAGCCTGACTAAACTACAAAAGTCAACATGATCGCTTTCTGATTTCTCATAGTCAGAAGAATGATGTTACTAAAATGAAGGGAACCAATGCCACCTGTATATGGACACTGGTTGAGAGAGGCTATGTACTGTGTCCAACTGGAGTATAAACTGTAAAAGGGTCAATTCAGAAGCTCTCTGAGGATTGGCCAACTTTCTTAGCTCACTTTGAAACTATAAATGAGGATGAAATTAAATCTTAGGGTGTAGTGTGCAAGCATGGGGCACATGTATAGGTTTTTCTGGATGTGTATGCGTGTGTGTGCTTTTGTTGGTAGTATACATTTACGTATCTTTTTTTCCAAGTTTCTGGTCATTATTATTTCTTTGTTTGTTTGTTCTGTGACGCTGAGTTTTTACCAAGGGGGCGGGGACATTGGGTGGAGGGGTACACTCTGAACTGGTCACCAGCCAATCACATTTGTTGTTTATTACAGCCAGTATGCGGGATATTTGTGACCAGCATGTATGACAAGAATATTGCCTGTAAATACTGCCAATAATGTTCACATTTACTGACACAATAATTAACTTTCCAGGCATTTATCTGCCCATACCAATATTGTTTTGTTAATATTATGGATGTGTTTGTGTTGAGCTCTACCTGCATGGTGCTGATGCACAGACTCCTGTGGATGACGAACTGGCAGAGAGCTGCGGAGCGCTTGTAGCTGTTGCGCCCGTGGACCATGAGGAGACGACCTAAATGTTTGAACTGAGTCACCGAGAAGTCTGCAGCCAAAGAGGCCTGTTTTCCTTCCTGTGCAACACACAGCAGAGAGGGATGTGAGGACAAGCTGCAGAAATGTTTACTGACCTGAGAGACACTTTCTGGAGAATTTAAGAAGAGGTTAAACATACTGAGACAAACAAACAAGGAAATAAGAAACACGCCCAAGCAATAGCTGGCATTTAGTGTAAGAATTACTTTTTACAGCATCAGATTTGCATAAACTTATAGATGGTAGGAGGCAGGTTAAATTTCTTATCAGTGGAAAACCTGAGAACATTTAGTTACATAACTTTAAAAAAGATAAAATATTTATTTATGAAATCAAAGTATTGACTAAACTCTAAAATCAGACAGTGATTTACTTGATAAAGCTGCAGTTCAACTTCTTTAAAAAAAACAAAACCATAAAAAGTGAGAGAATCGTAACTTTGTTTTAACAGGACACCAAAGCTAACTGCTTCTTTATGTTTGCTTTTTCAGAAATACTGGAGCCTTAACTGCTGATAAACAATAGCTGCAGACTACGTACAGAGTATCCTGTATTTTCTTTTTCAGTTTCAAGGCGCTGACTGGCTGTAAAACACATGATGTGCCAAACGTCACTGTGGATGGTTTGACAGATTGCATCGCAGCCAACACCATCAGCCTGCTCAAGCTGCAGTTTTCTCATTGAACGTTCTACTGCTTCATGAACCATTGGTCTGAACTGGGATTTAGAGAGCAAAATTGCCATCAAAGCAAAAAAATACCTTCAGTGCTATCATTTCTAACATTAGGTCTGTGTCTGACAGAGTAATTGTTTTAATTTTTGTCCTTTAGTTTTAGACATAGTTTAGTCATCTAAGTTGTTCTAGTTTTAATTCAGTTTAGGTTGATGAAATTTCACATCATTGTAGTCTATGAAATCTACTGTAAACTAAAGTTGACTAAATTATGAAGTGAAAAGTGCAAGGCATTTTTCATGTTCCCTTAAATTTTTGAAGTCTTGTTTTACACTTTGATGAAATTAAACACCTAACAACTCTTTCTTAAATGTTTGTAAAGTTTGAACACATAAATGAACAGAAACAAATTAAACTTTTATGTGAAATCTCCTTTTTTTAGTCTACCTGGCAGAGCATCTCAGTTACAATACCAGAACTGACAACAAACAGTGAACCTGCTCTACATAAATATCAATTCATAAAGAGAGCAGCTCTGATTGGATCGCTCCCCAACTTATCCCACCACCACCAAGCTAAGGCAGCTGTGATTGGATGTCCCTCTGAACTCATCCAACCTTTCCACACAACCAAAGTAACTGTGATTGGATAGATTCTTAACTTGTCTCTACGTTCTACATGACCAAATTAGGTCTGATTGGATTAAGTCTCTGAAAAAACATTCTAGTCTAGTTTTTATTTCTTGATGAAAATGTCAGTTAATTTAGTTTTTGTCCAAGTGCTCTTGTTTTTATTATTTACTGTCTAGTTTTTGTCACGGTAAAAAAAGGCTGTTGATGAAAACTACGAGTTGTGAGAAGCACGAAAGGCGGGTTTAGGAGAAACTCAAAAAGCATCCTGTCATCTTTGTTTCCTCTTCACAGACAATAGATCCTCAAAAAGAGGAATCATCTGTGTGCACGTCTCTCCACATGTCTCTGAACATGAGAGAGATCTTGACAGGAAACACAAAGCAAGAAAAAAAAATAGTGTGAGAGCAGCGTGTCAGTGTGAAGGGATGAGATGGAGAGAGTCTTACTTTTCCCTCCACTCCCACGCCACAGTCGGCTTCCTGGATCATGCTGACATCGTTTCCTCCGTCCCCTATGAGACAACAAAAGCCAGCAAGGTGTCAGGATTCACATCGGTGACTCACCAATACAAACTCGGACTGAGTATTGTCCCTGCATATTTCACAAGGCACTCCCTTCGATCGGCCTGATTAAGATATCACAAGCACTGCCAAAGTAATGAAAATGACAGATTTGTCTGGAATTCAGCAGATAAGGGCTGAAATAAAAGGGGCTGGGTTACAACTGTGATGCAGAAAACAGTACAAAATAAGATTTAAAGAAAAGGAAAAAGTGAACCAAACAAGCAAACAGGAGCCTTTTTTCCCTTCCAAGAAGTTGCCTAAAAGCCGCTAAAACTGTCTTAAAGAAGAGATACACACATGGTCATCTATGTGAGCATTAATCTGCTCTGCTCTTCTGTGATCGTTCAGTATTTATGCAAGGATGCTGAGGAGATGACCATAAATGAAGGTCAGAGATTTGTGGCTGAAATGTGATTTTGAGGGGTGGAAATGCATGCGACTGCTGTCGTTCCAGCAGTCAAACAAGTCTGACTTTGTATCAAATAGCCCTTTTCCATTAGCCCTACTCTACTCTACTCGACTCTACCCGGCTCTACTCTACTCGCCTTGTGCTGCTTTTCCATTAGCCCCAGTCGCCTGCCCAACGGGGTGCAGTGTCACTGTAAACAGCTGAGCGGCACTGCAGTGATGGGTACAGTGATGTCATTTTGAGCGCGACACAACAATCTGTGGCTTTTTGTCACAAACCGAGTAAAAAAGGAAAGCAGAAGAAGGCTGCAGGTGGTAAGAAGAAATACTCTTTGAGAAGCACAGGAGAGTTTTGGAAGCTATACAACAGAATGAAGCCGAGGACGAGAGCAATCGAGCTGCAAAGAAAAGGCGTATGAGGATAAGCTAATGGTAGCTACCGCTAGTATACTAGGACGTCGCGCTCATGACTCATCGATGAAGACATTGTATGACCAATCAGTAGCCGGCAGTCGGTGACGTCATCTTTTAGTATCGACTCAGCTCGCTTAGAACTAGAGCGGAGTACGTACTAAAACTAGCTTGTTTTAGGAGGTACCAGGCTAGTGGAAACACGCTGCAAATCGAAAAGGGCCAAAAGTTTCTAGTTGTGGGAAAATATGCAACATTTTGTGGCTTCATTTTATCAACGGCATTACCAAAGCAAGCGAGTTTTTGTAATGCAACTGTTTCTGCTGTTTTTTAGGATTCCTCACAAATGTGGAACACCGTTATTCTATAATAAGCTTATTTTCACTGGACAATTTTTCTGTTAGGGGTCCTGGTGCCTCGGGGAGGTGGGTATCCATAAATCTCAGATAACTTTTTTCTTTTTTTGTGGCCAATTGTCAGGAGCCAGGCCACTCCAATTTAAGAATTAATATTAGTTTGCCCAACAGTGGATGCAGACAGCTCTGCAGATGGACAGAAGCTGTGTCCAAATGAAGCCGGTATTTTCAAAAACAATCGTCAGTTATAAAAATAATCCTGTCAACATGCGTGATGCTCCTACAACCTCCTTCTTCCCATGACAAACAAAAAGGCATAAAAGCAGTAGGGCTGGGACAATGCGCTTTTCTCCCGATTTGATTTTTTGCAATTTTTTAGTTGCCGATTCGGTTTAAATTGCGATTCTACGATATTGCTGATTTTCGCAATCTTTAGTTAGCTTTTTTAACACTAGCGAAAACGATGAACAATGATGATGGGTACAGACTATATCGGGAAAAATACACATCACATGTGAGTCTGTTTATAGTATTTATTCAGCAATATATTTTAACCAGCTGTTTATACTCTCTCTTCAAAAGTCTGGATTGCATTTAAAAGTGACTTGTCAACACAGACTAAAATAGAGCTTTGAAATTTGGAAAAAAAATCGATTTTGCACAAAAAAATCAATTAAAAAATCGTCAGTAAGACTTACTGTGCATTTTTCTGTGTATATTTAAAACACAAGACACAAGGGGGAGGGGGGGGGGTGTATGAAAACTCAGGGTTTGCAGGGTGTTGATTGAAATCTTACGCCTTAAACACTGTTTCTCTGGACACTTGAAACTGAGTATTAAAACATCTTCACTTTGGCAGGAGTTTTCCAAAATGCGTATTTTTAGTGACCTGAAATGCACAGAAAAAAGCTGCTTTCTAAAAAATACCAGCTGACCTGAGTGAAATTAACTGGACAAGGATTAATTTGGTGTTGTAAGTATGTTGGAAACATGGTATCTTTAAATTAAAAAAAAAGAAAAAAAGAATATAGGGTGAGCTAAGTAAGGCTTGTTTTTATTTTCATCAACCTGGGTCCTTGCCATGGCCAGTTCATTAGGATGTCAGTGTGAAAGCATGATCCTGTTCGCCACTGTGATGTGTCAAAACTAAAACGCACCCTCAGTTAAAACACGCGAGCAGAGCGGAGACATCAGCAGGAAAGTAAAAAAACGATCGGTGCTGATCATCAGTCTGTATCTGCTGGAACAGCACGCAGAGAGCAGACTGCTTTTTAAAACTCAGGTGTTGAAACTGGATGTTATTTTGAGCTTTTGTGACGCACGTCCTTTTAGTCTCAAGCAGGGAAGTGAGTCTGAATTCTGATGATGCGTGGATCTGGGAGGACAGAAGAGCGAGGACAATCGACCGAATGTGCAGAATAAATATGAGACCACGAAGAAAAAGAGAGGATCGACTAAATGTGCAGTCTCCAAGGGATGAACAAACAAAAGTATATCAGTAAGATAAATATGAAATCAGAGTAATTCCTTCAGTGGAAGATCAGTTTGACTGTTTTCTACTCACCTACAGCACAGGTGAGCTTGCCTGTGCGCTCCTGCAGCAGTTTGACTATCTGGGCTTTCTGGGTGGGGGTGCACCGGCAGCAGACCACAGCAGGACACTGGCACGCGAGCTCCATGAACTCATACTCGTAGTATTTCAGGCAAACCTGCAGGAAAACCACAGAACAAACAGGTAAGCATTTGGAACCAAAACACTTCACTGATCTCAACTGTTCATCTGCAGCGAGCAGCCTTACAGTTTAACTCCTACAGTGGGTTTACAGAGAGACCCCGACCACAGATACCACTTCCACAGAGGCTTCAGTGGCAGCAACATTATCGCACTTTAAACACGTCAGAGTTTCATAAATATGAGAGACGAGTCCGTTAGAGGAGGGTTACAGCCACACACTTTACCTCGAGTGAGTCTCCCGATATCACCAGCGCGCAGTCGTGTTTTCTCCTGAAGGCGTTGAGCTCCAGGTGGGCTTCCCCTCGGGTCGTCACCTAAGGCAGAAGAAACCACAGTCCTAAATGTGCATGTTGAAAACACCCAAACTCACTGAAGATGCTCATAAGACATAATATCTGTAAATCTGTCAGGCTTTAACATCCTGAATAGTATCAGATCAGTAGCTTTAAAAACCATCAGCTTGTTTTCATGCAGGTGCAGAGACAAAAACTGCTGGAGATGGTGTGAAGATCTACCAACATCTGTTATCTGATATTTATTTAATTCAATATTCATTTATAGGGACAATACTGTATGAAGAAAGAGACGGTTCCACACACTACGGCACTTATGTTCCCTAATTGTGTCTTTACAGACATAAAAAACAGCAATAAATGCTGTTGAAAGAAAAAAATAATAATTACTGACATAATAATACCAAACAAATTCAGACAACAACACAAAAACAGGTAAAACAGGAAGGACATGATCATTAATGACTACAAATATGAGCCCTATTTAAGAATTATTTCAGGTTGAGTTTAAATTGTCCTGATTGTAAGACTGAAACATAAATTTTACATTGCCAAATTAACTTGAATTGTGTTCTTTTTATTTTATTTCTTTTAAAGATTATTTTTGGGCATTTTGTGCCTTTTTATTGAGAGAGAGTGACAGTGGATAGGCTTTTAAAAGGAGGTGAGAGAGAGTAGGAAAGCAAAACTAGCGCCACATATTGAGTTATTTTTTCTGTAAGTTTGGAAAAAGACAATCAGAGAATTTTTCTGCAAATCACACTTTTTTCCCAATTTTGAATCCTGTTATTTTCAAATCAAATTATTTAAACAATTTGTACTTCAGGTCAATAAAGCAACATTTTAGTATCTTAATAAGTTACTTCAGAACATGAACAGCATTAAAATTGGGCATTTGTGTTCAGTATTTTCATTCTAGTTCTATTCTTTACATAAAAACATCTCTAATCATCAGCTGTAGTTCTTCGTTGTCTAAAGAAATATTATCAGACCCATATCAGTATTGGCAGATAATTGCCTAAAAGTTGATAATCAGTTTCTGCCGATATTTACAGCCAATACTTTGGCACTACAACTTGTTCACAAAAAAACCACATACCAGTCATAACATTTGCAGACTGAATGAATATTTAGTGTCATACTGGTATATTGTGCACCCCCACTTTTATGACTCATAATAAAACCTTAAGGTAAAGTTTACATATGCTGTGACTTTAATTTGCTCTTCTTTTGGCTCTTCCTGTTTATACTAAAATCATTTGTCATACTTCGCCTTGACTCAGGTTCATGTTTTAAATTTTGATTACTTTACAATTATATACTTAAAAAATATATTTTTTACAGTTTTGTTATTTTTGCATGTTCGTTGACATTTACAACTTTGCTCTTTAGCTTTGTTTCTTTTTATGACATCATACACTATTTTTAGGGATGCACGATATGGGATTTTTGCCAATATCCAAGATGCTGATATTTTTTAATCCACAATTACTGATACTGGTATTTCTGGCCAAGAGCAGAAGCTCTGTACTTCACAAAAATAGACTTGCTTTTTTCAGTGTTACAGTATATTTTTGTTAGAAACAGCTGTAAAACAAGAAGAAAAGCATTTAACGCTTGCAAAAATGAAACTCTTGACTTTAAAATGCAGCCATGCAGCGATAAGAAGGAGCATCAACTCTGTACATTTGTGTAATTTGTCCAGATATTCCATAAATGGCCAACATGTTTCGTCATTATATCATCTGTAAATATCTGCAATAATTTCAATGACGGACGATACAGATTCCTTCTCTTTTAAGGCTGATACCAGCTGATACTGAAGGCAAACTGATAATATCATGCATCCCTAACTATTATTTACATTTTACATATCCAAACTTCTCATGAAACATCACTCTGTTTGATTATTGAAATATTTTTTATGTAATATCCTTGACAGCAATCAAACAAAGAATGATTAAAAATAAGTAAAAATAATAAAAAGATGAACCTGCTTACAAAACAAAGATATGACATCACACTGGTAGGGCTGGGAAAACAAGACATTGGAGCCTCTGGCCCAATAAATATGGGGGAGGGAGGGATCCTGATGCAGAAGACTTTTTGTCTTGTTTAGGAGACACACCAAAGAGCATTTAAAACTCAAAAAAGCAGAATATGAGTGCTTAAACATTCATGAAGCCTTTATCTCATCATGTTTTGACTTGTCTTTAAGTTCAGCACTGTATTATTTTAGAGGACTTTTAACCAGGATTAAAGATTGTGCACGTTTTACTGCTTTAAACATTAAGATGGACTCCTGCATACTGTCTAACTTGCAAGAAATTCATTTATTTGTAACATTTCGGCCTCGACCTTCATCAGGCAAACCAAGGTCTGGGACCCAAATGTTGCAAATAAATGAATTACTTGTAAGTTAGACACTGTGTGGGAGTCCATCTCCATGTTTAAAGTTACTTTTTTCTTCTACAAATGTCTTTTTTATGGCTAAAAGTGGCTAATTTTATTGGCGAAGTCTGTCGTTGGTAATTTGTGTGAAACTTTTTGTGCTGCTTTCTAGGTCGAGGATACCTTGTTCAAGATGTTGTATACAAATGGGAATACTTCTGATTAAATAAAGGATAAATTGTTAAAACAGTGCTTGTAAATGTCCACAAAAGGGATATCCCTGGGAAAGTGGAGCTCAAATCTAGATCAAAAAGGGAAGGGGTAGGTATGGAAATTCCCTTGAATCATAATTTCACCTGAGGTTTCTAACAATGCTGTCAGCTTCAAATATAGGCTCAAAATGCAGCTCTGACAAGGCAAAGTGCAAATCCGTCAACAGCAGCTACGCTCTGGAATGAATATCCTTCAACCGCTGACTATTCATACGTCAATCCACATCAGGCCCCGGTGACCACCAGGAAGCTAATCCAGATGTATGTGATGCTGGCCCAGTCAGCACTCCCCCGTCCACTGGGAGAGGGGTTTTAAAGCCTTGCCAGCCATTGTTACTCTCTTCCAGTAACCGCAGTTGTACGCAAGTTGTAACCTTCCTATATGGCAGGCTCTCCTTCTGCTCTGGCTCGGCTCCAGAGGGGAAAGCAGGAGAAGGAGGCGGGGGGGTGGTGGGAGTCTATCAAAGCGGGCGGTGAGAGTCCGAAAGCTGCAAAACAAATTAGGAAGTGAGCCCTGCGCGAGTTCCCTCTGGGAGTGGTTCAGCTGCTTTCTCCTCTGGCCTGTTTGTTCTCTCTGACAGTGGTTTGGATGCTTTCACTGGTGGGAGGTGATTTATTCAGCTGTGGACGCTGGCCTCTGCTGCGTGCATAGTTATGTGGGGATGTTTGACCAGCGGCTACACGGGCGCGGGTCCGCTCAGAGAATGGATGCGCGAGGGTCGAAGGGGTCAGGAAGGCGTTGATGCTTCATTGAACTTGGACGAACCTCGTGGACTTAAATCAACCATAACCCACCCATAACATGTTAAAGGAAGAGGGGTCTTTATCCAGCACTCACAGCTCTGAAGATGTGGATGTCCTGGTTGCGGGTGATCAGATGGGCGTTCTTGGCGGTGCATGTGGCTGTCTCGAGCTTGTCCCCTGTCAGCATCCAAACCTAAATACAGAAATCACAGAATAACATCATTTTGTTGGTCTAGACATATTTTTTTGCAGTGCCTGAGGGCCACACTGGCCACACTACATATTGTCAGGCACTCTCGATGAAGAACAGAATTTATATACTTGTGAAAAAAACACAGCAAATATGATGTTTCAAAAATGGATTAAAACAACATTAAAAGCACAATTAAATATTCACAACTCAATAAGCATAACTAAAGCCAATATAAGCTTCTTTTTAAATAAAATTAAAGAATGTCAACCAGATTTTTGAAGCACAAATATATTACCTTTGCCATTGTTTCCAACATAGTTTTCCTATTTCTATGCATTATATTTTAATGCTTTACAGAAGTTTTTTACCTCTGCCAGGAAGTTATGTTATTGCCGCCGTCTGTTTTTTTTTGTTTGTTAGTTAGCTAGATTGCGCGTTTGTTGGTTTGTTTTTTGTTTCTCTGTTAGCAATCAACTGCTAATGGTATGTTTTCATGCTCGAGGAATCTAAATAGTTGGATCAAATAAAGGTAGGACTAATATTTCTGGTGAAAATCCCAATATGGGTGAGTATTGAGGTGCTGCTGGTGGTCTGCGCTCTCCGAGTGCTTTTCTAGCATGAGATTGATATTGGTATCAGCCAATATTTGGCTAAAAAGTTAAGTATTGGTATTGATCAATATTTAAATTTTGCACATGTCGGCCGTATAGCAGCTGAAATATTGCCAAATTACACAAATGTAGAATATTGATGCACCTTCTCATCACTGCATGAGCACATTAAAAATAAAGGCTTTCATTTTTGCAAGAGTTCAATGCTGTTATTTCATGTTTTACAACAGTTTTTCACAAAAATTAACTGCAACACTGAAAGAAACGTCAATTTTGCTAAATACAGAGCTTGTGCTCTTGACAAGAAATCCTGGTATAGGTGATAATGAAAAAAGAAAACACTGGTATATCAGATATCAGCAAAAATCTAATATGATGCACCCCTAAAGGTTGGACTACAACTCCTTATTTGTGCATTATGTAGTACTGGTGACTCATGATCAATCATGTTGAGGCCATTAGGCACTTACAGACATCACTAATCAGCAAATAACATGGGTTTTACCAGAAGTCAGTAGTCTGTATCCTTTTACGCTGCATAAATCTAATGGCGGCACCTAGAATGCAACTTGGCCGCTAATGAAGAGGGCATTTTATTGGGTAGAAGATGTGACCTGCTGGACAACACTGATGTGTTACAGGGTCAAACATCAGAGAAAATAAAGCATTGTGGGAGTCGTTTATAAACAGGAAAGAAGTAGGTGAAAAACAAACAGGGTTCCCACTCCTTTCTAGAAATCTTTTTCCAGGACTTTTCCAGGATGTAGTCCCATTAACATGTCTTACTAAACAATAGCTTTAGCATGACTTAACCCTGCATGTAAACACAGTTGCTGATAAAAACTGTAACTGAACTTAAAGAGAAGAAATAATAGCGCTGCAGGATCTTTAGAGTTATCTCATGTAGCTGCTCTTTGGGTTCCAAAGGATTGCTATGCTTGATTTATCTCTTGAGGGGGCTGTATTCGTAAATACTAGTTCCATTAATAAATAAAAACCGCTCAGGGTTCACTACTGTTCAGAGTTAAAAAAAGAAAATTATATTTTAAAGTAGGTAAGACTCAAGTCAGAATGCAAGGAACTTTTCAGAGTATTTGCTCAGGTTTGGCTTATTTAGCAGCATTTCTGAATTCATTAAAATCTTAGATGAAAGGCTTGAAAAAAACAAAAATGCATTTAACAGCAGCAAAAGAGTTTAAAAACGTTTATTAATGTCAATGAAAGAAATCAAACCATACAGTTCTTATTGGATCAATTAACCAGTGCACCATCATAACATTACAATGTTTTTTCTTCTGTTATTCTACTCTTCTCCCATCTTTCCTTTGCTAACACTGAAGTAAGGATTATTCTGTTTGACCAAATTTCATTTGTTTGAACGATTTTTTCTTGTTCTTTTCCTTTGCAGGGCCACTAAATAAGCCCTTATGGGTTTCCTTTAGCCCCTCCTGCACGTCTCCTTTTTTGTTTTTTGCTTTGTTTAGTTATGCATTATTATATAACGTATTTTTCCTCCTCTTTCATATCGTGCTTCATTTTATATATGCAATAAAATAAAAGAAATGTCTTTCAGAAACAGCTGGAATCATGCTTCATGGTATCATAAAACAGGGAAATAAGCAGTTTTAAATTCTGCACAGAGAGCTGCTGAAAAAACTTTCCCATTGATCCATACTGTATTTGAAAGGAGGCAGAATTACAGGAGACAAATATGTGAAAGCCGAGCCAATATAACTAAACATGTTTAGTGATACAGGGAGGAGGTTTTGTTAAACAACGGTCAAATTAAAAGAGTGACTCATGTTCAGCTGAAATGAACAAGCAGCTCTTGGCCCCTGTGCGTGAAGCTACATTCATTTTCTCACAAAAGTAAAATAACTTTTCTCTTAAAACTTCATTAGATATATATAATATTTTATTTGGTTTAATTTTATCATACTGAGCCTGGGCAGGTTTATGCAGCTGATGAAAAACATGTTCTTATCCCTTCTCTTCATCCCTTCATACCTTGATGCCTGCATTGCGGAGGATCTCCAGCGTGGGTCTGACATCCGTCTGGAGCTGATCCTCCACCCCTGTCAGACACAGCAGCTCCATCTCCATCTCCAGACTCTCGATCACTGTGGCCACCTTCAGGGATCGGTCATGGACGCTGAGCTTGGCCTGGACATAACGTGCCTGGAGAGACACAAGCAAAGCACTGAGAGAGGAGAAACAAGATGGAATGCAATAATGGAGAGAGAAATTATCAGCTAAATTGAAAATAAACCATAATGATGTTAATGATACATATTAATTGATATCCAGTGTTCACTATGATCATTTAGTCTGCCAAAGAGGTTATGTTTTTGCTGGAGTTTGTTTGTTAGCAGGATTATGCAAAAACTACTGAACCGATGTTTGCTGAAGTTTTCAGGAGATGTTGGTAATGGCCCAAAACAGAAATGATTAGATTACAGTCATTAGCAAACAATCATTTTTACTCAATTATGATATCAAAATGATTCTAAGTGCTAGGTGTGTGTATTCAGGGTCAAGGAATCATATTATCATGATAACTTTGTTATAGTGTAGTATTATAGTTTTACATTTCTAGTCTTTATATTTATAATAATGCAAATACTGTTTTTATACTTCACCTATATATCTTTTTTTTTATCATTTTACTCTTTGCTGTCAAATTCCTGGTGTGGACAAATAAAGGTTTATCCTATTCTATCCATCATCTATGGGGCGTCGGTGGTGCAGTTGGATAGTGCGCTTGGTTCAAGTGCTCCCACTGCTGCATCAATGGTGTGTAAATGGGCATGAAAGGGCATGAGTGTGCTAGAGATACTGATCGATGACTAACATAGGAACTCAGAACCATCAGTGAATTTATTGTAAGAGTGAATGGGTGTGAATGGGTAGATGTGACCTGCAGTGTTAAGCAGTTTTGAGTAGTCAAAAGACTACAAAAAGTGCTATATAAGCTCAAGTCCATTTACCATTTACCATTTACAATCTAATCCACTTGTCCTTTTTCCGGGTCGTGGCGGTGGTGGGAGGAAATTTGAGTGACCAATTAACCTAATGAGCATGTTTTTGGTCTGTGGGAGGAAGCCAGAGTGCCTGAAGAGAACGAATACATGCACAGGGAGAACATGCAAACTCAACAAAGCCATCCAAAAAGCCCTGACCAGATGGGAACAGATATTTTATTTCATGGATGTAAGTATTGTTTAAGTATTCTGACGATTATAACCACTATGCTCAGATGTGTCATTTGAAAGTGCAGGCTTCAAGCAAGCAAAATTGAAACTTTTAAAACTATAATTCATAAATTAAACTGAATAATCACATTAAAATACTTTTCTACTCACCATAAAGACCTGGGAGAAGACTTACTTGACTATTAACATTGCTGTGGTATCTTTGTTTGGGTCTTCTTTCGTCTAATCACAGGTTATTTTGTGAGTTTTGATCTTTTGCTCTAATGTGTGCATGTAGGTCAAAGCCCCTTGTAAACCCATGTTACTGTTATTAAAGTCATTAGTATAGTCATCATTAGATCTAAAACAAACAGATATTTGTTTGCAGGCGACCCCAATAACTTCTTTGTTTTTAAAATCTGGAAACACAGACGTGATCAATGGGTTGACGCCCATCTTCAGCTCTCCAGCTCCGGGGTAATTTGGGAATGAGATAAAGCAAAAACAATTTGAGGGTGAGTCACACAGGAACACAAACTGTGTGTGTGACTCAGCCGGTGAGTCACTGCTGCCCACCAGCTCTGCTCACACAATTATACTCTTCAGAGAGGGGCCCGGGGCCGAAGACTGCAGGGGGAGGCAGCCCTGCCCTGCTCGAACAATGAGTGGGGCCGGGGTGTGTGTATGGGAGGGTGGGGGGCACGGAGCGGGACCCTCTAATTACACAACAACACTCTTTGACATTTAGAAATTCTGACCAAGTCTGCAGAAGATATTCTGCCCTTTTCAGCAAAAAATGAGTTGATTGTGAGGACAATTTTTTATAACCTGCTATGAATCATGCTCCACTGTTCGCTGTGACTTTTTGTCCTAAATAAAAATTCTTACTGATTTAACTCAAGTAAATAAAATCTATTTTTCAAATAACTTCTCTCACAGATGGAGGTTTTAAGTACATCCTTTACTGGGGAAATGAATGCAGATGTTTTTCTTTTTTAAGCCTTTTTTTGACCTTTAAATCACATGTGCCCATTTTTGATTGTGGCCCAGAATCTTTTTTCTTATTTTAGATTTCACACTGTTAGATGTATTCTTTTTTACCAACTTTGAATTATTATGAGCAGCACGGCGGAGCAGCAGGTAGCGGGCATGCCTATTAGCAAGAAAGCTGTTGATCAGAAGAAGTCAAGAGCAAAATGAGGGAGGAACAATCTCTGTTTTTTATGCTATTAATCTGAATGCTCCATGCTGTTGGGCTCATTTTCACCTGAGTTAAACACAATATTTAAATCACAAAGTCTTTTATATTTAATGTTGCTGTCAGGCAGAAAACCCATAAGCCCATTTTTGAAGAACTGAATTTTTTAAATGTATCACTGTGTCTTAAGGTCACCCTTCATGTCTGTAAATAGTTTAATGAATAGTTTAATATTAGGTTCATTACTGGTGACAGCTTTTCAACCCATCAATGCATACTGTATAACAAAGTGGGCTGGCTTGGAAGAGACAGGCTTTGGTCACTTTTCATCTATAAAGCTCTTTATGGACATCTGCCAGAGTATCTAACCTCTCTATTACATATGACCACAAACCACTACCAAACTAGTTCTAGTGACTGGCTAATGCTTGATGCTCCAAGAGTCCACAGCAAGATCGGAAAAACATCTTTCAGCTTTGGTGCAGCCCACAGCTGGAACACTATACAGCTCACAATAAACCTCAGTTCACTTATTAGCGTAGGACTGTTTCAAATATGATAATGAACCACTATGTCCATGTCTGTAGCTGTTTTTGAATTTTTCTCCACTGTTGTTTCTTTATTGTCTTGCAATTACTGTTTTTATGTACTCTCGACGCCATTGGAAATGAGAGCACGCTGTCAATGGCATTTCAAGATTAAATAAAGAAATGAATGGCTAATCAAAACAAGCTAAACCATGTAGCTTTATTGGGTTTCACAGTTATTTACAGCAGTTTTCTGCAAATAGTCTGTGCATTTTGCAAATGGATAAAAAAATAAATAAAAGACAGCATTCTAAAGCATGTAAAGTGTTCTCTTTCTGTCTTTGCTCAACACACTTTGACTTTGAAGGCTGCAAGTTTTTGAGAACTGGGACCTCTGTCCATAGACACTGATTTTTTTTTGGCTTTGATAAGGCTTTGATAAGGTTTAACTTTTGGAGCTGCGTCCAGCTCTTCAACATAATTTATCCTGTAGCTTATCAAAAACCAGGGGCTGGACTCCTGATTTCAGCTTTTAACAATAATGGAAGCGAAAATATGCTTAACTATATTCTTCTAAAAACAATATCCTAATCCTCAGAGGCTGTCAGTGGCAGAATATTATTTCCTTATTTTGTTTACATGTTTTCTGGGTGATTTTTCTCCAACTACAGGATGTTATGAAAAGAACAGGTTGACTGTAAAATAATCTGACATGCCAGATAGACAGTTCAACATAAACCAAACAGGACATATTTCAGTGGCCTATCAGGGCAAGGGCCTGGAGAAAGTGTTTGGAGAGGGCAAAATCTTTCAAATATATGTCCAAAGATGACTGGACGATCGCTCTGTCAATCACAGTCATAAGTCACATCCCCTCATGTACAGAAAGGTGGCAGTAGGTAGCAATAACCTGCATATCTCTGCAGTTATCGGCTGTAATGGCTTTAAAACACCAGACTAAAAGCAAAACCCGTCTGAGTTCTTATCTCCTGAGTTGGAGCTTACTTCAAAGTCCTGATACTGCTCTTCTGTCAGGGACTTCTTGGAGACCACCAGGACCCTCAGGCCTTCCCTCGCCATGTTCCCGCACTAGAAAACATGAAGCATGCCATAAAGTGAACAAATGCTTTTTTTCTCTAAACTACTGCAGGAGAAAACACCTTACTGTTCCATTTTCATCTTTTTCAGGAGGAAAAAAGAAAGACAAATACCTCCTCCTCCAGCCAATCATTATACTGCACGATGCCTGCCATCACCACATCAGCCCCCTTCATGTAGAAGGTGATCTCTCCGTTTGATTCATCCTGAAAACAAACACACAAACATGTTCAGGTAGAAAATAAACACTCAAGAGTGCTCCATTCAGGAGGCATTTCCACTTTTATCCACGTGAGTAAAGGTGCACGTGCACCATTTTGTGATTTTTTTATTGCCAGGAAATGCGCAACTTATTTTGGTATTCACAAGGGGATTCAAAAAACTTTTGAAAATATTTTCATTAGGAAGTCAACTTTTAGAATCCCAGGCTTCCTGAGCAGCTTAACGGCCAATACAAATAATATTAGTCATCAGAGTTAGTCATAGGTTACTGAAGGTGATTTTTTTCTCAGATAATATGCTCAAACACCAATCCTATTATCTTTTGTTTGTCTTGCAAAAGCCAATGAAAAGTCCAAACTGTCATAGCAACGAGCACAGACTCCCGCTGTTATTAAAGGAAATATTTCTTATTAATCAAGGGAAAGTCCAACATTTGAAAATTGTGGCCCTATTTTAGGTATTTTGGGATCTGAATGACTAATAGGTGAATGAAGGAGCACATAGACTCGTATGTCTCTGTGGAGTTTTTTTGCTTTTTTAACTAGATGTAGTGAACAGAACCCTCTAACCAGAATCCATTCAAAGAAACGGTCATTTTTAGCTCACAGAAAGCAGAAGTTTCTGCCCCTCCTCTGCCCCTATAGTTGGTTAATTTGTTGTGTTTTGTAACTTTGATGTTTTAGAGGGTTAACTTAAATCCAACACATCACCACAAAACAAGCAAATTAACAGATCAGGGCAGTGAAACAGCAGCAACTCTGCAATATAAAATGACTGGTTTTGTCAATGGAGTCTACTGGCTTTGAAGAGAGCACTGTAATTACTGTTTATGGTTAAATAAATAAGTTCTTACCCCTCAGGAATCACTTTATCACCCCACTGCATATATTCCCATGTGGGTCCCTAATGGTGCACTACTGCTTCTACTTTGGTTTTAGTTTTTATATGTAAGTTTTAGTTTCTTTTGAATGCTCAACCTTGTTAAAATACTATCCAAGGTCTTTAAATTGCACATTCATTCATTCATTTTCTATACCCCTTTATCCCTTTCCGGGTCAGGGGGGCTGAAGCCTATCCCAGCTGTCATTTGGCGAGAGGGTACACCCTGAACTGGTTGCCAGTTGATCACAGGGCCACATAGCGACAGACAACCATTTACGCTCACACTCACACTTAAGGGCAATTTAGAGTCACCAATTAACCTAATGAGCATGTTTTTGGTCTGTGGGAGGAACCCGGAGTGCCCGGAGGGAACCCACGCATGCACAGGAAGAACATGCAAACTTCACACAGAAAGGCCCCTGTCCGACCCGGGAATTGAACCGGGAACCTTCTTGCTGTGAGGCACGTGCACTACCTGCCGCACCACCATGCTGCAATAAACTGCACATTTTCACCTAAAACTCAAACACATATTAATTTATTTGGTGTTTCATGCAAAGCAGAAACAAAGAGTTTTCCCTATTGTATCCTATTACCTTTACAAAAATATGTTGTATAAAGTCATACCATAGTTTCATTAACTATTTCAAAAAGTCAGGTATTGATTTTTGTTAATGCATTTTTCTCCTTGGGGTGCATGGTGGCGCAGAGGGTTAGTGCGCATGTCTCACAGCAAAAAGGCTGCTGGTGGGGTGCTGGTTTGGCGGAGTGGTTGGCAACCAGGCACCCCATGTGCTTGCTTCTGCCGGTCCGGGTTCAAGTCCTGCCTGTGACCAGTTTTCGGAGTGTCTTCCCCTACTCCCTCGCCCCCTTTCACAAGCCTATCCACTGTCTCTCTCCTACCAATAAAGGCACAAAATGCCTCAAAAAATACATTAAAAAAAAAAAAAAGGTTGCTGGTTTTGCCCCCTATTTTGGTCAGGGCCTTGTGTATTCCTGCCATGCATGGGTTTTCTTTAAGCACTCCAGCTTCATCCCATAGACCAAAAACATGCACATTACGTTGACTGGTGACTCTAAATTGCCCTTAGGTATGAGTGTGAGTGTTAATGGTTGTTTGGCTCATTATGTGGCCCTGTGATTTGCTGGTGACCCATTCAGGGTGTACCTGCCTTCCTGCAGAGTCAGCTGGGATGAGCTCCAGCCTGAGACCCCAACAGGGAAAAGTGAAATAGGAGTGGATGAATGGGTGAACTGCTGCTGTTTCAAGAGGTAATAATTACACCTCTGTGATGTTTTTGGCTGCACTGTGAACACCATGGAGACAGAATGGAGGGGACAAATGATCATAAAATGTCCCATTTGCAGGTATAAATATTTAACTTTTGGAGTAATAATTTGGTCGTACTGATGTTGAACAGATACCATCATTCATCCCTGATCAGAGCTGGGATTTATTAATATCTTGAAGCCAATTGAGTAAGATCAGGTCAACAGACTGAGAAAGGAGGAGCGCTAATGCCTGGGATAGTAAAAGACTTCAAGATGTAGCTTGTATTTCCAAATGCAGGAATGACTGTTTGATGTAAGTTTCTCTTCTTATTCTTTTATTTTTTTCAAACCTGCCTTTTTCTTTGGTTTAATTTTTCTCTCTTATTTTTGTTTGTTGGTTTGTGGTGTAGACGATTCAATGTCAGGTTATCATGACACCAGAAGTACAAACTTAGGTACAATACCAGTAAAGAATCAATATTTGATACCTGCTTTCTATACCACAACAAAAATAAATACATAAATAAAATCATAAATACTTACATCAATAACTAAGAGTTCAATAAAAAAAAATATCAAAGCATTCAAATATGAATCAAGTATTTTTAATTACTGACAGAGTCTCTGTTCCTGTACAGATAGAGATCGAGGCTAAAAAAATGTTTTGATGTGAAAAACTTTTTGATCATGATGATGATGGTGTGTAATGATCAAATTTTAATTTTGCTTGACAAAATGTGGTTTATTGTTATATTCTGTTTCTGTGTTGGCGCAGTCTATCATTTTGGTACAATGTCTGTCATTTGATTTTCATTTATTACAAGAATTTAGAGGTTTTTTTCTTTATTTTTTTCTTCTACTCTTAAGGAGAGGTTTGCAAATAAGCCCACACGGGGTTTCTTCCTCATCTGCACATGTGACTTAATCTTATTCACTCTTCTCTTTAACTTCTCTTTTAACTATGTGCAAATACATTAAATAAACTTCCATCCAGCCAAAAAAAAAAAAGAATTATTACAAGAAGTCAACACAGAGATCCTTTGAACCCATTATTTGTTACATTGCAGCTGTTGAAATTCAGTGAGTTAGTAGATCTAAGTATTTTGCAGATTATGTATAAAGATCATAAGAAAATTTTACCAATCAACATCCTGAAAAGATTTGAAAAAGAGGAAGTTCTTATAATTAAAAGGATTTATATATATTAAAGAAGCAAGATTTAGAACTAAACTGAAGGAGCGCTGTGTTACAGTGAGAAGAATGAGTTTATGAAACAATCTGAACAAATAAAAAAATTAATTTATGCATTATGTGTTCATAATGTTATACATACATGTATGATCCTTCTGTAAACACAGCTTATCTTATTGTAACAAACTGTAATACACTTATTATGAACCACAAAGACACAAAGAAACCAAAGAAGCTCAATCAAATTTTATCCTCAAAAAAAGTATCATAGCCAGTATGTCAAGTAAATACTGGGAAATGTGTTAATTTAGATAAACACACGTTTGTGGAAAAATGTGAATTAACATGTGGATCTTTTGTTTGTTGGTTTTGTTGGTTGTGTTTGATATAAGACTGTAAAAAGGCATGTTGGCCTACAGCTCTTTTTGGATTTGTATTATGTGTTTAGTTAATTAATATCTTGTGAGAAAGAGGCAGACTCTTTAAGATCTTTCTTCATTCTGCTCCTTTTCCTTCACATTTGAATTTTTTCTTTGTTTTATTGTATGTTTTATATAATAACAGAATGAAAAAAGACCTAAAAATTAGACCTATTTTGTCTGCATTTATTTTTCTTAAAACCAGAAAAAGTAACGCTTCCTTTCAATAAATAGTTCAGCAAACTAGAAATGTGGGTTCCTAAAGGTGTTAACATTATAAAAACACACACTTCCTCAGAAAATAAGAGTCAGTTAATTACTCCACCATCTGAGCACTTACTCGCACGATGATGCCCATCCTCTTGCTCTCATATGTGAAGGGGAAAATCTGCAGGATGGTGAAGTTCAGTATTTGTCCAGTAGGGGTCCTTAGCTGTATGGAGGACTGATCTCTCCCCACCAGAGTCAGGCCGACGCTCTCAGTCCACTGCACCAGCGACACCTACCAACAACACAATGGAAAAGCTTTATCAACAGGAACAATGCATAAAGGGGCTTTTATGGTTAATAGAGCTTTTGTTTTAAGCAGGAAAAATTGAGAAAGTGGAGAGAAAGTGGTCATTCTGGGGTTTTATTATTCTCATTATAAAGTCATTATATCAATATGATCTTCCATGGATACAAAGAAATGAGTGAAGGCCACTTAGGAGCGAGCAGAGAGCACAGTAACCATTCAAGACTTAATCAATAGCTCAGCACTCAACATCATTGATTGAGATGCCCATTTATTGTCTGTAAATATAGTTTTTGCTCTCTTCTCTCTGAAGGACCCAACAAATGACATCCATTAGTAACTTCTGTGTGGTTTGTGAGGAGATGAGATTGCTCAATGGCTTCCAGACCAGATGCCAAACCACATACCTAATTCAACACCCATCCACTGACGGGTCTAACAGCAGAGCAGCCAAATGGACACAGATGAGAGAAAAAAGCACATTGCCTTTTTTAGAGTTGATTTTAAAAAACTAACAGGTTTCGAAATGACTTATTTTGGAAACAGATGACCGTGCAGTCTGACAATGCCTGCTTCCAACGTCACAAAAGAGTTAACTACGGTAAAATCTGTCATCCAGGTTGGGAAATATGAAAGTTTGTGTTGAGTCAGAGTCTGCAAATAGTCAGTGTGGAGGCATTTTTTGGACCTGGGGTTTAACCACAACGGCAGCACCCCCCCTCTCCGGTAACAGCAGCGTCTGTGTCGGCAGCAGATTTTTAGCTGGCCTGAGAAATGCTGGATTCAGTCGGTTTGACTCAAAACCACCACACGGCGAACTGACCACTTTTATGAGCTGTAAAATAAAGTGAATCAGAAGTAAAGTGAATCACATATAATGTAGGTCACGTTTAAGAACAAGATCATCCAGTTACTTGAAATAAGAAAAAACTCCAAAGGTTTTTATTCCTCTAAAAAATGTGCACTGACTAAAACAAAGACGGTGATCTTTGGTGACAGGGAGGGCCAACTTTCTTATCTTTTCCCCACTGGAGGGCAAAATTGTTTCAAATTGGTGGTTACTCCTGGGGTGATTTCGCAACTACAGTTTGCTTACTTTGGTGAAAATTACTGACCAATTTGTTCTATTACTGCATAATTAGAACAGCTTTGGTTGGTGTGCCAGGGTTTCCACTCTTTTCTGGAAATTATTTTCCAGTAAACCCCCGCAACACACACACACACACACACACATTTTGCAGTGTCCTTTTCTACAGTTGTACCTTACATTTTGTACATTTACCAAGACTTACCCGATTCAGAGGTTTGATTTACTAGATATGCAGTGTATGGCTGCAACAAATCTATGAAATAATCTCTTACATTTTTAGAAATTAAGACAAAGGTATCATAAAATAGCACAATCACACCCACAGATTCTACTGTCACATAACTAACTTCATACCTAAGCTTTATCATATCTTTAATACACACTGCATACATACGTACAAACGTTATGTGCACATTTTTAGTCCATTCTCTTCACTAACAAGATCGAGAGAAGTAGAGGGAGGATACATAATTTTCCAGGACATTTTACTTTTTTTCTCCTTTTCTGTATGTTTTCCATGACTGGAAAGCTGCTCAATCATCTTCCAGGTTTTCCAGGATGCGTAGGAACCCTGGTGTTCACATGGAGACTAACACAAGGTTAACAAAATATGTGACCTGAGAAAATTTTCTCCAGTTCAGGGGTGGTCAACCTTGATTACCGAGAGGGCCACAGAAAATTTTTTTAATGCCTGAGGGCCTTTCTGTTTGACACATATTGTTTGGCACTCTCTCTCTTGTTAATAACAAAAAATAGGAAATATAAAGCATCATATCAACAGTAACATATTTATTCTTAAAGACAAAAGTTCACGATTTAATGACACAACTATAGCCAAATTAAGCTTCTTTCTAATGCAATAAATAAATGAAAATTGCAAGTATACTGTATTACATGTACCAGTGTTTTCAAATATGTTTTTACAAACAAATTTTATTTACCTATTTATTTTTATATTTATTTATTTGAATCTTATTTCTTACCAAGATTTGTTTTTAAATTGATACTTTAGTAGTAGCTCCAGTGTTCCCTCATTTTTAATAAAAGATGGCGTTTCCTCAGTTCTCTTAATCTGTTTTCTGTTAGAACCTCTTCATGTCTTTGTATGTGTGTGCATGTGAGTGTGTGTGCTGTGTGTGGATTGCAAAGGTGGGGGTGGGTGGGTTGTATTTTTCATTGTATTTAATTTTCTACCTTTTACTATTTTAACCCTATAAAGCCAACTGTATCATATTTGATACATCTATTTATTTTATTTAATGTTTATTTGACAGGAACGATACATATAACATTGCCACAATGGGAAAATGTGAATGTATATAAGACGTGTAGCTTCAGCTAATTTGCAGTCTTTGTCCCTGGTCAGGATTTACAGTACAATCAATAAATTATACAGAATATAGATACAAATTTACAAATAGAGTAATACAGTGAATACAGTCAATAAGTACCATGAATAAATAGACACAGTTGTAGTAAATTAGAGCTAAAACACAAGTTACATTTAACATCAAAGATGTTAAGTTCTGTTTGAGATTTAATTTCAGATGGTAAGGAATTCCACAGGTGTATGCCTTGCACTGAGAGGGATGACTGCCCAAATGTTGTCTTGCACCTTTGGATTTTACAGTTTTGTTGTGTTATGTTCCTCGTTACTGTCCTACAGCTGTCTGTCTTACTGTGTTACTTTAATAATACCTCTATCTACTCAATATGATCAACAAATTACAAAAAAAAAATCTGAATACAATCAGATAAATGATAAAATGTCCTCGAATGGATTATCAGTTGCCAAAAACACCTAATGTATCAAATAAGAAATTAAAAATCTATATGTTGAATTTTATGGACTTTTTGATTTTTATGGATTTTAGCAGAAAGTGAAACAAACATTTTAGCTCCAAAAAATTAGAATTTTCTGGCTATAATCTATGGTCTTGGGCCTTAAAGGGTTAATTTATTTTCTTCATTTCTGTGTGAAGCACTTTGTGCTACAAAATTTTGTATGAAAAGTGCTAAACAAATAAAGTTTGATTGATTGATTGATTAAAACACTATGTATTCTAATTTAATGTCTCATAAAAGTTATTTAGGGGCACAATCATAGCAAAGTCAGATCTTCAATGACTTGCAAAAAACAAAACATGTACCAGTAATTCAGACCAATGCTAATTTGAGCATTATGTTATATTGGGAACTCATAATAAATCATATTCAGTATTAGCATTTTTTTCATATTTACAATGTGGGTATCTTATGGGGAATGAATAACAGGCTGTAGTAACTGAGGTGGAGGGCTGCATGTGGCCTCCAGGATGCCAGTTGCCCACACCTGCTTGAGTTGGTTAGGTTTCTTATGGGACAAATGACTCGTGTCTGGCTGCGGTTGCTCTACAGTCTCATTTCTACTCTGACAGTCACAGCTGGTGTCTACTTTGAGAGTTGAACAGAAAAAGTCGGTGAATTATTTATGTCACTGCCTAAAAACAAGTAACACACAACAAATCATCAATAATTGAGAATATATTTATATTTTCAGTGTTTTAAGGCAGATTTTTTTCATGTTTTCATCATGATTGAAGTTTATTATTTGAAATTAATTTGGGGACTGCACTGAGTGAGATTGTGGACCAAATGTGGCTCCAGGGCGTCCAGTTGCCTAAAAGCTTCAGAAAAACCACCTACTTAACAGTTAGTACCATTGTGTCCATGGTGCTCAAAGCCAAAACCAAATCTAAATTGAGACTTCCTGAAAGCCGTAGAAAAGCAAACTGAATCTCGACCTAGATTGAACTGATACAATGCACCTTTGAGAGCCCCACCACTTACAGAAAAACTGTTAAAATTTTCATCCAGTGTGACCCAGAAAAAAAAACAGCCATCATTTCCTGTAACAGTATCAACCACAGATATTTAATCACAGCACATGTACTGCGCTCCATTGAAGAAATGCTATCAAAGGGGAAATTCAAAAGGCCAAAAGTGCAACGGCCTGGGGAGCACATTAAGGAAATCCGTATTTATGCTGCGGGAAATGGATCAAGTCAAATTCTGCAGCCCGCTTCCTGACGTTCAAAGAAAATATAAACTGATCAAGGACATAAATGTGGAATGGCATTTGGCTTGTGGATATCCCCTCTCCACACTCAAGATAATGGACTGTACTGATAAACTTTAAGTCTTCAAATCTGAAGTCTGTCTTCTTAAAGCCAAACATTTTTAATAAATTCAAAAAAATGAATATTTCCCCTAGGGAAAAGCCTGAGTATGTTATTACAAAAGTGTTTTCCTGAGTGTAAACTTGTTCAACTGAGGAACTATGACTCTCTCAACAGTTATTCCAATGTTATCCAAACAAAATATTTCTTGTTGTATATTTTAGTTTGACTATCATGAGTAGATGCACTTTGGTCACCATTTTTTATTAAAGGCTCCACATGCACAACATTATCTACAAGACATCCACGTTAGCAGATATCAGCTTAAAAAGAGAATTATTAGTATTGGCACTAGAGCTTACAGTAAATCGCGTTGTAAAAACGTGACCCTAACAGCAAAGAGCCACAGAAAATGGCTAAAAGGGCCAGTGGGAGTCTTTGTGGTACCTGCTACTGTTGCAATCCACCTGCATTTAGCTGGTGTTAATGTCAAGTCCTGATTGGGTAAAGAATAGTGGTTACAGGATAAAGATCATCACCGTGTTTGCTTAAGCCTGGTACACACTACAAGATAATCGTCCTGAGTTTTGGCTCAGAGCCCTGCTTCCCAACAAAGTCAACGAGGGGCCAGAAGACTTGGTGGTGCTAAAGATTATAGCACCCTATTATCCTGCAGTTTGAGGTGTGTTAAGAGTCTTTTCATCATCTCGTAAGAAGATCAAGGACACTATAAACAACTAAAACCATAAATATTAAGTATGTTCAATATTTAGTAGGGCTGGGCGATATTACCTAATCTCAATATCACAATTAATTGAAGCTCTTATCTCGATTACAATTAATGAACGATTATTTTGTGCTACACTGGAACAAATTAGTGATGATAGCGATGGTCGTCGACATGGTTTTCATGCAGTATTCATACTTAACTTCTTTTTGCTTGATGTCCTCTACACACAATCCAAAATGTGCCCAAACAATGGAGACTGTATTTTTCATGGCTACTAGGTCCTCTGATAGATTGGCTCTTGTCTCCTCCATGTTGATGGCGAATCCTTCGCTCGAGGCGAAAGTGAACATACACTATATGGAGGGGGCGAGGTCACATGACTTACACAGGGAAAATAATCAAAATAATTGTCATGAGTGAAATTACTTCTATTAGAGGGATTAATTGTCGATTTCGATCATTTTTCGATTAATTGTTCAGTCCTAATATTTGGGATCCGAAATCCTGATCAACAGTTGAGCACATTGAGGGCCCTATAAAATCTGCAATCACGAAATCACAACATTGGACATTAAAAGCGAAATTCAACATATTTCGTCTTCTTCTCTAGTAATACCTGCTCACCTGAGACACTGGCTAACTTGGCAAAGAAGTTTTTCCCAATAGTTATCATGAGTCAGCCGATCAAATGTTCTGCACATTTTGGCAGCATACTGTTGACTGAACCCCTAAAGATAAAAGCTAGCCATGTTTAGCTTCAACTCCTTTTGATGTTGTCTGCCATGTTTGTTTATGCAAAGGTTGTGTTTGATCACCTGAGATTACAAGCTGCAAAAGTAGAGACCCTGGTTGTTGTTGAGGGAGTTGGGTACTGTGCGGTGTGCTCTTTCTCTCTTTGTGGCACAACACACACGACAAGAACAAAACAGTTAAATCTGAGATTATTTGTCTACATGTGTGGACTATGTCACTGTTAAAAAATCGGTTTTATATTTTTAAAATCTGTATGTGTACAACATAAACCCTATGCAGGTTATTCTGATGGCATCACCTGCAGCATTCATACAGCAAACTTTAAATTTGTGAGAGAACTGGCAAGAAAAAGGATGACAAAAATGATCTGTTTCTGTTAACATGTGCACCTTTCAAAGACTTTTCCTCATGTTTAGATGCAACGAAAGTGGCCAGAGAAGCCTTCATAACCAGACCAGAAAGTGCATTACGCTGTGGGGCTGACGTTTATCCTGTTCAACCACTTTTTTAAGCCTTCTGGTCAAAATGATATACTCATAAATACAAGAGTGTACCTCTGCAACCACAAGGTCTATCTGTGTAGTTATCAGTATATGTGTTACTGGGACAGAGTAAATGAAGATAGAAGTCGGAATAATTTGAAATTTTCCTCCTCGCCTAAAAAACAACAAGTTTTTATTGTGAATGTCTCTTTGGACTGATGCAGTTGCAGCTTTAGAACTCTATGAATGAATGCCAAAATATGTGAACATTACTTCTGCCGAGTTAGAGTCTGATAAAGTGATGCAGAGCAAAGTTAGAGTTTTTACTACAGAGTGGTCAGGCCCAATCTTGGCACAGTTTGGCACCATTAGTCCCATTTGACATTTCTGATATACCACACTTTATATGTCACTTTTAGCGTTCATTACACCAAATTACAACAGTTTTTATCTTCTTCTGCTTATCTGTGGCAGTTTTTGACTGTTTATAAATAAATAATCTTTTTTTTTGTTTCTTTTTGAAACTCAACCAGAATGCTACTCATTTTCCCATTCAAAGAAATCTATGCAAAGCAACCTAAGTTTGAATCAAAGTGAAACAGATTTGGATATTTGATAATTCATTTGCTTGGTGTTGACGTTGCGTTTGGTGTCTAAAAATAGCTTATATGGTTGTGTAGCTGAAAATTTCCTGTTTAATTTGATGTGCAACATGACTACATTTCTACATAAAGTTCACTCCCTCTTAAGTTTTGTTGGAGAGCATGCAAGCATTCCCGAAATCGTGTACTTTGGGGCTGTTGATCATACCTCATCAGGACTGGAGGCCTGGTAAACTCTGCACGTGTCTTCATAGTGCTGCTCAGCCTCTGCCTGATCCGTCACACCGTTGGACTCGTACACAGGCGTCACGTTGTGCACCAGGGCGATGGCCTTCACTGCCTCGTGGACTCTGCTGCTGATGGTTTTGCGGACCTTTGTGGCTGCTGGAGCCCTTGAGGCTGGGAGGTCATGGGTGGGCTGAAGAGAATAAAAGAGAAGATACCGTGATCCAAAGAAATATAACAGGAATGTAAAGTGAGTTATAAAACCCTTCTGTAATGTTTGTCTTTATTGGAGTCAAGGTTATTGGATGAGAGGGGAGCAGTTTTCACAAATAGTTCATGGAGTGAAAACTGTCCATAAATAAAGAGGTTTAAAGTGTTCGCACATGACTTATTTCCCAGTTTTAAGCTTCTTTTGACATGAAAAGACAAATATCCATAGATGTAAAGCTTTCAGCCTGAGAAACCAGCAGCCGTGCGCTCCCTCGTCTCAATCACGGCTGCAGTAGAGGCCTGTAAACATAACCAGATGTGTAAAGTAAATATGAACACTTTGCCTCGCCATTGTGGCCTCGCTATTTTTAGAAGGCGGTGCGTTCCAGGGGTTAATGGTAGCGTCATTAAAGAAGTCCGGTCAGTGCTTCGCTTGTGGGCTAATCCTGTTTCCTGCTTCACTAACCTCTGGTGTCAATGGGGGACAAAGGGTATCATCTGAGGTCAGGAAGCATTCAACCAAACAATAATCACAAACTGATATGTTCCTCACAACAATGCCCACGCCTGTTTGTTTTACCCTCGGCGAAGGTTTTCAAATTCTTTCTTTTCATTTTCTGTTTTTTCTTTCTGCTTTTTCCTTCTCAGTGACAGTCTCTGAACAGTCCACGGTCTCATGCATGAATTATTTTACCTGAGTGTAGGCGCTGAACACATGGCTCTGCACTTCATCCATCGAGTCCATCCCATATGCCACAGTCCCCAGATGGAGCCGCCTGAACACCATTTCATTTTGAGTGAGGGTCCCTGATGAGGATAACATCAAATGAAGACAGTTAATATCATTCATTATAAGGTTAAATGAAGCATAAGATAACAGATGTGACATGTGTGAAGGAGCTTTTGGGTTATCACTTGCATCTAGATGCTCAAAATGGATGTGTATACCTTTTTAAAAAAAATATTGGAGGTAAATCATTACTGGCAGAGAAAAATCAATAATTATTCCATATTTTTGATACATTTAAAAGTGTAAATGATACTAGTGGACCCCAAGCTTTTCCTTTTGGGTATATATCCAATTATCCCACATTTACAGAGTGAAAAATCTAGATTTGTATATATGTATATATTATAAGCTGAACACATCATTTCCCTATTGGAAAAATGCTGATGGACCAGGAATTGAAAGGTGGATTAACCCTTTTACTCCCAGCATAATGGTTTGTACAAAGCCCCTAAGGTGCCACGGAAAAAAAAGAAAATATAAATTGTGTGCATGAGATACTAAAACGTGCACACGTTCAAGATAAAACATGCGCTCGATTTAATTATACAGGCAAGCGGCAACAGACAGCCGGGCTGATCAGGAGATGGAGGTAATGCCCCATAATATATTGATGTCAGCTGCCGTTACAAACCAAGAAGAAGAAAACAGCCGGGTTTGATCGAAGCATCCCAGTAACCAGCCAGCCTTAGCTGTGTCTGTCATTTGTTTTTTGTTTTTTTTAGCTAAAACGTGCGCGTGGATAAGTATTTCGAGCGCCCGTTTTAATATATCATGCGCATGTTTTAGTATCTCGTGCGTATGATTTTTTTTTTTTCTCCGTGGCACCTTAGGGGCTCCTTAGGTTTGGCACAGGTCAATGAATTAAAGGTGCAATGAGGATAATCTTTTACCGCCGATATTAAGACTCTGCTACCCATGAGAACATGCGGCGACTGTCGTAATGCTGCGTTCAAGTAACCTCGGAACTGGGAGTGACATCATCTCCGACTTTAGGTGTTCCAGTTGAAGTCGGAAAAAAACATGCCGATCTACCAGGCTATTGTTAGCTGTTGTTAGCACGCCCTGCGTCATTGTTCACAAATATCACATAAAGAATGTGATTATCACTATGGCAGCATTTTTGTAAATATAAGTCTAACAATACGATGTATACAGCTGATCTAGAGCGACACGCCCCAGTCAGAAGTGCAAATAAATGGATTATTACAGGAGCTAAATAACTGTTCACACTGGGGGCATCCATCTTCGATTGTCAACTCGGGGGTGGCGAGGTTTCACCGAGTTCCCAGTAGGAAATTCCGACTTCGGGGGGCGTTCCAGTTGCAGTTTCCTACTCGGAATTTGGAAATTCCTACTTCTGACTACAACTGGAACGCACCAAAAGACGTGACCGAAGCTAAAGCGTGTGTTTGTTGTTGTGATGCTAATAAATGCAGCTTAGACCTTCCTCAGAACACTGCATTGCTTTAGAACTTCTTTTTTCAACAACTTACAGGATGCAAAGCGACGAGGTAATGTATCTCTTTCTAGTTACGTAGCGGTAGTTTTTGATGTGTGACAACAAGCAATTTTTGGAAAACTCAGTATCGTAGTCTTGTAGCCGGCTGTATATCGCTACTTACAGCCCGGTGCTCTAAGACGTGTCTGAATAATATTAATTTGCTCTAGTTTTAGTTGTCCTGCTCCCGTAGTTGAGTATCTAGGCCAGTCCAGTCCTGTCTGACCCGACCACGAAGCTAAGGAATAGCATTTATAGATAACCTATTTTGATGCTATAAAACTCATCTTAAAGTGTGTATTTCAATCAGGCATATATCTGAAAGTGAGACTTTTTTGTAATTACTTAGAAACTCCTCACAGTCCCTTTAAAAATGTTTGATGTATTAAAAAAGAACAAGTTTCTGTCAATTTTGTAGGATACAGAAAAATCTGCAAACAAACCAAAATAACGGATGTTCTGTTCGTGTGGGATTTAACGGTTCAAAAAGCTTAAAGCTGGTATTACTATTACCATAATTATTATTTAAATTCTTAACCACTGATATGATTTATATATATGAAATCTCATTAAAACCATTTTATGTGTTTTTTCAAACAGTTTCATTTATTTCAAATTATTTTGATTTCTATTTTATTTACAAACATTTTTGTCTTTTCTGATGGATTTTGTCCCAAATATTTCTGCATTTTTATGTCATCATAATATCAAATATTAACTGATTAAACCTTCAAATCCCAGGTAACTGCTTGTTATATCAACATTTTCTTAAGTATCAAAGAAGGGATTTTACACCTTCCACACATTGTTTTTTAAGATATTTTAAGTGTTCTTTCAAGAGTTTTTGTGTCACATGAGCTGTCTTGGAGGAAAAACTGGTGAGAAATGCAGAATCCTTCCCTTCAACACAAACCCTCTGTATCCTCGCACTCCCTTTAAAAGCATTTTCCGTCAGTATATCAAAAAGACCTCAGGGGCCCTGCACGTACATTAGCCTGACCTGCAGACCCCACCGGCCTTATCATGCTCTGGACGGGGAAACGGCCGATCACTTTATTGGGCATGAGGGCTGTAAATCTGACGGGCAACACCTCGCGCCTGAGGAAGTGCACTGGTGGAGGTGTTTGTGCTCCGGAGGTGTGTATGGATAAGAGACTTTGGGCTTTTTTTATGATTTAAGGGCCCAATAAGTAGCAGGTCTGCAGGAGCAAGAAACCCAACCATGGAGAACCGCCCCCCCACTGAGGAAGGAAATGACTTGACTCAGTCCCTCTGGATACTTCCTCAGCAAATCCCCTGCTGCATAGCCCCTTTTTTTAGCCCTCTTGCACTGTCCTCTGCGAGTCTTTTGCCGCACCAACAGGACTATTTGGTAGATTTCTGCAGGTTTTACTAAATGCACTTTTTAAGTCTCACCTGTTTTGTCAGTCAGCAGGTACGAGATGCGTCCCAGTTGTTCAGGAATGGTGCTCGCTCTCACCATTGTCCCGGGGATCTTGGAGTCCTTTTTGATCATCCAGCTGAAAACCATCTTCCCCATGTCCAGATTGACACGCAAACTGCATCAAAAATAAACAGTTTAAACACTTTCTAACTCTAGAAGTGTACAGACACCTTAACACTGGATACATCTTTAAGGCTGAGCTTCACCTGATGGGCACGATGTGAGAGAAGAGCAGTATGAAACGGAAGATCTGGAGGTACCAACGGCCTGCGAAGTGCTGCAGGGCCACCATGACCAGCGACACCACCACCAGGGCCCCAAACAGGATCTTAGTCAAACAGTTCACCTCCAAGTCAAACAAACCCACCTAGCAGGAGCAACAGAGGAAAACGTTATGAGTCATATCAACAGAAATGGGATATTTATGTAAAGGCAGTGTGAGTTTATTTGGGAAACTAAAGCGCATTTGCTTTTAGAGTCTTAAACCGGATTTTAAAACACACTTTAACATAGTAGTTGATTAGAAGCTCAGCATAGCAAATGGAAGGGCAACAAATCTACATCTTTGCATACTTCTGTTTCACCCAACTTCCCCTTGGAAATTAATAAGGTATTTCTACTCCTGATTTGCAGGGATGGGCAAATTTGACTCCAGAATTGGCCACATATAATATACCCTGAATGCCAGAGGCCCCTTTTGTCTAACATTTGTAAGGTGCTCTCAAATTAACAGAGTTGTTGTCATTGCAGTTTGCATGAGAAATAAATAAATTGGTAACTGAGGTCCCAGTATGAGCCAAATAGAAAAGCAATAAATAGAAACATAAAAGTAATATCAACACGTGAGGTGGCTTAACAGATCTGTACAAAACCGTGCATGAGGAGGTAGTAATAAAAATAGAAGTGTTCTGAGAGCACAAACCTCCATTAAGGCATTTCTGAGATTTTATATGGAGTAATTTTCCAAAATGTGTAAAACTGTGCAATTCTGCAATGTTAACAAATCCTTTTAAGAACCCCTGGATTCACATTTGTATTTGGATCTGTGTTAGTTTTGACAGCACTTTTTTAGTTTAGTTTTAGTCATAATTTAGTCATCTAAATTGTTTAAATTTTATTCTAGTTTAAGTTGAAGTTTTACACCATTTCAGTTGACTAACATATGAAAAGTAAAGAGTCATGTTTTACACTTAGACGAAATTACACATCTAATAACCTTTATTGAATGCTTGTAAAGTCTGAATGTATAAATGAACAGAAACAAATTGAACTTTTGTGTGAAATGCAGCCACCTTTATTTAGGCTATCTGGCAGAGCATCTCAGTTACAATACCAGAAGTGACAACAAACAGTGAATCTGCTCTACATGAATATATCAATTCATAAAGAGTGCAGCTCTGATTGGATCGCTCCACAACTTATCCCACCACCACCAAGCTAAGGCAGCTGTGATTGGATGTCCCTCTGAACTCATCCAACCTTTCCACACAACCAAAGTAGCTGTGATTGGATAGATTCCTAACTTTTCCCTCTCTCTACATGACCAAATTAGGTCTGATTGGATTAAGTCTCTGTCGGACATTTTAGTCTAGTTTTTATTTGTTGATGAAAAATGTCAGTGAATTGAGTTTAAGTTTTTGTCCATGTGCACTTGTTTTTATTATCTACTGTCTAGTTTTTATCAGGGGAAAAAATATTGTTCATGAAAACTATGAAGAAAATAGTTAGTCTAATTTGGAAACTTCTTTGGCCGAGGTAATTAATGTCCCATCACAAAAAACACAACTTGTGTCAAAGTCCTCTAGCTAGAGAGGCTATATACCAAATTTGAAAGGAACATGTCAAAAAATGATGCCAGAAAAAGATTTAAACAAACTTTTTAAAATGTTATTTAACATCTGTTCCAGATCCAAACTAGACTGTGGATTTTCAAAGATCTGTATGTATCACACGGCATTAATTCATCAGAAAAATTACTGGTATGATGAACAGAGTTATCAGTGAAAACACTGAAGCTTCCCTATCACACAATGTTGAGGTATCTGTAAAAAAAATCCTGGATCACCAGAAAAATAAAATCACAAAACTGCTAGTTATATCTCCGCTTTCTTTCAAAGAACTTCACATACTTAGGTCAGAAATTACTATCATGTAAATGCATCTATTTTTCCAGTTTTTCTGGTCATATTGTCAAGTTTTCTTAATGTTTACAATTTATTGATATTTAGAGAAGACTTGTGAGCAGTGCTGAGCAAAAAGGAGGCGTGCATGTGGCCCCCAGGCGACCAGTTGCCCACCCCTGATGTAATAGGTCAACATGAGGAGGGTCCAATGGTAAACAGCTGAAAGAGGGCATACCCCTCCAGGCTGTTTCTGAAGTGTACATAATAACGAGGACAGATGAAGACAAGGTGTCACAAATGTATAAGTAAGAAACAAACATGTAAATAAAAGATGCTTTGCTTAATTGGGAGTTTCCTGGATGTTGCAGAAAATGCGACACACCCATCTACAGTGCTTCTATTTCTCTATTAATATTTACAGGGTTCCCATTCTTTTCTAGAAATAATATTCCAGGACTTTTCCAGGACTTTTCCAGGACTTTTCCAGGACTTTTCCAGGACGTTTCCAGGACATTTTCCCCCTGTTACAATATTGGTGTGGTGTGGGTGATTATCAGGTTACTGTAGACTTTGAAAAAACAACATATAAGGTTAATGACCAATATCTCTTGGTAGCTTGACAGAATCATAATGAACTTAAAATTGATTTATTTCTAACTATCAGGCATGAACATGTCTGCTGGCTGTCTTTATAGTCTGGCTTTTATGTGGCGCATTACTGTTTTAACTTTATAGTTTATACTTATTGTTTTATCTTTATTTACTCTGCTTTTTTATGAGCAGATTTTGTTGATTTACTTTTTGCTTAACTTACATTTTATTTGCGATTTTTTATAGATCTTTTGTTGACATTGTTTTGAGTTTTACATTTTATTCTACATTTTACTTAATTTCCTATGTTTGATTTTTCTTCACTAACAAGGAAGAAGGAAGGTAAATAAATTTCCAGGACAATTCAAAGTTTTCCAGTACATTTTACTTTTTTCCTCATTTTCCGTGTGTTTTCCATGACTGGAAAATTGGTCAATCATTCTCCAGGTTTTCCAGGTTGTCCAGGACGAGTGGGAACCCTTTACTTAGAAAATATTATTTTTCAGGTTTTTGGCCTCAAGAATTCTGAGAGAAAGTCAACAACTTCACTTAAAGTTAAAGAAGTAACAAAATAATCTGTAAGTCAAAATGCCCCAGTTAAATCCATCCTCGTACTGCTCTCCAGGCCCTTGTTCACACACTACTGTACCTTGTGTCGAGGGTTGGAGGTGTTCATGACACTGCGCAGCTCCCTGCCTGTGTAAATCACCACCCCCACCACTGTGCCTGGAGAGAGGGGGGAGAAACAGACATAAAAAAGCTGCCGCGGGTCAATTTAATAAAAGAAGCCACATAAAACATAGTGTGTCAAGAAGATGTTTCCCAGACTTATGATAATGGCATGAGTATGCTTTTTTAAATGATTGAAGGTCATTAGGAATATAGGATAAAGGTTTTAAAGCAGTTAATAGAAGACAGATGATGGGATGGTTTAAAGTGGATTAAGAAGCGTATTTTTCTCAATAATTAATGTGTGACTGCCTCATTATTCCACTAAGTGCTTAGTTAAACTTTGGATCATCACATCAACAGTTATGAGGGAAGATACGCCTCTGCTCTCAAAGCTTCTTCCTGCCGATTAGCTGCACCACCTGTCAGATATTTACCAGAGGCAACAACGGTGCTGGCCCACAGGGTGTTCTCAATGCTCAGGCTCTCATTAACTGGAGGGTCCCCGTCTTCCTGTAACAGTAAAGACAACAATAAAGAGTGATGAGGAAAGGATGTATGGTTAGATCATTGTTGTCGTTGTTAGTAAAAGAGTTTTTGTAAACACACAGAGCTGTTTTTCCATTACTCAAAAGCCCTTTCAGATGTGGAATATGGCACACTGTTGGATTTAGATGGTGAAGAAAGCAGCTGAAGACAAGTCAATTTCATTATATACAAGCACATCTCCAACAAATGATTTAATTCACGGAAAGAAAATGCAAAAAAACAGGCCTGGAGAACATTAGTACTCATGGAGAGAGACCATTTTACCTGATAAGTGTCAGGTAAAATGCCGCTTATTGTGACGGGCACTGCACTTTAACCTCCTAGTGCAATAACTACTGACCATGTTTGTTGCCGACCTCTGGCTTATCTAATTGTTGTATGTCGTCTACTGTTTTGTTATTTTATGAATATTATGCCCTTAGTCAGTAGCAATGCTGTCGAAGACAAAGTTCCTGCAAGAAACAGTAAAGTTGATCTATCTATCTATGTAAAACCTTAGATCTTGGCGAGTGTGTTTGTTTAATTTCAGGTTAAAAATATCTAAAGCTCTGATTTCAACCGGTATCCACTGACAAGTCCAGATAAATGTCTTACTACAAGAATTAAAATTTAAAAAACAAGATATTTAATTGCTTTTAATAATAAGGAAATATCTACCAATTGAAAAAAGTAAAGTTTTACTGAGTCAAGGTCTTAAATTCAGCTTTAATAACTACTCTAGATAGAACATTTCATTTTAAGACACCCTTCAAGGTAAACGGCTCATCTCATTGGCAGATAATTTGACTTATTACAAGTAGCTCAGGCTTTATATTTACTTCGGATATCTGCAAATAAGATGTGAATCCAGACATGCCTGGGAATTGTTCCTTAGAATAAGTCTGGTGATTTTTTTTGGACTAGTAATTGAACAAATACTCACACCTAGAGCTGTTTATTTCTGTGAAAGTTAATCCTTCCATTCATACTTTCTGCTATGACAGATAAAAATTTGCGGTGCAAACAGAAAATAAAATAATTTAACAAAGTCTGGTTTGTCTGGTTGTTTTGGTTATGGCAGCACAGACCTAAAACATCCTCATTAGGTTGACTGGTCTCTCTATGTGGCCCTGTGATTGACTGGGGACCAGTTCAGGGTGTCCAATTTCAGCTGGGATGGGCTCCAGCCCTATGACCTCAAAAGGGATAAGTGGTTTGGATGATTGATGGATGCTTTAGTCATTTCACTCCCCTTGTCTTAGTTTATAGGTTGTTTTAGCATTCATAAAATTTTATAAATCAGGAAATCCTACAAGAAAAATTCTCTGTGTGTCTGTTTTTCTGTTGCTGCAACTTTTTTGAGTTTATTAGAGGACAGCTCCTTGAAATGTAGCATCTCAGTTTCAAGAGGGTGCCCAAACAAACATAAACATAAAACACAAGACACATTACAATACATTAAAATATAAACATACTAACATAGAACAAATACAGACACCTTGCTCACCCACTCCCACACACAACCTTAACCCACATACGCTTAATGGAAAAATAGACAAAACATATTAACAATGATTAATGATGTGAACATAAAGGCAAAAAGAGTTAAGAAAATCAATTAGAAACATGAGCAATTTGTTCTGAGATGGGAGTGTAGTGACATCCTGAAACAATGAGAAGAAGTAGAAAGCAAAGAAATATGGAGGTTATTCCAATCTGAATGGGCTTCATATTGGAATGGCCATTTGATAATGCTTATTATCAAAAGAGTAGAGCTGGGCAAAAAATCGATTAATTCGAATTATTTTCTGCAGAAGATTTAAATAATTAAAAATCGAGATTTTTTTCTTGCCTTAGTCCAATTGTATATAGTTGCAATTTTTGAAAAAAAATTACAATTTTCATGATGGTCAGCCTTGTAGGGTTTGCACAAGCACTTTTATAGGCTTGTATTTGTTATTTAAATAGATTAAATATAGATCAGAGTGTTTCATGCCAATACTGTAAAAATACCTCAGCCTTTTAGTGTTTATGTAGACAAACCTGCCTACGTTTATACTACATAATCAACCTTTTATGACCCAGACTTTAACTTTAAGAGGGAAACATTTAGACAACATAAAAGCAAAACTTGATTTGTTTCATTTTTATGTCACTGGGAGTTTTTTTTCCTTTAGGGAGGGAAAAATCGATTAAAATCGTAAATCGAGTGTTGTGGAAAAAAATCAGGGATTTTATTTCTAGGCCATATCGCCCAGCCCTACAAAAGAGATAACTTTATTAAGTCAGACTCAGACCCTTTGACATTAGACTAATGGTGCGTTCACACCGGACCCTACTTGTACTACCTCGGCGATCACTCTCCATTCAAAGTCAATGTATAGCCGCAATGGGGCGGGGCTAACACTCCCGCGATGCGACAGCCGCGTACACGACGATCACTTCACTCGTCGCGCAATGTCACAGTAAAAAAAAAAAGTTGATCTTTTCAGGCGATGTCGTGTGTGACTGTGCAGCATCAGCCAATCAGTGGTGTGTGTACGTGTGACGGTACCCTACAAAAACAGTTATTCATCCGGACTACAGGGCGGATGAGTTCCGTCTAGGCGGAACCAATCTCAGTGAGGACATTAGTTCCGCCTAGTCGGACCGCGGTAAACTCACAGATAATGCTGCTGCAGGACATCAGCTGCAGTGTTTTGTGTTTGATAAGTGAATGAAAGGGATACAGCTGGAATAATGTCCGCTCATACATCCTATTATGTGATATATGATATGATCCCAGTGAAAGTCGAGCGGACGTGACGTCACCGAGCGACGGCCGACGGCAACGGTGACCAAAATAAGGTATTTATGGACGCGCAACGCTACGTCAGTGGGCGACACGATTTTGGTCGCTGGGTCGCTTGCGGTGTGAATGCAGCATAATGCGGTAAATTAATGTCAAAGTCACATATAAAGGGCTTCATGTCAAAATAAACAGAACAGTTGACCACCACTCACCCTGGTGAAAGTTCCAATGAAGTTATGGATATCAATATTTGGTTCCTCTACGTACACGTATGATCTGATCTGGAGAAGATCCTGAAAGAAAAAAAAAACATAAATAGGAATAATTAGGAGAAAACAGACACCTAAAGAGCATTAAGAATGTGAAAAATTGTGCCCTTAGTTATCAAAAGGATGATGATTAGATGTATAATCTACAAAAAACTGCATTTTTAGAGTCTTACAGTAAAACCACACCTTTGCATTTTGACTCTTTGGACAAGTGTGAAGTCAGAAATCATTTTTAATAACTGTAAACATAATCTAGAGTCAGCGACCATCAAATGGCTTCATTAGTGACATATGATTCAGGAAATCAACATCGCTCTGATAAACTTGTTCATCAAACATCATGTAACCATCTCTGATATTTCTCTAACACTCAGACAGCAGTTAAATGCAGATTTTCATGTCCAGATTATCCTGCTGCGTTGTTTGCTCAGTAGTTTGGCTGAGGGCTACAATAAGTCGACAAACTGTCATGACACATTTTGGAAATAGTGTTTCCATACGTGCTTGACAGATATGTTAACTTTTATATTTAAACACTTTGGACCCTGAGGCACATATTGCTTCCTCTATAAGAAAAAAAAACATCCTGTCTCAGGGCTCAGACAGTCAGAGATGACAGAAGCAGCACAGTCTGGAAAAAGCAGCAGTTAAGGGTCGAGCTGAACCTCAGGCTGCAACTGACAAAAAAATACAACTGATGAATCTGCTGATTATTGACCGACTTTAATCAGTCAATCTTTCAGTCTGCAGAGTCAACAACCCCAGAGTTACTGTCCTAATTTTGTATGCTAACTGCTTTAATTGGGTAGTAGATCACATTAACGTTATTCTTCTTATTAAATAAAAACAATATTCCATCTTTATTCTATTAAAAATCTCTTCCTGATGGAACAAAAAAGTGGAAGGCAAAGGGGAAAGAAGGAAAAGAAGGAAGGGAAAAGAGAAAAGGGGGAGAAGGGAGAGAAAAGAGGAAAAGCAGAAGTAAGGAAGAGAAAAGAGAAGGTGGAAAGAAGGAAAAAAAGGGGGAAAGGGAAAAGAAAGGGAAAGAGTATTTTTGTTGTTTGTTTGTATTTATGTCAATAGGCATACCTAATTAAATGGGCATGTGTGAAAGGATAATGGATAATGTGTTTTCATGCATTTATAGAACGACACATTTGATGACCACTTTAAAGAAACACTTCTCCCTCTTTTTTTAGATATATATTTTCAGGTTTCATCTTTAAATGGGTGAAGATGTTGCAATGAATTTTGATATCATTATTTTTTATACTACATTTTTCCCTAACTGTAAATATTTCTTACAAAGTTATAACTGTGTTTAAATATTTGAGATGTAGAAATATTATAAGCTGAATAAAATGTTCAAAAAAGATCTGTTTCTGATTACAAGGAATAGTCAATAAAATGATCAATTACATGCCAAAACCCTTCAAGATTATGAACCACAGCATCTTTTCATTTTTCTACAGTTGTCATGGTCAAATCCTGTCATTTATAAATTACGCTAGTAAGAATCAAACAAAATCGATCACTTTTTTAACATCACTACAAGAAAAAGGGAATTCCTTGGACCCCCATATGAAGTAATTTCTTGTTCTTAATTACTGAAAATTGCAAGCAAAGTCATAAACGCTGTCTTTATTGCACAAAACCATTGACATTAATTTGGACAGTGAGCAGAAAAGCTTCTGCAATGTTTGTTTTAAGAATTCAGAACAGTAACTTCAAAGTCTAGTTAAGTTTCTATGGTGTTTTCCCATCTTGTGTCCATCTGTCTGATTGAAAAAAAAATGAGTCTATTTCTAAAGTTAGTGTGATATTGAATAATAAATAAACTCTGTCATAACAAATTAGACACAATGAGTGTTGTAACATTGAATTTAAAGAGGTTGGAGGATTGAAGATGTATTAAAGAGAAAATGTCCCTTCTTTTCTTTCTACACATCTCTGTGCTGCTAAATGGTTTACTAAAGGAGTATTTCTTTAGGTTTGTTTGTCTCTTATTAAATCTAAATATATATTTCTGTAAATTTTCTAACAAACAAGGGAGAAAAGATCCCCGACAGGCAAAAATTTTGACAAAAGTAGTGCAGTATTTACTTTAAATATACCAGAGTTAATATTGTGCAAATGTATAAAATTACAGAACGATTCATCAATATGAATTATATGTACAAATACGTGCTGTTAATAAGTGGTCTTAAAAATCATCTTTGAACTAATTCATCATGATGCAGACAGTTTAGTTTCTGAGGAAGAAAAATCAAGTTTAGGAAAATGAGAATCACAATTTGTTTTTTCTAGTTTCCAATGAAAAGACATTTCTGCTGCAGTTGATCTCAAAAGCCATTTCTAATTAATAAAAGCCTGGTGAAGTAAATGGAAAATAAGGACACTACTTGTTGGTTGCATTATGATACAGAATATATTCATTAACTAAATAAGCGTAATCGATTGAATCGTGAGTCTAGAGGAGATGCACAGCTTTACTGTTAATGTAGAAAAATGTATATTTTCAGTTTTTAGCATTTGTGCTCAGATCTCAATATTTTTTTTATTAGAGCAAAGCCCCCACTTCAGTCTATCTGCATCAGAAACAAATCTGAAACAAGAAAAACAAAATTGTATTGACTTATAAATGTAAAAGTTGGTTTTAGAAGTGTAAATTCAGTGATGAGTACAGTCTGCTGATGATACAGCAGATATAAATTATACACATGGCCGTTCTGTACAAACGATATACCAGCAGTAAATAGCAGAAATTTTCATTTTGCCGATAACATCAACTTTTTCAGCTTGTATCTGAAAAGATCCATATTGTGTTGACAACATCAATCATCCTTACTTTTTGTCACATATTTCTTTTGCTGAATTATGGATGTAAAGGTTAAATTGGCCAAAATGACTTAAAAAATGAGGTTCCAGACATAAAGCTGTTCAAACTGCTCTGTAGATTTAAGATCTTAGATATAAAAGAAACACTTTTGGTCTTTTCCCCTAGAGAGCCTCAGCTTTGGACTCACAGCAGCAGTTGGCAGCCTCTGCGTACACGCCACTGGGAGGCGTAGTTTCCAGTCTGTCTCTCCGTCCAGCTGGTCAGTCCTGAGGAAGCAGGAGCCTGTGGAGAAGAAGACCAGATGATGGGAGCACATCCACTCGCCTCTAGGGGGCAACAACAAACAGGCTTCTACTTTGGGGAGAGGCAGAATAATCTCTGGACTTGGGTAAATAATTCCTTTAATTCAACTTTCAGCAGCGGCTGTTAGAGCTTAGCTGTGATTCAAATCTGTTTCCACTCTTGATTACTGCACGATAACACGGAGCAGGACAATTCTCAGCCATGAAAATATAAATGGACAGCAGAGACCTCTGAGTGGGACAAAGCTGCATGTTACTTTTGGGGTGGAGGTGAAGGCATGCACCCAAATCCCATCCCCCCACAGGCCTGCATGCGTCATCCTGCCCAAAACGCCCAGCCCTGGCCTAGGCTCTTCATAATTGACCTAATGGCCTCCACATGGAAGAGAGATAACCCAGCTCTATTTCCAGTAAAACAAAGCTGCAGTTTTTTCTTCCTCTTACAGGAAATCTAAACAACAACAACCAGCATCCAGCTTCTCAGAGCCATATTTGTTAGTGAAAGGTTTTAAAGGAAGCTTCATGAGGTTTTTTTAAGTTCTGCTTCAGGGGGTTGTTATTTGAAAGGACTTAAGTGTATTTTGTATATTTGCAAATAAAGGCTGCAGGGCCCATCTCTAGTTTTGTTTTATTGCCCCGAGCTCTTGTCTTAATCCATATTTGATTATTCAGATGAAGCATCCTCCTCGTGTCTCCTCTTTTCTCCATGGTTTGATTTTTTATGTCCCTTTTGTTATCTTCTCATTTGACAGACAAACTGAGTCACAGGCGAAGATGAAAGGAGAACAATGTTTTGTCTGCACCGCCCGTCTCACCTCCACGTAACACAGAGCAGGAACTTTGAGTGATAGTTTAGTACTGGACCCAATTACAATCTAGACATTGTAGGACTTCCTGCCCTGGCTCAAGGCTAATCCCTGCATCTCAGCGCCCTTTTAAACAAGCCATTTCCCCAGACAGGCATCCCGGCAGCCGGCCTGTTGTGGAGATCTGGATGAATGACCAGCAGATGTTTACCATTTCTTTCAGAGGTCCTTAAAAAGATCATGTCAGCAGGAACGCGCTGGTTCTACAAAGAGAAGGGCAGAGAGAAAAACACGGGTTCAACATTGCTTCCTGATCCTTCACCCGGACTCCTCGGCTCTTCAACTGTAGAAAAGTTAGAGACGTTTCATGTGTCACATTACCAAACAGCCAGTCAGTCACAATAATAAAGCCCCACTGCAAATCATCACATCGTGGCCTGGACAGGTCCCTGACATGTTTTTACAACGCTCACAACCTGGTCCCTCCACTACACCAGACAAATATCACACTGACAAAGCAAAAGCTCAAATGTAAGCATTTCTACTTGATTGATTTGTTTTTGTACAAATTAATAATAAAACTACACTGTCCCTTGTCAAGTTAGATAATTAACTACTTAACAAAAAGATACTCCATGAGCCTCTCTTTAGTCAGATAAAATGTCTTTATCTTCTTGGCATCACCATGTCAAACTTAAGAACAAACTTAAATGCATTTCAGAAGATTGGAAATCACCAAAAAAGGGTTATACTAAGAAGATATTCCTTCACCTTCTGATGAAGGCGTGATGCAGAAACACCTTAAAATGTGTTTTCAAGATCCACATGCCCATGCCATAAAAATAAAGGCATTTTAATTGTTTAAAGAGAGGGCCTTTAAGTCCTTTCTTGCTTCATCTATGACTTTGTGAATCCCAAAAATCCAAAGAAAACCTCTTTTTGAGTCCAGGAAGCACTCCTGTCCTTTGCCTTTAATAAAATAAATAAACTAAGTTCAAAATCTGGAACTTTTTGCTAGTAAGCACTTGTTGACTAGTCACTAGGAGTTTTTCCTCATAAAAAAGGGTAAATGTTGGCTTTACTGTTATCACGGAGATGCTTAACTTGTACCCTTATTTATAAATTAATTCTGCAGAAAAAATAGATTTTATACACAAAAAGAAACAAGCAAAATTTCATTGTACATTGTTCAAATCTATATCATAATGTTGATATTTTAGAAAAAAATATTTATCATAAATTGCAAGTAAGCCATTATAAATATGCTTTCTTTTTATGGATCATTAATCACAAGCTACTGGGTTATTCATATTACTCATTTGAACAAAGACTCAACATATGAGCCCCTCTTGGCTGATACTTGAACAAAAATGTTGCTGCAAACATATTTAATACAGGATAATGTGACGATTGCAGATGGGTTCTAATATCAAATTGTATTTATATGTAACCCTTTAACTCCCAGCTCAACTGTTTTGCAGAGGTTAATAACTTTAGGAATATTTAATTACAAAACACAACACATCATTGTTTGTTTCTGTCAATATTTTGGGAAACAGAAAAAAACTGCAAAGAAACCAAAAGAACTGATATTGTCTTTGTGTGGAATTTAAAGGTTAAAAAGGTAAAAACTGTTATTATTATTTAAAATACTTAACTATTTTACTAAAATTATGATATGTCAATCTCTATATCATCTACTTTAAGTTACTTTTGCTATTTTATTCACAAAAATTGTACCTTTTCTGATGGATTTTGATCCTAATATTTGTGCAGTTTCTTCTCATCACATAATCAATTTTTAAAACCTCTAAATTTCATTTTTCTGATGTGTTTGTAGCTTTCTCTCTTCCCTGAAACGTTAACAGAATCAAACGTTTTGTTTTGTTCTGTTTTTAAAACATGAAATATCCCTGAATTCATTGGTGACCTCTGCCAAACAGCTGAGCTGGTAGTTAAAGGGTTTAAAACAAGCTTTATTTTCATGCTCATATTAGTTTTCTTATATTTAATGCCACTTAACGTTAAACATTTATGCACTGGGACACTAAGGCAACCCAGCATATAAGAATAATTTGGCATGCATAAAGCTCTGTCTTATGTTACTCTTATTTTAAAAATGAGTTGCGCTGTCCCTGATGAGATGTGATGCCTTTAGTAAAAGCTGCTTGTTGCACTGGCTGATAGTTTTGCTCATTAAAAGCGAATCAGGCATTATCTTGCTGGTTAGAGAGTATGTTGTTTCCATATCCAGGTTAATGGGACATTTCTGACTAATTCTTACACAGACAGACTTGCTTTTATTTGAGTAATATGTGCAGTTCACGCCCACAGTGTCTCAAAAACAGGACTTAGCATGGCTTTTTGCTAAGTGGTTGATAAAGCCTAATGAAGAGATTTTTATTGCTCTCTCCAAACTGAAAAGCTGCTCTGTGTTAGGGACTGGTTTCAGCTCCGCTCTGTCAGATTCGTAGCCCACATAACTCTAAATCACTCAGTCATATTAGTGAAACGTGTGGGACAACATGTGTGACCTTTCCTTCAGCTGCTCTTAAATGAGTGATTCAGAACGAAGCCCTCAGTTTGAAACCGAAGACAGGACGCACTTCTCACGTTTCATGCACAAAGACTTCAGAGAGACACAAGAGGTTCCTTCAAAACTCAACTAAGGTATCGAAAGAGTGACAAACTACAAACAAGTCTTGTATCAATAACTGGAGCATAATTGAATTTTTGTTTAGGATCAAATTAAAGGACGTCATGTATTGAGCTTGACAGGCCGAGGCTCAGAATTGATCATGAGATTACAAAATCTTTACTAACTGCTTTCACCTCACTCACCAGAAAAGCACAAAGATCAACAGCCTGTCCGTCACATAAACGGTGAGACAACATGGCCTGAAAAGAAAATAATAATAATGTTTAAATAACTTTTTACAAACCTTCTCCACAATTATAAGATCTCCAACTTGGATACCACTGCTTTTAACCTTCACCGTGCCTGAAAAACAGAACAAATCCAAATGTTAGTCATATTTCAGTGGCTTTGTGCAAACAGTTATTGATCGATTTTTTGAGTTATTGATTTTTTTTTAATTATTATTTTCTTTTTATTATTATTTCTTTTCTTTTTAATCGATTTATGTAACTGTGCTATTCAACTTAACTTGACTTTGGACTATGTATCAATGGCATTTATATCTATCTTACTAAGTTTGTGGGTATTTATTGTATCTATATATGTATTATTTTACTTTACTATGTAAAAAGTCTATCAATTGCAAAGGTTTATCTATGCTGTACAAGTATTTATGTTAACATAGTCTTATTGACTTATTTTTTCTTATTGTGATCGCTATTATTCATTAAATTTCTATGGGTTCTCTTGTTTTGTTTTAGTGTTTTAATATAATATTATGGTATTTTTCATGATTTGTTGTATAAACAAGGAATTTTTCAGGATTTTTTGTATTAATTATGCATCACAGTGATGTTGTACATTTGGGAGAAAAATAAAGGGGGAAAAAAAAACAGTTATTGATCTACATTTGCTACACCATACCATAATTTCATATTTTCATACTGTTTCAGCAAAAATTGAATAATACAGACACTGATTCATCGCCACTACAACAAAATAGAAGACGTTTATTGGATCATTTTGGTTTAAATTACCAAAAAGAATGATGTGTAGCATTCAGTTTTGTTGGTATCTGATATACTGATTTTATAGTTATAATTTTAGTTATAAACATACATATTAATTAATGGCTTTTTCATCATAAAGAACACCAAGTCTGTTGTGTAATGGAAGCAACCCGTCACTCTAACTTGGTAAGCTTTGTTACAGAAACAGAAAATGGCAAATACTGTTCCACCCTACCATGAATACTGTTTAGTTTTATTTAAATACTATTATTACTTTTATTATTACACTAATATTCAGCAATAAAATAGTTAATGCAATTTTTAAGCTTCATTTACCTGTTTAAAAACTACAAATAGCTCTGAGAGAACCACTGATATAAAAAAATGCACAGCCCTAATTAAAAAAAATGTACAGATCTTATACTCTTTTATTAAAATACATTATTCTAATTAATAACAACACTGTGATTCCCTTAAAAACTCCAGACAAAGCATTTTAGGTATTGCAATATAGCAGCTTAGACCTAAAACTCTGGTCCTAAAAAAACGATTTTAAGATATAAGGATGGAAAAAAGAATAAGCTTGTATTTGCTTAAAATGCCACAAATGTAATGCTGCATTGTAAGACAAAGTATAAAACAGTTTTTCATACATTCTGCTGGTATGTGTGGGCTCTGCGTTGCTGCCAATAGTAATCAGGGATGTGCAGTTAAATCTGCAAATGCCAGTATAGGCAGCTAATGGTTTAAAACTATAACTGGTATTGGCAAATTTAAAGATTTCTGCCAATACATCACTCAAACAAACTGGAAATGCATTACATACATCAGCTGTAATTCTGGGTAAGTCTTCCATTGTGCTCCTCCCTTAAAGGTCAACGTACATATTACTACTAATGTTACATAAAGAAAGTATTTTTCAGATGTCATCACTGAATATCAATCATTAAAAAACAATACATTTTCATTTTCGATTGAATCAAAAGTTGGTGTTCTTGTTTTAGTTCCTCTCTAAAACTATTTTGGTGATTAAATATAAGAAAAATCAGCATAAATCCAAAATTATGGACACATAATGTGACTTTAAGGACAAGAAAGAATAGATCAGTTCCTGTAAAACTGTTCAGTAAAAGTATCCTAGTTACGAAAACACAGAGCTTTATCATTGGGTATCTGCACACAGAAACACATTCAAGGTAAACTGATTTAGTTCTCTATACATCTCTCCTTTTAGAACTTACTCCTTACACATAAAAGACTGCACTGACATATTCAGACAATTATTTAAGACCTGTCTGTTAAATAAGCTTTAACTATGTGACCATGCTGCATGTTTATATGTTGTTTGTTGATACCTGTGTATATACTAGGGATGTACGAAATAAAAAATGACAAAATAAAATTCAAAGACGCACAAAATAAAAGTACGAAATAAAAAAACGCGAAGGGGTACTGGTGATTTTTTTACCCTCTTCGACTACCGTAGCAAAACACTCGCCTCAGAATGGAGGAAGACGAGGTCGAGGAATTAGCTGACACTCCTTCGTCAAATAAATCGGTTGTGTGGACCTATTTTGGCTTCCCATGTAAAAGACGAGAGAACGGTGAGAAGATTGCGGACAAAACAACAACCGTGTGGAAAATATGCTGTTACAGTTCACCGTATACTGCGGCGAGTACAACTACCAACTACTTTGAACTGTAGACAGGCAGCAACTGTATGTTTGTGTAAGTCTGCATAAAAAAAAAAGATTTGATTTTTGCATCTACTGTTGAGTTGACAGAATTTGATCATACTTTAAGATCAGAAGTATATGCACTGTTATAGGCTAAATATTATAGTTCACGGTTCAGACATTTATAGGTCTAAACTGCATCTCTGAGGACTGCTGTTTGTTTTCCTTTTCATTCAAGAATGTAGTTATCCTGATCGTTACAACAACAAAGCACTTTTTATTGAGAATTTATGTTTGTATTTGCACTGTAGTCTAAATAAGAGGAAAAAACTGCTTTTTTTTTTTCAAAGAGCATTTATTTGTACTGATGCAGCAATATTTTTTGTATGTCTGCATTAGGAAGAAAATAAAGAAAATTAGATTTTTGCACAACTTCCTACTGTTCTAATCCTTATTTAGTATCTTGAGTATTTCGTATTTCGTATCGTTTCATGAGTTGACCATTTCGTTACACCCCTAGTATAAACTGTTTCTTGTTTTGTCAATTTGTCCTAATTTCAACATTTTAATCATCATGGGATTTAACTGCTGTTCATTATCCTTCCTTAGTCTTAAAGTGCTACATAAATGAAATGTATTCTCCTAAAACTACAACAATATTAAAAAATCGACAAAACTGAAACTTATAGAGATGTAAAATCCCACAAAGTTCCTCCGTGTGGCTCAAACCAAGTCTGACTTCTCTTTGGGTGAACTGTCGTCCTGCGTGCCTCATCAGTCACCCCTGTGAATTCAGGAGGAGTAATTTTCCTCGCAGATTTGAAAGAATGCAGGGGGAGTGGAGCCTTTTCTCTCATTTCAGTTGGAATGAACAGGCAAAATTGTTTGGAGGAGATCACTGACCCCTGCCCTCTGCTCTGACCTCTGGGCTTTGCATATGTAAGACATTAAAGCAAATTAATATTGCTATGCATGAGGGTTCAAGAGGCTGCACAATAGTGAGTTCTCCAACAAAGGAGCTGAAGATGGCTGCTTTGGAGAATAAAATTAAGAATATTCAAGCCAAAGTCTTCAGATTGGTAACTCAACATCTGCTCATAGATCCTGTGATGGAGCAGGTTTTAACTCTGTAAAGCAGTTTTTGTTTTAGTTATAGTCTTTTGCCTAAAATATATTGAGCTTAAGTCATAATTTAGTCATCTAAATAGTTTTAATTTAAATTAAGATTAGTTTCTGAAATTTTAAAAAATTTTAGTCGATGAAATCTACCATAAATTTTAGGGTTGGGATAATTCGTTTTTCTCCCGATTCAATTTTTTACAATTTTTTAGGTGCCAATTTACATTCTCGATTCCACAATATTGCCGATTTTGGCAATCTTTAGTTAGCTTTTTTAACACCAGCGAAAAATATGAACAATGATGATGCCTACAGACTGTATCAGGATAAATCCACATCACATGTGAGTCTGTTTTTAGGGTTTATTCAGCAATATATTTAACCAGCTGTTTATACTCTCTCTTCAAAAGCCTGGACTGCTTTAAAAGTGTCTTAGTAACACAGACTAAAATGAAGCATTTAAATTTGGAAAAAAAAAAAAAAAAAAACTGAACAGAAAAAATCAATTTCAAATTGTCAAACAAAAAATACAGCCGGGATGGGCAGGGCTCCCGCGATGCGTTTGCCGTGTACAAGACGATCATTTCACTCGTTGCGCGATGTCAAAGTTAAAAAAAAAAGTTGATCTTTTCAGGCAATGCCGTGTGTGGCTGTGCGGCAACAGCCAATCAGCGGTGTGTGCACGTGTGACGGTACCCTGGACAGACAGTTAGTCATCCGGACTACAGAGTAACAATCCATATCCGTGTGGGAAACATTAGTCAGTGAGGACATTAGTTCCGCCTAGACGGACCGCGGTAAACTCACAGATGATGCTGCTGCAGGACATCAGCTGCAGTGTTTTGTGTTTGATATGTGAATGAAAAGGATACAGCTGGAATAATGTCCACTTATACATCCTATTATATGATATATGAAATGATCGCGGTTTAACTCGAGCGGACGTGACGTCACCGAGCGACGGCCAACGGCAACGGTGACCAAAATGAGGTATTTATGGGCGTGGGATGATACGTCAGTGGGCGACGCGATTTTGGTAGCTGGGTCGCTTGCGGTTTGAACGCAGCATAATAGCCATGTAAGTAAAATAAACATTAAAATCTGCTTTGCTCTGTTAGTACAATAAAAAAGTAGCTTAAACCTTTTATTTAATTTCTATGTCTATTCATTTTTTAACAAAGGAAAGCCCTTCTAACAAACAAGAAAAAAGCAAAAATAATTAATGAAAAGGAGCAAAAAGAACAATAACCTAATATGATCTGCCTGTTTTACAAAATACTAATTTACAATATATAAAATACAACATAAATTAAGTGTGAGCTCTTTCATTTGACGTTTTTTTATTATAATTAATAAGAAATAATCCAATGGCAGCTATGTTTTTGTATTTCTTGTTAATTTATAAGTATTTTTTATCCTTACATTGAGAATATCTTACTTGTACAACAACCTGGCCATCCTACAATGAGGAGTAAGTTGGGAACAAAAGCTGCCCCTCCTTGTTCTTAATCATTTATCTTTGTTTTATGCATTAATTGAATTTATACATATACATTAGCCTATTTATCTTTTTTCATATCCTATGTTTTTGTCTCACAGTAAAACACCTTGAACTGCATTTAAATTTGCCAAACGATTCCCGTTTGAACCAGTTTAATAGATTATTTGATCACTTGACATGGAGTGGGAGCACACTTAAATAAAAGACAACTTCATGTGGGTCTTTCTGTGCTTGAAAACAACAAACTGAGTGGTAAAGCCATAAAGTTTCTCCAAACCTCAGTGTATTCATGGTGGGGCGGCTATCACGGAGGCAGCCAGTCATTGTGTTTATGGGTAAAACAAGCTGCCACATCAAAGCAGAAAAGTGATGGAAACCACAAGAGGTCTCCTGTTTTTTATTGCTGGTAGCACTTTATACCGCGGCCTCTAATGTACACTTTTACATCTCTGCTTTGAATTACCCACCATTTCCCCCAGCCCCAATAAGCTTTAACAGGACTAACTTCCTTCTGTTAATACACAGCGCTGATGCTTGCTGAGGAAAAAGAAACAGAACAACAAAGACCAAACTGAAGCACACATTTAAAGATCACGTTTTCTTACCTCTTGTTGAGAGTTTGCTGTAAATCTGAGAGTTCACTTCTTTGTCTCGGATGTAACATCTTATTTCTTCTACTGCCTCTCTTGTGATGGTGATGGTCAAAACGAGACCCTGAAGGGGGGAGATGTCGAAACTTTAAGGGGCAAAAGAATCAACTTTAAATCTGCAAGTGTTGAAGTTAACACGTTTGTGGTTAAATGATGGATGTGGATCATACCAGAGGGACCCAGTAGGTGTAGAGCGCATACAGACGGAGCTCCTCGATGAATTGTGAGCACGCCAGAAGCAGAAAGTACAAGTTGAAGAAGTACTTGAACTGATTGAACAAAACCTGTGAATAAAACACACAGAATTACTCAACATACCTGCATCTAACAATAATAGCACTAATGGAGGCAAGTCAATGTTTTATTTATAAAAGAGAAACCTTAAATGCCCAAAATGTTGTTAAATCAGTCTGATAAAAGACAAATTAGAGTAAAATGAGCTACAACAATTGAAGAAAATATATGTAATTGCAAAGTAAAACGTAAGAATGTTAGGCTCAACCTTAAAGTTACTATAATTGGCCTGAACTCAGGTTCACATATCTGATTTAGATGATTGTTAGAGTGTTCACCATAGAGGTGGGAGTAAAAATCGATTTCCATCAGTATCAGGATTTTTTTTTCCAAATTTAAATGTGTCATTTTAGTCTGTGTTAATAAGCCACTTTTGAATGCAATCCAGGCCTTTAAAGAGAGAGTATGAACAGCTGGTTAAAACATATTGCTGAATAAATCCTAAAAACGGACTCACATGTGATGTGTATTTTTCCTGATATAGCCTGTAGGCATCATCAGTGTTCATCTTTTTTGCTGATGTTAAAAAAGCTAAAGATTGCAAAAATCAGCAATATCGTAGAATCGCAATTTAAATCGAATCGGAACCTAAAAAATTGTAAAAATCGAATCAGGAAAAAGGCGTATCGTCCCAGCCCTAGTTCACAACCACTAATGGCCCTTTTCCATTAGCCCTACTCTACTCTACTCGACTCTACCCGACTCTACCTGGCTCTACTCTACTGGCCTTGTGCTGCTTTTCCATTCGCCCCAGTCGCCTGACCAACAGCGTGTAGTGTCGCTTTAAACAGCTGAGCGGCACTGCAGTGACGTCATTTTGAGCGCGACGCAGTAATCTGTGGCTTTTTGACACAAACCGAGTAAAAAAGAAAAGCTGAAGAAGGCTGCAGGTGGCAAGAAGAAATACCCCTGGAGAAGCACAGGAGAGTTTTGGAAGCTATACAACAGACTGAAGCCGAGGACGAGAGCAATCCAGCTGCAAAGAAAAGACGTATGAAGGTAAGCTAATGGTAGCTACTGCTAGCATGCTAGGTCGTCGCACTCATGACTCATCGATGACGCGTTGTCTGACCAATCAGTAGCCGGCAGTCGGTGACATCATCTTTTAGTATCGACTCTGCTCGCTTGGAACCAGAGCGGAGTAGGTACTAAAACTAGCTTGTTTTAGGAGGTACCAGGCTAGTGGAAACACGCTGCAAATCGAGTAGGGCCGAGTAGAGTAGGGCCAAGGCGTGCTAGTGGAAAAGGGTCATACGGTACAAAAAAACCCCTCTAGTTTACAGTATTGAATGAATGGAAGAATCTTTCATCTAGGTTACAAACTACTAACTACTAATCTACTACTACTAATCAATTTCAAAAATCAAGTGTCATCACCTCTGATTTGATCCATAATTTAAAATGTGCATGTGTCCGAGCAGCTCTGATAGTATAATTCTCTTGTAACATTAGAACACAACCAAAGTAAATCAAACTGCATCGTAAGGATCATTACCTTGCAAGCATGAGAATCTGAAAAGTAGAGCTACACAACCTGGAACACATCCACTATATTTGTATCTGTATCCCAATTTCTGCATATACGTATCTAGACAGATACAAAGGGCTGGATAATGGGTTTCAGGAAAAGAATAAATACAGTTTGCTGACTGTCACATTTAAGACTTTCCATATTAAGTCAGAAGAGCATAACAGGGAGTGTGTTGGTTGTATTGTTGTAATGTTGAGCTCACACTAGTATAAAATGAAATAATCTGGTCTTAAGTTGAGAAAATAACCTTCAAACAAGCCCACTGTTCGCATCACAGCATAACGAATATTCAAGAAACCCTTAAAAGACGCAGCTTCTTTGACAGTTAAGTAAACTAAAGAGTGACAAATTTAAAACCCTGACAAAATAATGTGAATATGACCATTTCAAAACTCTGTTGAAATGTTTAAAGATTGAAAAATAAGGATGAGTGACTGTAGTATACTGTGAGGCTTATTTGACTGTACACAAAGTTACAGTATTATTAAATAAATCTACAAATTTAAACAAATTCCAATGAAGAACATTGTGTTTAGGACTCCATATGCGTCCTCTTACTACCTCTGAATCTGTTACACTTTAAAGGCAGGGAATAAACCTTTGTATGCTCCTGTCAAATTCAAAATTAGCTCTGACGAAGCGGCTTAGCTCTGTTTCATTACCACCAGAGTGCAAGATGACTACCATGTAAAACCATTTGTCCTCCTAATACTGTCCTGCTCCTGCAGGGGAACATGAAACCATAGACAGAGACATAACCAGGACAATATGTCCTCCTGATAAGAACTTCTTGGCATGAACAAAGTCAATAAAAAGCATCCCAATTTGCAATGCAAAGCACGTCTCTCTTGTCTTTAGCTTTCCAAACAAATTTGAGCTACGTGTCTGAGTTCCAGTACAAAAAAACTCATAAGATCTTAAGACAACTGAATGTCTCTAAAGCAAATGCATATGGAAATCAGGCTGGGAAATGTGAGGGTCATACACACACAGATAAGTACAGTAAACCCTGCTCAAACAATGTCGCATCTGCCTTTTTGAGGTTTGACTGTGAATATATCTCTGCAGCTGTCCGTCTGGCTTCGAACACTTCTTTCCTATCTGTGTGTCAAGATTTTTTAAAACAAAACAGAAACTAAAATGATGAACGCTTCATTGATAAACCAACCTGACAAGCAAATCTGTCACAGACTTTGATCAATTGAGGAACTCATGAATCCATCCTGAAATACTCTCTGTTTAAATCTATACTGATAAAGTTGTCTATGATTTCAAAGAGCTTCCCATTACCGTGAAATACCAAATAATAGCTGGAGCTTTTATTTGTTTCAATTACTGAGCAGTCCAGGTGTTTATTTGGGACAGGCATTTAATTCCTTTCTTACAAAAATCTTGCTTAGCAATAAAAAATATACATGGTAAATGTAATCCAATGATTTATTTACACCAGTATGAATATCACCTTTACATTTTCAAGGCAAGATTACAGTACCATAGTTCTACTTTTGTCTTCTTTCAACTCAGCACTTTGTAAACACTCTTAATACTGGTAAAGAACTACCAGTAGTTAAGGTCTTACTTTTTATCACTATACTGCGGCCATGGAGATCAGCAGTAATGTACTGGTAACTGATGTGACCGGCCTCCTGATGTTAGGTAAGGGCAAAAAGCAAGCAGCAGCAGTGGCAACATCTTCTTTGAATTTTCAAAGCCCTAGTCTGTAAGATTCCGGCTTTCTGCTCTCTAGTGCCCTCTGTGGACGTTGAGTGTAACTGCACTATCGTAAAACGGAGCGCCTCACACACCAACATGCATTTGTTGACATACAGAGGGAGGAGAGGCGGGCCGACAAGACACCTTGAGAGACAAATAAACCATGTGGACTGATAGGGTAGAGTCTGACCATGTTTCTATTAAATAAATCACTTTTCAAGCATCAACTGTCAGTTGTGAGATCAGCGTTTGCATGCGTGTTCTGTCACTTTGACCGGAGCTCGTAAGCTTCGCCGAATAAATTACATCCATCATTTATTTGGAATGGGCGTCTACATATCAAAATGTGCTGCGACATCTGGCGTTTATTTGAGACCTGGAGATTATTCATTTGGCATTATACAGTAATCTAAAACAAACTAGAAAAGCACTCACAGAGCACACACCTCTGCTAAACAGCTCAGTTCTGGCAGTGGCTTTTCCACAACCCCTGTCAAAGATACAGCTCTGGATCACCAGATCCAGAATAGAACCAGGATACTGCTCAAGCTCAGCACATACATGGAGGCTGGTATCCTGTATGAGCACAAGTTTTGGAACATTACTTAACATTTTGATTTTATCTGAATTTTTGAAAGTCATCGGTGGGATTTCACATTATAAAGTTTAATGTTCATTTGTGAGGTCAATCTGGATCAGATCCAGATGAAATTTAGTTTGATGATAGAGACACTGGCAACATATTATCCTGAGAAACTGGAAGTGAATGTTAAAAAATGGCAGAGATAGGATACAATGTTAACTTATGGAATTTTTTGAAAAAATAAAAATAAAAAAAATCAGTCAAGTAGGGTTGCCCTTTCCTAAAAAATCTTTCAGGCCTACTGTCCAGTAGCGTCTGTGTAATCTTGCTAACAAACAGCCAAACAAACATCCACTGTCAAAACTACAACCTCCTTGGCAGGGCTGACGAAGCAAACAGGTTTTGAACCATCAGCGTGACACCACTTTATCTAAGAGGACTGAAGAGTTTGGCTTTATCTGGCTTTGTCCTGGTAGTGTTAAAGCCTGAGGACTTCACTAGCCTCCATCACACAGATAAAATGGACACATGCCAGGTGTTTGTTTGTGTGCCAGCAAAGTGCTTTATCTTCTTGATTTCCAAAAAAAAAGGACTTTTTCCAAAACTCTTCGATGCAAATGTTCAGAGAAATTCTAAAGAATTGCGCAGCCCTTGTAGGGGAGAGGACAAGCTGATACCCAAATTGGCCAGCAGGTACTGTCTTAATTGAAAAATGTGTAAGACAAGTGACAGAGAATCAGATCAAGAGAGGGGTGGGTGGTAGTATCAGAGGCTTAAAGGGAGCGGGGGTCTGTGGGTGACCTTTGACTGACACTAACCGCAGGCAGGAAGGTGAAGAAGTTGTACTTCTGGTTGTTAATGACATTCCTGGGGTACCTCTGCTCCCTCTTTTCTGGGTGGCCGAGCCACACCGTGCGGGGACGGAAGTCACCCATGCCGCAGCATCTTGACCACGGACAACACCTGAGAGGAAAAAGAATGAAGATAGTTAGAACAAAATCTCACCCTTTTGCTCTTTTACAGACGAGCTGTAGAAAAGAAGTCAAGTTAAATGCAAGAAGACTGGAATAATTAGATAAAGTAGACTAAAATTAAAGTTCTTGGCTCTATGAGGGATCACCTGCATGGCAGTGGCTACATCTTAATGTAATTCTAGTCACTTCTCTTTGTTAATGTTTCTGATTGAAGCTACAAACTACTAAATAAATATTAACTTAAACAGGAAAGAGGAGGCCGCTCCTCTGGCTCCAGGCAAAGAAAACATTCCACATCAATCGACAGAAAGCTAAGAGACAAACTGATTAACAATTGAGCTACTGTACTTTTGAGTAATAAAAGACTCAATCTAAACAAAATATAGGTGAAACCAATGTGAATTCCTACGCTGTAGACAAGGTGGCTCCGTACAAGGTGGAGGATACAATAGTTTTATGACAAATGACTCAGTCGCTTTGAATTCCATCGTAACATTTACTGTTCAGGATGTCTGCCAGTTTTCTACAGCACTACTTTTCAGGTTAGAGTGGAAAACCTGCCGAATGAATGACGCATCAAAATTTTTGTTTTATTTTTTTTAGAAATGCTTGTGTTGGCAGAGTAAGGACAAGAGAACTGTAGCAGATAGGGCTGGGTTAAAAATATCAATTTAATGAGGTGCTGGTTTGGCGGAGTGGTTAGCACCCCATGTACTTACTTCTGCCGGTCCAGGTTCAAATCCCGCCTGTAACCAGTTTTCAGAGTGTCTTCCCCTACTCTCTCACCCCCTTTCACAAGCCTATCCACTGTCTCTCTACTATCATTAAAGGCACAAAAATGCCCAAAAAATACTTAAAAAAAAAAAATCAATTTAATCGATTTTAATCGATTTTCCTTTAAATGGTTCATCATCGAGCCCTAAAACCCGAAGATCGATCTTTTAACGTGGGTAGTTTTTTCATCATTGAACGGTCCGAGAAGCAACCTGTGGTATCAACTCTGCTAGTCTCGCGTTTAGCGCTGCTTTCCAATGAACAAAATCTGGTGAGATGTTACTGCAAGCAGTCAAAAAAACATGCCGGAAGCGAGTAGCACTATAGGGGCACCACTGGAGAGTTTAAAAGTTGACGTTTGGACATATTTCAGATTTAACAAGCATGAAAGAAAAGACAAGTTGGACAAAAAACAAGTAACTTGCAGAATATGAATTAATGCATATCATTAATATAGAAAAGAATAGAATAGAATATTCTTTATTGATGCCCCTTGGGGGAATTTTTTTTGTCACAGCAGCTCACAAAAAAAGTGCAATAATGCAATAACAATAAAAATGGAATAATGATAATAGAATATAAAATTAGAAATTCAAAGAAATATAAAGATATATAGGAAAGTACACAATTTTACTTTAACTTTACTATTTACATATTTATATAGGAGCAAGATATATGCAAAGATATGTTCTTGGGAATAACAGCATGTGACAATGAAAAATTTACAGTGAGTACTGGAATGATGTACAAAAAAGGCATGTATTTATTGAATGCTTGATGTCATTATGGAGAGAGTTCAGATGTTTGTGTTATGAAGTCTTATTGCAGTTGGGACAAATGACCTGCAGTATATGATTAATGTAACTGCTTTGGGTTCAGTTCTTAAAGTAAAAACAGTTTTAATAATGTACCAGGTCAACAAGTCATTTACAGCATTACTTTTACTGAGATAACCCAGACTGAACAAATTTCGAATCGTGAATCGATTCGATTTGAGACTTCTTAATATCGCATCGAATCGATCCAGAAAATCTGAATCGGTACCCAGCCCTAGTAGCAGCAAATGTCACTCTCAGTTTTTTGCACCATTTCCTTAATTTCAGTGTTCAAATTATGAAGCATATTGCAGCATTCATCCTCAAGCTCCAAAAGTACGACACAGTTTGGCAGCTTGTTGCAGTTTGCTCTTGTTTTGTGTCTTGCAGAGGTCTATAAGTAAATGCCTTCTCTTTCTACTGCAGTAAGCATCGTTTTTCATCCAAACCAGGAGTCAATCTTGTGGTAGCAAGAGCCAACCAGGGGCCCATGTGAGCAAACTGGCCACCTCTTCATTCTAAAATCTCAACTACTACAGTTATACTTAGGTGTGGCAAAGCGGGCCAGTCATAAATGTATTTTTCTGTATTTGGTGATTAAAAAAGTTTGGATATCCCTGCTTTAGAGTATTTGAGCTCTAAAAGACTTTTCCTCAAATAAGTGGGCAAACTTCTTATCATCATATGACAAAGAGTTAGTGCACATGAGGGGTGTGCCAGACAATTTCAAATGTAAAAAATATACAAAAACATTCAGAAAAGGTGATAACACTATCATGTTACATTCAGTCTTATTTGCCATCACATTTTGCACATACATAATCTTGCGAAGTAGCTGGATTCAAAAGACTTCATGTCTGTCATCCACCTTGCAAAGTTCCAGTCTGAAACAGTTGTTTCCAATCAGAAAATGACCAGGCTTATCAGTGTGTGTCTGAAAGTTTGAGTAATGACTGGCATGTCATTAATATGACAGACCAACCATTAATTCACCCTTTTTCTTAAGATGTTCTGCCCTTCCCTGTCTTTTGCAATCGGGATTTATTGATTGAATTCCTTTGAGATGTCGCTCAGATGGACTTGAAATAAAGGCGATGGATATGTAAAACAGTCCATCTGGTGTGACAGGCCGTTATTATGCTGCAAGAATTTAAGTATTTCTAAAACAATCTTTGATTTCTTCTTCGCTTATTTGGTAGATACAATTTGCTGTAATTGTTTCTGTAAAAGACTAATTAATGACATTTAAAAAGGTAGCTTTATGGACCAGTTTAAAGAAGTTAGTTGCATAGAGAAGGATTTTATTCCATGTTTAGTACATCCAATTAATCCTTGCTGTAAGGCAGGGCTGTCCAAACGTTTTACATCAAGGGCCGCATACAGAGCAAAACATGAATGACCGAGTCACTTGCTGCTCCTCACTTTAAGTGTATTTCAGTTAAAGTTTTAGGGTTTAGAGGTGGGTAATCACCGGTTAAGGGGCTCTTGTAACCCCAGGCTATCACTGGATTCACACCTAGTCAGAGCGAGAATGACCTTCTGAGCAGCAGAGATGGGAGACACTAATAGCTTGTCTTCACGGTCAGACACAAAACAAGAGTAAACTGCAAGAATGTTGTTGCTTTAAAGGGACTGTGAGGAGAATCTGCAACACAAAGAGTCTGCTACCCATGAGCACGCGCAGTGACTGTCGTAATGCTGCGCTCCAGTAACCTTGGAAATGGGAGTGACATCATCTCTGACTTATCGGCGTTCCAGTTGAAATTGGAAAAAAACATGCCAATCTACCAGGCTATTGTTAGCTGTTGTTAGCACGCCCTGCATTGTTGTTCACAAATACCACATGAAGAATGTGATTATCACTATGGCAGCATTTTTGTAAATATAAGTCTAACAATACTATGTATACAGCTGATCTAGAGCGACACACCCCAGTCAGAAGTGCAAATAAATTGATCATTACAGGAGGTAAATAACTGTTCACACTGGGGGCATCCATCTTTGATTGTCAACTCGGGGGTGACGAGGTTTCACCAAGTTCCCAGTAGGAAATTCCGACTTCGGGGGACGTTCCAGCTGCAGTTTCCTAATCGGAACTCGGAAATTCCTACTTCTGACTACAACTGGAACGCACCACAACACGTCACCGAAGCCAAAGCGTGTGTTTGTTGTGTTGTAGCCCGGACCTTCCTCAGAACTCTGCATTGATTTACAACTTTTTTTTTCAACAAGTTACAGGATGCAAAGCGACGAGGTAATGTATCTCTTTCTAGCTACATAGCAGTAGTTTTTGATGTGCGACAACAAGCAACTTTTGAAAAACTTAGTATCATAGTTTTGTAGCCAGCTATATTGCTACTTACAGCCCGGTGCTCTAAGATGTGTCCGAATAATATAAATTTGCTCTAGTTTTAATTGTCTTGTTCCCGAAGTTGAGTATCCAGGCCAGTCCAGTTCAGCCCTGTCCTGTCCGACCCGCCCAAGAAACTAAGGAATAGCATTTATAGATAACCTATTTTGATGCTATAAAACTCGATAAGTGCGTATTTCAATCAGGCATATATCTAAAAGTGAGACTTTTTTGCAATTTCTTAGAAACTCCTCAAAGTCTCTTTAAGGTGAGTATTGCAATACACTTTGTAAATGAGACCTTGTGACAAAGTAAATATGGCAGAAAATATGGAAGACTGATTGTATTTACTGCTTCAATCAAAATGTCTTTATTCATTTAATTGTTTACGGGCCAATTCAAAATGGGCAGCAATTGGCCCTCAGGCCATAGTTTGGACACCCCTGCTGTAAGATTATGAGTTCAAGTATAAAAATGTAGGCATAACAATGTCTGATGACAGCTGATATATTTTTTTGGGTTAATTGCAAGTATTTACGTTCATAAACGATCATCTCTCTGAGAAAATATCCATTAATTTTTGACAACTTAGCTCTATGAAGGTGAGAACAACCTTAATTTGGCCCTCATGATAACCAAAGCTGCCCATACCTGATACAGAAACACCAAAAATAGTTTGTGTAAAACCTAGTTGGATGACTTTCAACACTGAAGACCTTTAGAGCAGGAGAATTAGCTTAGCTTGATGGCATACTGATCAGACTGGCAGCTGGATGAACAGCTGCCAGGGGCTGGATGTCTGCTTAAATACAATACTGCTCTCAAACTTTGCCTTGTAAATAGAATACAGCAGCTAAGGCTACTTCAGGATCCAGTGATAGAAGTCCCAGATCAAGATTCCTCTACGCTCTGTTTGTTAAAGGAGGAGGCATCAGCACGACAACCTCATCATCAGACTATTGGCTGCATTTCAGCACTATGTCCACCCTTCACCATCATTAGCAAGGCCTGCCCCTTTATGTACTGGTCAAAATGAACCTGCACCGCATCATTTGTCCCCAAAGTGACTCGAGGACGCAGTTCCTTTCAGGTCAGGGCCTACATTTCCGCGTGGTTTCTGCTCTTTGACAGCCGCAGCTCCATTCAACCGAGCAAATATTGACATGGGCGTCAGTCAGTTGCACTTGTTCCTATCTCTCTCCCCCGGAACAAGGAGCTCTGCTTGAGCTTTAGCTTGTGTAATGAAGGCTAAAATGAACTGTCACGTAAATTCAATGAAAATATATGCCCCCTAGCTGTTTTTATCCTCTCTTTATGTCATTTTCCCCTTTAAAACGGCTAACGTTAAGCTAGGTTTTGGGACAATGTCGTCGCGCGCCTGTAAACAATCTAACGGCTGGCATCAACTGAAGCTCACGAGCGATAAACGTTAACAAAATGGCTCCCTTTAGTATTTATAAGCCGTTAAAAGCTCTTACCCATTTTTGTGCTTGTTGTCTTGTCTTTTCGGCCGCCTCACGGGTTGTAAGGGGATATTGTCGGTCATTCCTGCAGCTCCTGGTAGCGGGTGGAGGCTGTAGGCTCGCAGCCTGGCAGTAGCGGTTCTGGGCGGGGGCTTCCCAGCTGTCACTCAGGCAGGACGGTGTGGGGCTGCTGGGAATGAGAGCGTGCTGCACCACGCCACTGGGACTTAGCTTAGCATTAGCAACTGGATACATCATACTAAATTAAAAAATATATATTTTCATGGGAGCTTAGAACTGTTTTGTGTGGTGCTTAGTAGAATAAAAAAAGGATATGACCATATTTTGAGTCACTCCATCATGCAAACTAGTTGTAGTTTCTAATCTACATTTGATTCACATAATAACTGCTCTGTTGAAAAGAACCTGGAAAAGCATATTTTGTTTCTAAATATTATGTTTGCAGTCAGGGGTGGTTTTTACAGTTAGGTGGCCCAGGGTAAAGACCAATCTGGCCACCCTTCTCTTTAGTCCCCCACCTGCTTTTATAGCCTTAACTATTTATATATATGTCTATCCCTATTTATACATCTTCATATTTCCTTTATGGTGCTACTGCTGGAATCTTAACTTGTTTGGGGGAGTTTTTGCAACACAATATGATATGAATGTTCAAATTTACCATTTTATAAAAAAGAAATGTCATTCATGTCTTGGTTTTGATGTGAAATCATATTTAATTGCCTGCCTTCCTGAACAGTAAAAAATATTTTAGTGGTTGAATGTAATGCTTGATTAATTGCTGAATTCTCAGAGATTCCCATTGATTATTTTACGTTTTAGACAAGTTTTTGATAGATTTCCAAGATGTCTGATGGTGCAAAAATGTTAATGTATATTAAGACAAACTTACCATATTGCAAGACTATGTATAATTTTACAGCATAAGGGGCCAACTTTAAATGATGATACATGGAGACTACAGATGGAAATTGGAGGCTCGATAGCCCCAGTGTAGTAGTTTAAATTGGCAGTATTTAGAAAACCAAAACAGTTTGAATGAAGTAACCAGGATAATGTAATACTTTCATAAAGCAGTGTTTGTGCAGCCTTTCAACTGATTTTTATTGTTCTCAGTATTTAGCTTTTTACTCATTTAGTGTATGCTCACTTGCAATTTGAATAATGATGTGCAGATAAATATGACATTGTAAGGTGGGGTTGGTTGTGTTTGCATTACATGGATTTTGTACACATGACTGGAAAACAACCATCAGTTTTGGATGCAAATTGATCTTTGTTTGAGATGCAAAATGCAGGGGATTAATGGCTTCTGGTGGGTAATGAGAAGAGAAGATACTTCACTTGAGTCATCTGGAGGTGAATCGATGTAAATAAGGGGATATTATGAGCATCCAGAGCTGGATAATGTTGATATTGGAGTTGGTGAGGGGGGCAGGGTAAACTTCAGTTCACACAGCAGCGGCCTGCTGCTGAACCTCTCTACTGTATCGGATTAAACAGATGCAAGAAGCAAGTAATGACAGCAAAGTATTGAAAAACTCACCCTGATTTTATTTTTCAAAATCAGAAAACATTGAGGTGAAGGAAACGTTTGAAAAAAAAAACAAAAACACATTTACATTGTAAACAGGCCAAATTGGCTCCAACATCACTTGAATTGTAGAGACAACTTGAAAGCAGTTTTGACATGGTTTGCTAAAGAAAGGCACAACTTGGCAAATGCATATCGATAAGGAATGTACAGCAGGGGCCCTTCAGAGTACTCCAACCATTCTGAGTTGTGTAAAGTGTCCAGTGATACATTCATTACTGTTCAACTCAGCAGGGTGAGAAAGAAAAAAACCTCATCACAAAGAATGTATCTTGAAAATGTACAGAGCGCTGCGTTGAGCAAAGGGGGCGCGGAGGACGACTAAAAGCTAAAAACGAGGTAGAACTTACCCCCTAAAACTCAAGCATTTAATGTGAAAAATAAATAAATTAATGATGCTACAAGTTGATAAGAAACCTAGACAGAGGACTGACAAACAAGATTTGGTTGCTTAATAAAAATAAGAAAAAAAACATACAGGAAGAAAAGTAAACAAAATTGATGATTTGCCCTTTCCTTGTTCAGCCATTACGATTAAAGGCAGTGAAATGTACTCAAACATCTTCAACCTGAAATAAAGTGCAGGCATGAGAACAAAAAGCATAGTAGCCTTCAGAACTCAGCCGACTACATTTGACTCTACAGATCTACATGTGGAGTATGGCATCTTTGATAAATTAGCATGTTTCACAAATAGGCTAACAAAACTTTTTGGATCTTCTGTGAATGTTCAGGATTAGGCACTTGACATTTTGATATTCTTCTTCGAACCAATGCAACAAAGACGTTTCAATCAGTCCAAAACTGAAGACTGAGCTGCTCTAACTTAATTTGAATAGACTGAATATTGAGAATCCAGGCGCCTCGTGATGGTAAACTCTACAAAAATGTACAATGTCATAAAATCTATGGCACACACTCTGAGGAAAAGTAGTCAGATACGAACTTCACCATTGTTTCTGGACACTAAGACATGGTGTCCTTTAAAAAGTCATGCCCTGAAACACATTAGCCAAAAATCCTTCAAAGTAACAAGGAGAGGGTCAGAATTAAAGCAGTTTCAAGTAAGTTATACATTCAAACTTCTGAATAGACAGCAAAACGAGAAAAGTCACAGGGGAAAAAAAAATACCCGCATATATATTTATATAAAATAAAATACAACTACAGTAGTAATGAAGTTCAACTAAAAAAAAATAACACTTGAGAATCATTCAGGTCAGGAGGGGAGAGCTGCAGCGAAGATATGAGGAAAGTTGAATGATCTTGGCAGAAGGTTTTCTCTGATTGTACCTCAGTCAAAAAGACGACATTCAAAACACGAGTTCAGCCAGCGAATGCCTAGTTAACTGCAATTTTTCCCTCCTCCATGAAATGTGGGAACTGGGATTTGGGCACACTGTCTGAGCTGTTCTTCTCAATTTCAGCCATGGTGGCGGGCAAGCCAGAATGGGATCCGTCCATCTTCATGAGGCCTCCGGTGGAGCCGATCAGGGGCCCTCCGGCAGGGCTCCCTGGGAGCGGGATGCCACCGCCCTGGATGACGGAGATTTCGTTGGTCTTCATGGTGAGGCCGCCGCTGAAAGCAGCAGCGTACTGGTTCCACAGTGAGGGGTCGAAGTTCATTTGTGGAGCAGGGATTTCTTTAGGGGCCTGCATCATTTCAGGCATCATCTTAGCCTCTGAGCTCATCGCCATCAGGGCCATGGGGTTATCCAGGCTGAGGCGCTGGCCACGCCGGGATGAGCTGTTCCACATGTGAGTGCCGATATGTACCTAAAAGACAAAGGACAACAGATCGTTAGAATCACAATCAAGCCATTATTCTAGTAATCCTGTTTTATTTTTAATTGTGCAATGAGACAAAACAGTGGCACAGACAGACAACCTGTGAACAGCAATATTTGTGGTTGTGTTGTGTGAGGAAAAATATGATTAGTGGGATTCACAGTTGCATTATTACAAAGATAATATTAGTGGTGGTTAAGGCAATAATGACAGTGACGAAGCTTGCATCATACAAATAATAACTACTACAATTACTAGACAATCAAAAGGAACAGTACAATAAACATAAAATAGATGAAAAAAATAAAATAAATGAAAATAATGCTGTTTGAATGGTGGTTCCAGCTAAACTTTGTTCTCCTGCACTCAGCAGTTTTGGTTCATTTGCACTTTGTGCTACCTTCTCACCTTTCCTTAGCCCTACCACCATTTTATTTTTTTTCACAAGAGGTCATATCCGGTAAGAGATACATGTTATGGTACACCTCTTGTGAGGCTCTAAGTGAGATGTGATGTAACCATTACGTGATGTTGAAGAACTGCCACCAACTGTACGGTGTGATTATTGCTTGTGTAACTTTGACAAGCTCGAGTTAGCTGCCGGGGATACTCTTTTCATAAGAGACTAATGAAAATCCTGCTTGTATCTGCTTTGATTCATTTTGCATATAAGAAAGGACCTGTACTAAATGAAAAATAAAGCACCTCTAATTTTGACTCAGACATGCTGTATGACTTCCCAAACTGCTGTATTTGTGATGGTGTTTTTGTTTTATGGTTTGCAAAAGTTCCTGGATAAATCAATCTTCTAAAAAAAAAAAAAAAGTAACAGATTCAGAACCATCTACACTTTGTCCTCCACATCTTCTGGAGGTGTAAGGAAACATCAATAAACAAAAATACTGCAATATTTTCCAGCACAATACTGTATACGTATTTCAGTGCATTATGTTGTAGCACAAAGCTCGGCCAAGGCATTTTGAATACTGTTGGGCTAGTTATTGTTAAAACAAGGAAAACTGGCCTTTCTCACACTGTTTAACACTTGAAGAAATTCCTGGATTCGCATATGGATTAAGGTCATCACCAAACTGTCATCAGTTCCTCTTGTGCCATGACCAACATTTCCAAAAAATGTCTTAAAAATCCATTGATAACTGTCCATCTCACAATGTTAATATCTTAACAAAATTCTTGGATATACATCTGGAGGGTCCAGAGATGGACTTCAAGCACAAAAACATCATCAGCATAAGAGTTTGGAAAGTGATGATGTTCCTAATCACAAAACCTGTCTGTCAATCAGCGTGGAAGCAGCGTCTATTTTAATTCAATACATTTCCACATTTTATTAATCAATTAAGATGTTAAAGACCTTGATTAGACCGCCCCTTGGTAAAAATAATTTTATGCACCGCAGAGCAAATAAGTAAGTAAATGAGATTGTTTCACACATATTTTTTCCATTGAAGGCTGATTTCTGTGGGAGATACTGATGTATTTAAAAAAGCAACAAGCTCTCGTGCTAAAAATCCATTTAATATGATTACAAGGAACATTACACTCCTGCAAGAGGAAACAAACCTTGACAGGAGAGAGAGTGTGCATACATGTGGAGAATATTTTTTTTAAAAGCATTCAGGATGTTGCTGCCACAGTTGGTGTTGGGTGTTTAAGCAACCCTCGAAAAATGCCACCTACATGCCACCTTAAATTTAGGATCTCCCCAAAGTAAACATAAGGCTTGAAGATGTTTTAAGGCCTTAAATTGCAATTAAGTTCATTTCTTAACTTAAGACTATCAAGAACCTTGCTTTAAATAGTCTAGTGGAGTAGAAGTGACTCAGACTGAAACCACATAGCAGAAATGTACTATGCAGACTAATAATGCTTAATGCACACTTTCAATGACATAACTATAGTCATATTAGCAAAGCCTGGGCATGTGATTTGAACTCAGAGATATCAGTAGAGTTCTGGGAAGAGGTAATGTCTTGAGTTCTTTGCTGCTCCATTAATTCACATTATATGTTCACTCAATTCAAAGTAATGCATCTTCCCCTCAGTATCTCCTGAGTGTGACAAATGTCTCTGCAGAAGGGTCATTAGTGCATGTTTTCTGGTTCTGCCCCACTTTAAACAGTTATTGGAAAGCAATCTTTGAATGGCTCTCAAAAGCATATTTAAAAAACACAACCTGGCTAACTTGGCTGCTCTACAAGGACTTTTGAGACATACAAATTGCCCTATATCTAGCAATGGTGGTAGCTAAAAAAATAACTTGTACTACATCTGGGTAAACCTAAAACACGGGGCAGACTATTTTTGATAATTTGGGGAACTTTTCTGGCACAGTGTAACAACTCCTCGTCCATAGCTACCCTGACGTTCATGGACATTTGAACAAGCATGGGAGCTTTTTTTTTGTTTGTTTTTAGACTAAGTTATTGATCTTGTAACATTTTCCAGTTTTTTGATTGCTGTTATTTGAAAAGTGCAAATAAAGTATAAAAAAAGACATACCTTTAGATTTCCCTTGGTGGTGAAAGCCCTTCCACAGATGTTACACGCAAAAGGCTTCTCCCCGGTGTGAGTGCGCTCGTGGATCTGCAGGGCGCTGGCAGAAGAGAAGCTCTTGCCACAGGCGTTACACAAATGCTGCTTGCTTGCTCGTCTTGGTGCAGAGGAGGGGATGGAGGAGGTCATGGCTGTCCCCTGAGGCATATGGGAGTTAAACAAACCGTGAGGACCCAGTGGATTCTCTGGAGGGATCTTCATCTCCAGACTGGCCAGACTTGAAGGTATCCTCATGAAGGACATGTTGCTTGGAACTGTTGGGACAAGAGATGGTAATTAGATGGAGGCATTGACATGGCAGCTGTTAAATGCTGTTCTCAGTGTATGAACTCACCACCATAGTCGCCGTTGGTGAATGGAACGACAGGCTCTTCTTTGATTGGTTTTGGGGTGAAGCTGCTGGACGCCGTGAGGTCGAGGGCTCCGCTTGACTCACTGGCACCTTGAGCACCACTGTCAGGCTCTGTTTTTGGCACACTGCGGGCAAAGTCTTCAGGAGCTGACTCAGGAGATTTGCTCATGTTAGCATTTACAGGGGACGAGGAATTTAAGGACATGGCAGAGTCAGAGATGGAAGGACTGCGGCCGTTTTGATACTCCTGTTCTCTCGGAATCGAAGGGGATTCTTTGGCTGTTCCCTCGCTTTCTGAAGTGGTGCTACTCTGTCGTTTCAGTGCAAGAGCAGAGGTGAGATTCTTCAGAACGTCAAGGCTGGAAAACCCTGCAGGGGGGACGTGATTCTGTGGTTGTTCCTCTGAGGTGGGCGGCAAGGATTCTGATGGTTGGCTTGGTTTCTGGGAGCTCAGCTCTGGCTCGTGGTCCTCCATGCTCTCATCGAATCCATTGGTGTCTAGAGATGTCTCTTCAGGATGGGATGACTCCAGGGCTTCTGTTGCTTCAAACTGGTTTTCAGGCATAGGGGTGTTGGGGATCTGGCCGCCCATGTGCATACGGATGTGCTGCTGGAGAACCACAGCGTTGGTGAACTTCTTTTGGCAGATGGGACACGAGTGCTGCATTTTGAGAGGAGTGTTGGCCCTGTGCACTCCGTAATGGGCCTTGAGGTTGCCCTTGGTGGAGAATGCACGGCCACAGATTTTGCACTTGTAAGGCCTCTCGCCCGTGTGTGTACGGTAATGCATTTTCAGTGAGCTCTGGCAGCTGAGCACCCTATGGCAGATCACGCACTCATTGGGATCGTTGGTCCTCTTCTCCAGACCGTCCACCATCTGCTGGAGCTTTGCAGTTCCTGAGCTTTGCTCCCCTGGGAGGGCACTGCCATTCATTTGATGCAGAACACCCAGCAGCTCTTTAGCTTCCTTATGACCGGAATCTCGCCTCGTGTCTTGGCCGAACATGTTAGATGAAACCGAAGGAGAGCCATCACTTGCAGAAGGGGAGGGCCTTTGGGAGAATGGGTCCCCTGAGAAGCTGTTCAGTCCTGGTATACTTGAAGGGTGGAAACCAGATGCTGTATGGCTCAGCACGGGCTTCATTTCAGTCAGGTTTGATTCATCCAGGGGTATCGACATGCCAAAGGGAATGCCGCTGCTGGTGGGGATGTTATCAAGGTGTTCAGGCACAGGATGAGGGTTCATGCTGATGTTCGGGTATTTCTCTTTATGCCTCTGGAAATGCACTTTGAGGTTTCCTTTGGTTGTGAAGCGGTTTCCACAAATGTTGCACTTGAAGGGCCTCTCGCCAGTGTGAGACCGCAAGTGAATCTGGAGGGCACTGTCGTTGCCGAAGGTCTTCCCACAGTACTTGCACTTGTGCTTATATAACGACTCGCTGCTCTTTGCCTCTGGAGGGAGGCCTAGCATCTTGGCCTTCACCTTTTTTGAGGGGTCCATCCCTGCTTGGATGCCATTATAGGTGCCAGGGAAACCCATGACGCCTTGTGACTGTGGCAGAAGAGCTGGCAGGCGGCTAGCCAGATCAGGAATGCCCTTTAAAATGTCTGATTTAGAGCCAAGTCCTCCTGGCAGAGAGGTAGGTATGCTAGTAGGCAGAGGTAGTTTGCCTTGCTTCATCGCCTCCAGAGAGAGGTTCTGATTCCCAGTCCTTTTTCCTATCATAGCTGCAGCAGTGGACAGCTGTTGGGAAAGATGTGCTCCAAGGGCTTTCAGAGGGTCCATCACCGCCCCCACTGATTGGAGACCCTGTGGAGTCATCATAGCCACTTGGATGCGGATCTGTTCTGTGAGCTGGATTTGCTGTAGCTGCTGTTGCTGAAGGCACACTAACTGTTCCAGGATCATGGGGAGGGTCTGCAGGGCCTCCTGAGATGCAGATACAGGTGTACTATTAGAGGAATGTTGGGAGACGGCCACTTTGGTGTCCGCCATAGCTTCAAGAGTGACGTTAGTATCTTGCAGTTTGTGAGAGGGGTGGAAACCCTCAGGGCTGGTGGACATATCAGTCTGATCTTGTTGTACCAAGTCCTCAGCGTTCATGCTCGAGTCCTCCTCTGCTCTGTCCAGGTGGTCCGCGTTGACGTTTGATAAGGAATGACCGCTGGACTGGCTGTCATCGTGGTCACTCATGAGGCCTTCAGGGGAGCCCTGGGAATATTCCTCTGATACTTCATTGCCATCTCCTTCCTTCATGATAACCACCTGCTGACTTTTAGTGCAATTTTTCTCATGCTCCAGAAATTCTTCTTCGTCAAAGAACTCTGCACAACACTTGTTGCAGACTCGGGTCTCCTCCATCCGGAACCGCTTCACCTCGCCTCCAGACTCCTCAGCTTGATCATCTTGAGGAATGCCTGAAGGACGGAAAAAGAAGCCATCAAAAATAATGCATTTGGAAACAATATGCCAACAAGATAAAAAAAATTAATGCAAATTTTGGCTACATTTTATCTGAATAAAAAAGCTGAAGTCTGAGCCTTGTATGGGTCAAATCACATTTCTGAGCAGAGAAAAAAGTATTATTTTATTTTGTTTTGCATTCAGTTTTATTTTAGTCCAGTTCCTTTGATTATGTGTAAATAAATGAGGTCCCCTAGGGTGAAGTCTCTAAACTTTCCCACACTGATATCCTCTCATTTAGCACAAGTCTGCGATAGGAGCCACCAATGGATTTCTGAACTTCCTGTACATTATGATATCAAGTATTTAAAAATCAAACCAATCATCAAACATGATATTTATAGACAACCTTTTTTCCACTAATATAAATATTGTTCTGCCTCTTTTTAAGTCTATTGTAGTTTGTGTCTTCTTAAATTAAATGGCAGTCGTAACACTCTTATTCTATATTCCAAAATTAACCAGGTCTTCTGGCAAACAAGGACATATTCTGTTCTTCAGTGACTAGTTGCATCCAAAAGAGCAAGTTAATGATTATTATCGTCAGTGAATTAATATTTTAAAATCTCCCCAGCTGCCCTACCATACATTTACACCTTAAGGAAACACTGTATGCAGTGTGTAGTAAAATAAGATATGTCTACAGAAGGGGGAACAGTACATTTAAGACTTTGACAGAATAAAATTCCAGTTCATGTTTTGATTTTCCTGATGTTGGATGTCACTTCCATTTATTTAATAGACTGACTTGTCTCCTCTTTGGATATACTAGTACAGAGTTCAAGTCATGCACTCATATTATTACCTGCACTATAAAACATTATTAAAATGTATCATAATTTACTGCAGAGAATCATAACACAGTGGAAGGAGTGCAGCTTGACTGCTTTCTTCACTGATGCTTAAGGGCTGACTACAGTAGCTTTGTACATTTACAATAATCACACACTTCCTGTGCTTCAGTTCTGGCTCCCCATAGCTATGACAACAAGATGGAAACTCAACTTTTAAAGTGCCACAATGTAGTGCTTTTTGCCACCGAAACAATCACCTAACCACATCCAACTCCACCATGTATACGATTCATTATTAGTCATTCACTGAATCACGTCATATTCTTTATTTACAATTAATTTTTCCACTGTATTTGCTAGTTGATGAGCATCAAAATCTTCATAACGTCAAAGTGTTAAAAGTGTTTACTACAACAAATGCATGTCACGAACTGCAGTTAAATCAGGATTAATTGTGCTTAATGATTATGATCTTAAACCAAAATACCAATCTTGTTTTTTAAGTAATCGAGCAGACACACTGCCTGGTAAAAATTGCACACTGAAAACATGATCAAGATTGATGGATCTCCAGAGAGACATGTCTGTTCAATTTTTTGACATAGTGAGTTAAATATGTGAGGCATTTATGGACAGATTTTAATTGAGGAAACAATGCAATAATCCTATTGTGTTTTTATTTTAACAAAACCCTGTTTACTTGTTGCATTTATTTGTCATACTGTTGTTTTCTCTTCCATGTAATTAGTTCCAGAAATGTAAAAAATGTGTCGCTTGCAGATAGGACAACACCATCAGTTTGGATGTCTTGCATGAATGTAAATATGTCAATGTCATTCCAATGTAAAGAATGTAAAAAAAGACAACTGCAATTATCTTTAGAAGTGGAAAACTCAGAAGTTGTAACAGGACTAGATTGAAACCTTAGTTGTATCTTTGACTGTGTAATGAGGAATAATGAACCATTAAAATGCAGATTATCTACCTGTTGCACAACCAGTCTCGTCTTATATATTGATACTTAAAGTAAATTAAAAGGTCTAACTTTGGTCAAGCTCTTTTACCGGCTCACCACTTTTATTTACTCATTACCCTTTAGTTTAGTGCCAATGGCAGCATTTTTTACATTTGACAGATTCTCTATGTTAGCATATGTTTGATTTAACACATTTACAGCTTTAGTTTTTGTTGCATGATCCTGCATGAGGGTCCCATCTCTGCTGCTCCCTGCACTTGGCAGTGGGGGACTTTGAATTTGGTTATTGACCACAAGGCCAGTAGAGGGCAATCATCTACCTTTGACATCCCCCAGAACAATGTTCAGGGAGACAAAAGAGCCTTTGGCACTGAATTACAGAGTCTGGAAAAAAACCTAAGCACTTGTTAAAAATCAGATCTGTTTCCAGTGATACAAGAGAAGGGGGGACTTGAGACCTATTGGAACACTCATGGGCAGTTTTGGACTAGAAAGGGGCAGTTTTTACTCAATTTGTCCTAACATTTGATTAATTATAATGCCATAAGACAGGAGAACTTATAACAAGTGGGAATTGTGCAACCACCAGAGTGAGACCTACACAAGTGAGCAAAATGTGGTCAATTTTTAACCCGGCTTCTGTGCCAGTTTGTTTGCAGGATAATGAAATAATCAACATAATGTACTTTTCTCAGAAGAGCTATCAACAAATGTGAGAGGGGGGAAGGGGTGATTGAGTGTTGATACCTCAGAGTAGTTTCACAGCCTGTGAAAGCCTTTAAGTGCTCCGAGTGTGCATTTTAATTTGTCTGCTAACCAAGAGGCCATTTCACAACTGGGTGTATTGTTAAATGCTAATGCCTCAAAGAAAAGGGGGTAGACCACCTGTTTGCATTTGCCCAGGGAAACTGTTGGACTTGTTAATTGCTCACCAGGAGGCATTGAAGCGGTGTTACAGAAATGGGGGCTGCAAACTACATTACATTTTGATCTATGAGGAACAGGCAACCACCCACATTTCACACCACACATGCCTCGTTTTAACACAATAACCTCTGTGAGGAGAGCCAACAATGCGGTGATAATGAATTTTAAGGGAAATATAACGTTATGGCCTTCTTATAAGGTTCCATCTTGATGATAATTAAGTTAAAATAAAGGAGTTAACGCTCTGGTTTGCCACTTGACGGCGCATGACCTGTATGTGATCACAGTAAGCAGGGTAGATGACACGAGGTCAGACCAAACATTTATGGCACTTTTCATCCACTTTTGTTATCTTTAAACAAAGAATATGAGGCCAAATACAAGTACTCCGGACATGTGCCTCTCTCTTCGTCGTGAAATCAAAGTTTCAGAATCACAAGGTGAGGTCCGCAGGCTGGAGGCTTGCATATGGCAACACCAAAACGCACCCCCACCCAGCCAGTCTCCACAAAAAGGCCACTGCTCCATCCCCCACCTCTCCACATATGTACGAAAGGAAACAGTCATGCATTAAACTGGGGGATTTATTGCCTTTAGGTCAGCTTACTCCAGAGTCACATTTCATACTGTTTTTGGGGCACCTTTGTTCCAAACTTCGAGTTTTGGCGCACGGTTACGCACGACATTCACCAGAATATCAACATGCTACACGTGAACATCATTACATAACACACATTTAGATATGTGCAAAGATTAACCAAACATCTACTCCAAGCATAGCTAGAAGAACAGGCGTTTGGTTTTAGTCTGAGGGGGGCAGGGGCAGAAAAAGATGAGTCACGATAAGTGGGACGATCTGGCAAAATTTACGAAAGTAGGCTACATTTACGCACCTATTAAACAAATATGTCAGCTAAGTATCGCAATTAAACTTTTCACTTAAGTCTCCATTAAGGAAGTCTTGGATGCACACATTCATGAATCGAATATATTCAAAATTATTTTCATGTTTGACACTCCTATGAGGGGTTATGAAAGGCGAGCCATTTGGGTACGTGTAAAAAAACCTGGATTATGATCATGCCTTACACTTTTGGCCACGGAACTTCTTCCACACAGCTCAAATAAAATTAAAGTTAAGCACGTATACAAGCAAATATGTTTCTTTCAATCGTCTTTTCTACATGAGGGATGGTTTACGATAAAATTAAGCATTGAGTACAAATTCAATACCAGTATGGTCAATGGGGGATCACCGTTTGGCACAAAATCAGGTCCCAAATGAACTCAAATAGAGAAATAATATCTTAAATAAGTGATAAATTATTAATCTGTACATTTGGTCAAAGTGGGAAACACCCTCTAAATTAAAAGTTCAACTAAGTTCGCAGTTCTGCCTAAAAATATGATGCGTCATGATAAAGCTGGCCTCCATGCACACTTAAAACCTCTAAGCAGTATTTTTTGCACAAAAAAATGAAGAATTTATTCTTAAAATACACATAGGTGATCAAAAGCAGAGTTTCACACATTAGGAGCTCCACATGATACGAGTCCATTGACAAAAACGCAAGGTATGACCGAATTAAAAATGCCCTTTACTCGCCATTGTAGGTCAATTTATCTACAAAAGCCCTCGAATACGGTGATGGTATACCCAACAGTAAAGGGGCAGGTGTTCATTTTTGTGCTTAACAAGTGAAATACACACTTATCCGCTAATTTGCCACAAAATGTGATGGTTAACTCTGATTATGGCCATGTGGTATCACTACATTATCTTTTACAGTAATGGTAGCTCAAATATTTGATACAAACTTCCAACTAAAGTCCTCAATGTGGTAGCTAACTTTAAAACTAAGAAGACAAAGCTCTCAAAATCGCCATTTTATCAGAAATTATGAGTCATGATTGAGGTGGTCACTCAAACGTCCGTTCACAGCCAAAGTAGTCAAATGTTTTGGCAAAAACGCGAATATTTCGGGCATTTAGAGGGAGAAAACTTGTCCAAAAATACATAAATGTCTAAACAGCTCGAAACATAAATTATGGGACATAGTTTTACGGTCATTTGGTAACATAACATGCGTCCCAGGACCCATGGTAAGAGTTTCGCCACAGTACATCACGCTTGACTCTTAAAATTTCCAAACATTAAAGGGTAGAAGGACAAAAAAAGTCAAAACTTTTGATGAATGGGTCGTTTTGTCAGCAAAATGATGGTAGAACTTCTCTAACATTCACACTTCCTTCCAGTTATGTCCACAAACCTTCATATTTGGATTTAAATAAGCCAAAAATAAACTTGTACTGGTGCTCACGTAAACAGAAGAAGGACTTAAGCCAATAAAAGGGTTAAAGTTTTGGCACAAAAGCCTGCAAGTCAATTCGGGATGAAATTCTTTCCCACGAGCCCAACATCAAAGAAACAGGAATAAGGATCAAATCATAGCGCGCGACATTGTTACGTTTACGTCCGGAATATTTCTGATATGAGGCGTAAAAGCTCAACTGTTCCGTGTATATCGCCCCTTTATTGAGCACCTGCGTTGTATTAAAAATATATCTGGTTTTGTGGCTCAAAAGCCTCCCTCAGGTCACCTCGAACTGGCAGCAACAGGTCAAAGTGCGAGGGGAACGATGTTGAAGTCAGCGCCTAAACTTTGATATTAAACGTCGATAGTTTTCCTCTCGGCGTGGCGGAGCTCTGCCTAAAGTTTCGGGGTTTCCAGCTCTCCACAGACTCGTGTGAGTAAACTTACCGTTTCCTATGGACGCAGGCTCGTCGGAGTTGATGTGCTGCGGCTTGGCTTGCTTACGCCTCGACATGGTGCAACCATCAGGAGCAAAGAGTTGCAAACAATTTTCCTGCCCTTCTTCAACACACAAAAAAATCTTCAGGGCTTTGGGAAATTAGCCCCTCAAGTAGAAATGCGCATGTCACCGTAATTATTATTATCAATAATGCATTGCGATTTATCACGGTGCTCTGACAGCTGATTGGCTCCAGTCCAGGCGCTCACACATTATTCAAATGAAGCCCCCATTGATGGTCGGAGGAGGGGGCGGGAGGAGCCCTGCGAGTGGATGGACTGCAGGATGGAGGCAGGGTTAATAACACCAAACTCATCGCTCCTCTCCTTCTTCATGAGAGGAGGAAAAAAAAGGATATTGTCACCAGCAGAGGAGGGGGAGCTGATCTGAGTCACAGAAAAAGTATCCTGAAGTGGCAGCCATGACTCAAAATACAGTCACATATGAGGGATTTCCAGGAATCTGGGTTAATAAAGAGCCTTTATGCTGCATACCTGTTGCTGGACAGCCTTTTATTCTTCTCACAAATGTGCCATCAACATATCCAGCTTTGTAGGGCTGTTAAGGGAGTTAGATTGGAAAGACTTTAAGGATCAATGACCTTAAACATAAAGTATGATCATATTTTTTAATATAAATTCATTAACTTTCTGCATTTAGTCAATCAAACCAATCAAACTTCATTCATACAGCATTTTTTGCACAAAACATGTAGCATAAAGTGCTTAACAAACATACAAATTAAAATGAGTATGAGCCAAACCCACACAAACCCAACCCCCAAACCCACCCCACAATCCACACACAGTATTATAGAAATACATCATGAATTAAGAAACTAAAAAAGGAAACTCTACGTTAAAGGTTTAAAATGAGTAAACACTGCATGTTAGGTTAAAATGTAAAATTAAATTTAGCATAACATAAAAAAGAAACATTAAAATAAAAAAAAATAGAATCATATGAAAGAGTGCTGTAAGAAGAATAAAAACACTAAAAGGAATTTAAGGTAAAAGCCAGATTAAAACAGTAGGTCTTGAGCCATTGGTCTTAGGTTTTCTCTACAGAAAAAGAAATGCAAAGGCTTTTTTTTTTGCATAAATAAACTCCGAAAGTTCATCAGTTTCATTAAAAAAGAGGCTCTTTTGAGCATTCATTAAAGGAAATTACTTTTCTATATGTTTCTTTCCTCACAACCTCTTCATTGATATTTTCAGATAAAAATTACAATAACAAGATGAAGATAATAACAGATCAGCTAAAAGAGAAAGGCAAGGAAGAATATAACAATCTAAGGAACCAAAGACACGACTGAGACAAAAGAAGATTAAAAAATAATAATAATAAATAAACAGTTTTCACAAGGCAGCCCATCAAAACACACCTTATCTTTTCTAGTTTAGCAAAATGAAGGACTTCTTTTATCCATAATGTGTGCAGGAGGAATTGTTGACTTCCATTTCAGCTAAAATCATGCTTCCTGCCAAAGAAGTAACACATGCCACAAGAGCAGCTTCTAAGGAGGAGGACATACACCAAACAGTGCGGTCATTGCATTGGGTTCTTTTATTTCTGCTTTTGCTGCACCAAGTATCGGGGAAGTATTTAGTTGTTTGGAAAAAAAGCAGGTTATAGAGCAAGATAAATGTATGGTCTAGTGTTTAAAGGTCAGATATACATAAAAACATTTTAATGCCTAAAATGGTCTAAATACCTGAATGTTTTCTACTGTTGACAGCTAAATTAACAATTTGTTCTATAATGTAGGCTTAAGAGTGTTTCTTCAGTTTGAGGCTAAAATGAGTCTTTAAATACATTTTAGATTCTAAAATAAATATTGACAATCCTTTTTTTAAAATTCATTGTTATATTTTTGTTTTTTAACAAACACATGGAACAATAAACAGACAGCTGCATCATATAACATACAAGGTTTTTGGTCAGCACATAATCTTTAGCTTAAACTACTTATAAAATTAAATAAAACATAAATACAAATTAACAATAAGGTGCACAAGTCAGCATTTCATTAGTCTCCTTTTAGGTTACAGTATCATTCCCAAATTAACTGAGCTGTAATTATCACGGTTATACAAATAAGACAAATAAAGATATGGCTTAACTCTTGAAGAAGAGCTGTTTGCGATTGGGCCCAATCTGGTGCCATAGTAATATTTTACACTTTATTTTCTATGACGAAATGCAAAAATAACGTCAATACTTTCCTTTTTCTCTTAGGTCAGGATTTGAAAAAACCCCAAGGCTAACATATGACTATTTTTTCCATTTCATACTTCGAAAAATAATTTGCTCAAACATGACTTTCTGGGTATAAAACAGGTCAGCAAACAAGCTCGTCTTTATGTGGCTGAATACATTAAAAAAAACCTTCCCTTTAACATTAACATGTTAAGAAACACATCCAGTCCAAAACAGCACGCAGCAGTGTGACAGTTGAAACTGAGTTATCTTAATTTGGTGACTCAAGTACTTGAAAATTGCGTTCGACATCATATCCAAAAAGAGTTTCCATATGTAGTGTTTTTAGAAAAAATGCTGGATAAAGTTGCAAAGAGCTCTATAGTCTCAAAGCTGTTAATTAGAGATACATTAGTCTAACTCGAACACTGAAATATCATTCCTTTTAAAAATATAGACCAAATATTTTGTCCTGAGTAAATGCCAGTTGCAGACTGTTACAGTTTATTTTTTTATTTTAAACAGCTCTATTGGTCGCCTTCCAAGTTACTGAGTGGGTTTCACAGACTTTTAACGGATATAAAGGACAAAACATTCGTACAATACAATATTCATTCATGCAGTTATAATAACTTCCTAAGGAGTGGTGATTTTAGAGCTGCGAGGTTTGTTTCAGACAGTAACAAGATGTTTGTCTGGGTGCATCTTACTGATGATTCAGAGGAGAAGTTTTGACTGGACTGAAGATTCAGATGTGACAAAAGTGTTTCCATTGATTAATCATCATCATCATCATCACCATCATCAGTATCAGTGAAACATGCTGATCATCAGGGCTGGTATGGGTCCCAATTTTCACAATCATTACTATAGCTCAGGGAGAGTTTTTTTGTTGATTGGTGTTGAAAGTAAAGTGTAGGTATTTCAGTGTAACATTAAGTCATGCAAAATTAGAGGGCAGAAAAATAACTCACAGTACAGAGAGATAAATATCTAAAGTGTTTCCTCGTACAGTCTGTCAGTGTTAAAGTCTACAGCCCATTAACTGAAGAACTTTAGACATTCAAAACATGTTGCATAAATCTTCAGAGCATGAAGTTATGAACATATTTGTACTGAACATGTAACCTGACTGTCCTGTGCCTTACTCAACAGTCATCTCACATTTTGGCTGCAGGAATGTGACAAACTGAGCTGTAAAAATGCTGCTGCACAGGCACCAAGAGGGGAGGTGAGGTCACCTCAGTGTTCAGAAGACATGTTTGCTAAATGTGAGATGAGAAGCTGCGAGGATTTCAAATAATTCACAGAAGAGAAGAGAAGAATAACAAGGGGAGTGTTAAACAGTCATGGAGGACCTGCTGCTGTGGACATGCCTCACTCCATGTGCTCTATCCTGCATCAACTATCAACAGAAATGACATCTTTTATTTTCTTTTTCTCAAACTTGTTTTTGTTGGGGTTTTGTGTTTTTAAAACAGCAACAGAAAATACAAATATATATATAAATCAACATAAAATTTACAAATCTGCAATGTACAATGCGTTCATACTTATTTTTATACATCTTAAAATGATAATGACAATGATTACATTAAATTAAATTAAATTAAATTAAAAGTCATGTTGTATCAGTTCGTTCCATCACTTTCTCCTTCATGGGTTTATCTTGTTAAAATAATCTATAAAAGGTTGCCATATAGAATAGAATAAGTGTTCCTTTTCTCTCAATGAGTATTTTATTTTTTCTAACTCCAAAAACTGCATTACATTATTTAATACAGCTGTGTGGGTCGGAGGTTTTCTCTGTTTCCAGTTTAACAAGATCAGTTGTCTTGCTAATCGAGTTATATACCGGATCATGTTGTATTGATTGCATGGAGGTTAAATGGTAGTATGTTTTACTCCAAATGTTGCTAACAATGGATCAAGTAAGATCTGTTTTGTGAAATCTCTGATAGAGTTTGAAATATTTAATTCCAGAAATGACATCTTTTAACATAAATTCGTACTTTAAGACCCACTAAACCCAATTTAACCTTTTAACTCCCAGCTCGACTGTTTGGCAGGTGTCATCATTAAATTCAAGGATATTTAATGTTTTAAAAAACAGAACGAATCCATCCTGGTTTGATTCCATTAACGTTCCAGGGAACAGAGAAAAATACAAATAAACAAAAAACACATTTTCTTGGTGCTTCTTTGGTTCTTTCTTTTGTTGAACAGCACAGAATGGCTCAGTTTTCCTGTATGACACTTACTCCGTTACCTTTATTTTATTTAATTACCTCCGCCAAGGAGGTTATGTTTCCGGGAGAGTTTGTTTGTCCGTCCGTCCGTCTGTCTGTGAACAAAACAACTGAAAAAGTTATGGATGGATTTTGATGAAATTTTCAGGAAATGTTCAGCATGGGAAAAGGAACAACTGATCGGGATCAGCGTCTGGCCGCCACAGAGAAAAATGTGATTTTTGTGAATAACTACTGAACTAAAATAGATATCACTAGAAAAGTACTCTGAGAGCGCAGACCTCCGCCAGCGCCACAGTCCTCACCCATATTGTGTTTTCATCATAAATGTTAGTCCTACCTTTATTTCATCTAAATATTTAGATTCCTTGACCATGAAAACATACCATTAGCAATTGGATTCATAATGATATCTATTTTATTTCAGTAGTTATTCACAAAAATCACATTTTTCATCATGGCGGCCAGACGCCGATCCGGATCAACACCAAAATCCAATCAGATCTTCCTTTTCCCATGCTGAACATTTCCTGAAAATTTCATCAAAATCCATCCATTACTTTTTGAGTTATTTTTTTCACTTGTAAAACAAAACATGATCATCAATCTAAAGTTAATAGAAATATATTTTTCAAAAAGGCTATAATTGTTTTTTTTAATTATTATTATTGATGGGCCGCATTAAGTGAGATGAAGGGCCGCATGTGGCCCCAATGCCACCAATTGCCCACCTTTGAATTAGTCTATTTTAATTAATTTTCAACTCTTTCTCTCTTTAACTATTGTCCGAGCTCTCTTAATGCCCATATTGGACTAATGGAAACATTTCTCCCTTATTTATTTAATTTTCTTATAATGAAGGTCCAGAATGTTGGTATGTTGACCACGGTGATCACCACAGATTGAGCTGAGTCTTTTTTGTCGGCCTCTTTTTTCTTTTTTTGTTTTGTCTTGCTGTTTTGTTTACCTTTTTGATATGTGAGTGTTTATGAGAAATTTGTTAAGGGGATGCTACCTGGATGGGAGGGAGGGATGGGGCCACAACTTTGTAAGAACTACTCAGTTAATGATGTCAACGTTACTGATATGAAAAAAAGATAAAGTAGTTTCCCGTAGACAAGTTTGTAGTGTTTAAGTTAATTAAATACAGAACTGTGGTCCAGATTTGATAAAACTGCTACTGAGGCTGTTAGCATCTATGCTAACCTCTGTATATGCAGTCCCTTCCTGCTGTTGTCTCGCTCGTAGCTCCACCTCTTCCTGCTCTAAAGAACTCTGATTGGACCGTCCCACTTTGGGATGTTCACAATCGTAGATTGGAGCTTGGCCAGATGGATCTGCCTGATTACAGACATTGAAACAGGTGATCCAGCTGCACTGCAAGGTTTGAGACATGCAATAATGTGGTGTAATTGAAAGAACCTGTGAGCCAAAAGAAAAGAAATAAAGATGTATCCATGGCCTGCAGGAGATATTTGGAAATTTTAAATTGGACACAGTTGGCACAGTTTTTGCTGCAAGCATATTTAGAAAATTATGGCACACAAAAACACCTCTGTGAGCTATGGAAGTATTGAGCAGACAATCATTAAAATTGTGTAAAAAATGAAATAAATATAGATTTTATTCGGAAATCAAAAAATAATAAAGGCAGAACAATATGTAATTTTTCTAAAGACAGCATACAGATTTAAATTAACAAAAGACAATACTGTAAAAGAGAATTTATTTAACCTTTCATTTATGATGCTTTATGGTTAAAATAAGCACAGTTTGGTTGTTTTTCTCAAGGTTTTGACCAAGTAATCTCATTAAATCAGGATTAAAACACTGCTTTTTCACTATTAAGGATTACATTTTAGTTACTTTTAAAAGCTTAAATCTTATCATAGCAAAACCAGCATTACAGTCACTATTGTCGTGTTGAGATCTTGACAGAATTACTACAAATAAACTACGATGGAGGGAAATTTTGTCTGTTTCTGTAGGGATTTCATAGAAAAACACAGGAAACATCTTTTGTAAATCGCTGCCACAATAAAATTAATAGCAGTATTTGTGACATGGGAGGATTAACTTTAAATTCCTTTTTTTAATATTCTTTTCTTAAGGTAATTATGTAAAGTTGTCAAACTAACTGACTTAAACTAAAGCAAAGATTGAAACATGTCATTCATTGCAGATTTAATGTCCCATCATGATTTAAATTCATGATCAAAAAGTGTGAGATAAACCAAATATGGACGTGCTAACGGCCCTGCCCCGTCTTTTCTCTCCTGAACGGCCTCAGCATGTGTTATATAATGGCACAGCTGATGAGTGCTAGACAAAGACGAGCCAATATATCCAGATAAACAAATGCTCTTAAAGGGACGGGCTGGAGGTGAAAAAAAGAGGGGGAGTGCTGTCTAGACGCTTTATGGCCCCAATAAGAAACTATGCTTGAATACACCGTTTCTTCTCCGTTCAATCCAAACAAGGCAGACTGAGCGCGCTCGTAAAGGCGACTGTGTGGGAAACAGAGGGAGAGATTACAGCTGTGTGATCCAGAGGTTCTGAAAATAAAACAATCAATGAGATCAAGTTCATTCTGCCAACAGAAAGTATCGGTAGATATGTTTGCTGACTAAGTTTTCCTCTAGATAAGACAATAACCTGTGAAAAATCATCTTTTTGAATAAAATCTTTGACTTAATAATATATATTAACTCCTCAGCAACAAAACACAACCTGTTTAAATGTTGATGGTGGGCTGCTTGACACAGAAAATCATTATTAATCTTCAAATTTCATTCATTTTTATGAGAACATGTTTTTCCCCAGCTGTCCTCAGAAGAAATAAAAGTTATGTTAACAGCACATTGTCTCCTTTTTACACTGAAGTATTGATTGTGGTGATAGAAAGTCTTTCCCATTGATGAAATTATCATTTAGGCTAAAATAAACTAACAAGAAAAGACTGACCTCCACGGCATGTCATTAATTTCTTCACTAAATTTGAGATTGTTTCAGATTTATTTGGGCAAAATAAACATTTTATTTGGTAAACCAATATCTTAAATACACTTTGATAGATTGATTTGAAACATTTGACAAATATGTTACAATGTCATGGGAAATGTGAAAAATAAAAGGACTGAAATAAATTAAGTTATAATGACAAACAATGCAAAGAAAATGAACAAATGTATAAATGTTATATGTCTGTAAGGAGTGGGAAGAATAATTAAATTCCACCTCCCCTCCATTAATTACTCTCCAATTATTTAGCTTCAAACTTTTATTATATACATTTCATTGTTTTTTATCTGCTTATCTGTGTCTGAAGAAATAAGACTTCAAAAATTCAAGGGAAAAACAAACATGTTATTTAAAATTTTAGTGAATAGACCATTTGTAGACTATTATTAATATATACATATACATACACCTGGGGTGGGCAATTGGTGGAGTGGGAGCCACATGTGGCCCTTCACCTCACTTAATGCAGCCCATCAGTAATAAGAATTAAAAAAAATTATAGCCTGTTCTTTTTTTACATATTTCAATTAACTTTAGATTGGTGATACATGTTTTGTTTTCCAAGTCATTGAAGAAATTTCTTTGCTATGATTAAAGCTCTAGATATCTTTTCTAAGGCAATAAAATATAATATATAGTATCAGTTGAAACTGTATTTGGAAACAACAGTAAAGGCAATTTATCAGTGCTTTAAAACTGGTAAAAACTCTGTGTTTTATTTCATTAAAAAGAAGCTTAAATTGACTTTAGTAATGTGACATGCTTATTACATGTTTAATTGTGTTGGGGTAAAATGTATTGTTAAGGATAAAAGTTAAACACAGTGGTTATTTTGCAATTTAAAAATGCATCTTTTGGTTTTTAATGGATTTCTTGAGGTTATTTTTCAGGGTCTTCTAATTTATTTTATTTAATTGTATCTTCTTATGATTAAGGTTCAATTTATAGAACTCATAGGTTAATGACACATGGGTCAGTTTTTCTCATACCTACTATTGCTGCCTACTGTTCTCTGTTTGAGTAATCTCACCTGATCAAGCCTTTTCTTACAGTCCAGACTACAAAATAACTCATGAAAGTCGGCATGATTCCTGCTGATTTCTTATTGGATCAATATTGCTATCAGCCAATACTCAAGGCTGCAATATCAGTATCATATCAGAGGAAAAGTTGTATCAGGACACCCCTCGTCGTGTGTGAAACGTCAGGGCCAAAAAGCCTCGTGTTTATCCCTTACCTGTGCATGTAATCTTGTGACCAAATTTCTCAATATAGAAAGGGATTTTCTTTAAACTTTAAAAACACCTGTCTACAGTGATGTAAGGACGAATCATTTTGATTTTTTAGGACACGTGTCAAAGGTCGTTATTACTGAGGCTCATAATCATCGTGTGTTTTTGAATATGGTATCTCATGAATAATTTAAGGGATTCTCTTTGAATTTGGCTCAAAAGACCCATATGACCAAAGGGTAACAATCTTAGGTTTTGAAGGCCCCGGGACAAATGTCATGGACCTTAAGCCCCATGTTTACCTGTTTAGGAAACCTTGTGAGCCCAATAATTCACTTTCTTTGGATGAATTTTCTTCAAACTTTGAAAACATGCCACAACAGTGATTTAAGAATAAAATTAATATATTTCTAATGCTACATATCAAAGACCAGGGCAATGGAGCCTCATAATCATCCCTTACTTGTCAACATGATATCTCAAGAATATTTTGAGGGATTTTCTTCAAATTTGGCTCAAATGACCTTCATGACTAAAGGATCAAAGTTGTAGATTTTGATGGTCATGGGTGAAACATCAAGGTCACGAAACCTAACTTTTCGCCATTGAATGAGTGGAATTCTTGTGAGAACAATACCTCAAGAATTCTGTGAAAACACGTGTCATTGGGGATTTAAGGAAGAAACCCTTAGACTTTTGAGGTCACGTGTTAATGGTCAAGCTTTTGGAGACTTGTGTTCACCCTTTGATCAGTAAAGCTTTGAAAATATATTTTTTAAACCTTCTCAAGTTTTTCCATTTACTCAAGGAAAAAGTGATTTTTCAAGGTCCCATACTTATGGCCCTTTTCCACTAGCTCGCCTTGGCCCTACTCTACTCGGCTCTACTCGATTTGCAGCGTGTTTCCACTAGCCTGGTACCTCCTAAAACAAGCTAGTTTTAGTACCTACTCCGCTCTGGTTCCAAGCGAGCTGAGTCGATACTAAAAGATGACGTCACCGACTGCCGGCTACTGATTGGTCAGACAATATCGTCATCTATGAGTCATGAGCGCGACGACCTAGCATGCTAGCGGCAGCTACCATTAGCTTACCCTCATACATCTTTTCTTTGCAGCTCGATTGCTCTCGTCCTCGGCTTCATTCTGTTGTATAGCTTCCAAAACTCTCCTGTGCTTCTCAAGGGGTATTTCTTCTTACCACCTGCAGCCTTCTTCTGCTTTCCTTTTCTACTTGGTTTGTGACAAAAAGCCACAGATTGTTGTGTCGCACTCAATATGGCGTCACCGCAGAGCCGCTCAGCGAGAAGAGCCGGGTAGAGTCGAGTAGAGTAGAGTAGGGCTAATGGAAAAGGGCCATTAGTCAAATATCCTTCGGATTCCTTTCCATCAATTTCTCTTAAATGCAATCTTTTAATCTAATATCTTAAATACTTTTCTTGACTGGGCACTTTTATTCCTCTTGGTGGATTAAAACTGCCCAGCAACTCACTCTGGTTCAGCACATCCAAAATAAGAATGTTAAAATGTCATCAATGTCGGAAATAACACAAGTAAAAAAATCAATTTACTGCTTGACAAGGACAATGTTGGATATAATGATAAAGAAACAGCTTTTCTGTGCCTTTTGTTAACACTTTGGGCTTTTGTTTGCTGCTAAAGTGATCATTTTGCCCTTGTCAATGCCACTTTGCCATGTATTGTGAGAAAAGAGACGAATGTTAAAGGTGTTTGCTGCAGCGAGCAGAGAAAAGCATAACACTCTGTGCCCTTGACCAGGTTATGTGTGACAACAATGAATGTACATTAGTCACACAAGAAAGAGCTCATAACTGGCAGTTTTTCACCATTTATTTTCTATAAGCTGACCTCTTTTTTCCAGAACTATGTGGAGGTAAAGCGATGTGGAGTCTTCTCTGATGTGTCATTTGTCGAGCTTTACGACGACCTTGCAGAGCACAAACAATAACAGGTCCACTCCACACTTGCTGAGGGATTGTGAATTGAACATGTGTTTTTTAGGACTCAGTAAAAGATGAAAGAGGCAGACGGACCTGAGCTGTTTCACGTCGGTGTGAAAATCAGGACTGCTGACAAAACAAGGCACGTTCATGAGAGGAGCAGTTTATCTTGTCGAAGTGTTTGTAGGAGAATTTAGACACATTTATTCATTGGACTGGGACCTAAAATACCTTCGAGCTCTCTGGAGTTTTCAGGCCATGAATCAGACAGAGATGCCCGATTCAACCTACAAAATTAGAATTAGAATCAGAGTTTATTGACAACATTTGGAAATGAGAAATAAACCCAGGGCTGGACATCATAACTGGCCTGGATGACAGACATCGGCCCAGCTGACTGCTTATTCACCGGCCGACTCAGGGCAGTTATGATGCTGCATTAAACTGAACTATTATTTATTTATTTATTTTTAATCTGATAGGGACAATGCAGTTTAACATAGTTTCAGTACAAGAAATGAAGCTGATGTGCAGCTCAAAGAGTTTATCAATATGCAGCACCTGAGTCACTCTGTAATCGAGCAGATCCACATTTCCAAGACTCAATCTACAATGATTGTGAGTGACCCAAAGCAGGAAGGTCCAATCAGAGTTCTTTACGGCCCTTTTCCATTAGCCCTACTCTCCTTTACTCGACTCTACCCGGCTCTACTCTACTCGCCTTGTGCTGCTTTTCCATTAGCCCCAGTCGCCTGCCCAACGGGGTGCAGTGTTGCTAAGTGGCTCTGCGATGACGTCATTTTGATCGCGACACAACAATCTGTGGCTTTTTGTCACAAACCGAGTAAAAAAGGAAAGCAGAAGAAGGCTGCAGGTGGCAAGAAGAAATACCCCTTGAGAAGCACAGGAGAGTTTTGGAAGCTATACAACAGGATGAAGCCGTGGACGAGAGCAATCGAACTTGCAAAGAACCAGAGCAGAGCTAGGTAGATGCGAGCATGCTAGGTCGTCCAGCTTGTTTTAGGAGGTACCGGGCTAGTGGAAACACGCTGCAAATCGAGTAGGGCCAAGTAGAGTAGGGCCATGGCGTGCTAGTGGAAAAGGGCCATAAGAGCAGGACGAAATGGGAGTTATGAGAGCGAAGACAGCAGGAATGACTGCTCGAAACAGAAATTAGCATAGACGCTAACAGCTTTTACTCAAATCTGGACCAAATTACAAAGCTTTTCTTGATAAAAATATTTTGGCTCTACTTACAGCCTTCTTTGTCTTAAGTTTGTTCTACAATGTGGACATTTTGTATTCTACAACACAGCAGTAGCATCCACATATCACAAAATCGGATTGACCCTTGAGAATTTGACTGGCAGAATAATTGTCCAATCACCTGCCATATCAGCCCTGAAAGTAGGGCTAGGTGATATTACCTAATCTCAGGATAACGATTAATTGAAGCTCTTACCTCAATTATGATTAATGAACGATTATTTTATTCTAGCTGGAACAAGTTGCTGGTGTTACAGACGGTCGTCGAAACAGACTAATATTTACACTTTACTTCATTCTGCTTGATTCTGCACAGAATCCAAAATGTGCCCAAACACCAGACACAGCATTTTTCTTGGTTACGAGGTTCTCTGAGAGATTGGCTCTTGTCTGCTCCATGTTGGCAGCGTGTCCTTCACTCTTGGCGAATGTAAACGTAGACTGAAAGGAGGGGGCGCGGTCACAAGACTTACACAGGGAAAATAATCAAAATAATCCAAATGAATAAAATGACTTCGATTAGAGGGTCTAAATGTTGATTTTGATTATTTTTTCGATTAATTGCTCAGCCCTACCTAAAAGGTTACGTCCATTCCCATTAATATACTTATTTGAGAGTTTTGCATAGAAACTCTTGAAACTGTTACACTGGCACCTTGACAGCTCCGTATAATGTCTAAAAATAATTATAAATCTCTGAAACACGTTAAGTAACACCTTATCCACAATATAAAATCTATGCAATTTCTTATTGCACTGAATTGTGCTCCTATTAAAAAGTTATTTTATGTTTTGCAATAAACACACACACACACAAAGAAGAAAGTTAAACTACTATATAAAACTTGATAGAAAAGAGGAGAGTTAGAAGAAGCAGCAGCAGAAGAGTGAAATAAAGCAAGGAGTGAATGAGTGAAGGAGGGCTTTATGAATTAAAATAAGCCATATAAGAGTCCAAATTCTTGTGAAAAAAAATATTCAGATTACCTCTGACAGAGTATCTGATTCTTTCCAATGTTAAAAAGGACATTACTTCACCAAGACACCTAACACAGGAGGGAGATATAGTAGATTTATTACTATGGGCTGCAACAGTCCATGTGTTGAGTCAAGTTAAGAGCTTAAAGCTTTAGTCGGGCTTTTGAATGTACAGTTAAAAAACATTTGGAATGTTAAATCATAGCACTTCACTTGAAAGTACTATGTATGCATCAAAATTATGAACATTTTTTAGCATTTTGTGTCTTTACTGATAGTAGAGACTTCTTTGACATTGCGAGATAGGACCATTTTTGGCATTTGTTCATATTTATATGTTTTGATGGTCAAGGAATCTAAATATTTAGATGAAATAAAGGTAGGACTAATATTTATGGTGAAAATCACAATATGGGTGAGGACTGTGGTGCTGGCGGAGGTCTGCTTTTGTACTTTATCTTTTACTTATTATTTTCCTGTTAGTTACCTAATGTTAGTTTA